>CM060902.1:1138151318-1139401318 GCA_030737815.1 Allium fistulosum | reverse complement strand
TTAAGTCATCTTAAATAAAATGTTACTCACCAGATTAAAATTGATGAACAGAGCATAACTTGAAACTGCTTTAAACTTTAAAAACTGAAATGCCTTGTCTCTTTAAAAACTTGAATTGGTAGCTTTAATTTGAAGAGATTGCAGTTGCATGTATGTTAAAATCTTGCTTTATTGAGATGTTGCTCTAGATCAGGTTGCTTTAGATTCCAGTTTACTTGCTTTTGATTTTGAAAAGAATTTGCAGGCTTTGATTCAGGTTTGAAGAATTTGTTGCAGGCTCTAGTTTTCAGATTGAAGAAATGCATTACAGAGATTTGTTTTGATAATCTCTGGTTTGAGGAATTTAATTACTGATTTGTTTTGAGAAATTGTTTGAGTTACTGATTTTGTTTTACAGGTTGAAGTTTTTCTTTTACATTTGAAAAGAGAAAATAGGAAAAAGAGTGAAGATAAGAACATATGTATATAAGTTAAAATGATTTATCAAATAAAAGAAAAACAAAACTCAAAACTTGACATTTGTCATTACATTGGTTTATTAATGTACACATGTTATTTTAAAGCTTTAGGAATTTACACATGTCCTTTTAATTTGTTTATATTTATTTAAATGTAAATAAAAAGCCTTTCTTATTTATTAAATACTTATGTATATATATATATAAAAGCTTGTCCATATATTTAAAATCTAAAACTATTTAAAATCTTACCTATTTTGAATTTCAAATTTAATTTAAATTCAAATGCAAATTATATTTAAAAATCCAATTTAAAGTTAATCTTAAACAACACATTCAATTTGAAATAACAAATCCTATTTTACATTAAAATCTATTTATTTAAAGACAATACACTATTAATATTGTTTGAAAATAACATACTTATCAATTTTAAAATAATTTATAAAAGAGATTATAAATTATCATTTATTATTAATTGAATTAACATATCATATTTATTAAGCAATATTAAAAAGAAAATAAATTAACCTTACTATAAATCTTTATTCAAAACCATATAGTTATTAATTTTAAATAACTTTGAAAAGCTAATATTAAATAAATCCAAATCTCCAAACTATCAAAAATATATATATAAGAAATTTAAAACAAGAATTTATTTATTTATTAACTTTCAAATCAAAGGCAATCTATTTACAATATATACTCATATATATATTATAGATAGAAATCATTTTATTGACTTATAAAAGATAAATTTCACTAATTAAATATCTATTTAATTAGATTATTAACCAATTCAAATTTTTATTATCAAATATTATCAAATCAATTTAATTATTTAAACAGATTATTAAATTGATATTGTCCATAAATTCCGGGATATTACAAAAAATCTACTATTTAGTTTAACTTATAAAACTTCCATTTTAAAAATACCCTTTACTGACTAAAATAAATTTAATAAGTAAATTTAATTATCTATCCACTAACATCATTTTTTTAAAGCAAACTAAAACTTTTATACTTATAATTTTTTTCTGAAACTGTTTATAAAACAATCTATATAGATTTTTATAGAAATCAAAATATATATATATCATATATCCAGATGATTTCTTAATTCTATTTTCTGCAAAATTTATTCATGCAATTTACTAAAAAAAAACGTGTAATTTCCTTACAGTTGCAACTGGTGTTATGTTAACTAACTGTAAAACACAAAAATCAACAAAACGAGATACCTCACTTGATCGATTAACAGCCCTTCCAGTCGCGACTACCAACAGATAACCATGATCATACTCAACATTGCATACTCCCCTCGTCCTTGTCCCCGAAATCTACCTCACGCGTTCGCCCTCGCGAACCCTACTTCACGGCTTTCCCTCAGAGCCTCCACCACGCGAGCACCGCCCCTCCAGATCGAACTCGACCCCGGCCTATCCCCTAATTCCATCGTGACGCGCCGCCTATCAACGCGAACTCCCAAATCGAGACCACCACGAACCCCTCTGCCATCGACCCGCTCCACGCGTATGCGTATGCCAGCCCTTAAGCCACGTCGCCACTTTGCCGAAGAAGCTCCCCTACCCTACTAACTATAAATTGACATCGCCCCCCTACTCGCGAGATCGCGCCTCCACCTGCGAGTTGCCATCGCTAGAAATCGCGAGTTCAATCGAAACTGCTGTTCTTCCCTTCGCGTATTTGGACGCGATTCGTTTGGGTTCGAATAGGAAGAGGCTTCGGCCGTTGTTTATTTGATTATGTCGCGATGATGAATTGAGGAAGTGATTTCGTTTTCTTTTGATTTTGAAGAGAAAGTCGATTATATTTGTTTTCTATCTGCGATGCTTTCTTTTATAAAGGAGAGGGAGTTGAAATTGATCAGAGGTCGCCATTTTTAAACTGCTCGAGATTTTGTTTTGAACTGAGGGAAGAACGTGATTTATCAGAGAAGATCGTGCTTGCACGATTTTTTCGTTCGTGAGTCTCGGCGTGAACAACGGCTGAAACAAAGGCGTGAAAAAAGGAAGAACGTGTGATGTTTACAAATTTAAATTTTAAATTTAAATTGAATTCTATTTAAATCCCAACGCGTTTAACTATCGTATGGTCACATAACAACCCCGAATACTACGAAATTTGAAATCTGACAACAATACAATATTCCGGACCCAATGGAACTGGTTTCGTCGAATTCCGAGACTGTTTTGAAAAATGACTATTTTATAAATATCGGTTCGAACGATCTAATTTCAAACTGAACACTTTACTCCTAAATTCGATTCTGAAGCTTCTGTTATCTCCGGTATTGTCAATACGAATTTTAAAAGCTTTTGAAATATTTTTCTTCAGCTTAAATTGAAGATTCGAATTTTTTATTCACCTTACAATAGATTAAATTTTATAATTAAATCGTCAAATTCAAAGTTATTTCGGGGATTCAAATTAAATCGTCATTCAAATATTTAAAATTAATTAAATATTCTCAATTTAATTTGTTCAAAATTCTGGGTCGTTACACATGTTTTATAAAGTGAAAATTTGAACTCTGTAATTTATAAATTCAAATGTATAAATTGAAAACATAGATGATAATATGATTTTTAGCATGAATATCATAGTTTTTAGCCTAGTAGGAAAAGAGCAGTTCTGGTTTATGTTAGAAATGAAGTTCTGGTGCTTTTGATCATCTCAGTGAAATTGGAAGTTCGAAATCTTTAGTAATGGTAGTGGAATGATCATGGATGATAGGAAAATTGTCAGGAGGATTTTTAAAGTAGTAAGGCAGAAATGATTTAGGATCTAAGATTTTAACCCTAGTTTTATTGGGTCACTACTTTTGCTCTAGTGTGGTCTCCTCGGTTGATCGAGTTCAACCATTGTTTGCGTACTGGTAGATGGTAGTTGGAGGAAGCTTTCGCCGGAGTATGGAAGATGAAGGTGGTCGGAATCGCGAGCACGAGCGATGTGCCAGGTTTGGTTAGTGGTGATGGTTCTGTTCCAGGTTTTGATTTTTAGGCTCGATTTTGATTTGGTGAATGAATCGAAGATAGGATGGTTGTTTTCTAGTATGTGGATGAACGTGGACTGATGGAAGATGTCGTCGATGACCGGAGTTGCCGTAGGTGACCGTGCACGTGCACGAGATCGAAGGTATCTGGGTTTTAACAGAGAGGCCACTCGAGTTTTTCTCGGGTTTTGTTCGTGAGAGTCTCGGAGGAATTAGGGATGCGACTCGAAGTAATTTTGTAAGGTCTCGAGTACTTTTGTGTTGACAGGTTATTAAACTGTCTGGTTTTTTTTAAACTGGTTTTAAATTTGTAAATTTTAAACTAGAATTCAAATCAAAGTTTAACTACATAGATTCAAGTTGGTTTTGAATCTTAAAGATTTGAAATAAATAAGTTTATAAATATATATATGTTTTAAATAGGTTTTAAATGGTAGTTAGATTTAAATTGTTTGAAATTAAAAAGGAAATTTGTTTAAACTCTTCTTAAATTTCTTTTATAAGAGATAAGGATTTTAGTAAGTAAAAGTTTTTAAATTGGTTTTAAAAACTCTGTTAAAAGTAAATTGAAATTTCATTTTAAATACAGAATTTAAAATGAAATTTAAAAGTAGATTTGAAATGGAGGTTTCAAATATGAATTGTAAATGATAACTTGTTTATCAATAAGAATAAAGTTTATCTTAAAGTAGTTAGAGATTTATATTCATTAAATTAATTAGAAAATTTATTGGATAATTAAATTGTTTGATTAATTAATCATTTGGATTAATTAAATAAATAATTAATGGTTTAAACTAATTAATTAGTGATTAAGATTAATTAATTAGAATAATTAATTTGTAATTAAGGATTATAATTAGAATATTAATTAATGGTTAGGAATTAATTAATAAGAAATTAAATATTAATTAAGTTATGGTTGACACTTAATTAATTTAGTAATTAGAGATTAATAAATTGGTTATTAAGATTTATTAATTTAGAATTAATAATAATTAATATAAGTTAATTACTTAAGGAAAGTAATTAAATAATTGTTAATGAAGTCATTAACTATGGATTATTAAATAATTAATTAATAGGATTAATTTTGATAATTAATTAGTTGAATTAATTTAAGGATAATCATTTATGAAATTGTTTAAATGTAATTACTTATTGGAAGTAATTAAGAATTAATTACTTATTGTAATTAATTAAGTTAATTTGATTTTGTTAAATTAATTAATTAAGTTTAATTAATTTAGAATAATCAAGAGATGATTTGATAATAATTACTTAATGTAATTATTAAGGTAAGATTATTTAGGGAAGTAAATAATAAGATTATTACTGGAAGTAATTAGTTGAATAAATGATTTTATTAATAGAAGTAATTTGAGTTAATTACTTTGAATAATTAATCAAGGGATTAATTAAGAAATTAATTAAGGAAGTAATTAATTTAGTTAGTGAAAGTAATTAAGGGTAGTTAATTACTGATTAAAGATTAATCAAGGTGATTAATAAATGTTGTTTAATTAAAGATTAATTACTTAATGTAATTAATTTAATTGAGTAATTAATAATTAAGTTGTAATTAAGGATCATAAATTAATATAATTAATGATGTAACTAAGATTGATTAATTAAGTAATAATTAATAATTGAAGTGATTAATTAATGTAATTAATTAAGGATTAATGTAATTAATTATAGTTGATTAATTTAATTATATTATAGTTAATTAATTAATGAAGTAATTAAAGGTTAATTACTATAAGTGGTTAAGGATAATTAATTTAAGTAATTAATTAAAGATAAATTACCTGAATGGAATTAAAGGGTAATTAAAGGATAATTAATTAATTTGTAATTAATTAATGATTAAGTAAGCAGGATTTATAGAATGAAGTAATTAATTTAATTCATTTTAAATTAATTAGAAATGGTATAAATCATTACTTAAGAATGGATGATAATATTGAATGCTTTGCATTGATTGATATCTCTAATGAGATATATGCTGTGTGATATGGATGTTTAGTTGAATTGTGATGATAATATGGATTATCTGATAATGTTGATTATCTATTGTGAATTATCCTTCTATGTGTAAAGATAATTGAATTGAATTGTTTTAACTTTAAAACAACTTGGCCTTAAAAGATACGCTTTGGATTTCGATGAGACCGGGATCGGGTTTCCGTATACCGGAATTCCAGGTCTGGAGACCCGAATACCACATCGATCCAAATTAACGATAGGTCGTGAATCAAGTGAAGATGAAGATTCAGAGTGCAAGGGTTATTGTCGTTAACTCTGAGGGTGATTCCAAAACGAGTGTAACGAGATAATGCCTTCGGTTTCGTTCGAACCCGGAACGAACTTGTATGGATTGAATGCTTTCAGAACATCGTCAGGTGGACGATGAGCATTCTAAGTGATGTGTTCTTTTCTAAGGTAATCGTGACCTCAAGCCTCACAAACCGGGAATGGCTAAAACAGGGGAGGTGCAGCAAGGTTAGTGGGTAGCACCCAAGTAGGACAAGGTTACCTCTGTCTAGATGTCCCTTTCTATTTTCGACTTAGTGGTGCGGTTGCTGATCCCAACCGTGAGGTATCTTGTGCGGGAATTATCCAGTAAGGGATGTTCCGACCTTGTGTTGCAGGGGATTGGGAGTGATCCTCGGTACGGTGATCTAGGCCACGTACTGTGACGGGCGGTACCCCGGTAGCCCTGCCATTGTATGGAATCCAAAATCCAATAAGTGCCAACGGACTTGATTGTATAACCCACTTTGTGGCTAGTATGCTGGAATTTAATAATGTAACAATTTCAGCTATTTCATATTTATTTGAAAACCCTAGACCCTATTATAATACAATCGAATTTCCTATCAAATGTTTTGGTTAGCGTAAGGTAAAAACTTACCCATGTTTATGTGTGGGAAGTCTTACGTGATACCTTTTCTTTCAAAAGGTTTTGAAGTTAAGCAAGTTTAACCTGTTACTCACACCAGACCCATGTCTGACCCAAGTTGTTTATTTCTGTTTTATAAACTCTTGGGTACTCAAATTTTTACGAGTAGCCAAGGGATTCAGGTTAGCCTTGACGAATTGTGGAGGAGCAATGGAGCAGGAGGCTTCAGCGTTGTAGATATAGATAGTAGTTTCCGCTGTGTTGATCTTGTTTAGATCTTTGTTTTGTATTGAGTTGTAATAACTAGACAGATGTTTATAACTGTCTAGTATATGATGTGTAATCTGTGTAACTCTGATAGATGTATATGATACTATGTAATAGTTATATGATATATTATATTTTGTTCCGTTTCCGCTGTGAGTATTTGTGTTGTTTTCTTTCTCTTTCTCTTCTTTTCTATTTCTCACCCCTTTCTTTCTTATTAATGATTCGTCATTCTGTAGAATGAGTGGCGGGTTGTTACAATATGGATACAAAGATGGTTTGAAAATAAACTATAAATGTTGAGTTTTAAATTTGGGAAATGAGGTGTGATATCCAAGGTAATAAGTTTTTGAACTTATAAGGTTTATTAATGTGAAGTTTAAAATTTGAAGTGGGAATTCAAATTTGAGTAAGTTTGGTGAGATTAAATTGAATTTAACTTAAGGGAAGTTAAATAAGTTTGGAATAAACAGCCTGAATTGGAAATTTCAAGATGAAATTGAGTTTTAACTTAGGAAAGTTAAATGGGTTGATTTGGTAGGGAACTATATGTGGTCTCAGATAGGATTGAGATCTGGAATAGGTAGTGGATGATTATTTTAAATAAATTGGATGATAGATTGGGGTAATATCTATCCCAATATTGGAATTAAATGGAATTAAACTTTAATTTGAAATTACTTAGGTAATTTTGATTTTAAAGATAAAAATTAAACTTGAGAAAATGAGATCACTTTGAACGTTAAGATTTGAATGTTTAAAATGAACATGTAAACTGAAATGATTAAGGATTGGTTCCAAGATTGAATTTGGGTAATAAATTGAATTTCAAAGATTAAAATTGTTTAAAAAGGGGTTTGAATTATTATTTGAACCTAGAAATAAGTTTATGTAGAAGGAAAGGTAAATTTGATTTAAGGGATTTAATCAAAAAAAAATAAAAATTTAACTCGAATTTATATAATTCGAGATGGTTTAAAATTGAGGTTTAAATTGAATTAGTTCAAACTGAATTTGATTTGAACTAATGGGAATTGTGATTTATGATGGACAAGCATAAAATTCAAATGAGAAATTTGAATTGGATTAATTTGAAATAAAATTGAAGTTATTCAAATTGGGATTGAGTCAATTTAAATGTAAGTGGAAATTTAATTTGAATTTATGGAAATGGAGATGGGGTATTAAACAGTTTGACTCTGGACTATTTTCAAAACAAATTGTTTAATATAAACCTATTTTTCCAAACTATTTACTACACCACTTTTCTTTTTGAACCTAAAACTATCTTAAACCTGTTTTACAATTACTTTGGAACTATTTAACTATTTTACAACTGTTTTATAAATTAATTACTATTTTTCTACCACTTTATAAACTGATTACTGTTTTTCAACTATTTTATAAGTAATTACTATTTTCCAATTATTTTACAGTTACTTAACTATTTTACAGCTATTTTACAAATTAATAATTATCTTTCAACTATTTATCTATTTTTAAAATTTTCAAGCTATTTTGTAAATATAAACTGGTCGGAGTTCAAACTGTTATTGATTAAATACCCAACTGAGATAAGAATTGAAGTGATAATCCACACGGGGATTAAGGTAAATGTGGATAAGTGAATAAAATCTAAAGTGAATGTGAATAGAAAGAGAATTGATTTAACTGATAATCAATGAAGATAAATACGTAGGATGTACGTATATTATTCTATTCGCATAGTGATTTGATCCAGATTCGAGCACAGAATTTCGAGATAATATTGTCGATCCGAGTTGGGATTTTTCACTCGATTTTCGACGGAGAACCTGGGTATGGATTTTTGATTGGTTCTGGATATTCTCTATCATAGTTGTGACTATGCAAGGAGAATGACGGTTTATGATCAGGAAACCAGATCTGAGTCCGCACTAGATAGTCGGGTGGACGATACTAGTTCGGAAGTGAAATTGTGTGATCGAGTGAGCGATCAGATTGATATTGCGTACGGATGATATGTGGACATCGTACGGGTTTGAATGAAGTTGGCATTGAAAATTTGTAAATAAAAAACTGAAAGGATTTTTGAAATTGAAAGTATATTTTGAGAAATTGACAATGAATAAAGATGGAAATTTGATTTTGAAGTTGTAGATAAAAGGTTATAAGCTGATTTCTGAAATGGAAAATATATTTGTGAATATATGAGGAACTAAAATAAATTTAAAATTTATATTTCTATGGTAGAAATTAACTTTATTGAAATAAAGTGGAAATTGAATATTTTTCTGAGTTAAAGTTTACTTTATAATAAAAGTAAGAAATTTGGCAAGTGACTTTATAAAGTAATCAAATTTGAATATTTGATTTGGAATAAACAAAGTTACGTATCTTTGTTATATATGATAAAACTCCCCTTATTGAATCCATTGCCAGAAGAAAAAAGTTTTTTTTGAAAGTTTTGAAGTATACAAAGGAAACTTATATAAGTATAAAGTGATTTAAAGATTTCCCAAGAAAATTATACATATGAATATATATATAAAAGATTTTATGGAAATGGTTTTGAGAAAAAGGTTTTGGAAACCTTTGGATTTGGAAAAGGCTTTTGATTTTTGGATAAAATCAATATTGGGATTTGGGGAAGCCTGATTTGTGAATTATCGATTTTGAAAATCGATTTTGTGTAAAAGCATTTATATGAGATTCATACTAGGTGTATGATTTGGAAAATACTATATGTGTATAGTATAAAGTGTTTTGAGAATTGCTTTGGGGAAAAAGGCGCTCCCTTGAAATGAACTTCTCAGGAGTGCCACTGGGTGGTACTGCCTTGAGCCCCAAGGGGGGGTTTCTAAAGTTGATCCTGTGAGGAGTCCGGACAAAACTAGTTCCTGAGGATTATTTGTGTAACGAAAGTCGAGGGGCTGGTGCCCACAGAGGCATTTGGGTTATGCTGTGACGACAGTGTAACTCAATGTCACTGCGATCTACTGCAGACCATAGCGAAAGTCGTGTGTGCCGCTGAGAGCCAACAGTCTATGTTTGATTTTATATCAGTAGACTGCGACACTATGGTAACATAGCGAAAGTCGTGTGAGCCGCTGAGAGCCAACAGTCTGCGTTTGATTTTACATCGGTAGACTGTGACCTATGTTAGAGTGGAGAAGTTTCATTTTGACAGCGAAAATCGTGTGTGCCGCTGAGAGCCAACAGTTACATGGACTTTTGCTGCGACGGCAACGTAACCCTGGATGTAACTGCGATCTGTTGTGGGTTCTATGGTGTAATCAGTTACATGGACTTTTGCTGCGACGGCAACGTAACCCAGGATGTAACTGTGACCATAGATGGGGGTGATGATTCCCAGAGCATTTTTACCAAAGATATTTCCTCTATTTTCGAACCGTTTTCTATATTTTCAATAAAATTATTTTCCAAAGTATTTTCACTGGATGTTGGAAACGAGTTTACCAAGTACTTATAGATTTTCAGTCCTACGCCTGATCAACGTATGACCGAATTTCTATGATGTAACATCCCGTATTTTTAAGCTATTGAATTTGAACATTTAATTCGTTTTAAATGTTAATGTGGATTCTTAATTGATTTTGAAATGAATGGATTTGGGTTCAATCAATGAAAATGAGCTATAATTTTAATTTATAGCAATTCTGGTTGAATTTGATTAATGGAAAAATAATAATTAAATACTCGGGATTAGGATAAAAAGGTGAATCTGGGTGTAAATAGCTATAAAATGGTTTTAAAATTTATTTTAAAGTCTATTTGGACATAAATAATGTTGTTGGACTTTTAGAGGAATTTATAAGTTGATAAATTAATATTTGGGGTTTATATTAATTTAAAAATGAATTTAATATTATTAAAATGCAAATAATCATATTTTGAGTCCGGATTGAGCCGGAATGATTTTAAATGTGGTTATACATTTTATATGATTTATGGTTAAGTTATTAAAATTTTAAAAGTGAAATTTTACGCGTTTTCGTCAATTTTGACAAATCGCCTGATTTAATAGACGAGTAAAATAGCCTTCCGGGGAACAGTCTCGGAATTTGACGAAACTAGTTCCATTGGATCCGTAATAGTTAGTTATTATCGGATTCCAATTTTCGTAGCAATCGGAGTTGTCATTTGACCGTGGCAGCTCGAAACGCATCGAAATCGATTTAACCGATTTAATTTTAAATTGATCGTTTAATTCCATATCTCGCTCATACGATCAAATTAGCTTACGAAACCTGTTCCATTGTGTCCGAAACGCGGAAAAACCCTATGAATGCCTGTCGGCATGCGTCGTTTGGAGATCGTTTGAGAAATTTGTATTTTGTGATAATAATATTGTTTTAATTCCTTATACGTATATATATGCCTACACGCGCAGTAACCCTAGGGTTTCTTTTAACGAGCCGCCACTAAAATGATTCGATGGCCGAAAAACACTTGTCTTCTTCCTCCTTTTCCTTGAGATCTACTCGTTTATTTCAAAATCCACTAACTAGGGAATCGTAGAACTCTTCGAGATATACGAACTGAACGGATGTGATGGGTTTTAGTGAAGTGAATCGATGGTTACAGGAGCTCGAACGCGGCCGTTCGTATGCGATTTCTTTCGCCCGGTGGTGTGTCGAGCTTCGTGATTTTGGGTGTGAAGGATGAGGCACCGAAAGGCTTCGAGGTGGAGGCATCTGATCGAGGTATAGGCGATCAAAGGCGGGGCTAGGGTTAGGGTGTGGCGGCGGCAGTGGGTGCTTTTGAAGCTGGAAATGTCGCGTTTGGGAAGATGGAAATCGCGGGCCTATTTTCGAACGTTAGACGTGCGGCCTGAGATTTTGATCGTGTTGTTAACGGCTGAGATTGTTTGGTAATAAAAGAAAGAAAAAAAAAGAGAATTTGTTTTAAATCGTTATTCAACTTTGTAAAATAATAACTGTTTCATACTATATCAGAATTTGACGATTCTCGAAGCGTTGGAATCGCAGGAACGCGTACTACGTGATGGTGCAGATCCGGAGTCATTCCGGGCAAGTAGAAATTTGAGTTAAATCGAACGTTGTTCGGTTTAATTTAAATTTCGAACGCTCGCCAAAACTCAAGGTGAGTTTTTCTCACTCACATCTGGATGCTAGACATTATAAATAGTTGATATTTAAATATCTATGTGAATGGTTGATTATATCTGTGATTATCAGTCTGGATTGATATTTATTTTGTGATGTGCTAATATCTGTGGATGCAGGGAAAAACAGGTTGGAGGGATCCAACTGGATTCCTCACAATGTAGCAATTATTTTATAATTGATAGTGATACCTGTTTATATGATGTGATTGATAAATCTGGAAATTTAGTTGTTCTATGACATTGTGGTATAAATTGTAATCACAGAATTTAATTATAAATGGATAAATTGTGTTTTTACGAAATAAAATGAATTGTTAAATTTAGAATTTCAAAGAATAAAATTTGAAATCGGATTTGAAAAGAAAAATGTAAATTGGGTCAAATTGGGATTTTGAATATAATGGGAAGTTTATGAAATGGGTAAATGGAAAGTATAGTTTTCCGGAAATTAAATTTATGAAATTATAAATTGTTTAAAATAACGATGTTTATTTTAATAATGGCTAATGCTATCCGAAAATTAAAAATATGTTAAATGGAGTTTCCAACTATAAATTAACAAGTTCAAATGAAAAATAGAATGTTTTGAAATGCCGTATTTCATTGGAATTTAATTAAGTGAATTGGAAATTTGGCTTCCATTGGAAATTCACCAAAAATGTTTAATTTAAAATGTTTTAAACTATGATTTAAAAATGAATTTCCGGGTATGGGAAATTGGGTGTGAACTTCGGGTGAAGTTATAGTTAAGTATGGAATTGGAAATTTATGTTGAAATCATAAATTGACTTGAAATAAATCGGTGGATTTATATGAAAGAGTACTTTGGAATGTTTAGAAACGGGAAAGTGTTTCCCTGGGAAAACCAAGTAAATGTTTATAAAAAGATTTTATTTAACTAAGGTTAAGTTTTAAATCGTTTTAAAAGTATTTTTAAGAAATCGTTATTTTTAAAGGAATAAATTAATAACTTTTAATACCGTAATAATTTGGGAGTATATTAGCAATTATTTTACAAATGGATTTATTTAAAAGTTGGTTTTAGCTTAAGCTGTTAAAATTAGTATTTTTCTTCTTATAATGCTATTTTGAATTTAGTTAAACTAAAACCCTTATCTTTAAATCAAAGTTTATGTGTTAATAACTAGTTTTCTTCACATATTTTAAATTTATATTTTGAGTAAATAAATAGAAGTAATTTTCATATTTTAAAGTATATTTCAGTATAAGTATTTTTTACTGTTTTAAATGCAAATTGTTTTATACTTGGTTATTCCCGATGGGAATAAAGGGTAAAGGATTTACCTTGTAAAGGAAGAGTTTGGAAAATTGTTTTCAAATGAGTTTTGAAAATGTGAAAATATATCTTTGAAAGATATTAGAGGCAAATAAATAATATGGAGATTATTTATTGTGTGATGGATGTGTATGGATGTTTGTGAACATTAATTGATAGTTAAATCACCGACTATCAATATTGGCCAAATGCGCTGATCGTTTCGAAGAGACCGGGATCGAGTTTCCGTATACCGGGATTCTAGGTCTGGAGACTCGAATACCACTTCGATCCGGTTTGTACATTTCGTGTAACGTGTTCGGAGTCGAAGATGGAGCAGTGAAGTGCAAGGGCTAGTCGCTACTAATCCTGAGGATATTTCCAAATGGATGTAGTAGGAGTAGTGCCTTCGGTTCCGTTCGGACACGGGACGGACTTGTATGGACGAATGCTTGCGAAACATCGTCAGGTAGACGATGGGCATTCTAAGGGATATGTGCTATAAAGGTATCGTTTAGCCTCGAGGCTCATCAACCGGGAATGACTGAAAATCAGGGGTTATGCAGCAAGGCTTCGTGGGTAGCACCCACTTGAGAGTAAGGTCATCCTTGTCTAGATGTCCCTTTTATTTCGGCTTAGTGTTGCGGTTGTTGATCCCAACCGTGGGGTGATCTTATTTGGAATTATCTAGTAAGGGATGATTCCGATCTTGTGTTGCAGGGGAGCGGGCGTACTCCTCGGTACTGTGATCTAGGCCACGTACTGTGACAGGTGGTATGTAACGACCCACTATTTTGGACCATTCAAATCGACAATAATCCACACATGTCAGACTTGAATAATGCAAAATAACAGATTGTAATAAAAATTTGGAGCAAATAAAATCATTCACAGAATCACAGACACAGAAATATCAGAATAACTCGCAGCGGAATTTAAAAAATACCATAGTGGTTCATGAACCCACTAAATACATAGTCTAAAATCAAATACAAAATACATAGTCTGAAACCCAATACAGTTCTGAAACAAGTACAGTAGAAATCCCAAATACACAAGTCTCTAAAACAAAAGCTGAAATAAGACAACTGAAACTGAAATAGGAAGATAACTAGATAGGCAGAATCTCCAGTGATTCCGAGCTCCAGAAAAATGAATCCAAAGCTGTGAATACTCAGGCTGACCCGAGCGTAAAATAAAACATAACACTCGAGTCAGGATATACATACTTATACAATGTAAACCAACACAAATGAACTGTAGTAAAGGTACAAGTAACTTAGAAGATGCTTGGGACCGCCCATCCTCTAAGGATCCGTTAAACTATCTACTATGTAGTAATATTCGCTATTATAATAGTGTCTACATAAGTAAAGTATAATCATATCAGAAAATAGCGTTAAGGGGATGGAGAACCTTAACGCGGTCGGATCTTAAAATCATAATCGTAGTAAAGCTCGGTATGGTAGGTGACACGGCACAACTAGGCAATGCCAGGGTAGATATACCAATTACGCACACGGACTGATGGATACGCATAGCAGCCACTACCGTTCCACCTCGAACAACATTCCCAAATCGGAGGATGGCCATCTAGTCAAATCACAAGTAAGAGTATAATATCGAAGAAATGTGTCCGAGAAGAGGTGCTACCTCACTGGTCCGAGATCGCTCCTGTTTTAGCCACCTTATGCCAACTCACGGGAGTTGGGTCCACGTAATACCTTAAGGACGTCGCCACCATCCTACTTCATTCTGGAATCTCCACCGCGTACACGGTTGTCAAAGTGGTTTTCGGTATCGACAGAGAGTATGTCCATATCCGATCCCGGTCTCTTTGCCAACCAATCGTTATTATAACCCGTGGTTATAGATTTAAAACAATTTATCAAAATATACTTCGAATTAAACCATTTAAAAACAAAGTCATTATTCCTTTAAATCAATATTATTTTTCCAAAATCTAACCCTTCGGAGTTCACTTATTCACTTAAACAAAAGCATTAAAAAATTTCAGCTTCCATGGTATTTAAAAGTGTGGCGGTAAGTTATATTCAAAAACAATTTTTATTCAACAAAACAATATTTAAAATTGTTATATCAGTTCAGTTTTAAACAAAATCATATTTCAGTCTACTGCAGTCCTTAACAAGTGCTACAGTAGCTTTTTATTTGTTCAAGTTCAATTTTAGTTTCTGCTACAACAGCACTTACCAAGTACTATCATAGCTTTAGTTCATTTTAGTCTTTTGGTTCATTTATAAAATCCACAACACTTAACAAGTGCTACAGATTCTACCTAGTTAAAACTTATAAAATCATACATTAAAAATGTTCATTTTCAATCCTTTAACAATTTATTTAAAGGGAAATTTTACAAGTTAAAACCAAACTTACAAATTTGCTTATTACGTTCATTTCAACATTTAAACTTAAACTCCATTTTTCCACCAATTTAAACTAAATTTCATTTCAATTTATTTAACTTAAGTTTCCATCTTTCTTTTTTTTTTATCAAAATTTCAAATTTAAGTTTCGTTTTAAAATCAATATTCCTCCATTTATTTATATTTATCACATAGAAAAATCATTTCTATTTTAAATAAATCATTTAAAAATTCGGTTTAAATCAAATTAAATATTATTACAATTTTTAAATTATTTAAAAATATTCAGAATATACATAAAAATAACCACGGGTCTGTATAATATTTTCTAGCCTAATTCAAGTGATACGGATACTATATCATTTCAATCCGTAATTTACAAAGAAAAATCCGGGTTTTATCATTTCAAACCCGCAATCCCAAGTAAATAAAATTTAATTGAAAATCGCTCAGGCCTATCATTTCAGCCCATAACGACCTTCCCTTATTCTAAAGTCCGTTCGGGTATGTATCATTTCAACCCATAGTGATTCTATTCTACAGGGAACTTGTAGTGTGATTTAACAGAATAGAATAACAGTAAAATAAGAACAGATATAACAGATGATACGATATGCAGTTTTTAACAATTAACATCAACTATAAATAAATCACAGGTAATTATAACATCATTTATTTATTTATTTATTTATTTCTACACATTCAGTTGCGGTCATTTCACAATCATATAAGTATGAATATTCGTGTGAGATTTACTCACCTCTACGGAGCTGGAGATTCGGAAAGAAAGAAGTACGAAGTCAATCGAAAGCACGCGGATAGCACGATCAGTCGTTAGCGGATGCGCCAACTAGATTCAAACCAAAAGCACAGTAAATAATCAAATCTAAGATTGCACGAATAATGAATTTCAATGAAGCGATCAACGAAAAGTAACAGGTTAAAAATCAAAACAATAGCACGCCCACTTTGAAATACCGATAAAAAATTTTAAATTCGCAAAGTGGCAAAAAAAATTTTTTTCTTTTTAAAACAAAACTAGTAGAAAATAGGCTCGACTACAAGGTCAGATGCAACAAAATTTAAAATTTTAAAACGAAGTGTGGTTAGGCAAAATAACTTTGAAATAACAATGTACGTGACACGAATCATGCATTCAAAACCCAGAATTGACATACCAATTCAATTCTTTTTTTTTTCAAAACAAACCAGTAAACTAAATCTCAGATACCAGACACGTGACAAACAAACTTCCTCTTTTTTTCAATTGGCAGGGCTCGACCGTACACATATCCAGCAATTTCAAACAAAACAAAAAGTGACAAACAACTTTGTTCATCATTATTTTTCAAACAGAGGCTCGGAAATAAAAATAGACAAAGTACAAAATTTACAAAGGTGCAAAACAATTTTTTTCTCATTTCCTTTTTTTCTCAATTGCCAGGCTGAGGAAAACAAATAATAAGAACAAGGCTCGGTCGGGTTTGTTGGTCTCGGCATGGGTTCAGTGGTGAACTGTCACGGGTCAGTGGTGGGTTAGGCTGGAACCGGAGACGTGGAGATCGGCGAAGTGGGGTTCTCGGCTGGCGAAGGGGACGTGGGTGGTCTCGGCACGTTGGTCTCATCATGGGTAGGGGTAGGGTCTGGGGTGGTCTCGCACGGAGGCGGTGGAGGAGGGCAGGCTGGGTTCGTTCGGTGGTTGGCCTCGTGGTGGATAGGGTGGGGTTCGGGGTTGGAACCTGGGTGGTTGGTAGGCTGACTGGTGTAGGCGTGGCATGGAGATCGTGACGTGGTGGATGCTAGTTGGACTCGAGGCAATGACAACAGGGTTTGGGTCTGGATCCGAGGTAGGTTGGTGGCGCGGCGTTGGGGTGGAGGTGGTGACAACTTGGAGGAAGTGGAAGGCGAAATGACGTGGGATAGTGGGGTTTTCTGGGTGGTAGGCTTCAGATACCAAAGCTTTGAAAAAAATATAAGAAAAAATAAACATAAAAAAAAACAAAACGAAATGGACATAAGGTAGAACAGCAAACAACAAAGCAAAGGCCACCAATTCATTATACAATGGACAAAAGAAGAAGGTAAGGAATTTGGCCACAGCAAACAGGGAAATCAAAAAGTAAAAATAAAAGGAGGAGGTATGCTTACCCTATTAGATGCACACGAGATTCTGAACAAAAGCTACAGAGAAGGCTTTTTGAGGAATGAAAATTGTTGAACGAAACAAAAATGAACAGTTGTTTTGCTTTTTGTAGAAAGAAGGCAACGAAAAGTTTAGAACTGTAGGCAATGATATTAAGTTTGAACGAAACGTAAGGAAGATGAAGGGAAAAGTGGAATATTTCTTACGTGAAGTAAGGCAAGATTTGACATTTTCAAACTAATATATACAGCAGAAATTAAATGGACAATGGAACAATGCACGTACAGTGTAACGCCCAAAGTAACGTACAACCGTTACTTGTTTCTTTTATTTAATAAATTTAAAAATGCTAACGGTTTCTTAAAAAATATAACGTATCTTTATAAACCAAAATTTAAAATAGCTATTATCATCGTTAATAAAATTTGATTCTAATGTAAAGTTAAGAACGGACAAAACGTAACGAAAATGTAACGCTTTAAATTCGTTTAATACAAATTACTACACTTTATATTTAAATCAATATTTTGAAATGTTTTTTTTTTAATTAAAATTTCGCTTTAAAATATCGGGCTGTTACACTCTCCCCCACTCAAAGCTTTTCGTTCCCGAAAAGGAACGAAGAAGGAAAACAAAGAAAGATAAGATAGAATAGCAAAAGTACCTGAAATAAACAATTCCGGATTCGAAGCACGAATGCTCTCCTCCGTCTCCTAGGTGCAATCCCGTTCATCAGTGCTCCACTGCACTTTGACCAGGTTGACAGATTTTCTTCTTAGCTGCTTCGTACCTCGATCGACGATACGAAGTGGCTTCCTCTCAACAGTCAGATTTGGCTCAATATCCAAACTATGAAGAGCAGAAGGCTGAATAATAAGAGATGGATCATGCAGATAGCGACGAAGATGAGATACATGAAAGACGTTGTGAATTCCAGAAAATTTCTCGGGTAAATCCAGACGATAAGCAAGAGAACCAATTCTTTCCAAAATGCGGAAAGGACCAACAAATCTAGGAGATAGTTTTCCTCTACGACCAAAACGAATAACATTTCTTAAGGGAGAGACCTTAAGGAAAAACCAAATCACCAACAACAAACTCTAAACTCCGTCTTCGACGATCGGCGTACTTCTTTTGTCTATCTTGAGCAATCCTCATCTTTCTCTTAATCTCTTCAACTCTCTCTGAAGCTTCCAAAACCATCTCAGGACCAAGAACCAATCGATTACCGGATTCAATCCAACAAGAAGGAGATCTACAAGGTCGTCCGTAAAGAGCAGAAAATGGAGATGTCTCAATACTGGCCTGATAACTATTGTTATAAGTGAATTCGACAAGATGGAGATGATCTTCCCAAGATCCTCCATAATCAAGCACACAAGCACGAAGAAGATCTTCTAAAATCTGATTCACCCTTTCCGTTTGACCGTCGGTCTGTGGATGGTAAGCAGTGCTCAGATTTAGATGAGTACCCAAAGAATCCTGAAAGGCTTTCCAAAACCTACTGGTAAAGATAGGATCACGATCACAAACGATACTGAGAGGAACACCGTGGAGACGAACAATCTCCCTCATGTAAATCTCAGATAAACTAGAAGCTGAACGGGTAGACTTGACCGGAATGAAATGAGCTGATTTGGTCAATCTATCCACAATAACCCAGATACTCTCATTACCCTTCCTACTCCTCGGTAAACCATCAATGAAATCCATAGAAACTTGTTCCCACTTCCAATTGGGAATCTCAAGAGGCTGCAATAAACCAGGGGTCTTCTGATGATCTGCCTTGACTTGCTGACAGGTCGCACACCTATTGACGAAAATGGAAATATCTTGCTTCATACCTTTCCACCAATATAACTTCTTCATATCCTGATACATCTTGGTCACGCCTGGATGAATAGAAAGTCTGGACTGATGATTCTCCCGAAGTAACTCCTGTCTCAATCCATCAACATTCGGGACACAAATCCTATTATTAATCCTCAATACACCCTTATCGTCAATCTGAGCTCCATTACCATCAAGACTACTACCTCCAACTCTGCTTCGAACACTCTCCTTAATCAATCTAAGCATCTGATCCTCATCCTGTCTAACCATAATACGATCCACAAGAGGCGAAGAAACAACAATCTGACACAACAAAGCTTTCTTCCTACTCAAAGCATCTGCCACTACATTTGCTTTTCCCGGTGTATAGTTGATGTCGTGGTCATAAGAAGCAAGGAACTCTAACCACCTAACTTGTCTCTGATTCAAATCCTTCTGAGAGAAAATATACCTCAAAGACTGATGATCTGTGAAAAGCTCGAACTTGGTACCCAACAGATGATGTCTCCAAAGCTTCAAAGCGAAAACAACCGCAAGTAACTCTAGATCATGGGCAGCATAATTTACTTCATGAGTCTTCAACTGTCTACTAGCATAAGCAATCACTGTACCATCCTGCATCAGAACAGCTCCCAAACCTTCTCTACAAGCATCAGTGTATACCGTTAATCCCTCATCTCCATTTGGAACGGTAAGAACAGGTGCGGAAGTAAGCTTGTCTTTTAACTCATTGAATGCGGCTTCACACTTACTACTCCAAATAAACTTAGCATTCTTTCGAGTTAAAGCAGTGAGAGGTGCAGCAATCCGAGCGAAATTCTCAATGAATCTCCGGTAATAACCGGCGAGGCCCAGAAAACTACGGATATCAGTAGGAGTCTTAGGAGTTTCCCAATCCTGCACAGAATAGGGAAAAAGAAGGATAATAGAAAAGATAGAGTAAATTGAAATGAAAGAGAAGGAAAGAAAGACTTACATTGATCGCAGCGATCTTGACTGGATCAACTGAAACTCCATTACTAGAAACAATATGCCCGAGAAATCGGACTTCATCCTTCCAGAAATGGCATTTGGAAAATTTAGCTTTTAACTGATGCTTTCGAAGAGTCTCAAGAACAGATTTCAAATGTGACTCATGTTCTTCTTCAGACTTAGAAAAAAATGAGGATATCATCCACAAAGACTAGAACAAATTTATTAAGCACATCACGGAATACACGATTCATCAAGTCAACAAAGAAAGCGGGGGCATTAGTCAAACCAAAAGGCATGACTAACCATTCGAAGAATCCATTTTCAGTACGGAAAGCAGTCTTAGGAATACTTTCCTCAGCAACTCTGAGTTGGTGAAAACCTGTGGCAAGATCAAGCTGAGAGAAAACAGTAGCACCATAAAGCTGATCAAACATGTCATTGATGCAAGGCATTGGATATCTATTTTTCATAGTGAGTTTGTTCAACTCCCTATAATCAACACACATCCGAAGAGAACCATCGGACTTGGTGACGAAAACTACCGCAGCTCCCCATTCAGAAAAACTAGGTCTGATCAGACCCTTGGAAGATAGGTCTTCAATTTGTTTCCTTAACTCAACCTTCTCGCGGGGTGCCATTCTTCTAGGAGGAAGAACTATAGGTCGAGCTCCAGGAATGAGGTCAATGCGGAAATCAATTTCCCGCTTGGGAGGTAAAGCAGTAACTTCACCGAATACATCCGGGTAGTGATTAACTACACGGGTCGACTGAAGATCATCAATAGAAGCATCTAGAGAAAAGATAAAGCTACCAGCATAATCATGAGGCATACGGCCCTGAATAAGTAAAGAATTTCCTCGATCATCCTTAAGAGAAACAATTCGGGATTTACACGAGATACGGGCATCGTGTCCATCAAGCCAATCACTTCCAAGCAACAAATCAAAAGCATCGAACCCAAGGATATAGAAATCGCCACTAAAGCTATGATCGGAATGGAGGAGTTTCACATGTTTACAAATCTTATTAAGATTTGCGGGACCACCAATAGGATTAGAAACACATAGAGGAATAGAAGCATACTCAGGGGAAAGGAGATGTTCAAACTTATGACACAGGTCATCAGAAATAAAACTATGCGAAGCCCCAGTATCAAATAAAACACGAACTAGATGATGAAATAACGTAAAGGTGCCTTGAAGAGTACCTTGACTATCGCTAGGAGCAGGAGTAGGTGCAGGAGCAGGTGATGAAGCAGATGTGACAGCAAATACGCCAGATGGCTTTCCCTTCTGATATAAAGGACAGTCCTTCCTAAAATGACCCGGCTGAAGACAAACATGACAAAGATCGTTCCTGGTAACCTGGGGTGGAGGAACAGCAACACTGGACGGATTAGGGCAACTATTGGCATAGTGTCCCTTTTGGTCACATTTGAAGCAAGTAATGGAGGAAAGATCAATAGGATGTCTCTGGGAAGGAGCAGATGCTGAAGATCCCAAGCCCGCATGTTTGATCCAATTCTTCTTCTGCTGGTGGAAGTTGGGCTTTCTCTTCTTGGAATTTGCAGAGGAAGATTGTGAGACATGAGTACCAGAAGCAGCAGGACCTTTGGAAGTCGGGTTCTCATAGCGGATAGCCATATCCATGAGCTCAGTAAATGTGCCATGAACATGTGTAATAAGGCGATCGTAGAACTCTGGGCGAGCTCCAGAAATGAACTTCTCGTTCTTCTTTAGCTGAGTGTCGATAAGACCAGGACCGAATTTTGAGAGTTCATTGAACTTCCGTTCATACTCTGAGAAGGACATGGTACCCTGCTTGAGGTCCATGAATTCACGGTAAAGCTGAGATTTCCCGGCTTCGGGCATCCATTTTGCCACAAAAGCCTCCCTGAAAGAAGATACAAATCGAACTTAAGATAGATTCGAAAAGAAAGGAAATGGGGAAAAATTCAAGTTAACACAAAGGATACCTGAACTGCTCCCACGAAAGGTCACCTTCGTTAGTGCGAGTCGTAACAGACTCCCACCAATCTAGGGCTGACTCTTGCAGCTGCCATGCTGCTAACTGACGCTTCTGGGCATCAGTGATCTCTAAACCAGTAAAGATTCTTTCCAAACTTCTTAGCCATTGCTAGGCTTCGATGATACTTTCTGAACCGGTGAACTTAGTGCCACCGAGCTGAGAGAATTCTTTGCAAAGAACTGTGAACTTAACGGGTGCAACAGGTGGAGGAACTGGGGCAATACCACGACCCCTACCTCTAGCATTTCCACGATTCATCCTGGAAATATCAAGAATAAAAATTTTTAGGACAAGGTACAAAGAAGACTAAGATAAGTTAAGATAAAAACACGATAAGAACACTTGGGTGAATATCCTAATAACAAATTCCTAACAAGGTAGATACGGAAAGAAGGAAGTTTAGAAAATTTCTTCTTAAAACAAGAAAACTTTATATCAAAATAATCTTTGAAAAATTATTTGAAAAATCATTTAAAATCATTTTAAACTTTGAAAATACGTTCACTCACAAGGAAATGATTCTGAGTTTGATTTTACTCATTCTAGGGTATTTCTACCCTATCTCTAATGAGTTTTTTGCTCCATAGGCTAAGGTTTGTCTAAACCAAAGCTCTAATACCAAATGTAACGACCCACTATTTTGGACCATTCAAATCGACAATAATCCACACATGTCAGACTTGAATAATGCAAAATAACAGATTGTAATAAAAATTTGGAGCAAATAAAATCATTCACAGAATCACAGACACAGAAATATCAGAATAACTCGCAGCGGAATTTAAAAAATACCATAGTGGTTCATGAAGCCACTAAATACATAGTCTAAAATCAAATACAAAATACATAGTCTGAAACCCAATACAGTTCTGAAACAAGTACAGTAGAAATCCCAAATACACAAGTCTCTAAAACAAAAGCTGAAATAAGACAACTGAAACTGAAATAGGAAGATAACTAGATAGGCAGAATCTCCAGTGATTCCGAGCTCCAGAAAAATGAATCCAAAGCTGTGAATACTCAGGCTGACCTGAGCGTAAAATAAAACATAACACTCGAGTCAGGATATACATACTTATACAATGTAAACCAACACAAATGAACTGTAGTAAAGGTACAAGTAACTTAGAAGATGCTTGGGACCGCCCATCCTCTAAGGATCCGTTAAACTATCTACTATGTAGTAATATTCGCTATTATAATAGTGTCTACATAAGTAAAGTATAATCATATCGGAAAATAGCGTTAAGGGGATGGAGAACCTTAACGCGGTCGGATCTTAAAATCATAATCGTAGTAAAGCTTGGTATGGTAGGTGACATGGCACAACTAGGCAATGCCAGGGTAGATATACCAATTACGCACACGGACTGATGGATACGCATAGCAGCCACTACCGTTCCACCTCGAACAACATTCCCAAATCGGAGGATGGCCATCTAGTCAAATCACAAGTAAGAGTATAATATCGAAGAAATGTGTCCGAGAAGAGGTGCTACCTCACTGGTCCGAGATCGCTCCTGTTTTATCCACCTTATGCCAACTCACGGGAGTTGGGTCCACGTAATACCTTAAGGACGTCGCCACCATCCTACTTCATTCTGGAATCTCCACCGCGTACACGGTTGTCAAAGTGGTTTTCGGTATCGACAGAGAGTATGTCCATATCCGATCCCGGTCTCTTTGCCAACCAATCGTTATTATAACCCGTGGTTATAGATTTAAAACAATTTATCAAAATATACTTCGAATTAAACCATTTAAAAACAAAGTCATTATTCCTTTAAATCAATATTATTTTTCCAAAATCTAACCCTTCGGAGTTCACTTATTCACTTAAACAAAAGCATTAAAAAATTTCAGCTTCCACGGTATTTAAAAGTGTGGCGGTAAGTTATATTCGAAAACAATTTTTATTCAAGAAAACAATATTTAAAATTGTTATATCAGTTCAGTTTTAAACAAAATCATATTTCAGTCTACTGCAGTCCTTAACAAGTGCTACAGTAGCTTTTTATTTGTTCAAGTTCAATTTTAGTTTCTGCTACAACAGCACTTACCAAGTACTATCATAGCTTTAGTTCATTTTAGTCTTTTGGTTCATTTATAAAATCCACAACACTTAACAAGTGCTACAGATTCTACCTAGTTAAAACTTATAAAATCATACATTAAAAATGTTCATTTTCAATCCTTTAACAATTTATTTAAAGGGAAATTTTACAAGTTAAAACCAAACTTACAAATTTGCTTATTACGTTCATTTCAACATTTAAACTTAAACTCCATTTTTCCACCAATTTAAACTAAATTTCATTTCAATTTATTTAACTTAAGTTTCCATCTTTCTTTTTTTTATATCAAAATTTCAAATTTAAGTTTCGTTTTAAAATCAATATTCCTCCATTTATTTATATTTATCACATAGAAAAATCATTTCTATTTTAAATAAATCATTTAAAAATTCGGTTTAAATCAAACTAAATATTATTACAATTTTTAAATTATTTAAAAATATTCAGAATATACATAAAAATAACCACGGGTCTGTATAATATTTTCTAGCCTAATTCAAGTGATACGGATACTATATCATTTCAATCCGTAATTTACAAAGAAAAATCCGGGTTTTATCATTTCAAACCCGCAATCCCAAGTAAATAAAATTTAATTGAAAATCGCTCAGGCCTATCATTTCAGCCCATAACGACCTTCCCTTATTCTAAAGTCCGTTCGGGTATGTATCATTTCAACCCATAGTGATTCTATTCTACAGGGAACTTGCAGTGTGATTTAACAGAATAGAATAACAGTAAAATAAGAACAGATATAACAGATGATACGATATGCAGTTTTTAACAATTAACATCAACTATAAATAAATCACAGGTAATTATAACATCATTTATTTATTTATTTATTTCTACACATTCAGTTGCGGTCATTTCACAATCATATAAGTATGAATATTCGTGTGAGATTTACTCACCTCTACGGAGCTGGAGATTCGGAAAGAAAGAAGTACGAAGTCAATCGAAAGCACGCGGATAGCACGATCAGTCGTTAGCGGATGCGCCAACTAGATTCAAACCAAAAGCACAGTAAATAATCAAATCTAAGATTGCACGAATAATGAATTTCAATGAAGCGATCAACGAAAAGTAACAGGTTAAAAATCAAAACAATAGCACGCCCACTTTGAAATACCGATAAAAAAATTTAAATTCGCAAAGTGGGAAAAAAAAATTTTCTTTTTAAAACAAAACTAGTAGAAAATAGGCTCGACTACAAGGTCAGATGCAACAAAATTTAAAATTTTAAAACGAAGTGTGGTTAGGCAAAATAACTTTGAAATAACAATGTACGTGACACGAATCATGCATTCAAAACCCAGAATTGACATACCAATTCAATTCTTTTTTTTTTCAAAACAAACCAGTAAACTAAATCTCAGATACCAGACACGTGACAAACAAACTTCCTCTTTTTTTCAATTGGCAGGGCTCGACCGTACACATATCCAGCAATTTCAAACAAAACAAAAAGTGACAAACAACTTTGTTCATCATTATTTTTCAAACAGAGGCTCGGAAATAAAAATAGACAAAGTACAAAATTTACAAAGGTGCAAAACAATTTTTTTCTCATTTCCTTTTTTTCTCAATTGCCAGGCTGAGGAAAACAAATAATAAGAACAAGGCTCGGTCGGGTTTGTTGGTCTCGGCATGGGTTCAGTGGTGAACTGTCACGGGTCAGTGGTGGGTTAGGCTGGAACCGGAGACGTGGAGATCGGCGAAGTGGGGTTCTCGGCTGGCGAAGGGGACGTGGGTGGTCTCGGCACGTTGGTCTCATCATGGGTAGGGGTAGGGTCTGGGGTGGTCTCGCATGGAGGCGGTGGAGGAGGGCAGGCTGGGTTCGTTCGGTGGTTGGCCTCGTGGTGGATAGGGTGGGGTTCGGGGTTGGAACCTGGGTGGTTGGTAGGCTGACTGGTGTAGGCGTGGCGTGGAGATCGTGACGTGGTGGATGCTGGTTGGACTCGAGGCAGTGACAACAGGGTTTGGGTCTGGATCCGAGGTAGGTTGGTGGCGCGGCGTTGTGGTGGAGGTGGTGACGACTTGGAGGAAGTGGAAGGCGAAATGACGTGGGATAGTGGGGTTTTCTGGGTGGTAGGCTTCAGATACCAAAGCTTTGAAAAAAATATAAGAAAAAATAAACATAAAAAAAAACAAAACGAAATGGACATAAGGTAGAACAGCAAACAACAAAGCAAAGGCCACCAATTCATTATACAATGGACAAAAGAAGAAGGTAAGGAATTTGGCCACAGCAAACAGGGAAATCAAAAAGTAAAAATAAAAGGAGGAGGTATGCTTACCCTATTAGATGCACACGAGATTCTGAACAAAAGCTACAGAGAAGGCTTTTTGAGGAATGAAAATTGTTGAACGAAACAAAAATGAACAGTTGTTTTGCTTTTTGTAGAAAGAAGGCAACGAAAAGTTTAGAACTGTAGGCAATGATATTAAGTTTGAACGAAACGTAAGGAAGATGAAGGGAAAAGTGGAATATTTCTTACGTGAAGTAAGGCAAGATTTGACATTTTCAAACTAATATATACAGCAGAAATTAAATGGACAATGGAACATTGCACGTACAGTGTAACGCCCAAAGTAACGTACAACCGTTACTTGTTTCTTTTATTTAATAAATTTAAAAATGCTAACGGTTTCTTAAAAAATATAACGTATCTTTATAAACCAAAATTTAAAATAGCTATTATCATCGTTAATAAAATTTGATTCTAATGTAAAGTTAAGAACGGACAAAACGTAACGAAAATGTAACGCTTTAAATTCGTTTAATACAAATTACTACACTTTATATTTAAATCAATATTTCGAAATGTTTTGTTTTTAATTAAAATTTCGCTTTAAAATATCGGGCTGTTACACGGTACCCCAGTGCCTAGTCATTCGTTGGAAATCCATTCTCCCTACGTGCCTTGTACGAGTTTTGTTTGTATTACCCACGTTGTGGCTACTATGCCGGAATTTAATAGATGTAACAATTTCGGCTATTTTATAAGTATTTGTAAATAGACACTATTATAATATCAGAGGATTTTTATAAAAAGTGTTTTAGCTATCGTAAGGTAAAAACCCGACATGTTTATTTGTGGCGTGGTCTTACGAGATGCTTTTGTTTCAAAGGATTTTTGAACTTTAAAAATCAGTTTGGATGTATTTATGATGCGCTGGTATTCCAGACTGACTCGGGTGTTATTTTATTATAATGCTCGGGTCAGACCGAGTATATTTCAGGATAGGTTGCTATGGAGCTCAGGAGAGGAGCTGGAGTCCGAGACGTATTTCTCGTACTTGTATTATTCCGCTGCTGTGATTATCTAAGATTGTTTGACTGGTTATTGTTGAATTGTATTGGGATATACTCTGATGATGATGTATTGTATATAAACAGATATAGTTTTCATTTGTGTAAAGATCTGTTCTATATATTATATTTTATCCGCTGCGATTGTGAGATTCTGATTTGGTTGGTTCTTTCTTCTTCTATCTACTTTCTTATTCTTCTACAATCTGTCTTTTCCGGCATTCGATCGTCGGCATATTATACTGTTGAGTATTTTGTGTCGATTTTCGAGGGTCGAGAAGGGCGGGTCGTGACAGTTGGTATCAGAGCTTAGATTGGCGACAACCTAGGCTTTGGTGGGAAATTACTCATAATAATAGAGTCAGGAGTACTCTATAATGAGTTGAGTGTAATAATAGCTATGAGAGCGTACTTGTTAGTGAATATAAAATTGTTTTTGTACTGTGTTGACTTATCGGTTGAGTGTTTATGAATTCTGGTCGGTGCGGGAAGTACAACCGTATCGATAGGGGTTTCTAAACTCTTAAACAAGATAAATCAACATAGTATTGTTTTTAAAGTGGGTAAATGAAATAATTTTACCCAAAATTATATTTAGATATAAAGAAATAATTTTCTAAATTATTATATATATTGGATGTTTGTTTGGTTGTTTCTTCTATAATCAAATAAGAAATTAAAATATGATCTAAAATTCGAAATGATTTATAAGCCAATAAGAATTTAAATATTAAAATGGTTTACAACCGAATAGAATTAATTAAATATGGTTTAAGTAAGAAGAAATGAAATTAAAATTCGATTTAAACCAGAATTTTTACTCCGGGAATTTTGAAAAGGATTTCAAATGAATTTAAACAAAGGTTTGGAAAAATTTAGAAACCTTGGGAATGTTGAAATGTTTTCCAAAGCTTTTGAAGTAAATGATGGAGTATATTTTGGAAAATATTTTCGAATGGAAATTGATTTGAGGTGAATTTTGGAAGTGGAAAGCACTGAACTCACTGCAGTCGCTGGAAAATAATCCTGATGATGCTGGCCACATCATCAGAATTC
Organism: Allium fistulosum; assembly: GCA_030737815.1. Taxonomy (NCBI): domain Eukaryota; kingdom Viridiplantae; phylum Streptophyta; class Magnoliopsida; order Asparagales; family Amaryllidaceae; genus Allium; species Allium fistulosum. Next base: position 1,139,372,446 of record CM060902.1, on the reverse strand, counting down.
ATTTTCGAGTTTCTAAAGTGATGGATTGCTACCATGTGAGTGATTATGGTAGTTGTTTGGTCTTGTTTGAGAAACAAGTGATTTTAGAAATTTTCAAAAAGGAAAATTGTTTGGTAAAAGCAGTCTGTTTTGGAATTTGGTATTTGATTTGGATATCAAATGGAAATGTGTTGATTTATATTTCAAAGTGGTTTTGAAATAAATCCGGGTAAATTGAATTTTGGGAATTCTGTTAAAATAAAAATGTGGAAATTGAAATAAATCAACTATAACCTTGAAAGTAAAGTTGATTTAAGTGAGAAAGAAAGGATGGAAATTTTAATCCGGAAATTAAAATTTAATTTGGGTAAATGGAAGTAAATGAAGTTGATTGAAATAAGAAGGAAAATGAAATTTTGTTCTAGAATGTAAATTTAATCTGAAGAAATGAAGGTGAATGGAATGAATTTGGGTTTAACTTAAGATAAGTTAAATTAAATTGAAACCTGAAATTGAATTACACCTAAGTAAATTGGAATTCACTTGAAATAAGTATAAAGGTGAAGTGTAAATGCTTATAATTGTGTAAGTGAATTCAAAATTTTGCAAATAACTTCATATTCTTAAGTTATTAAGAGTTATAATTTGACATTGCGATTATAAAAATGTAAATGGGTTGAAATGAACAATATAAACTTATAAATAAATAAGTTGATGAACCTAAAGATGGAAAATTTGGGAGTAAACCCAAGTAAAGTGGAATTATAACCACAAATGGGAAATAGTTGAATGGTATAGTGACTTCAAATTTAATCTGAAATGAAATGTAAAGTAAGATAAGGTAAGGTGAGATATAAAAGATGTGAATAAACTTAAAATGGTAAATGAGTTTTAAACTTATGTATGGAGGAATAAAATGGATTGAAGTGAAATTCAAAATATCAGATGCATCATAAACAATACTGAATGAAATTCAATTCTTATTTAAGTAGTAAAGAAGTGGGTTAAATGAAATTTGACTAAATAAAATTTAGTTAAACTTGGAATAAATTTGGATAAGAATCAAATAGAAAGGGAATTTTGTTTAGTTGATATGGTGTTGAATGAAGTAAATGCTTACTCAATTAAGTCCAAAATGATTGTTTGGAAATAAATTAGCTAAATTAAATGGGATGTGTATGGTAATGAATAGAATTTTGATAGTTTGGTCAAAATTTGAAAAGGTTAATAAAAATCCAGTTGTTGAATGAAATTTAAGTTTGGTAATAAATGTTGGAAGTGAGAATGTATATGGAATTAACTTATAATAGAGGTGGTTTGAATTGTAAATAAAATTCAAATGAGAGAAATAATTTAAGTGGTCTCTTTGTTAATAAAATAAATTTGTACATGGATTTAGTAAATAAACAAAGAGCATTAAAGTCGTAAATAAATTGAAATTTGATTGAGTGAGAATCAAATGGAAATCAAATAAAATTGATATAAGAAGATAAAGTAACTATTGTGAAAGGACTTAAGTAACTTGAAAGAAAAACAAAGTGATTTTGAATGGGCTTTATTAAGTAATCTTGAGTGCAATGTGATAGATAATAAAATTGAATTGCAAGTGAAATTGTATTAATTTATTATTGAGATAAAATAAAATGTAAGGAAAGTTTAATTTAATTAACAAATTGCATTGGAATAAAGATACTTGGATTGTGAACCATGAAAATGGAATAAAATTAATATAAACCTGAGTTGAAATTAATTTTAAATGGTTATAAGCTTAAGTGGTAATAAATTTTGTTTATATGACATGAAATTGCCTGTATTTGGAGTTGAGTTGTTTAACAAGCAATTGAAATTGATTTTTGCATAAATTAATATGGATTGGAACCCAATTCAAAGAGGTTGTAAATGAATGCAAGTGAATTGATTTAAAGTAGCAAATGGAATGGATTTTAAATCAATAGGAATGAATTGATCTTTTTATGAGTGATTTTGCATATGAATGGAAATGGATTATAAAAGAAATGCAAATGTTTCAAGTTTAAAATAAAATTTGTTTGTAAATCAAATTGGAAATGTAAGTTAAGACAAAAATGTAAGAAAGGCATATGTAATCATGTTGAAGTGGAAATGAATTGGTGAAATAAATATGAATGGTATATAGTAAATTTGAATGTAAGTCATTCAAGTGAAATAAAATGAAGTTGGACTTGAATAAGTAATTTGAAAAGTGATTGAAATCTTTGAATTGTTGATAAGATATGGTTAACATGGTTAATGATGAAGTTTGCTTGGTTTGGTTATGAAATGGATATGTTTGGCTTGCATTTATATTGGAAATATTATGAAAAGGCTCATATCTTTGAAAACTGATGAGTTTGTTGAGTTAGTATAGGTACGGGAGGCGTTCGAGAGAGTTGGAGCGCGTATATGCGTTATATTAGCCGCTTGCTATTAAAATTTGCTTAAAAGGTACGCCTACGCAAATATAATTGGGAATTGATAAATATATTGTGATATATTTTGGTTTCTGGCCGTGTGAGCTGATGTATATATATTTGTGTATCCTGCGATATCGCAGAAGCTCCTCCGTACAAAGGAGACTCCGCCAAAATTTTTCAAAAATTTTGGAAGTTAGAAAATTTTTGGGGTTTTTGGGAAAATTTATTAATAAGTAAAGTTATTTTGAAAGCGAGTGTTAAAATAAAGGCTTTAAGGTAAATAAAGCAAATGGTTTTGAAATGGAGCTGAAACTTTTTGGAAAGTGAATATAAGCTTTTAACTAAGCAAATTGGGAAGTAAATAGGTTGGAGAGTATTTTCTACCTTAGCAAATTTCGGGGACGAAATTTTTATAAGGGGGAAGGAATGTAACATCCCGTATTTTTAAGCTATTGAATTTGAACATTTAATTCGTTTTAAATGTTAATGTGGATTCTTAATTGATTTTGAAATGAATGGATTTGGGTTCAATCAATGAAAATGAGCTATAATTTTAATTTATAGCAATTCTGGTTGAATTTGATTAATGGAAAAATAATAATTAAATATTCGGGATTAGGATAAAAAGGTGAATCTGGGTGTAAATAGCTATAAAATGGTTTTAAAATTTATTTTAAAGTCTATTTGGACATAAATAATGTTGTTGGACTTTTAGAGGAATTTATAAGTTGATAAATTAATATTTGGGGTTTATATTAATTTAAAAATGAATTTAATATTATTAAAATGCAAATAATCATATTTTGAGTCCGGATTGAGCCGGAATGATTTTAAATGTGGTTATACATTTTATATGATTTATGGTTAAGTTATTAAAATTTTAAAAGTGAAATTTTATGCGTTTTCGTCAATTTTGACAAATCGCCTGATTTAATAGACGAGTAAAATAGCCTTCCGGGGCACAGTCTCGGAATTTGACGAAACTAGTTCCATTGGATCCGTAATAGTTAGTTATTATCGGATTCCAATTTTCGTAGCAATCGGAGTTGTCATTTGACCGTGGCAGCTCGAAACGCATCGAAATCGATTTAACCGATTTAATTTTAAATTGATCGTTTAATTCCATATCTCGCTCATACGATCAAATTAGCTTACGAAACCTGTTCCATTGTGTCCGAAACGCGGAAAAACCCTATGAATGCCTGTCGGCATGCGTCGTTTGGAGATCGTTTGAGAAATTTGTATTTTGTGATAATAATATTGTTTTAATTCCTTATACGTATATATATGCCTACACGCGCAGTAACCCTAGGGTTTCTTTTAACGAGCCGCCACTAAAATGATTCGATGGCCGAAAAACACTTGTCTTCTTCCTCCTTTTCCTTGAGATCTACTCGTTTATTTCAAAATCCACTAACTAGGGAATCGTAGAACTCTTCGAGATATACGAACTGAACGGATGTGATGGGTTTTAGTGAAGTGAATCGATGGTTACAGGAGCTCGAACGCGGCCGTTCGTATGCGATTTCTTTCGCCCGGTGGTGTGCCGAGCTTCGTGATTTTGGGTGTGAAGGATGAGGCACCGAAAGGCTTCGAGGTGGAGGCATCTGATCGAGGTATAGGCGATCAAAGGCGGGGCTAGGGTTAGGGTGTGGCGGCGGCAGTGGGTGCTTTTGAAGCTGGAAATGTCGCGTTTGGGAAGATGGAAATCGCGGGCCTATTTTCGAACGTTAGACGTGCGGCCTGAGATTTTGATCGTGTTGTTAACGGCTGAGATTGTTTGGTAATAAAAGAAAGAAAAAAAAAAGAGAATTTGTTTTAAATCGTTATTCAAACTTTGTAAAATCATAACTGTTTCATACTATATCAGAATTTGAAGATTCTCGAAGCGTTGGAATCGCAGGAACGCGTACTACGTGATGGTGCAGATCCGGAGTCATTCCGGGCAAGTAGAAATTTGAGTTAAATCGAACGTTGTTCGGTTTAATTTAAATTTCGAACGCTCGCCAAAACTCAAGGTGAGTTTTTCTCACTCACATCTGGATGCTAGACATTATAAATAGTTGATATTTAAATATCTATGTGAATGGTTGATTATATCTGTGATTATCAGTCTGGATTGATATTTATTTTGTGATGTGCTAATATCTGTGGATGCAGGGAAAAACAGGTTGGAGGGATCCCACTGGATTCCTCACAATGTAGCAATTATTTTATAATTGATAGTGATACCTGTTTATATGATGTGATTGATAAATCTGGAAATTTAGTTGTTCTATGACATTGTGGTATAAATTGTAATCACAGAATTTAATTATAAATGGATAAATTGTGTTTTTACGAAATAAAATGAATTGTTAAATTTAGAATTTCAAAGAATAAAATTTGAAATCGGATTTGAAAAGAAAAATGTAAATTGGGTCAAATTGGGATTTTGAATATAATGGGAAGTTTATGAAATGGGTAAATGGAAAGTATAGTTTTCCGGAAATTAAATTTATGAAATTATAAATTGTTTAAAATAACGATGTTTATTTTAATAATGGCTAATGCTATCCGAAAATTAAAAATATGTTAAATTGAGTTTCCAACTATAAATTAACAAGTTCAAATGAAAAATAGAATGTTTTGAAATGCCGTATTTCATTGGAATTTAATTAAGTGAATTGGAAATTTGGCTTCCATTGGAAATTCACCAAAAATGTTTAATTTAAAATGTTTTAAACTATGATTTAAAAATGAATTTCCGGGTATGGGAAATTGGGTGTGAACTTCGGGTGAAGTTATAGTTAAGTATGGAATTGGAAATTTATGTTGAAATCATAAATTGACTTGAAATAAATCGGTGGATTTATATGAAAGAGTACTTTGGAATGTTTAGAAACGGGAAAGTGTTTCCCTGGGAAAACCAAGTAAATGTTTATAAAAAGATTTTATTTAACTAAGGTTAAGTTTTAAATCGTTTTAAAAGTATTTTTAAGAAATCGTTATTTTTAAAGGAATAAATTAATAACTTTTAATACCGTAATAATTTGGGAGTATATTAGCAATTATTTTACAAATGGATTTATTTAAAAGTTGGTTTTAGCTTAAGCTGTTAAAATTAGTATTTTTCTTCTTATAATGCTATTTTGAATTTAGTTAAACTAAAACCCTTATCTTTAAATCAAAGTTTATGTGTTAATAACTAGTTTTCTTCACATATTTTAAATTTATATTTTGAGTAAATAAATAGAAGTAATTTTCATATTTTAAAGTATATTTCAGTATAAGTATTTTTTACTGTTTTAAATGCAAATTGTTTTATACTTGGTTATTCCCGATGGGAATAAAGGGTAAAGGATTTACCTTGTAAAGGAAGAGTTTGGAAAATTGTTTTCAAATGAGTTTTGAAAATGTGAAAATATATCTTTGAAAGATATTAGAGGCAAATAAATAATATGGAGATTATTTATTGTGTGATGGATGTGTATGGATGTTTGTGAACATTAATTGATAGTTAAATCACCGACTATCAATATTGGCCAAATGCGCTGATCGTTTCGAAGAGACCGGGATCGAGTTTCCGTATACTGGGATTCTAGGTCTAGAGACTCGAATACCACTTCGATCCGGTTTGTACATTTCGTGTAACGTGTTCGGAGTCGAAGATGGAGCAGTGAAGTGCAAGGGCTAGTCGCTACTAATCCTGAGGATATTTCCAAATGGATGTAGTAGGAGTAGTGCCTTCGGTTCCGTTCGGACCCGGGACGGACTTGTATGGATGAATGCTTGCGAAACATCGTCAGGTAGACGATGGGCATTCTAAGGGATATGTGCTATAAAGGTATCGTTTAGCCTCGAGCCTCATCAACCGGGAATGACTGAAAATCAGGGGTTATGCAGCAAGGCTTCGTGGGTAGCACCCACTTGAGAGTAAGGTCATCCCTGTCTAGATGTCCCTTTTATTTCGGCTTAGTATTGCGGTTGCTGATCCCAACCGTGGGGTGATCTTATTTGGAATTATCCAGTAAGGGATGATTCCGATCTTGTGTTGCAGCGGAGTGGGCGTACTCCTCGGTACTGTGATCTAGGCCACGTACTGTGACAGGTGGTACCCCAGTGCCTAGTCATTCGTTGGAAATCCATTCTCCCTACGTGCCTTGTACGAGTTTTGTTTGTATTACCCACGTTGTGGCTAGTATGCCGAAATTTAATAGATGTAACAATTTCGGCTATTTTATAAGTATTTGTAAATAGACACTATTATAATATTAGAGGATTTTTATAAAAAGTGTTTTAGCTATCGTAAGGTAAAAACCCGACATGTTTATTTGTGGCGTGGTCTTACGAGATGCTTTTGTTTCAAAGGATTTTTGATCTTTAAAAATCAGTTTGGATGTATTTATGATGCGCTGGTATTCCAGACTGACTCGGGTGTTATTTTATTATAATGCTCGGGTCAGACCGAGTATATTTCAGGATAGGTTGCTATGGAGCTTAGGAGAGGAGCTAGAGTCCGAGACGTATTTCTCGTACTTGTATTATTCCGCTGCTGTGATTATCTGAGATTGTTTGACTGGTTATTGTTGAATTGTATTGGGATATACTCTGATGATGATGTATTGTATATAAACAGATATTGTTTTCATTTGTGTAAAGATCTGTTCTATATATTATATTTTATCCGCTGCGATTGTGAGATTCTGATTTGGTTGGTTCTTTCTTCTTCTATCTACTTTCTTATTCTTCTACAATCTGTCTTTTCCGGCATTCGATCGTCGGCATATTATACTGCTGAGTATTTTGTGTCAATTTTCGAGGGTCGAGAAGGGCGGGTCGTGACATATGAGAACGAGGATGGACTTGTCGAAACATCGAGTTATAAAAGTATATTTATAAAAACTATTTAGAAATATTATATAGATTTTTAAAGTAGTTCAAAAAAATGATCAAAGAAAATTTATATGAGTAAAAGCTTTGTAATAAATCTGGCTTCGTCCCTTTTCGAGGACGAAAAGATTCAAAGGGGGGAAGAATGTGACGACCCGGTATTTTGGCCATTTTATTTTAATAAATATTTAATCCAATCAAATAAAATGTAAACTCACCATTGTAAAATGAATTAATCTTTGGAAATATTTGTCATTTATAAGAATTTGTATTTGAAAGGGAATTTGATTTTGGGAATTTAAATTAAAATTTTAATAATATTTATCATAGAACTTATCTTATATCATTGAATTAAAATACTTTACCCTTATAATACAGAAATGTAATTATACATATATGATAACTAAGGATATATAAGCAAGAGTATATACATATTAGATAGGGGAAATGCAAGCATATATGTATGTATACAATAATAATAACATATATGGATAAAATATATAACCACATATATATTTATACCCATACTTATAAAAGGATATACATGTATATATAAATTCATATAATAGTAATTGTAGAAGTGGAAAAATATATCATTGTACATAGGCCATATAGAGTAACAAGTATACAAATTGACATAAAATAAAATAATAAAAAATCTATGTACTTACCTCTATCATCTCAGCCGAGACAAGCTAGAACAAGCAAAAAGGAAGAAAAAGAAAAAAAGAAATGACAACAATAGTTTAAGTACCTTCAGCCGAATGAAAGAAGCAAAAGAAAATAAAATAAGTAAATTTGTACAAGGCAATTAATGCCAAATCTCAGCACGCATAAAATAATATCATCTCAGCCTCCAAGAGTAAAAAAATCTCTGACCCATATTAATGAAAGCTTGTACCAGAAGCTACTACCATTGTTTAAAGCCATTTCTATACATATATACATCATCTCATCTTAACTTGTTCGTTTAAACTTAGAAGTAAACTTGAGAAAAATAAAATAACCTCTTTTCAAGAACAACCTGAAGTATACTAAATTAGAAGCCAATTCAACTCAGTTTCAAATTGGAAATGGGGTCAAAATCAGGGAACCTGTTCTCTGCTTTTACAAGACAGGTGAGCAAACTGCAACTTTGAATTCAAATCTCATAAATATTCTGTGAGTAATCTTCACAACTACTCTCTAAGTTCAAATATCTTGTTATGAGTAATTCGTGCCATAATTTCTGTGATTGAATGAGTGATTTCTGACTTGAATCTTTGATTGATTAAGATTTTAAGTTTAGTATTTGTATATGTTGCCATGGGTAATAGTTAACGTAAGCTAGTGTCTGAAGAAGCAGCAGTTTGAAACTTATATGGTTACACTTGCAACTTATAAACTTAGGTTACATAGATAAAGTTCTTGATTTAAAAAAAAAAAGATCAAGAGATAAAAGCCTGGCAGTAAGGGAACAAAGCAAGCAGTTTTAAAAAGAAAAAAAAATGTGAGTAAACTTTCCAAGAAAAGAAGTTTAATTTGTGGCTATCTGTATGTATGTGTGTTCTGAAATTTCCATTGAATGTGTTTGACAATTCTTAGTTTTAAATTTAAATTGATATGTAGATATATGTGTGGAAGATATCTGTATATATATACACCTAGCTACACTGTTCTAGTTGTCCCAGTCCATGCTTGTCTTCAAACATCTAAAGTCTTAATCTAATCATCATATGACCTTGAAAATTTAAATGAAGGATGTCTGTTAATGTATGACGGTAATTTTAAAAATAATTTCAGGGTTTAAAATTTCATCAAATCTGTAATAACAGTGGGACTGTGTATTTGTGATAAAAATCGATAAATTCGATTTCTGTTTTAAATTATATGAATGAATTAAGGGTGGGAAATCATGATTTTTAGTATGCATTTCATGATTTTTAGATTGTTGATTTAAGGGAAATATCGAGATGATCGTTTTGTGCATTTTTGGTTACCGCCATTGATTGGCACGGTGGATGGAGATAGGGTTGTAGGTGAAGGTGGCTGGGAGATTGCCGGGGGTGGGAAAAATACTTGGGTATTTTTCTAATGACTGTGGTGGCCGGAATTGAACAAAGAAGGGTTTTAGGTATGTTGTGTTCCTTAGTGGGTTTGAGAGTTTTGCGATGCCGTGGAGATGCCGGGGTGTACCGCGTTGGCGCGAATGGGTGTTAGGTAGGATGTTGAAGCTTCAGGGATAATGGTCGGCGGTCTCGTGGCCGGAGGTGAGAGCAGATCGTTAATCTTTGGAGGTGGGTTGTTTCCGAGTTTCTGCAGTGTTGAATTTTTGATCGAGTTTCGATCGAATTAATTTTTGGCTTCGGGAAGGTAGCAGATGGGATCTGGAAGTGGTGGGAGACTTGTTGGCGATGTCACGTCGGCGAGATGGTCGGCGAGATGAGTGTGTACGTGCACGAGTGTTCCAGGCTGATGTTCTCGCGTTGTTGTCGCATGCGATTGGGCAGTGTGGTCTGGGGTCTTATCGGAGTATTGCTCGTTTCGATCGAAGATGGATTTTTAACACCTGAGTTGGTCATGGTTGGTAGTGTTACTGATAATGGAATTAGACCTATTGGTTTGGTAGAAGAGAAGGATGAAGAGAAGAGGTAGTTTTATTGGGTCTGGGTTACGGCTTGATGGACTTAGGTGCGGGTCAAATTGTTTTGGATGTGGGCCTCGGCCCACGTGTCTATGTTTAATTTAGAGTAAGATTTTTAAATGAAGAAATTGTTTTAAGGTTGTTTAACCAAATTCCTTTCAAAAGGTTTTTAATAAAACATGTATAAATTAATGTTAGGTAATTAAGACCCAATTTCATCTTAAAGATTAATTTAAGTTTCAATAATTTATGACTAATTAATTAACTAAAGTAATGAAGGTAAGTAATTACAAGAATGGTTATGTACTATTTGTGATTACTTAAGGTTGATTATGGAAGTAATTAACTAAGAACTATTAATTACTAGAAGTGTTTAAGAATCATTAATGGATGTCATTAATTAATTAGAGATTAATTAACGTAAATAGTAAAGAATAATTAATCTATATGATTAATTACTTGATGCAATTAAAGAATAACTAATCAACGAGGTTTAATTAAGATGGATGATTTTAGTATGATAAATTAAATGGGTTTGTAATTAATTAATAATCAGGATTCAAAAGTAATTAAAGTAATTGATTTAATTCAATTGAGGATAAATTAAGTTAATTTGAGATGGTATGGTTGGTTTATCCTACTTATGAATAATTAAATGATATTGTGTGCCTTAGATTAGTTGATACCTCTGGTATGTGATGTATGATGAAATGTGGTATAATATATTGAGTTAAAACATTAACATCCTGTATTTTAAGTTGAATTGTTTTAAATTGAATAACTTGGATTAAGATGACATTGGTTCCGAAGAGACCGGAGCCGGGTATTCGCTAATTCCTGGAACCACTTCGATTCTTTATAGATTGATGTGTGAAATCAATAGGCTGGTATGGGACGATTTAAGTAAATTGGATCATTTAATCTAAGCTTTGGGTACTTAGAAATTGATGAGTGAAATAAGTGATGTCTATAACAAATTGTGAATTTGTAAAATTGCTGCGAGTTACCCGGGTTTTATGTAAGTTTTATGCTTTTGTATGCCATGTTAGATGGGTTTACTCACGCTGGTTTCCAGCCTGACCCGGGTGTTACTTTGATGTAATGCTCGGGTCAGACCGAGTATTATAGATTTTCAGGTAAGGACGTTCTGGAGCTTAGGAGATGAGCTGGATGGCAGGACGTATGGAGTGTTTCCGCTGTGACTATTATTTCTGTGTAACTGAGATATATTTGATTTGTATATACTCAGTGTTGTGTATGAGAGTAACTCTGATGTAATATAAGTGCAAATTGACAGATATAGTATTCTTTTGTAAACTGATATTATTTGATATTATATTTTGATCCGCTGCGAATGTGAGATTCTGTGTTATGTTTTCTGTTTCTTTTCTTCTATCTCTTCTTCTTTTCATAACTATCTGGAATTTTCGGGATCGAAATTTCCGGGTCGTTACATACGATGTGCGTATATTATTTTATTCGCATAGTGATTTGATCCGGATTCGAGCACAGAATTTCGAGGTAATTATACCGATCCGAGTTAGGATTTTTCACTCGATTTTCGACGGCGAACCCTGGATATGGATTTTGATTGATTCTGGATGTTCTCTATCATAGTATGGCTATGCAAGGAGAATGACGGTTTTTGATCAAGAAACCAGATCTGAGTTCGCACTAGGATGACGGGTGGACGATACTAGTTCGGAAATGAAATTGTGTGATCGAGTGAGCGATCAGATTTGGTATTACGTACGGATGATATATGTACATCGTACGGGCTTGAGTGAAATTGATATTGAAACTTTTGAAAGGAAATGAATAGAATGATTTTGGATTCTGTGATTGGATATTATTGCTTAGTAGGATACATGTAATTAAAGGCAAAAGGAAAATTGATTTTTGATTTCAGAAGATAAATTGAAATTTGCTCGGCAAAGGTATGTGTTTAAATTTCTGTATGAAATTTGATGATTTTCTAATCTAGCCACTTGGCTTTTGTTTTCTTTTTGAAATTTGGGGGCCTATAGAGGCATTTTGTAGTTGTTCCGAGCTAGCCGTGCAAAGGAGACACTGGCAAAAATTTTCGAAAATTTAGGGAGTTAGAAAAATTTTGAGAAAATTTTGATACTTCAAAATTTTGGTTTCAAATTTAAATTTGAATTGTTGAGTAGGTAACATTGTTTGAACTTATGAATAAGTTTGGAAAGTTAGAAGAGGATTAGTGTGTCTTTAATAAAAAGGATTGTTTGGGAAGTTGTTGAAACTATTTGGATTGGGAAAATAGTAAACGGGTTTATGAACCATTCCTCTTAACTAGTAATTTCGAGGACGAAATTTTTTTAAGAGTGGAGCAATGTGACGACCCAAAATTTCGGATGTTTGAAATTAGAATATTTAATTGATTGTAAATATCTAAAAGTTAATTTTTAACTTCGATTTCAAATATCACTATTTATTTGATAATCAAATTATTGAATTTAATAATTGAAAGTTGGGTAAAATATTGAATCTTCAGTTTTAAGCTTGTTAAAAATAATTTGAAGCCTTGTAAAATTTATACTGATAGTTCTGAAGATAATAAAAGCTTTTAATTTGAAATTGGAAGTGATTCGTTCGGTTTTAAAAATATATCGTTTGAATTGATATTTCAAAACAGTCTTCCGAGGCACAGTCTCGAATTTCGACGAAACCAGTTCCATTGGATTCATAATAGTGTATTATTATCGGAATTCAATTTTCGTAACATTTGGAGTTGTCGTGTGATCGTACGGGATATAAGCGCGCTGGAATCTATATCGAAATTAATATAATAGCTGGGTCCAAAAAGCTATCTTCTCCATACGATCGAATTAGGACTCGAAACCTTTTCCATTGTGCTCGGAATAGGGGTATAACATTATAGACGCCCAGCGGCATGCCTCGATAGGAGTTTGAAATTTTAAGTTGCATTTGAATTTGAATTTGAATTTAATTGAATATATTTATACTAGTCAACTTCAGTTTAAATTATATCTACATCAGTACTTTTGCCTTCCCCATTACAACTTTTTCCTATCACTGTAGCCGTCCCTGTAACATCCCATCGTGTCTCCATTCTTGTTTTAAAATCTCACGCAAGAAAAAAATCTCGAGCCTATCACCTTTTCATCTCCAGTTCGAACGAAATAAAATGTCGCGTATTACTCCTCCCTTTCCTCTCAAATTAAAATCAGATTCCTTTTCACTTTCTTCAATCAAAAAGGGCCAAACGAAATCATTTATAAAAGAAATCGATCGCACTCAATACGGTGAGCGAATCAAATGATTTTCGATCGAGAGAATTGTTGAAGCCGTGTTCGAATCAGTTGCGATGGTGGGTCGGAGTTCGCAAGGCTGTAGGCCAAGGCGTGGGGTCATTGAAGCGAGAGAGAGAGTGGGTTTTCTCAAAGCTGGGATCAAAGATGCGGTTCGCTCTGAGGGTTCGGCTCTCGAAACTGAAGTCGAAGGCAAGTCGACATTGGGAAGCCAAAGTCATAACAGGCATGCCAATCGAGCTGCTAGCAGGTGAGATCGAAGTCACGTTCAGATCTCGATTTTGCGGAGATGGGTCAACTGCCGGTGCGTAGGAAGGGGGAAGAAGCTCAGCTTTGATTCACGTGATGGGAGGTGTTCGGTGTGTGCTATGTCGGGGCAGTTTTTGGTCGCGCAGTGAGGTATACTATAAATTATTTTCTTTAAATTATATATTTATATATGCATGTATATATAAAGTAGGGTAGAACTGCTGTTGTTATTTACTGAAACAGAAAACAATTTTTAGTAAATAGTATATATATACACACACATATTTTAATATATATGGGAAAACAATAAATAAGTATATATGTATAAGATTTTGGAAATATAGAAATTTCAAAATGTGAAATTTATATAAAATTAGATTATTAGTTTAAAATAAAATCATTGGTTAATTAAATTTATCAAATGGGAATTTAATTGTTCGATTATTTTGAATATTAATAAAAATCGTCTAATGTTTATACAAGGTCTAAAATCGGGAAGAAAACAAGCCGGTTTGGATCGGATTGCAAATAAAAATCAAAGGTAAGTTAATCTCACTCATCTGGGTTTAATTTAAATTTAAATGGTTAAATTTAAATAATTGGTTGAATGATTGAACTGATTTGATGTGTTATATTATATATAGTAGTATATATAGTATATATTGGAGTGATTGATTTCCCGCATTATATAGCGGATGAGACCCTATGTGCCGCATAATAGCGGATGATATTATATAAACCCATATACCGCGATATTCTACCTCGAAGTTGAATTGGTATTGTGCTAACATCTATGGATGCAGGGAAACAGGTTGGAGGGATCTAACTAGATTCCTCAAAATTATTTAGTTTTTTCTAATAATTCTGTGATATGATTATTTGATATTCTGTGATGAATTATATTGATAATTAGAATATTAGAAGCTATGGTTTGATTGAATATACCTTTCGGTATACCGAGTTATCAAAATATATAGAATTGGATTTTTGAAAAGAAAATATAAGAGAATTTTTAAGTAAATAATTATAGTGAATTTAAATAAATTAAAGAATGAATTGGGAAAGAATAAAAGTGATTGTTAAATTCTAATAAATCAAATTCCAAGCATGGGAAAGGGGATTTTTGAATAAATGGGAATAAATGAATCTTAAAAACTAAAGTGATATTAAGTTAAAGGAATACAAGATTTATTTTTCAATTCAGAATTTAAATGGGATAGGAAGAAATGAAAGGGATTTTATGAAATTCGTATTTTCAGTTTAAATAAGATTTTAAATCCTAATTAAGAAGTTAAATTTGGGATAAATGGAATTAATGGAATTTAGAATAAATTTGAGTAAATAAAAGAATTTATTTTAAAATGTAGTTGATTTGGAAAGCGATTTGAAAATTGATAAAGTGGTTGAAACTGTGTTTAAAAGATGGATGAGACCATGGAATTTATAAACCGGGTTTATAAAAGTGAAGTAATATATGGGTGGATATTTGGAAGAATAAATTCACGGCGGGAATTTATTAAAGGAGTGGGTAAATTTGGTTAAAAATAAATAGTGATTTATTTTTAAAAGATGTGGAAGAGAAGTGTATTTCCCAGGATAGCCAAGTACGTTTTCAAAGCAAATTTTTAACTATAAGTTAAAAGTTTTAAGGATTGTTTTAAAAGCATGTTTTAGAAAATTTATTATTTTTAAACGTTTAAGTTTTAAAGTAAATATTTTCCAAATTTATTTAGTAGTAATTATTTAAAGGTGACTGGGTATTATGTTTTAAAAGATAAAAGGTTAGTTTTATATTTTATAAAGTAGTTTTATTTTAAATATTCTTAAAGTATATATTTTTGAATAAAGTATTAAAGTAGTTTTTAATTTAAATGTTTAAAGGATATTTTATAATAAAGTGTTTTTAAGTTATTTTTAAATCTAAAGTATTTGTACTTGGTGATTTCAGTGGAAATAGAAATTATTTGGGGAATTTATTCCATGAGAGAAAGACGGTTTGAAACTGTTTTCAAAAAGGTTGAAAATGGAAATATATCTTGCGAAGATATTTGTGAGGTAAATAAATAATTTGGAAAATTATTTATTGTTTGATGGATGTTTTGTGAATGTTAATTGATAGCTAAATCACCAACTATCAATATTGGCCAACGCGCTGATCGTTTCGAAGAGACCGGGATCGGGATTTATCTCCCGAAAACCACTTCGATCCGGTTTGTAGGTTTTCGTGTGGAAAACGAGTTTGGGAGTCGAAGATGGAGCAGTGAAGTGTAAGGGCTAATTGCTACTAATCCTGAGGGTGATTCCAAAATGGATGTAGTAGGAGTAGTTCCTTCGGTTCCGTTCGTACCCGGAATGGACTTGTATGGATGAATGCTTTCAGAACATTGTCAGGTGGACGGTGGGCATTCTAAGAGATGTGTTCTAAAAAGGTAACGCTTAGCCTTGAGCCTCATCAACCGGGAATGACTGAAAATCAAGGGTTATGCAGCAAGGCTAAGTGGGTAGCACCCATTAGGGTGAGGTCATCCCTGTCTAGATGTTCCATTTTATTCGGCTTAGTGGTGCGGTTGTTGATCCCAACCGTGGGGTGATCTTACTCGGGATTATCCAGTAAGGGGTAGTCCCGGTCTTATGTTGTAGGGGATTGGGAGTGATCCTCAGTACGTTGATCTAGGCCACGTACTGTGACGGGTGGTACCCCAGTGCCTAGTCATTAGTTGGAAATCCATTTTCCCTGAGCGCCTTTTGCGGTTTTTGTTTGTAGAACCCACTTTGTGGCTAGTATGCTGGAATTTAATCATGTAACAATTTCAGCTATTTGAATAAGTATTTATATATAGACACTATTATAATTTCAGATGGATTTGATAAAAAAGTGTTTTGGCTATCGTAAGGTAAAAACCCGACATCTTTATTTGTGGCGTGGTCTTACGAGATGCTTTTGATTTCAAAGGGGTTTTGAAACTTTAATAATCCAATTGAGTGTGTTTTCTCACGCTGGTTTTCCAGACTGACTCGGATGTTATTTATTATAATGCTCGGGTTAGACCGAGTATTATAGAATACATCATATGATGCTGTGGAGCTGAGGAGACGAGCTGGATGGCGAGAAGTACTTCCATACTTGATTATTATTCTGCTGTGTATTCAGTTTTGTGAGGACAGGTGATGATAACTGTCCAGTTGTGTGTTATGAATTGTGTTGTACTCTGATGATATAATGTATTAACAGATATAATTCTTTTGTTTAAAAGATTAGTCATTTATCTATTATATGTTGTTTCGCTGCGATTGTGAGATTCTGATGTTGTTTTCTATTTTCTTCTTCTACCTCTTTCTTCTTTAACCCTAATGGTTTGTATTTCCTACCACCTTGAGTTGAACTGATGGTGAATAATGTCGACTCAAAGGGGTATGGATTTGCGGGCTATTACAGGTCTATTTTGGAAGCGGTTTCTTGCATTGTGCTCGTGATGGAGAGATCTACGCTTTGGCATTGGTTTGGATAGATTTTGTTGAGGTGAGTGATAATGTCTCTCACCATACTATGATTGTTTGTATTATGTTAGATCGACGTTCTGGAATGGCTTCTTACGATTTTCTTATACTTCTTCTACCTACAAGATTTTTAGAAAAGAAAAGAAAATTATTTTAAATGGTTCAATATCGAATATCATATTCTTCTCAACGATGTGCCATTTTTAGGGAATTATTAGATTTAGGCTATTTTTGATATAATTTCCATATTGGTTGGTATGAATGTATTATACATGTTGTATGTATGTTGTTTTGGATGTATGTATAGTTGTTGCACGTTCGCTTGTTTGGCCATTTGGTTTTTTTTGGTTGAAAATGACAATTTAGCGGCGATTGAGTGCTAGGAAATATCTTGTATGTTGCGATTTCGTACATGAAAAAACACAACAAATGAGATAAGTTGAAGATGAGGTTTAGGATACATTCCGACTGATCTGAAGGTAGAAGACAAGGCTTTGGACTTCAGGATGGATGCCAGACATTTCCATTTGGTTTGTACTTATCAGTTTTGGTTAAGTACACGACCAAAGTGGTTGGTATTGACTATAGAGTGGTCAATGTCCATCACTATTATTAATTGACGATTTGGTCGATCTTTAGCTTGGACGTTAAGGATATTTCATGGTGCGCGATTTGATGGTTTGTTCGTGCGACCGACTTAGAGTCTTGATGTTGTTGCTCTACAGTGAGAAATTTAGATGGTAAGGCAATGATCGACATGAGAGTTGGGACTTTGGACTACGACTCGACTGTGTATGGAGTAGGTTTCGAGCTTGATAGTTTCATGACTTGGTAAATTGTGCTAGAGGTTTTGGCTCGTTCGCATCATGGGTGGATAGAGATGTAACTGCAAGATGAAAAGCCTTGTATCTTCAGTTTATAACTCGTGGTGGGAGTAGGTATAGAAGATTAGACACTCTATATCATTGGTTTATGACTCATGTAAGGAGTAGGTACCGAAGAGGCTCATGTTGGGTGTCGTGGAGTGGAGGAACATGGTGGCTTCCTAGATAGTGGAAATTGGATTAAGCGAGTAGGGCTTGGATCCATGTATATGTGATAAGGGCGTTGATAACTAGGAGTGTTTTCTACTGTACTCAAAGCAAGGGTATTATATGTTGGTGAAGCCCATGGATTGGTAGCAAGGATCAATAAACCATAGACCTATGGCTTTGGGTCTAGTGTCTAACTTTAGGCTATGAGACACGTGTCGAGCTTTGGACAGCGTGATATGAGAGTATAGTGAAAACTGGGATAGTCCTTGGTAGTATAGAGGTCATACAAGTTATCATATATCTATAGCACACTGGGTGATAAATGGTATTGTTTGGTGGATGCTATTTTTTATGGTTGCCTCGCTAGTCACATATCACCCTAGGAATGTCACACGAGGTAGGTATTATGGATAGGGATACCTAGACACCCTGACTTTATTTAGTATAAAGTAAGTATTGTGGATGGTGATACCTAGGCACCACGATATATAGTTTACTAAGTATGGAGTATCCCATTTATGATGTTGATATTATCGATGTTATTGTGCATGTTGATGTTGTACGATTCGTGTACCCTTTGTTTTGTATGCTATGTCAACTTTTATAGTATTTTAAGATTGTTTATCGCTCACACCAGATTGATGTTTGACTAAAGATTTTATGATTTGCTTCTTATTATGTAACGACCCGTAAATTTCAACTGTTTTAATAACGTAATTAGTTGAAATTTTGTGAAATTTTAAACGATAAAATTTTGAAATAAAAAGTTAATATTTGGAATACGTCTAGTTAAACATAGCGACCGGTAAATTTTCGTCCGAAAATATGAAAGTTTGTTTCGCGCGTAAATTCACTTCAATTTAATCAGTTAAAAAAAAGCAATGAAAATAAAATGTTTTCGGAACCTAAATATTTTTACATAGAAAAATTCTAAATCATCTTCTGAGCAAGATGTCAGTTTGTCGTTTTTCCAAATTCGGACATCTTTAGCTCCGTCGATCTTATTTTTCAGCGTTTTTCTTGCATTTTCCGCTATTAGAAAATTCAAAATTTTTATAATTCGATCGTACCACTGATATCCATATACCGTTTTGATCGACTCGTCGTGCTGATCTCTATGATATATTCGATTGTCTAATTCAGAGTTCGGTGTGCGGTGCAAATCTGCGAAATGCCTAACGTATCGGTTCCGTCTTTGTACCTGTGCCTTTTTGTTGCTTCCCAAGTCAACCAAAAGCCTGCAGCTTTTATTACTTTCTGTAAACCAATAGCCATCATTATTCCCAACTATCCAATTTCTGCTTTTGTCATTCCCACTATATTTAATTCATTGACCTGTTTCCTTTTCATTCATTACTATTTGGTTCGTTCATTTTCCTCTGGTTCTAATTATATATTTTCTTTTTTCGTCTACAATTCCTTTTCGTTTTTCCTGTAGCTTATTTCCCTTTTCTCTGTTAAACCATCATCTTTCCCCACCTGCTTGACCACTTTTCATCTTTTCAATTGCTTGTCCACATCTTCTCTAACTCACCTCTGCATGTTTCCAGGCCCCTCTTCCTCTCCTCCTAAAATAAAAAAAAATGTTGCTTTGCCTGGAAACATAACCATGCATTTTTCCCCATGGTATGGCCTTCCCACCATCTGTCTCTTCCGTTCCATCCTCCCATGTCTTCCTCCACCCTCACGCTATGGCCACCACCGTGAGCCTACAACCCTCGTCCCCTCCCATTTCCTCGGCAGCTCAACTCGGCCACCAAGCTCATCACTTAATCCTCCACCGTGGGCCACCTCCACCTTCAGCACGCAACTCGCCGTCACTCCTCGTCGTGGTCGGGCTACTACTCTTTCGGGCTCCGCGCCTCTCCACTCTAGATCCACGACAGATCTTGGTCGCCGCTACCTGACTCGGCCTCATACTCTCCCACTTCGCTTTCATCGCACCCAGTGCCAAGCCCAAACCCTCTCCGCCTTTTCTCTCTCTTCCTCGACCTCATCCCCTATCCACATCAACTCGCCATGACCAAGCAACTCCACTGCCACCTTCTCACCGAGCTCCGCCCAGTCTGGCTTCGGTTCGGTCCTGCTAACCTCGACTCTAGTCTTCTTCTTGTTACAGCAGTTTTCGAAATATTGAAGGTAATATATCTACATATATATTGCTTAAAAGTATTTATACATATATATATTATTTGTATGACGTATAAGTTTTCAGTTTATATATAAACTTACAATGATATATGTATATATTAGTCTTTGTTATAAAGCTTATATTAGTTGGTAACATAAAAAGTTGGATATATACTATGTCTGTTATAGTTCTATACATAGTCAGTTTTAAATATATTTTGCATATTGCGTTCATAGTTTGACTTATACATATATATGTCTAAATAAAATCTACACCTAATTGTTGTTCATAGTCCACCTATATATAGGTTTCAGTAAAATATATATAAGTTATATTGTTATTACATTGGTTGCAGTGTATATTATAGTAGGCTCCAGTATTAAGCTTCCACCCATATTTACAAACCTACCTGCATATGTATTTCATTTTTATTGTAGTTTAGTCTGCATATACCTGTATAATTTTATACAAGTTATCTATAATAGTTGATATGTTGATATTGATTTATAACGAATAGGTTCTGTGTGGTTATATGTTTTATGACAAAAAAACAAAAACAAACAAAAAAACAAAAAACATAAGGTCCGTCGTAGGTAAAATTTGTACAAGTGTATAATCTAATACATATGTTTCAAAACTTATTGTATACTGTTTATATATGAGTAGATAATGAGTCCAAGGTCTTTTGTGTATATGTTTATAATCATGTCGATTTTAAAGTATGTTTAATTTTTATTGATCTTAATATATATATATATATATATACATATACATATATATATATATATGGGGATATTATATGTATATACTATAGCGTTTATTCTTTTATACTGGTTTTGAATGTTGAGTTTTAAATATAATACATATTGACTTTAAAAGGTAGGTGTTTTAAGTATAATGTTTTTGTATAAATGTGTATTCCATTTAATATCTGTCTTAAGTTAAGTATTGATTTTTATAAAATAATAATAATGGTATATACATTTTCTGTATATATAAAGCTTAACTGGTTTTAATTGTTTCATTGATCCTGTTCTGATTTGAATTCGTCTCTTTCTATTCATCAGCTTCGTTCGCCGATTCAATCTTGCCTGGTTTTGTGAATTCGTGCTTGGATTCGTAATTCAATTTCTGTGTCTGTATCAGTGTACGTATCTGTGTCATCTCCTGTTCTATCTAACCTCGAAAGCTAAGCACTCACTCACGATTAACTTTCTTTTATTTATTAAATTTGATTTCAATTGAAACGATAATTGAAATTTACTGTTGTTAGTTAATTACACTATTATATATGCTATTACCTGTATCAGTTCACTTGTGACATCTGACACCATTATCTGTTAATTATTTATGCGATGATAATACAGTTTGGCTGATAATTGATTGATTGTTGATGTTTATATTGGACGTTAAATTGTTAGTGTTAAATGATAAATAGTATGCAAAATTGAAATGGATATAGGATAGTTAACGATTTTAAAATTGATTTATATGTTAAATTTGATTAGTTGAATATGATCCCTTTTATTTGTTAAATTAATTGACATGTAGAATAGTGATAATTACACTTTGAACCATTGAACGTATATTTGAATAATTGTTGTAGTGTTAAAATTGAAATCGAATGACAATTGAAGAACCATATAAATATTAGTGTAATAATATTTAATCTACATGAAATGATAGTGTTGATTCTAGAGATAATTATATTAATTCGTACAAATAACAATGCGAATTAATACGGTTATTTCGGGATTATTTGAATTGATTATTGGATTGATATTGATTGTTGTTATTGCTTGTTTATTTATTTTGACACCATCCCAGTTATCACACTGCAAGTTCGCTTTGCTATGTTTTGATTTTGAATTGAATTGGAATCAGGTTGAAATGATAAATACCCAAATGAACTTGACCTAGGATAGAGAATTAAATAAAACCTGATTGGTCAATAATTTGATTTAAAAATAAACGAAGATTTTATTTGAATAAATAATATGGTTTTGAATTGAAGTTGAAATTTGAATTTTAACGAAAGGAAAATGTTAATATTTAATAATCTGAAACAAAATATTAACAATGTAATTGATGAAAGAATGTGGTTTAATTTGAGAAATGATTGAATTAAGTTTGAAATTATTAAACTTTGAAATGATTTAATAATTAGGTCTGAAATTATAATTAAGTTGAATTATTAAACTTTGAAATTATTTAATAATTAAGTTTTGAATTATTTAATAATTAAATAAGATTGAATTATTTAATGATTAAATTGAATTGAATTCTTTAATAAGTAAAAATTGAACTTTTGAATAAGTGAATTTTACTTCGTAAATAATTAAAATTGAGTTTTCTTTATTAAGTAAGTTTTGGAAAAGTATTTAAGTAAGTAAATAAGTGAAACTGAATTTCTTTAACAAGAAATAAAATGTGATTTATTGAAATTAATGTAAGATTTGAAATTTAAAGAATTTGATTTGATGAATAAAATTTAATTAAATTTGTAAGTTTTGATATTGTAACGACCCGATATTTTCAACCATTCGCATCCATTATAAGTGTATAGGTAGACACTCATGACGGAGTTGAATTGCTCAAAATACCGCGTTGTAAATAAAATTTGGCAAATCTCAGAGTATACAGTAAATAAATATAAGCACAGATCACAGACACAGAGTAAAATAATGCAGCGGAAGTAAAAGAAATAGTAGTTCATGAAGCTACTATATAAATATAACAAAGTTACATAAGATACAACAGAAGGAATAGAGTACAACAGAAGTCTAAATACAATAATCAAGTACAAGCTGAGTAGAACAACAGAACTGAAATAGATAGGACAAGACAAGTAGATAATCTCCAGCGATTCAAATCTCCAGAAAGTGGAATCCAAATCTATGAATAACTCAGGCTGACCCGAGCGTAAAATAAAACATAAACACTCGAGTCAGGATATACATACTTATACAATGTAAACCAACTCAAGTGAACTGTAGTAAAGGTACATGTAACTTAGAAGATGCTTGGGACCGCCCATCCTCTAAGGATCCGTTAAAATATCTACTATGTAGTAATATTCGCTATTATAATAGTGTCTAAATAAGTAAAGTATAATCATATCGGAAAATAGCGTTAAGGGGATGGAGAACCTTAACGCGGTCGGATCTTAAAATCATAATCGTAGTAAAGCTCGATATGGTAGGTGACATGGCACAACTAGGCAATGCCAGGGTAGATATACCAATTACGCACACGGACTGATGGATATGCATAGCAGCCACTACCGTTCCACCTCGAACAACATTCCCAAATCGGAGGATGGCCATCTAGTCAAATCACAAGTAAGAGTATAATATCGAAGAAATGTGTCTGAGAAGAGGTGCTACCTAACTGGTCCGAGATCGCTCCTGTTTTAGCCACCTTATGCCAACTCATGGGAGTTGGGTCCACGTAACATACCTTAAGAACGTCGCCACCATCCAACTTCATTCTGGAATCTCCACCGCGTACACAGTTGCCAAAGTGGTTTTCGGTAAGACAGAGAGTATGTCCTTATCCGATCCCGGTCTCTTTAACAACCCAACGTTATTATAACCCGTGGTTATAAGTTTAAAACAGTTTATACTTCAAAATAAAATATCATTTCAAATCCAAATCTTTATCAAAATAAAGATTAAATCAATTCTAAACCATTTCCATATTTTTAAAATATCATATCATTTCAAAACTTCATTTCAAATCATTTTAATATTCCAAATATCATTTTAGTTCAAATCTAAATATTTAACTTTAAATACCTTTTAAATTTAAAGGTATACTCATTTATTATCATTTCAAGTCACCTTTTAAATAGTTTATATTCCAATAAAATAATTCATTTAAACCTTTTAAAAGTGTAATTATTATATTTTCAAATCAAGTATTCAATTTCCAAAGTTTCAAACCATTCTGAGTTCGTTTACTAAGTCAAAAACCCTAATTATTAAAATTTCAGCATTTCACAGCATTTAAAAACAACTGCTATAGGTTATATTTGAAAACATTTTATTCAGCAAAACAACATTTATAAACTGCTATAACAGTTCAATTTAAAACAAAATCATATTTCAGCCTACTGCAGTCCTTAACAAGTGCTACAGTAGCCCTTTTATTAGTTCAGGTTCAATTTTAGTTTCTGCTACAACAGCACTTACCAAGTACTACCATAGCCTTAGTTCATTTAGTTTTTTGGTTCACTTATATAATCCACAACACTTAACAAGTGCTACAGATTCTACCTAGTTCAGAACTTATAAAATCATACATTAAAAATGTTCATTTCGATCCTTTAACTGATTTATTTTAAAGAGAAATTTTACAAGTTAAAACCAAAACTTACAAATTTTCTTATTACATTCATTTCAACACTTAAAATTAAACTCCATTTTTCCACCAATTTAAAACTAAATTTTCATTTCAATTTAATTAACTTAAGTTTTCATCTTTTCTTTTAGTCAAATTTCAAATTTAAGTTTCGTTTTAAAATCAATACTCCATTTATTTATATTTATCACATAGAAAAATCATTTCTATTCTAAATAAATCACTTAAAAATTCGATTTAAATCAATTTAATATTATTACAATATTTAAATTATTTAAATGTATCCAGAAAATACAGAAAAATAACCACGGGTCTGTATAATATTTTCTAGCCTAAGTCCAGTGATATGGATACTATATCATTTCAATCCGTAATTTACAAAGAAAAATCCGGGTTTTATCATTTCAAACCCGCAATCCCAAGTGAATAAAATTTAATTGAAAATCGTTCAGGCCTATCATTTCAGTCCATAACGATCTTCCCTTATTCTAAAGTCCGTTCGGGTATGTATCATTTCAACCCATAGTGATTCTATTCTACAGGGAACTTGCAGTGTGATTTAACAGAATAGAATAATAGTAAAATAAGAACAGAATATAACAGATGATACGATATGCAGTTATAACCATTAACATCAACTATAAATAAATCACAGGTAGTTATAACATCATTTATTTATTTATTTATTTCTACACATTCAGTTGTGGTCGTTTCACAATCATATAAGTATGAATATTCGTGTGAGATTTACTCACCTCTACGGGGCTGGAGATTCGATTCAGAAAGAGAAATACGATGTCAATCGAAAGCACGCGGATAGCACGATCAGTCGTTAGCGCGCCAACTAGATCCAAATAAAAAGCACAATAAATGATCGAGTCTAAGATTGCACGAATAATGAATTTCAAATAAAGCAAACAAATGAAAAAGAAACAAGTTGACAATCGAAAGCAACAGCACGACCACTTTTAAAAATCGATTATGACATTAAAATTTTGCAAAGTAACAAAACAATTTTTTTTTACAAAGTTCGCAAGCTATAAACTAAGATCCAAAACAAAATAGAGGTGACAATACAACCTCTTTTATTTTTTCAGATGTCTGAAAAAAATATATAACTACAAAACTTACAAAGGTGCCCAAAACAAATTTTGTTTCTTTTCAAAACACGGTCAGTAAACTGACTAGGATATCAAACCGTGACCCCAAAAGCAACTTTCCTCATTCTTTTTTTCTAACCAAGCTCTGAAGAAACTAAACCAAATTTCAACAAAGTACAATGAGACAGGCACACTTCATTTCACTTTTTATTCAAACAAGGCAGAGGCAATAAACTAAAACTAAAGCAAAGCTCGGTCCTTGGTTGGTCTCGGCATGGGTTTGGAGTGGGACAGGTCTGGTCTCGGAAAGGAGTCGAATGGGGCTGTGGTGTCTGGTCTCTGCTTGGAGGTGTCAGGGTTCGGTCTGGGGTTCAGTCTGGGTTCGGTTGTTGGCGTGGTAGTCTGGGTAGGGTCGTGGTGGGCTGGACGTGGTCTGGTGGTGGAGGTAGATCTGGCGAAGGGTTCTCGGTCTGACGTGGGGTGCCTGGGTGGAGGCGTGGGCTGACGTGGTAGTGCATGAGGTAGGTGGTCAGGCGAAGGGGTTGGACGTGGGATCTCGGCTGGTGGCGAATGGGCAGAGCGTGGAGGCAGGACTGCCATGGTGGTTGGTGGAGGAACGTTGGGTTTGGTCTGGATCGGTGGTGATCTGTCATTGGGTGGTGTGGGGTTGGAGGCGGTGGTGGGTCGCGGTGGCAGGTGTTAGTCTCGGTGGTGAACGAAGGCGTGGGAACTGGTGGTGGTGGTGGCGTATAGGGTAGGGTGGCAAAGCATGGTACAGCACACAAAACAGGGGACCACAAAATTTTGAAATACAAAATGAAAAGGGAAGAGGGTGCATGCGTGGCAGGTATGATGAAAAACAAGGCACGTAAAGGAGATCAACAAAAACAAAATGAAGGAAGGCATGTTGCAGTTTATACCTTGAGATGCTCACGAAAATATGAAACAAAATGAAAGAAGGCACTTACCTTTTGGGATGGTCACGAGATTCTCAAATTGAAAGCTACAGGAGATTTGCAGAATTGAAATTTTGAACGTTGAAAATGAAAGATGCCAGCTGCTTATTACTTTATGAGAGAAGGCAGAAGGGTAAAGTTTTGAACGGTAGAAAGTTAAAGCAATTAAATTATATTCAAGACTGGAACTAAACGAAAGGAATGCAAAGAGGGAAATGGACTAATTCTCACGTGAACGATTCAATGCAAGATTTTATTGAAATTTTCAAACTGAAAATACACAGCTGAAATAGCACTATTAACGCAAGAAAAGATCAAATGGACCGGGAACAACGAACGTAAAATGTAACGCCCGAAGTAACGTACAACCGTTACTTGTTTCTTTTATTAATAAATTTAAAAATGTTAACGGTTTCTTAAAAATATAACGTATCATTTTAAACCAAAATTAAAATAGCTATTATCATCATTAATAAAATTTGATTCTAATATAAAGTTAAGAACGGACATAAATATACGTAACGAAATGTAAAGTTTACATTTTTTCGTTTCACACAAATTACTACACTTTATATTTAAATCAATATTTCAAAATTGTATAATTTTAAATAAAATTTCGTTTAAAAATTTTGGGTTGTTACACTCTCCCCCACTCAAAGCTTTTCGTCCTCGAAAAGGAACGAAGAAGGAAAACAAAGAAAGATAAGGCAGAATAGCAAAAGTACCTGAAATAAACAATTCCAGATTCGAAGCACGAATGCTCTCCTCTGTCTCCCAGGTGCAATCCCGTTCATCAGTGCTCCACAGCACTTTGACTAGGTTGACCGATTTTCTTCTTAGCTGCTTCGTACCTCGATCGACGATACGAAGTGGCTTCCTCTCAACAGTTAGATTTGGCTCAATATCCAAACTATCAAGAGTAGAAGGCTGAATAATAAGAGATGGATCATGCAGATAGCGACGAAGATGAGATACATGAAAGACATTGTGTATTCCAAAAATTTCTCGGGTAAATCCAGACGATAAGCAAGAGAGCCAATTCTTTCCAAAATGCGGAAAGGACCTACAAATCTAGGAGAAAGCTTTCCTCTACGACCAAAACGAATAACATTCCTTAATGGAGAGACCTTAAGGAAAACCAAATCACCAACAGCAAACTCTAAACTCCGTCTTCGACGATCAGCGTGCTTCTTCTGTCTATCTTGAGCAATCCTCATCTTCCTCTTAATCTCTTCAACTCTCTCTGAAGCTTCCAAAAACCACCTCAGGACCAAGAACCAAACGATTACCGGATTCAATCCAGCAAGAAGGAGATCTACAAGGTCGTTCGTAAAGAGCAGAAAATGGAGATGTCTCAATACTGGCCTGATAACTATTGTTATAGGCAAGTTTAACAAGATGGAGGTGATCAAATCAAGAACACAAACTCGAAAAAAAATTCTCTAGAGTCTGAATCACCCCTTTCACTTGAGCGACGGTCCATGGATGAAAAACAGTGTTCAGATTCCAAAATGAGTAACAAAGATTATAAAAAAAGATTTCTAAACAGACTGGTATAAGCAATAGCCTTCCTATTCTGTAACAAGATAAGAGAAATAAGGACAACCAAAAGATAGTTTGAAAAACAAAATAAGATAATAAATTTGAAACAATAATGCTTTGAAATCATAACAATTTAGGGATGTTTATCATTTGGAAATCATACTACTAAAAATCATAACACTTTGGAAATGTTATTCTTAAAAAGTACATACTACTTAGAAAATCATAACACCTTTTTAAAATAATCTTCCTTTAAACCATTTTAATTCATGGTCAAATAATATTCATTTTAAAGTCGTAGCATTTCTAAGTTCATTCAATTATAAAATTTGCAAAACATTGTATTTTCAAACGGCAGCACTTATAAAATGCTACAGTAAATATATTTGTATTTCAAATCAGTTTTATTCCAGAAATATTCATTTATTAAGCCAAAAGTTCATTATTTTACTTAGCTCTTTATTTAACAAATAACCTAACACTTTATTTAAAAATGCCCATTTCATAAATAGATATTCCTTCAATAAGTTACACTTAAATTTCTATTTGAAAAACCAAATTCTCAATTATCCAATTTAGTGATGTTAAAATACATTTTAACTATCATAATTATTCATTTTTCAAGACATATCAATTTCATAAATAAAATGTTTATCATAGCAAATATAACAATCAAATTTCTTTACACATTTATGCATTTAGACCTCACTTAAACTATGAATTCAAATTAAATAAACTTTATTACAAAATGTCCAATTCCAATGTATTTTATTTTATCTATTCAAAGATACATTATTTATTATACTACATATTCATTTCAGGAAATAATCATTATTAAAATTCCTAGGTTAGACTTAAGGTTCCATATATAATCAAATTTGATTATTAAGTTATTTAAATAAAATCCCTTTAAATTCCCTTTTTCAATATTTACCTCTGCTAATCTTTTATAACTAAAATTTAAGTGTATAACATGTATTATAACCACTCAAATTTTATTTATAAAAATCCCTTCTATATTGTATATTATCCAATTTCATATTCAACTTCTGTGTAATTTAGGTAAGTTATATTGGAATGAAATTGTGTGTTATACAAATAAAACTTTCCGATTCAATTATCTCAAGTTTGAATCATTTATCCAAATTTTTTTCTTTTTATAATTGAAATTATTCTTTAAAATAAAATTTAAGAATTAAACTTCCGATTCCTTTCAAAACATTTTAGAGATAAGTAATTATATATACATAATATGTCAAATCAATTTAAATCATATATCTATATATATTATAAATAAAATCATATTTAGAAATTTAAATAAATTAAATCTTTCAAAACAAAGCTGTAGTAAGACTACAGAACGGTCTCTTCACTTCGAAACTCAAAAATGAATGTCGATGATGCTGCAGTCATCACCGAAATTATTTTCCGGCGACAAAGAGAAGAGCACTAAATATATATTTTTTTTAAACTTTAAAATCCTTTAGAGACAAATTTTTATTCAAAATACTTTAAATAATATCCTTTTAAAAATTTTAAACACAACGTTTGAAACCATCGGAAATTAAATTCTTTAAATTTCTTGTTTTAATTTCAGTTCCCAAATAAATTTATAAACAACTATTTATAAATTCATTTGTAGAACAACAAATGATAAATAAAGTATTATCACTTCAAATTATCAATTTAAATCAATTTATTAAGTTCCATAAATTTACCTATATCAAAATTTATTTCATTAACAATTAAAATAATATTGTGTCAGTCTGTTCTGTCAAAGTGTTTTAGAAATCCTATCGATAGCGTTGATCAGACGAATCGATCGGAAACCCAAATCATCATCAACAACTCAAACAACACAATATATAAAACAAAACATAGCTTTACTAGTACAATTTTTTTTTTAAAAATGTTATGAAGATAGGTTGGACACAAAAGACAATATGATTAAATAACAGAGTAGGGAGATGGACAAGCTTAAATAAATCGCGGACAACCTTAACCGGGTCAACCGTGATTTAAAGAATAAGATCGATGTGGATTTTTCTGGGATAAATCTACGTTCGATCTCAAGAGATAAAGTTTGGAATAATAAAAGATATTAACATCTAAACCAAGGATAGATATAAATCTCTGGTGAATCGATGCTAATTGTAAAGGAGTTTCACCCCTTTACAAGAAAATTAGAATATTGGCGAGACCGCCAATTCACTATGAAGATCATTCAAAGTGGAGTTATGTGATACTCCAGAATCAAAAGAAGATGAATAGTGAGGGACAAGAATGGATTTTGGAACCGTACGGAACGTTCCAAAATTCAAGGAAACCAAGTCAAAAGAAAGAGATTCAAACTCGAATGGAAGTGATTCTGTAACTAAATTTACCATACATTCTAAGTTTTGCCTCAAAGCCAAAGCTCTGATACCAACTGTAACGACCTGATATTTTCAACCATTCGCATCCATTATAAGTGTATAGGTAGACACTCATGCCGGAGTTGAATTGCTCAAAATACCGCGTTGTAAATAAAATTTGGCAAATCTCAGAGTATACAGTAAATAAATATAAGCACAGATCACAGACACAAAGTAAAATAATGCAGCGGAAGTAAAAGAAATAGTAGTTCATGAAGCTACTATATAAATATAACAAAGTTACATAAGATACAACAGAAGGAATAAAGTACAACAGAAGTCTAAATACAATAATCAAGTACAAGCTGAGTAGAACAACAGAACTGAAATAGATAGGACAAGACAAGTAGATAATCTCCAGCGATTCAAATCTCCAGAAAGTGGAATCCAAATCTGTGAATAACTCAGGCTGACCCGAGCGTAAAATAAAACATAAACACTCGAGTCAGGATATACATACTTATACAATGTAAACCAACTCAAGTGAACTGTAGTAAAGGTACAAGTAACTTAGAAGATGCTTGGGACCGCCCATGCTCTAAGGATCCGTTAAAATATCTACTATGTAGTAATATTCGCTATTATAATAGTGTCTAAATAAGTAAAGTATAATCATATCGAAAAATAGCATTAAGGGGATGGAGAACCTTAACGCGGTCGGATCTTAAAATCATAATCGTAGTAAAGCTCGATATGGTAGGTGACATGGCACAACTAGGCAATGCTAGGGTAGATATACCAATTACGCACACGGACTGATGGATACGCATAGCAGCCACTACCGTTCCACCTCGAACAACATTCCCAAATCGGAGGATGGCCATCTAGTCAAATCACAAGTAAGAGTATAATATCGAAGAAATGTGTCCGAGAAGAGGTGCTACCTCACTGGTCCGAGATCGCTCATGTTTTAGCCACCTTATACCAACTCACGGGAGTTGTGTCCACGTAACATACCTTAAGAACGTCGCAACTATCCTACTTCATTCTGGAATCCCCACCGCGTACACAGTTGCCAAAGTGGTTTTCGGTAAGACAGAGAGTATGTCCATATCCGATCCCGGTCTCTTTAACAACCCAACGTTATTATAACCCGTGGTTATAAGTTTAAAACAGTTTATACTTCAAAATAGAATATCATTTCAAATCCAAATCTTTATTAAAATAAAGATTAAATCAATTCTAAACCATTTCCATATTTTTAAAATATCATATCATTTCAAAACTTCATTTCAAATCATTTTAATATTCCAAATATCATTTTAGTTCAAATCTAAATATTTAACTTTAAATACCTTTTAAATTTAAAGGTATACTCATTTATTATCATTTCAAGTCACCTTTTAAATAGTTTATATTCCAATCAAATAATTCATTTAAACCTTTTAAAAGTGTAATTATTATATTTTCAAATCAAGTATTCAATTTCCAAAGTTTCAAACCATTCTGAGTTCGTTTACTAAGTCAAAAACCATAATTATTAAAATTTCAGCATTTCATAGCATTTAAAAATCAACTGCTATAGGTTATATTTGAAAACATTTTATTCAGCAAAACAACATTTATAAACTGCTATAACAGTTCAGTTTAAAACAAAATCATATTTCAGCCTACTGCAGTCCTTAACAAGTGCTACAGTAGCCCTTTTATTAGTTCAGGTTCAATTTTAGTTTCTGCTACAACAGCACTTACCAAGTACTACCATAGCCTTAGTTCATTTAGTTTTTTGGTTCACTTATATAATACACAACACTTAACAAGTGCTACAGATTCTACCTAGTTCAGAACTTATAAAATCATACATTAAAAATGTTCATTTCGATCCTTTAACTGATTTATTTTAAAGAGAAATTTTACAAGTTAAAACCAAAACTTACAAATTTTCTTATTACATTCATTTCAACACTTAAAATTAAACTCCATTTTTCCACCAATTTAAAACTAAATTTTCATTTCAATTTAATTAACTTAAGTTTCCATCTTTTCTTTTAGTCAAATTTCAAATTTAAGTTTCGTTTTAAAATCAATATTCCTCCATTTATTTATATTTATCACACAGAAAAATCATTTCTATTCTAAATAAATCACTTAAAAATTCGATTTAAATCAATTTAATATTATTACAATATTTAAATTATTTAAAAGTATCCAGAAAATACAGAAAAATAACCACGGGTCTGTATAATATTTTCTAGCCTAAGTCCAGTGATACGGATACTATATCATTTCAATCCGTAATTTACAAAGAAAAATCCGGGTTTTATCATTTCAAACCCGCAATCCCAAGTAAATAAAATTTAATTGAAAATCGTTCAGGCCTATCATTTCAGCCCATAACGATCTTCCCTTATTCTAAAGTCCGTTCGGGTATGTATCATTTCAACCCATAGTGATTCTATTCTACAGGGAACTTGCAGTGTGATTTAACAGAATAGAATAATAGTAAAATAAGAACAGAATATAACAGATGATACGATATGCAGTTATAACCATTAACATCAACTATAAATAAATCACAGGTAGTTATAACATCATTTATTTATTTATTTATTTCTACACATTCAGTTGCGGTCGTTTCACAATCATATAAGTATGAATATTCGTGTGAGATTTACTCACCTCTACGGAGCTGGAGATTCGATTCAGAAAGAGAAATACGATGTCAATCGAAAGCACGCGGATACCACGATCAGTCGTTAGCGCTCCAACTAGATCCAAATCAAAAGCACAATAAATAATCGAGTCTAAGATTGCACGAATAATGAATTTTAAATAAAGCAAACAAATGAAAAAGAAACAAGTTGACAATCGAAAGCAATAGCACGACCACTTTTAAAAATCGATTATAACTTTAAAATTTTGCAAAGTGACAAAACAATTTTTTTTTTTACAAAGTTCGCAAGCTATAAACTAAGATCCAAAACAAAATAGAGGTGACAATACAAACTCTTTTTTTTTTCAGATGTCTGAAAAAAAAATATAACTACAAAACTTACAAAGGTGCCCAAAACAAATTTTGTTTCTTTTCAAAACACGGTCAGTAAACTGACTAGGATATCAAACCGTGACCCCAAAAGCAACTTTCCTCATTCTTTTTTTCTAACCAAGCTCTGAAGAAACTAAACCAAATTTCAACAAAGTACAATGAGACAGGCACACTTCATTTCACTTTTTATTCAAACAAGGCAGAGGCAATAAAACTAAAACTAAAGCAAAGCTCGGTCCTTGGTTGGTCTCAGCATGGGTTTGGAGTGGGACAGGTCTGGTCTCGGAAAGGAGTCGAATGGGGCTGTGGTGTCTGGTCTCTGCTTGGAGGTGTCAGGGTTCAGTCTGGGTTCAGTTGTTGGCGTGGTAGTCTGGGTAGGGTCGTGGTGGGCTGGACGTGGTCTGGTGGTGGAGGTAGATCTGGCGAAGGGTTCTCGGTCTGACGTGGGGTGCCTGGGTGGAGGCGTGGGCTGACGTGGTAGTGCATGGGGTAGGTGGTCAGGCGAAGGGGTTGGACGTGGGATCTCGGCTGGTGGCGAATGGGCAGAGCGTGGAGGCAGGACTACCGGGGTGGTTGGTGGAGGAACGTGGGGTTTGGTCTGGATCGGTGGTGATCTGTCATGGGGTGGTGTGGGGTTGGAGGCGGTGGTGGGTCGCGGTGGCAGGCGTTAGTCTCGGTGGTGAACGAAGGCGTGGGAACTGGTGGTGGTGGCGGCGTATAGGGTAGGGTGGCAAAGCATGGTACAACACACAAAACAGGGGACCACAAAATTTTGAAATACAAAATGAAAAGGGAAGAAGGGTGCATGCGTGGCAGGTATGATGAAAAACAAGGCACGTAAAGGAGATCAACAAAAACAAAATGAAGGAAGGCATGCTGCTGTTTATACCTTGAGATGCTCATGAAAATATGAAACAAAATGAAAGAAGGCACTTACCTTTTGGGATGGTCACGAGATTCTCAAATTGAAAGCTACAGGAGATTTGCAGAATTGAAATTTTGAACGTGGAAAATGAAAGATGCCAGCTGCTTATTACTTTATGAGAGAAGGCAGAAGGGTAAAGTTTTGAACGGTAGAAAGTTAAAGCAATTAAATTATATTCAAGACTGGGACTAAACGAAAGGAATGCAAAGAGGGAAATGGACTAATTCTCACGTGGACGGTTCAATGCAAGATTTTATTGAAATTTTCAAACTGAAAATACACAGCTGAAATAGCACTATTAACGCAAGAAAAGATCAAATGGACCGGGAACAACGAACGTAAAATGTAACGCCCGAAGTAACGTACAACCGTTACTTGTTTCTTTTATTAATAAATTTAAAAATGTTAACGGTTTCTTAAAAATATAACGTATCATTTTAAACCAAAATTAAAATAGCTATTATCATCATTAATAAAATTTGATTCTAATATAAAGTTAAGAACGGACATAAATATACGTAACGAAATGTAAAGTTTACATTTTTTCGTTTCACACAAATTACTACACTTTATATTTAAATCAATATTTCAAAATTGTATAATTTTAAATAAAATTTCGTTTAAAAATTTTGGGCTGTTACAGATATAATGAAGTTGAATTTAAATAATGGATTTAATGAATTGGAAATTTAATAGAATTTGTTTTGATTTGCAAATTTGCTTAACAAATATTGAATGAATTTAAATTGATTTGAATGTTAAATTAAATTAATTTAAATGATTTTGAAATGAAACTGATATATGAACTTGAATCAATATTTGAATTGAAATTGAATTATAAGATTTTGAAATGGTAATTTGAAAGTTTTGAAACGAAAATTATTGGAAATTGGTTTTGAAAGACAAATGAAATGTTGATTTACGAATTCTATTTGAAATTGAATTTGATTTGGTTTTGAAATTTGTTAAACGACCAATCAGTGTAATAATTACGAAAGTTATTAAAGAGACCGGAAATCGGTTATAGACATACTCTATGTCTAAACCAAAAACCACTTTAAAAACTATGTGCGGAGTGTGATCTAGAATGAAGTGGTTGGAATGATGTACGTGATAATTGAAGAAAGAGAACGATAATGGATAGCCTTGACACTTGTGTCAAATTGGAAATGACTAAAACAGGAGCCGAGCCGGGCCAATGGAGGTCAGCTACCTCAAGCGAACACACTTCTTCGAACTACTCATTACTTGTTGTTGATTGGTGCACCCTTGATTTTGGGAGTGTTGTTTCGCGGTGTTGCGGTTGCTACGGCGATGCGTTCTCACCAGTTCGGATCAGCCAAACGGTAGTTTCACTACCTTGGGTATTGCCTCATGTGCCTTATCATACTTGTATTCCTTTATACGCGACCACTACGATTTTGGTTTGTACCTTTAGTATATGGATTGCCCTCTGGTGACTTCCGGTTTTGGGGAAACTACGGTCTTGTATATGCTCTTGGGAATAAAAATGTGTTAAGGGGAATAATGGTAATGCCTTAACACTATTTTGATATCTTATATTACTGATAGACATTATCTACTTAGCGTACATTACTACCTAGTAGATAGTTTAACGGATCATTAGAGGATGGTTATTCCAAACATCCTTTGAGTTACTTGTATTTCAATTGCTATTTCACTTGAGTTGGATTTATTAATATAAGAATGTTAATCCTGACTCGAGTGTTTTGTGTTTTGCTTTACGCTCGGGTCATACTGAGTGTACCAGTATTCGAGACTCACCTTTGAAGTTGGAGCTTGGCTTGAAGATCTAGCCATCTATTCTGCTTTCAGTATTCGATGATTCCAGTGATGTATTTTGATTTGTATCTGATGTATCGTATTACTCTTCCGTTTTATCTGTTCTAACTCTGATGTAACTTATACATTTATATAGTAGCTTCATGAACTACTATCTCTTTTATTTCCGCTGCACTTATTACTCTGTGTCTGTGATCTGTGATTATTTATTTACTGTATATGTTCAGTTTTGCCAAATTTAAATTAACAACGCGGTATTTTGAGCAATTCAATTCTGGCATGAGTGTTTACCTATACACTTATAATGGATACGAATGGTCCAAAATATCGGGTCGTTACAGTTGGTATCAGAGCTTTGGTAGCTCTAGGCAAAACTTAACATATAGGGTAAATGAATTTACAGAATCACTTTCATTCGAGTTTCAATCTCTTCTTTTTGACTCAACTCCTTTGAATTTTGGAACGTTCCCCGCGGTTCCAAATTTCATTCATGTCCCTCACTATTCGTCTTCTTTCAATTCTGGAGCATTCCATAACTCCACTTTGAATAATCTTTATAATGGATCGGCGGTCTCGCCAATCATTGAAATTTTGTAAATGGGTGAAACTCCTTTACAATTGGCATCGAGTCACCAGAGGTTTCTACATCCTCGGTTTAGATGCTACTATCTCTTGTATGCCATAATTTTATCTTTGGAGATCGAATGTCGATTTGCCTCGGAATTCTGCATCGATCTTATTCTTGAAGTCCCGGTCGACCCGGTTAAGGTTGCCCACGATTTACATAAACCTATCCATCTTCTTGTTTTGTTATTTAATCATCCTTTCTTCTGTTTCAAACTTATCTTCGAATCAGAATTCTCCTTGATTTGAGTCTATCAAAATTTGAGTCTCTATCCTTGCTTTGAAATCAATTCTTGTATCGTCGAGCGAGGAAGTGTATTTGCAAATAAATGTTTAAAAATGTTTTAATATATATTGTGTTGTTTGAGTTGTTGATGTTGATTCGGGTTTCCAATCGATTCGTCTGATCAACGCTATCGATAGGATTTCCAAAACACTTTAACAGAGCAAACTGACACAATATCGTTTTCAAATTTGGTAAACAAAATAAATTTTTGAATGATTATATTATATATAAATATAAGTTTTCTGAAATTAAATTATTAATGAATTTGTTGTCAGAAATGATAATATTTGATTATCATTTATTGTTTTGCAAACCATTGATTTTCCAACTTATAAATAAATGGAAATTATAAACTTGGTTATAAATTGATTTTGTAAATTTAAAATGAATTTAAATCAAGAATTTGAGAATTTAATTTCCAAAAATTTCAAACCTTGGTTTTAAAGGTTTTAAAATGTATTATCTAAAGTATTTTCTAATAAAATCATTTCATAGAAATTTTAGATGTTTAATCAAGTGCTCTTCTCTTTGTCGCTGGAAAATAATTTCGGTGATGACGGCCGCATCATCGACATTCATTTTCAAGTTTCGAAGTGGAGAGACTATTCTCTAACTTTGCTACAGTTTTGTTTGGAAAAATATTTTAAATTAGAATTTCTTAAGTATGACTCGATTTATATATATATGGGTATATTATTTTAAATTTAATTTGATCTAATATATATAATATATACCTAATTATTTCTAAAGGGTTTGAAATTAAAGGAAAATTAAATTCTTAAAATTATGTTAAAGGATGTTTTCAATTATAAATAAAGCTAAACTTTGGAATAAAAATTAAACTTGAATAATTGAATTGGAAAATTTTATTTGTATATTGTTCAACTGCATTCTAATACAACTTACCTAAATCATTCAGAAGTTGAATATGTAATTGGATCATATATAAGATAAATTGAATATATAAATAAAATTTGAGTGTTTATAATAAATGTTATACACTAAATTTTGATTATAAAGATGTTAATAGAGTTAGATAGGATAATAAGTAAACTCAGTTAATACTGAAATAAATTTGTTTTGAAAGAATTAATGAATTAAAATTTGATCAACATATGAAAATACCTTGAATTTAAAAGAAATTATAGATGTAAATTAATTTAAATCGAAACTTTTATGTTTTAAATTAATTTATATGGTTTAAATATATGTAATAAGATATATTAAGTGAAATAAACTTAACAATAATTTGGAATAAAGAAGAATTTAATTGCTGAAAAAAATATGATTATAATAAAAGACTATTCAAATTTATGGCTTTAGAAATTGTAAATTTAAGATAATTGGATAATAAGATAATGAATTTAGAAATAGTTGAGATTGATTTTAGTGAAATCAAATGGATTAAATCAATTATTGAATATCAATTAATTTAAATTTGAATTTATATGGTTTAAATTAATTATTATTTTGTATTTCAAATCTGTTTTTCTTTCTAGTTGTTTCTATTCTCCTACCTCGTTCCTTTTCGGGGACGAAAAGTTTTGAGTGGGGGAGAGTGTAACGACCCGTAAA
The DNA here is from genome assembly GCA_030737815.1 of Allium fistulosum. Lineage (NCBI taxonomy): Eukaryota > Viridiplantae > Streptophyta > Magnoliopsida > Asparagales > Amaryllidaceae > Allium > Allium fistulosum. The sequence continues at coordinate 1,139,333,762 of CM060902.1, read as the reverse complement.
TTTCAACTGTTTTAATAACGTAATTAGTTGAAATGTAACGACCCTGAATTTTGAACAATTAAAATTGAGAATATTTAATTAATTTTAAATATTTGAATGATGATTTGACTTGAATTTCAAATTATCAGAAGGAATTGGCGATTAAATTTTTGAATTTAATCTATTGAAAGTTGAATAAAATTTGAATCTTCGATTTTAAGCCGGTTAAAAATAATTTAAAGGCGTGGAAAATTCATATTGATAATACTGAAGATAATAGAAGCTTCAGAATTGAATTTGAAAGCGATTTGTTCAATTTCGAAATTGTATCGTTTGAATCGAATTTAAAAATAGTCTTCCGAGGCACCGTCTCGAAATTTGACGAAACCAGTTTCATTTGATCCGTAATATTGAATTATTACTGGATTTTAAATTTCGTATTTATCGGAATTGTTTTGTGAGCGTACGACGTATAAACGCGTATAAAATCAAATCGAATTCAATTTGAATTTCTGTAATAACCGGGGTTTTTGCATCGATTTGATATCATTGTTAAACGATTTCTCTGCTAGCTAGTTGCTTGTAGGAGTTTTGATTTGAATTGAAATTCGTTTAGAAAAATTTAACAATAAAATTTGTTAAAGAAAATATCTACAAAATAAAGATAAAAAGAAAAAAAATTGTGAAGGGTTAAGTGGGCTTTGAGAAATATATACTGGCCCATACCCATACCCTTGTCTCTGTTAAAACCACGAAACCATCCTCCCCTTTTCATTCGTGCCCTAAATATAAACAAACGAAACAAAAGAAAAAAAAATAAAAAAAAAAGAAAAAAAAAATTATCTCAGCCCATACTTCAATCACGTTCTAAACCCATACCCTTGTCTCGGTTAAAACACGAACCCCCCTATTTTTCTCATTCATTCGTAACCCTAAAAGAAAAAAATCGAAGACGAAAAATGGTGGCGACTCAAAATCTAGGGTTTCGGCGTTGATTCAATTCGCTGGCGAATCTGCTCGATCGACTTCCGTTTCTTTCTCGCGCGCGACCTCTTCACTCTAAGGTGAGGAATTTTATTTCTCACATCTAATTTTAAATCTCTAAGTGATTTCAAACTTGCAAATTTCATGATTTTTGATTTGCTCGATTTCTTGAATTTATAGCTTCGGCCTGATTTGTTTGACTTCGATCATTACCATTGCTTTGATGTTGTTGTTTCTCTCTGATTTAATCAATTTCATATAAAATGATACTGGAAATTTTTAACTGGTTCACTCTTAAGACTTTGATGATTTAGAGATGTTCGAACTCCTTTTGTTATTATGGCTTGACTTTCAATTTGACTTCGATTTTGATGTGAATTCATCTGGAAATTGCGTTGTTTTGTCTGACTTTAGCCTTCGGTACTTGATACTGGATAATGTTTTACTTGACTTAGTTTGTGATAATGTTCGACTTGATTCGAACTTGTTGCCTCCTCACTAGAACTTGTTTCACCGATGCATTGGTTTTGTATTCATGTGTGTATATATGTACATGTCTTGGTTCACTGTTATACTTCACTGCACTTGTATTTCCTCGAGCTTGTGCTATCTGGTTGATTGTATTTGAATCAGTGTTGTCCATGTTGTTTCATCCCTGTTATGTCATCCTTGGTTGGACTGTCGAACTGCAGTGCATCAATGTTGATATCCGCATTTTGATTTCATTGTAAATTTTGATTTTGTGGTCTGCACCTCATATACATTGTAGTGGTTGCACTTGTGATCGGTTTCAGTTGTAGTTACTGTCTGGTTGAGGTTTTGATCATATGTATACCTACATTCTTGTATGTATATATGTGTATGGCCATTCTTTATTTTGTCTGCACTATGAAGTCTTGTAGATGTTCGTTGGTTTGCATTCTTTCATACTGCTATGTTTTGATAAAGTGCATTCGCCACTGTCTTCTTTGTTGAGGCTTTTGCATATGTGTACATGTATATAACCTGGTCAGGTTTGGTTGTATTTCATGAATCATCTTGTAGTTGCATTTGTTTGCATTTATATGCATTCTTGCATGTATATATTTGGGTTATCATATTGCCTGGGGTAGCTCTGTAGTGTCACGGCTATTCAATCGTTGTTTGTACAATGGCATCATTTCAGTGCTTCATTACTCGAGTCTGGTGCTTGCATTGCCCAGTTTCGCAGCTGCATCCCCTATATGTGTTTCTACCTGAACATCACTGCATTGGTTTCATGTAGTATTTGGGCCTTACATCTTACTGTTCACTAGTAGTTGACTAGCTGTTTTGGGAGTTCCAGGTTCATTTTATTTTAATGTGTGCAGGGTGAGTTTTACCTGTTGATCATTTTTGAAACCTCGGTTTTGCATCTGGTTGGATTTGTTTGACTGTTTCAACAAGTAACAGATATGCACTTGATCCTATCTTTGTCACAAATGCTATATCACTTCATTCATTCACTGTTGTGCATTTGGCATTTATCATGCTGGACCACTGTCTGCATTCATTTCAAATGTTGTTGATATTAGTTTGTTTCACCTGACACCATACATGTAGACTTATACATGATCATAAGTTTGATTTATTTCTGGTTCATTTGGAGTTGCCATCTTCTGACTTGTTTACCTGAACTGTTAGCATTGACTTTACTTGACTGCTTGACCTTATGCATGTAGTCATATAGTAGCTGGAATTGGTCGTGTTGCTTGATTCACTGCAACCATATTATCACAGTATATTTGTTTGAGTCTGGGTCCATTTCGAGCTTGAGTTGCTTTGTTGAGTTTTTGTCCACTGTTTGACTTAGTGGCCTTCCACTTAGGCTGGCACTATAATGTGCAGTCTGGTTACATGCTGTTGATCTTCACGTGACTGAAACCTTGTTGCAGTCCTACCCTTGTTTCTATGTGGTGACTTTATATTCGGTGGTGGCGAGGCGGCGCACGCGTGCGTGCACTGCAGCCACCCAAACTCGACAGTTTGAATTGATATTTTTTTCTTTGCGTCGTGATGCATTGATCTTTTATACCGTATTGGCGAGGCCGTACACGCGTGCGTGTACGGCAGCCAATCGAGTCTTGATGGGTTTAAAGTGACAACTTCAATTGTTTTAAATTGATTTAGTCGATTGATAAATTGTTTATTTATCTCTGTTGATGATTTAAATCTGCTGATTTATTGTTTAACACTGTTTAGTGTTAAAATTTTCGTTATCCGGTTTCTTTGTTTAAAGAGTCGGATAGACGAGAATTATTGTGACTGTCGTCTATTTGATTATTACTGCCTATATGCACTAATAAACTGGTTTGAATTAGACTGACCTGTGTATTATTTTCTTTTGAATATAATACTCGGGTCAGACCGAGTATTTTTACAGCTTGAAGATTTTCGAGCAGCGAAGTTAGAGAGAGAGTAAAGAATCATTTAGTTTTCAGAAGAAAATTGTATTTTAAGATATTCCGCTGTATCAGTATTAAAAATTTGTATAAACTCTGATGTATATAAAAGATTTATAGTAATGAAATAAAGATTCATTTGTTTTAATTGATTGTTATTATCTGTGTTTCTGTGGCTGATTCTGTTTAAACCTTATAAACTAAATAACAATTCGTCTTTTTGAACGTTTCGAGTTGGTTTAATCACCGACTGGAGATGGTCAAAAGGGGGAATGTTACAGAGTGGTATCAGAGCTTTGGTTTACACAAAGCTTAGTTTATGATGTTTAATATGAATAGTTACTAGAAACACTTTAAAAGAAGATGTTTTTCAAATCCAAAGAAGTATAAAATTGTTTTTGAAAATAAAGATTTTTAACTTAAGAAAAGTTAAATTGAATTGAATTAGTATTAATAAATATATGATTTGAAATTTAACTAAAGGAAGTTAAATAAATTGAATTTGATTTGATAAATTATCGAAATGGAAAATTTAAACTTAAAAGAGAAGTGATTATACAATATGAATTGGAAAGTTTAAATTAATAAGTTGTTTAACTTATAAAATGAGAAATTTTAGTAAAACCAGTTGTTAAATGGTTAAACAGTTTTGTTAAGTAAAACAAATCTGAATTTTGAATTGTGATGAATTTGACCTTAGCAAAAGTTAAATAAGAGAATTTTTGAAATAAAATCTAAGTTAAGTAAAATAGAATTTCAAATAGATTTGAGACGAACTTAAGCTGTATAGTGAAAATAATAAAGTGAAGATAAAATGAAACATGGCTTAAGTAATATTGAATCAAATTGAATTTGATATCAAAATGAATTAATAAAGTGAAGAATGAATATGAATTTGAGTTATATAAAGGAAATTCAACTTTAACTGTAAAAGTGAATTTGTGAATATGGTGAGTATAAGAATTCAATCAGAATTGGAATATAAACCAATTGAAATTAAGTGTTTTGAACCAAATTGAATGTAAGCAAAGTAAATAAATTTGGTTAAATTGAATGTGCATTGGTTGCTAGTTGATTGTATAGAAATTCATTAAAGTATTAATGAAATTGTATTAATGGAATTTGGAAGCTATGTGAATTGAATTCAAATTGAAAGGTAAGAAATCTAAATAGAATCAAATTTGATTTGAATTGAAGCAAACTAACTTGAATATAAATTAGTGAAAGTAAACTAATTGAATATGAATGAATGTTAGTAAAATCCAATGTGAATGAATCAAATGCGGTTAGATTGAAAAATCAATTCGATGAATGATTTACTAAAGAACTAGTAGATTATTTTGGAAATGGAAAACTGATGAATTTATATAATAGTTTAAAGTGGAAATTTTGAATTATTATAAACGGCTTAAATTGAAGATTTGAAAAGTGTTAATAAAATATTGGAATTGTATAAGTGTTAAAAGTGAAATATTTAATGGATTTCATAAGTGAATGGAAATTACAGAATTAGAATTGTGAAGTTATAAAATGAATCGAAGTTGCGAAATAAAAGAATTTATAAGTAATTTACTTGTAAATTAAAATTCTGATATAAAATTGAGTTATAAAGGAATGGTTAATAAAGCAATTTTTATGAATTGAAGTCTTTATGAATAGGAATAAAATTTATAAACGTTGTTTATAAATTCGAAACTGACTTATTTTGATAAGTAAAATTCTGTATAGTTTGTTAAATGAAGTATATTCACGATTTTGGACAGTGGATATATTATTGAATAAAATGGACATGTTTGGGAAAGTGATATTTTAAAACGAAGTAAATTGTTTTAAAAAGATGTTTTCAAAGGCATTGAATATCGAAACCATAGATTTCAACATTCATTGTTGAAATAGACGTTTTCGAATATAAGGAAATGGTGGACTATAACACTGTTGTTATAGTAAATGATTTCCGAAAGGAAATGTTTTGTATAGTATTGGGATTTATACATCTATCTAAATTTCGAATCCCTATACTAGTGATTTTGAGTTGTCGTAACGATGTTTTACGTAACATTCGTTTTAACTCAAATAAATATGTAAAAGAGAATGATTTCCTTAAAGATGAAATATATACTTAATTTTGATTAAAGTATATCGAATATTTTCAAATGTTGAAAATAAATAGATTTGTGAATTACTTATTTTTAAATAAGTATGGAAATGTTTTTCCAAATATGAAATGTTGTGAATATATTCCGTAAGGGATAAATGATTTGAAATTCATTTTTGAAGTCGAAGTTGAAAAGTTAAATGAGAATTTGAACAATTTGTTCAATTTGAAATTTTTCAAAAAAAAGATTGAATCGTTAAGTTAAAATTGAGTTTAACTTCGACATCAAAGACAATATAAGTTGAGCTTTGAATTTCAGATGATGATTTGGATTGCATGTCTAACATTGTGAGTTGATGACATAGCAATTGATCTCTATTAAATATATATCTGTTGGTGGCGGAGAATTTATTCTCTTAGCTTAACACCCTTCTCTGAGACGTACGAGCTCAGAGGTTATATATCGATAGACATCAATTCTGTGTTGAGAATTGACGATGTAGCGTGTAATTCAAATCGAATGTGAAAGTCGATAATGAAATGGAATTATGAATATGAATTAGGTTTGAGATAACCTTAGAATTTCCAAATCGACTTAGAGGAAAATTTTTGAAATCCTATATTTTGTTATGAATATGAGATATGTAAGTTTTTAGAACTTATATATATGAATGCGGTAAATTTGAAACCGTTAGTTTAGAAAGACATTGTTATGGAAATCTTATGTATGTCTACATAGATGTTATATGTACGAAATGGGAAATGAAAGTACTACATATATGATATTATGTTTTCTAAACTGAGGATGTGGAAAAGTACCTTCCATTTATTATTGGAGAAGGTATTGGAACTCGTGAAGAGTATCCATTTGAAATTCGTAGCTACGTAGAATTTTAGTCAGAGTGACTATTTGAATCGGAAATCCTTCGCGATAGTTCATCGCGATGAGATTAGATTTGATTGATGATGTTAGCGTAATTTGAGGGGCGAGATGCCCACAGTTACAAGCGATTCCACTGGGATAGTGGCGTAACTGCCGAGTAAACTGCAATCTAATGCCAAGCGAAATTTGAGGGGCATGATGCCTACAGACACGAGCGATTCTACTGGGATAGTAGCGTAACCGCCGTGTGTACTGCAATCTATGGCGACAACCATGGCGAAATTTAAGAGATGAGAAATCTACAGCCACAAGCGACTCTACTGGGATAGTAGCGTATCCGCCGGGTGGAACTGTAATCCATGGGGGAACGTGCTTTCCATATCCATTTTTAAAAGAATTTTTAAAAGTATTTTCACTGGGAATTGAAGCAAGTATGTTTAGTACTTGGAGATTTTTAGACCTGCGCCTGGCCAGCGTATGTCTAATGTCTGTGAGAACGAAGATGGACTTGTTAAATTTCGAGTTAGCAAGTATTTTCAAACTGTAAATAGCAAATCAATGATCTAAAATTAAAATTACAAAATTCCTACCTAATGAATTAAGGAAGAGGATCTTTGCAATGTTTTGAAAGTCCACAGCTTTGGAAGAGATATATTATATAAATCTCTAACGTGAAGAATTCTAAGTTTGAATTTGAATTGTAAATTAAAATTGTTGATAAAAGACTTTTACGTTTTGATTTTAGTAATCAATGATTGTAGAAATCATTGAATAAAAGAGAAGATAAACAGAACTAGTGAGATTAAACAAATGGAATGAATCCTATCTTCATTTATTTGTAATAAGTTTTAAGTTTAGTAAAAATTGACTAGAGTATAAATATTGATGAAATTTTAACAACTTTTCCTTTTCGTGGACGAAAAGTTTTTAAGGAGGGGAGTTTGTAACGACCCTGAATTTTGAACAATTAAAATTGAGAATATTTAATTAATTTTAAATATTTGAACGATGATTTGACTTGAATTTCAAATTATCAGAAGGAATTGGCGATTAAATTTTTGAATTTAATCTATTGAAAGTTGAATAAAATTTGAATCTTCGATTTTAAGCCGGTTAAAAATAATTTAAAGGCGTGGAAAATTCATATTGATAATACTGAAGATAATAGAAGCTTCAGAATTGAATTTGAAAGCGATTTGTTCAATTTCGAAATTGTATCGTTTGAATCGAATTTAAAAATAGTCTTCCGAGGCACCGTCTCGAAATTTGACGAAACCAGTTTCATTTGATCCGTAATATTGAATTATTACTGGATTTTAAATTTCGTATTTATCGGAATTGTTTTGTGAGCGTACGACGTATAAACGCGTATAAAATCAAATCGAATTCAATTTGAATTTCTGTAATAACCGGGGTTTTTGCATCGATTTGATATCATTGTTAAACGATTTCTCTGCTAGCTAGTTGCTTGTAGGAGTTTTGATTTGAATTGAAATTCGTTTAGAAAAATTTAACAATAAAATTTGTTAAAGAAAATATCTACAAAATAAAGATAAAAAGAAAAAAAATTGTGAAGGGTTAAGTGGGCTTTGAGAAATATATACTGGCCCATACCCATACCCTTGTCTCTGTTAAAACCACGAAACCATCCTCCCCTTTTCATTCGTGCCCTAAAAATAAACAAACGAAACAAAAGAAAAAAAAAATAAAAAAAAAAGAAAAAAAAAAATATCTCAGCCCATACTTCAATCACGTTCTAAACCCATACCCTTGTCTCGGTTAAAACACGAACCCCCCTATTTTTCTCATTCATTCGTAACCCTAAAAGAAAAAAATCGAAGACGAAAAATGGTGGCGACTCAAAATCTAGGGTTTCGGCGTTGATTCAATTCGCTGGCGAATCTGCTCGATCGACTTCCGTTTCTTTCTCGCGCGCGACCTCTTCACTCTAAGGTGAGGAATTTTATTTCTCACATCTAATTTTAAATCTCTAAGTGATTTCAAACTTGCAAATTTCATGATTTTTGATTTGCTCGATTTCTTGAATTTATAGCTTCGGCCTGATTTGTTTGACTTCGATCATTACCATTGCTTTGATGTTGTTGTTTCTCTCTGATTTAATCAATTTCATATAAAATGATACTGGAAATTTTTAACTGGTTCACTCTTAAGACTTTGATGATTTAGAGATGTTCGAACTCCTTTTGTTATTATGGCTTGACTTTCAATTTGACTTCGATTTTGATGTGAATTCATCTGGAAATTGCGTTGTTTTGTCTGACTTTAGCCTTCGGTACTTGATACTGGATAATGTTTTACTTGACTTAGTTTGTGATAATGTTCGACTTGATTCGAACTTGTTGCCTCCTCACTAGAACTTGTTTCACCGATGCATTGGTTTTGTATTCATGTGTGTATATATGTACATGTCTTGGTTCACTGTTATACTTCACTGCACTTGTATTTCCTCGAGCTTGTGCTATCTGGTTGATTGTATTTGAATCAGTGTTGTCCATGTTGTTTCATCCCTGTTATGTCATCCTTGGTTGGACTGTCGAACTGCAGTGCATCAATGTTGATATCCGCATTTTGATTTCATTGTAAATTTTGATTTTGTGGTCTGCACCTCATATACATTGTAGTGGTTGCACTTGTGATCGGTTTCAGTTGTAGTTACTGTCTGGTTGAGGTTTTGATCATATGTATACCTACATTCTTGTATGTATATATGTGTATGGCCATTCTTTATTTTGTCTGCACTATGAAGTCTTGTAGATGTTCGTTGGTTTGCATTCTTTCATACTGCTATGTTTTGATAAAGTGCATTCGCCACTGTCTTCTTTGTTGAGGCTTTTGCATATGTGTACATGTATATAACCTGGTCAGGTTTGGTTGTATTTCATGAATCATCTTGTAGTTGCATTTGTTTGCATTTATATGCATTCTTGCATGTATATATTTGGGTTATCATATTGCCTGGGGTAGCTCTGTAGTGTCACGGCTATTCAATCGTTGTTTGTACAATGGCATCATTTCAGTGCTTCATTACTCGAGTCTGGTGCTTGCATTGCCCAGTTTCGCAGCTGCATCCCCTATATGTGTTTCTACCTGAACATCACTGCATTGGTTTCATGTAGTATTTGGGCCTTACATCTTACTGTTCACTAGTAGTTGACTAGCTGTTTTGGGAGTTCCAGGTTCATTTTATTTTAATGTGTGCAGGGTGAGTTTTACCTGTTGATCATTTTTGAAACCTCGGTTTTGCATCTGGTTGGATTTGTTTGACTGTTTCAACAAGTAACAGATATGCACTTGATCCTATCTTTGTCACAAATGCTATATCACTTCATTCATTCACTGTTGTGCATTTGGCATTTATCATGCTGGACCACTGTCTGCATTCATTTCAAATGTTGTTGATATTAGTTTGTTTCACCTGACACCATACATGTAGACTTATACATGATCATAAGTTTGATTTATTTCTGGTTCATTTGGAGTTGCCATCTTCTGACTTGTTTACCTGAACTGTTAGCATTGACTTTACTTGACTGCTTGACCTTATGCATGTAGTCATATAGTAGCTGGAATTGGTCGTGTTGCTTGATTCACTGCAACCATATTATCACAGTATATTTGTTTGAGTTTGGGTCCATTTCGAGCTTGAGTTGCTTTGTTGAGTTTTTGTCCACTGTTTGACTTAGTGGCCTTCCACTTAGGCTGGCACTATAATGTGCAGTCTGGTTACATGCTGTTGATCTTCACGTGACTGAAACCTTGTTGCAGTCCTACCCTTGTTTCTATGTGGTGACTTTATATTCGGTGGTGGCGAGGCGGCGCACGCGTGCGTGCACTGCAGCCACCCAAACTCGACAGTTTGAATTGATATTTTTTTCTTTGCGTCGTGATGCATTGATCTTTTATACCGTATTGGCGAGGCCGTACACGCGTGCGTGTACGGCAGCCAATCGAGTCTTGATGGGTTTAAAGTGACAACTTCAATTGTTTTAAATTGATTTAGTCGATTGATAAATTGTTTATTTATCTCTGTTGATGATTTAAATCTGCTGATTTATTGTTTAACACTGTTTAGTGTTAAAATTTTCGTTATCCGGTTTCTTTGTTTAAAGAGTCGGATAGACGAGAATTATTGTGACTGTCGTCTATTTGATTATTACTGCCTATATGCACTAATAAACTGGTTTGAATTAGACTGACCTGTGTATTATTTTCTTTTGAATATAATACTCGGGTCAGACCGAGTATTTTTACAACTTGAAGATTTTTGAGCAGCGAAGTTAGAGAGAGAGTAAAGAATCATTTAGTTTTCAGAAGAAAATTGTATTTTAAGATATTCCGCTGTATCAGTATTAAAAATTTGTATAAACTCTGATGTATATAAAAGATTTATAGTAATGAAATAAAGAATCATTTGTTTTAATTGATTGTTATTATCTGTGTTTCTGTGGCTGATTCTGTTTAAACCTTATAAACTAAATAACAATTCGTCTTTTTGAACGTTTCGAGTTGGTTTAATCACCGACTGGAGATGGTCAAAAGGGGGAATGTTACAGGAATTTTGTGAAATTTTAAATGATAAAATTTTGAAATAAAAATTTAATATTTGGAATACGTCTAGTTAAACATAGCGACCGGTAAATTTTCGTCCGAAAATATGAAAGTTTATTTCGCGCGTAAATTCACTTCAATTTAATCAGTTAAAAAAAAGCAATGAAAATAAAATGTTTTCGGAACCTAAATATTTTTACATAGAAAAATTCTAAATCATCTTCTGAGCAAGATGTTAGTTTGTCGTTTTTCCAAATTCGGACATCTTTAGCTCCGTCGATCTTATTTTTCAGCGTTTTTCTTGCATTTTCCGCTATTAGAAAATTCGAAATTTTTATAATTCGATCGTACCACTGATATCCATATACCGTTTTGATCGACTCGTCGTGCTAATCTCTACGATATATTCGATTGTCTAATTCAGAGTTCGGTGTGCGGTGCAAATCTATGAAATGCCTAACGTATCGGTTCCGTCTTTGTACCTGTGCCTTTTTGTTGCTTCCCAAGTCAACCAAAAGCCTGCAGCTTTTATTACTTTCTGTAAACCAATAGCCATCATTATTCCCAACTATCCAATTTCTGCTTTTGTCATTCCCACTGTATTTAATTCATTGACCTGTTTCCTTTTCATTCATTACTATTTGGTTCGTTCGTTTTCCTCTGGTTCTAATTATATATTTTATTTTTTCGTCTGCAATTCCTTTTCGTTTTTCCTGTAGCTTATTTCCCTTTTCTCTGTTAAACCATCATCTTTCCCCACCTGCTTGACCACTTTTCATCTTTTCAATTGCTTGTCCACATCTTCTCTAACTCACCTCTGCATGTTTCCAGGCCCCTCTTCCTCTCCTCCTAAAATAAAAAAAGAGAGAAATAAAAAAAAATGTTGCTTTGCCTGGAAACATAACCGTGCATTTTTCCCCATGGTTTGGCCTTCCCACCATCTGTCTCTTCCGTTCCATCCTCCCATGTCTTCCTCCACCCTCACGCTATGGCCACCACCGTGAGCCTACAACCCGTCCCCTCCCATTTCCTCGGCAACTCAACTCGGCCACCAAGCTCATCACTTAATCCTCCACCGTGGGCCACCTCCACCTTCAGCATGCAACTCGCCGTCACTCCTCGTCGTGGTCGGGCTACTGCTCTTTCGGGCTCCGCGCCTCTCCACTCTAGATCCACGACAGATCTTGGTCGCCGCTACCTGACTCGGCCTCATACTCTCCCACTTCGCTTTCATCGCACCCAGTGCCAAGCCCAAACCCTCTCCGCCTTTTCTCTCTCTTCCTCGACCTCATTCCCTATCCACATCAACTCGCCATGACCAAGCAACTCCACTGCCACCTTCTCACCGAGCTCCGCCCAGTCTGGCTTCGGTTCGGTCCTGCTAACCTCGACTCTAGTCTTCTTCTTGTTACAGCAGTTTTCGAAATATTGAAGGTAATATATCTACATATATATTGCTTAAAAGTATTTATACATATATATATTATTTGTATGACATATAAGTTTTCAGTTTATATATAAACTTACAATGATATATGTATATATTAGTCTTTGTTATACAGCTTATATTAGTTGGTAACATAAAAAGTTGGATATATACTATGTCTGTTATAGTTCTATACATAGTCAGTTTTAAATATATTTTGCATATTGCGTTCATAGTTTGATTTATACATATATATGTCTAAATAAAATCTGCACCTAATTGTTGTTCATAGTCCACCTATATATAGGTTTCAGTAAAATATATATAAGTTATATTGTTATTACATTGGTTGCAGTGTATATTATAGTAGGCTCCAGTATTAAGCTTCCACCCATATTTACAAACCTACCTGCATATGTATTTCATTTTTATTGTAGTTTAGTCTGCATATACCTGTATAATTTTACACAAGTTATCTATAATAGCTGATATGTTGATATTGATTTATAACGAATAGGTTCTGTGTGGTTATATGTTGTATGACAAAAAAAAACAAAAAAAAAAACAAAAAAAAACAAAAAACATAAGGTCCGTCGTAGGTAAAATCTGTACAAGTGTATAATCTAATACATATGTTTCAAAACTTATTGTATAGTGTTTATATATGAGTAGATAATGAGTCCAAGGTCTTTTGTGTATATGTTTATAATCATGTCGATTTTAAAGTATGTTTAATTTTTATTGATCTTAAAATATATATATATATACATATATATATGGGGATATTATATGTATATACTATAGCGTTTATTCTTTTATACTGGTTTTGAATGTTGAGTTTTAAATATAATACATATTGACTTTAAAAGGTAGGTGTTTTAAGTATAATGTTTTTGTATAAATGTGTATTCCATTTAATATCTGTCTTAAGTTAAGTATTGATTTTTATAAAATAATAATAATGGTATATACATTTTCTGTATATATAAAGCTTAACTGATTTTAATTGTTTCATTGATCCTGTTCTGATTTGAATTCGTCTCTTTCTATTCATCATCTTCGTTCGCCGATTCAATCTTGCCTGGTTTTGTGAATTTGTGCTTGGATTCGTAATTCAATTTCTGTGTCCGTATCAGTGTACGTATCCGTGTCATCTCCTGTTCTATCTAACCTCGAAAGGTGAGCACTCACTCACGATTAACTTTCTTTTATTTATTAAATTTGATTTCAATCGAAACGACAATTGAAATTTACTGTTGTTAGTTAATTACACTGTTATATATGCTATTACCTATATCAGTTCACCTGTGACATCTGACACCATTATCTGTTAATTATTTATGCGATGATAATACAGTTTGGCTGATAATTAATTGATTGTTGATGTTATATTGGACGTTATATTGTTAGTGTTAAATGATAAATAGTATGCAAAATTGAAATGGATATAGGATAGTTAACGATTTTAAAACTGATTTATATGTTAAATTTGATTAGTTGAATATGACCCCTTTTAATTGTTAAATTAATTGACATGTAGAATAGTGATAAATACACTTTGAACCATTGAACGTATATTTGATTAATTGTTGTAGTGTTAAAATTGAAATCGAATGACAATTGAAGAACCGTATAAATATTAGTGTAATAATCTTTAATCAACATGAAATGATAGTGTTGATTCTAGAGATAATTATATTAATTCGTACAAATAACAATGCGAATTAATACGGTTATTTCGGGATTATTTGAATTGATTATTGGATTGATATTTATTGTTGTTATTGCTTGTTTATTTACTTTGACACCATCCCAGTTATCACACTGCAAGTTCCCTTTGCTATGTTTTGATTTTGAATTGAATTGGAATCGGGTTGAAATGATAAATACCCAAATGAACTTGACCTAGGATAGAGAATTAAATTAAACCCGATTGGTCAATAATTTGATTTAAAAATAAACGAAGATTTTATTTGAATAAATAATATGGTTTTGAATTGAAGTTGAAATTTGAATTTTAACGAAAGGAAAATGTTAATATTTAATAATCTGAAACAAAATATTAACAATGTAATTGATGAAAGAATGTGGTTTAATTTGAGAAATGATTGAATTAAGTTTGAAATTATTAAACTTTGAAATGATTTAATAATTAGGTCTGAAATTATAATTAAGTTCAATTATTAAACTTTGAAATTATTTAATAATTATGTTTTGAATTATTTAATAATTAAATAAGATTGAATTATTTAATGATTAAATTGAATTGAATTCTTTAATAAGTAAAAATTGAACTTTTGAATAAGTGAATTTTACTTCGTAAATAATTAAAATTGAGTTTTCTTTATTAAGTAAGTTTTGGAAAAGTATTTAAGTAAGTAAATAAGTGAAACTGAATTTCTTTAACAAGAAATAAAATGTGATTTATTGAAATTAATGTAAGATTTGAAATTTAAAGAATTTGATTTGATGAATAAAATTTAATTAAATTTGTAAGTTTTGATATAATGAAGTTGAATTTAAATAATGGATTTAATGAATTGGAAATTTAATAGAATTTGTTTTGATTTGCAAATTTGCTTAACAAATATTGAATGAATTTAAATTGATTTGAATGTTAAATTAAATTAATTTAAATTATTTTTAAATGAAACTGATATATGAACTTGAATCAATATTTGAATTGAAATTGAATTATAAGATTTTGAAATGGTAGTTTGAAAGTTTTGAAACGAAAATTATTGGAAATTGGTTTTGAAAGACAAATGAAATGTTGATTTATGAATTCTATTTGAAATTGAATTTGATTTGGTTTTAAAATTTGTTAAACGACCAATCGGTGTAATAATTACGAAAGTTATTAAAGAGACCGGAAATCGGTTATGGACATACTCTCTGTCTAAACCGAAAACCACTTTAATAACTATGCGCGGAGTGTGATCCAGAATGAAGTGGTTGGAATGATGTACGTGATAATTGAAGAAAGAGAACGATAATGGATAGCCTTGACACTTGTGTCAAATTGGAAATGACTAAAACAGGAGCCGTGCCGGGCCAATGGAGGTCAGCTACCTCAAGCGAACACACTTCTTCGAACTACTCATTATTTGTTGTCGATTGGTGCACCCTTGATTTTGGGAGTGTTGTTTCGTGGTGTTGCGGTCGCTGCGGCGATGCGTTCTCACCAGTCCGGATCAGGCAAACAGTAGTTTCACTACCTTGGGTATTGCCTCATGTGCCTTGTCATACTTGTATTCCTTTATACGCGACCACTACAATTTTGGTTTGTATCTTTAGTATATGGATTGCCCTCTGGTGACTTCCGGTTTTGGGGAAACTACGGTCTTGTATATGCTCTTGGGAATAAAAATGTGTTAAGGGGAATAATGGTAACGCCTTAACACTATTTTGATATCTTATATTACTGATAGACATTATCTACTTATCGTACATTACTACCTAGTAGATAGTTTAACGGATCCTTAGAGGATGGTTATTCCAAACATCCTTTGAGTTACTTGTATTTCAATTGCTATTTCACTTGAGTTGGATTTATTAATATAAGAATGTTAATCTTGACTCGAGTGTTTTGTGTTTTGCTTTACGCTCGGGTCAGACTGAGTGTACCAGTATTCGAGACTCACCTTTGAAGTTGGAGCTTGGCTTGAGGATCCAGCCATCTATTCTGCTTTCAGTATTCGATGATTCCAGTGATGTATTCTGATTTGTATCTGATGTATCGTATTACTCTTCCGTTGTATCTGTTCTAACTCTGATGTAACTTATACATTTATATAGTAGCTTCATGAACTACTATCTCTTTTATTTCCGCTGCACTTATTACTCTGTGTCTGTGATCTGTGATTATTTATTTACTGTATATGTTCAGTTTTGCCAAATTTAAATTAACAACGCGGTATTTTGAGCAATTCAATTCCGGCATGAGTCTCTACCTATATCCTTATAATGCATACGAATGGTCCAAAATATCAGGTCGTTACATATTATCTCAGGTACTCTTAAATAAGTATATTAGAGAGCAGGTATGGATGGCATATGGAGTTCTATAGATGGACTAGCAGGAGGTGTTGTTTACTCATACTTATATTAGAGTTTGTTATCGTATATTCCACTGTACGACACTATGGAGCCTTGATAGTGTTTGACCTACTATTATTAGATATGGTTATTGGTTGAGTTTATGTATCAATTGTATAAACTTTTTTACTATGTTGTATAACTCTATGGATCGTATACTCTAATGATTTGTTCACATTGTTATAACTGTCTCGACTGTTTCATATTTGTGTTGACTATTATATTTTATCTGATGCGATGCGAGATATACGACATGTTATGTGACTATTTGATGTTTTCTTTTTCTTCCTTTTCATTTTCTTATCTTCTATTTCTCTTCTTAACTTCATTTTCTTTTCATTGACAACCGATCTACACCTAAGGTGTAGGGCGGTCGTTACAAGTAGGGGGTCAAAACAACGTTATGGTGACTGGTAAGTTATACATTTTACACATAACACTAATTTAAGTTGATTGCCTTCCATCACACGTTATGTCTTTCTATTTTACTTAGTCATCTCGACTCCACGTACGCGTACGATACACCCCATTTACTCGAAGTAGACACTATGTATGTGTGTCTATACACACACACACACCACATCCGTTGAGTTTGTATTGACGTTGCGAATTAAAATGAGTATAAGCTTCGCTATATTTAGAGATCGGGCAATACGATGGTCGAAACGATCTCGAAATGCATGAAATTAACATCCTGGGGTATATTCTCAGATAGCAAAGAGATTTATACAATTGGATCCAAAAAAGTGAGGTGTATGTACGCAAACGAGTTTCATGGCGATCAGATGGATCGTGTGATCGTACGGACTTGAAACATATGACCATTTATTTGAGAAAATAAATAAATGGAATATTAAATTAATATAAATATTACTTTATCTCTTTTCTCTAATCCATATCACTATTCCATTCCTGAGAACAAAATCATGGCTTTCTCTTCCTCTTCCATTCAAAAAAATAAAATCGTGAGATCCACTCCACTAAAAATTACGAAACCAGATCGATGAGCTCGTATGGATGAGAGCTTCGTAATGACAGTGGAAGAATTTTGATCGACTGTGATTGGCGACAACGACCTCTTCTTAGCGATAGGGTTTCGATTTGCTGGATGTTGAGGCAATGATAGGCGGATTCGAAATTGGCATTGCAATTTTCTTAATGGTGTGCACCTTTCCCCATGACCGTAGCTTCTTCGATGACCGGAAGTAGACCATGACAATTGGTTGGGTCATGACATGGCATCGGGTTGCGAATTCATATAGGAGATCTGATCTTAAATGGATAGGTGGAATGTGAGGAGAACGCGATGAGGAATGTGGTGCAACGACGGCTTTCTATTTTGTGTATTAGAGGAGGAGAAATTGGGATGGGAGGATTCATGTTTTGGGTCTGTGTGTGCATACATGTACATGTATTTGGGGAAAATAGCTTAATATGGTCTGTTTTGGATGTAGTTTCTTGCGTTGTGCTCATGACGTAGAGATCTACGCTTTGGCATTGGTTTGGATAGATTTTGCTAAGGTGGATGATATTGTCTCTCACCATACTATGATTGTTTGTATAGTATTAGAACGACGTTCTGGAATTGTTTTGGGTTTTGAAATGTAATTTTCTTATACTTGATAACTACTAGATTTTTATAAAAGAAAATAAAATAATTTTAAATGGTTTTATATCGGATATCATATTTTTCTCATCGACGTGCCATTTTTAGGGAATTACTAGATTTGGGCTACTTTTGTTATGATTTCTCTATTGGTTGGTATGAATGAATTATACATGTTGTATGTATGCTATTTTGGATGTATGTATAGTTATTGGTTGCATGTTTGCTTGGTTGGTTATTTTTGGTTGAAAATTCCGATTTAGCGGCAATTGAGTGTTAGGAAATATCTTGTGCATTAGGATTTCGTACATGGAAAATCCATCAAACGAGATAAGTTGTCGATGAGAGTTAGGATATGTGCCGATTGATCTGAAGGTGGAAGACGAAGCTTTGAACTTCAGGATGGATGTCGTACATTTCCATTTGGTTTGTACTTATCCATTTTGGTTAAGTACATGACCAAAGTGGTTGCTAATGCCCACCGTAGATTGGTCAATTTTCATCACTATTGTTGATTGGCAATTTGTCCGATCTTTGGCTTGGACATTGAGGAGATTTTGTGGTATGCAATTTGATGGTTTGTTCGTGTGGGCGACTTAGAGTCTTGATGTTGTTACTCTATGACGAGTGATTTAGATGATAAGGCGATGATGTGAAGCTTCGATTTGAGATTGGTGCTTCGAATTATGACTTGACGGTGTATGGAGTATGTTTCGTGGTTGATAGTTTCATGACATTGTAGATTGTGCTAGAGGTATTGGCTCGTTCGCATCAAAGGTGGATGGAGATGTAACAACATGATGAAAACCCTTGTATCTTCGGTATGTGACTCGTGGTGAGAGTAGTTAAAGAAGGTTAGGCACTCCGTATCTACGGTTTGTGACTCATGTAGGGAATAGGTACCGAAGAGGCTCGTGTTGGGAGTAGTTGAGTGGAGGAACGTGGTGGATTCCTAGATAGTGGAAATTGGGTTGAGCGAGTTGGGCTCGAATCGATGTATATATGATAAGGGATTGTTGATAACTCGGAGTGTTTTCTACTGTACTCGAAGCAAGGGTATTGTATGGTGGGGAAGCCCATGGATTGGTAGTGAGGATCTGTATACCATGGACCTGTGGCTATGGGTCTACTGTCCAACTTTGGGCCACGAGACGCTATCGAGCTTTAGCTGCGTGATACGAGAATATAACGAAAACCAGGATTTTGCACTAGTCCCTGGCAGTATGGAGGCCATACGAGTTATCTAGACAACACTGGATGACAGTTAGTATCTTTTGATGGATGCTATATTTTTTATGGTTGCTTCACTAGCCACCTATCACACTATGGATGTCACACGAGGTAGGTATTGTGCATAGAGATACCTAGGCACCCCGACTTTATTTAATATGGAGTGGGTAGTGTGGATGGAGATACCTAGGCATCCCAACGATTTACTGAGTATGGAGTACCCCTTTTATGATGTTGTAGAGTAGCATATTATCAATGTTATGTGCTGGCTCTTTAGTTGCAGGAGAGGTCGGGTATGATTCGTGTACCCTCTATTTCGTATACTATATCAAGTTTTATAGCATTTTGAGATTGTTTTTCGCTCACACCGGACTGTTTTTTGACTCGAGGTTTTATGCTTTGCTTCTTATTATCTCGGGTGCTCTTAAATGAGTAGATTAGAGAGGAGGTACGTATGGCATATGGAGTTCTTTAGATGGACCAGCGGGAGGTGACGTTTACTCATACTTATATTTGAGTTTTTTATTGTACATTCTGTTGTATGACACTTGGAGCCTTGATAGTGTTTGACCTACTACTATTAGAGATGGTTATCAGTTGAGTTTATATATCAATTGTATAAACTCTTTTACTATGTTGTATAACTCTGTGGATCATATACTCTGATGATTGTTCACAGTGTTATTACTATCTCGACTGTTTCATATATATGTGGACTATTATACTTTATCCAATGCTATGTAAGATATATGAAATGTTATGTGATTATTTAATGTTTCCTTTTTTCTTTTCCATTTTCTTCTCTTTTATTCCTCTTCTTTACTTCTTTTTCTTTCCTTTGATAACCGATCTACACCTAAGGTGTAGGGCTGTTGTTACATTTGGTATTAGTGCTTAGGTTACATGATTAATTTGAGTTTGTACCACGATCTAGTAGAGTTAGGAAGAAGTTATTGCTTTAGACTAGATCTAGAGTGTATGTATATACGAGAGAGTTCGTATTTGTTATATATTTTAGTTTTCAAAACAATATAGCTATATATAGTATATAAGTTGTATTGCACACACTAGCACTATTGATGCAATTTTCTTTATGAGAGACCGATCATCCTTATTATAGAATAGGATTGATCAGGAATACAAGAATACTGCTATTGACTCTATTTTTAGAGTTGAGGAGTGGGCAAGATTAGGGTCACTAACCCTAATTGATAGGATATGTTCGCAGAGATGGTGCGAATCATATTCTGGAATGCCCAAGTTGTTCTAGATGATTATGGTGCTCAAGTGCAAAAGGTTAGAGCTGACTTTGCCGTGCTGTATAAAGACTATGGGAGTCTAGGCGACATACAATTCCTTGGAAAGGAGTCGGCTATTGAAAGGCAAGATTGGTTGGTTACTTGCAAGAGGATCTTTGATGACTTGGAGTTTGACGAAGCAATGAGACAGAAGTTGACCTTTAGATGACTCCAGGGACGAACAATGAACTAGTAGAGCGTCTCTATAGCTTCAATTTACTTGGGATTAGTTCATAGTTCGCTTCAAAGAATGAAGAATTTATTTGGGTTGAGTGATCGTCTTAGGAAGCGATTGATTGGCCATATTGGTGAGAGCTTTGAGGAGATGATCGAGAAGGCTTTATAAGGAGAGAGCCTATACCTAGCATAGAAGGGTTGTTCCAAACCAGTAGAGTAGGGACAAATTGTGGAAGCATATGTATTGATGTAGTTCTGATTTCGTCGAGTGCTCCATCGATGAAAGAGAAGGGAAATAACATTACCATTTGAGGTATGCTTTCCACTTATGGCGTTTCCATATGTGTTTTATTTAACGTCGAGGTTTCATATTCCTTCATATCCGGTGATTTGATAGATACATTGGGATTGAGACTCAAGATGGCTAACCAACCTTTAATTATGACGGACCTACTTAAAGGCTCAGCTAGCCTATACATGGTTTATCAAGACTTTGTCTTATTGAGTCATGGATGTTTTTTATTTGTTTGCTATTGATTTTTTTTGGGTTTAGTTGGGTTTGGTATTATAGTATGAGAATGGATTAGTTAAAGGGGTACAAAATAGTGGTTAATTGTGAGAGGCCGTTGGTGACGATTGAGGTTGTGGAGTAGCAAACAGTAGTGATTGGCTGCCTATAGAGGATGTGGTATTATTAGCTTTCTATATTTGCTCGATATTCGACATGATGAGTTGCCATTTGTGCCGATAGCTAGAGAGTGTCCAGATATATTTGATGAGGTAATGGATTACCACCATATAGGGATAGAGTTCCGTATCGATCTAATTAGAGGTGCTAGACCTATATTTATGCCTTTAAGGCATATGATGCTCAAAGAGCAGAGGAAGTTAAAGGTGCTATTGAATGAACTATTGAAATGATGGTTTATTCGTAGGAACATATTTAGGTAGGATGCACCTATAGTGTTCGCCACTTAGAAGGATGGCTCTTTGAGGTTGTTTATTCGTTGTCATGAGCTGAATGAGATGATGAACAAGTATCCACTCGTACTTACTGATGACTTGTTGAATCAACTCTATAGTGCGAGGGTGTTCTCTTAGTTAGACCTTGCGGTAGTTAGACAAACTAAGTGTATTTTGAGAGAATGTGCGGACTCTAGCTTTTTTTACGCTACATTGATTTTTGATTAGTTGGTTATCCCGCTCGGGCTAACCAATGTGTCGGCATGCCATGTAGGACTCATGGACCATGTTTTGAGGGGTCAGTTAAGTGAGTTATGCTTGTGCTCATTGACGATATTTTTGTCTACTCGTGGGTGGAAAAAAAGCACAAGGTGCGATTAATGATTGTGCTGTAGGTGTTGAGAAAACACCAATTGATGAAGGATTTTAAAGCATCACTTCTAAAGGAGGGAAGTGAGATGCTTGGGTCATGTTGTTTTAGAGTAGGACATTGCTATAGATCCTACAGAGATTACGACAGTCAAAAATTTGAATAGACACAAGGTGGCAGCATCGTTAACCTATTTGATGAGAGAGGATTAGAATTTTATTTGAGACGTAAGGTGCAGATACGCATTAGAGAGTCTGACCGAGGGATTGACGAGTGCACTGATATTACTTATTCTGAGTGGGGAGGAGGAGAAGATGGTACAGACATGCCTATAATACTTCACTGGGTGCAGTATTGATACGGAATGGTAAGTTTGTCGAACGTTGGTCGATAATTAAAATTGCATGAGAGGAAGTGTTCGACTCTTGATTCGGAGTCGGGGCGATAAAATTTTCTATGGGAATTTGGAAGTACTATTTATTAGAGAGAGGAGTTCGAGTTGTTCAGTGATTCCACATCATTGGAATATCTCTTCTCTAAGAGGGATCTTGATCTTTGCCAGTAGCGATGGTTAGAGTTCTTAGCCTCCTATGACTATGACATTTCTTGTACGTCTACATGAGAAATGTAGTTGTTGATGCTTTGAGTGGAAGATGTACCATTTATGAGAAATATTCCTAGAGTGGGAATTGCTCGAGTTTATTACTGGTTATGACTTCAGAACTCGATGAGCTATGGCCAAAGGCGATGGATAGTTTGACCATCAGACCTACTTTGATTTAGTGGATCGGTACTAATCAGAGGCGTGAAGACCAACAAAGATCATGGCTAAGTTAGAAAAACGAGTAGTGTCTGTAGAGGTGATGCAGTGTGGACTCGACGAAAACTGTTGGTTCCGGAGGGAAGAGGGATTGTTTGTTCTCGATTGGTGGGAACATATATCTATAGATTGCATCGATGGATTGCCGATGACTGAGGATGATGTAATAGCATGTGAGTCATAGTCGATTGGTTGACGAAGAATGTTAGATATATATTCCTAAAGTCGAGTAGAGTGGCATTCGAATTTATCAGGTTATATGTCGGATGGGTAGTGTAATTCCATTGTATGCCAAGAGCATTATAAGTAGCCGAAATCTGTTATTCGATAGTGGGTTTTGGGAGAACTTACAAGATGCACTTGGCAATTTGGCACCGTATCGATTATATGATATTGAGACCGATCTAGGGACTTCGAGACCTCGTAGGCCTATTCATACCAATAGATGTGATAAGAAATAGGCTGGGAGGACGGCAGTGGAGTACTCAAGGTTCAATGGAGTGAAAGCGAAGGCGATTGCATATGGTAGACCGAGAAGAGCATGGGGACCACTTGTCCGGAGCTCTTTAGATGGTGAGATTTCATTTTATCGTCGGCTTTTACATTGGATTTCATATTCGATGTTTTATACTAGATAGTTTAATATCCTGCATGCTAGGATAGGCATGGATGTTACTTTTTGATATTTTGTATGCACGTTTGATGTTGGTTTGTTAGCTTTTGAAATGATGGCATACGCTTGTATGGTTGTTAGGCATGGGGATAGTTATGATTTGATATAACATACTTATTTGAGATGATTGTGGTATATGATCTAGTATGTTTAAATATATGATGTGTGTGTATTTATATATATCTTTGTTGTATAAGGATTTTTCTTGGACCTAGCCACGCCAAGGTGGTGCTATTGAATTTTTTGCGAAATCCGAGGGGCTTTTGATGGCCTATAGGTGAGAAGACGTTCTCCTTACTTTGTGATTTCGGGGACGAAATCCTATAAAGAGGGGAGAATGTAACGACCTGTATTTTTAATGGTAGGATATTTAAATAATTGATTTAAATATTTAATCGTTATTTAAATAAAGGTCCAAAAATATGAATTTTCGTATACGGTCGAACCAGGACTCGAGACCATTTCCGTTGAGTTTGTATTGACGTTGTGAATTAAAATGAGTATAAGTTTCGCTATATTTGGAGATATGGAAATTTGATGGTAGAAACGATCTCAAAATGCACGAAATTAACATCTTGGGGTACAGTCTCAGATAGCAAAGAGATTTACACCATTGGATTTAGAAAAATGAGATGAATGTATCCAACGAGTTTCGTGGCAATCGGACGAATCGTGTGATCGTAAGGACTCAAAACGTATGACCATTTATTTGAGAAAATAAATAAATGGAATATTATATTAATATAAATATTACCTTCTCTCTTTTCTCTAATCCATTTCACTATTCCATTCCTGAGAACAAAATCAGGGCTTTCTCTTCCTCTTTCATTCAAAAAAATAAAATCGTGAGATCCGCTCCACTAAAAATTATGAAATCAGATCCGATGAGCTCTTATGGATGAGAGCTTCATAATGACATTGGAAGAATTTTGATCGATTATGATTGGCGACAATGACCTTTTCTTGGCGGATCTAGGGTTTCGATTTACTGGATCTTGAGGCAGTGGTAGGTGGATTCGAAATTGGCGTTGCAATTCTCTCAATGGCATGCACCTTTCCCCATGATCGTGGCTTCTCCGATGAATGGAAGTAGACCATGACAATTGGCTGGGTCGTGACAGGGCATCGGGTCACGAATTCATATGGGGATCTGATCTTAAAGGAATAGGTGGAATGCGAGGAGAACGCGATGAGAAGTGTGGTGCTATCGACGACTTTCTATTTGAGGATTAGAGGAGGTGAAATTGGGATGGGAGGATTCACGTTTTGGGTCTGTGTGTGCATACATGTACATGTATTTGAGGTAAAAACCTTAATAAGGTCCGTTTTGGATGTGGTTTCATGCGTTGTGCTCATGATTGAGAGATCTACGCTTTAGCATTGGTTTGGACTGATTTTGTTAAGGTGGATGATATTGTCTCTCACCATACTATGATTTTTTGTATGGTATTAGATTGACATTCTGGAATAGTTTTGGGTTTTGAAATGTAATTTTATTATACTTGATACATACTAGATTTTTATAAAAGAAAATAAAATTATTTTAAATGGTTTTATATTGGATATCATATTTTTCTCATCGTCCTGCCATTTTGTAGGGAATTTTCATATTTGGGCAACTTTTGTTATGATTTCCCCATTGGTTGGTAGGGATGTATTATACATGTTGTATGTATGCTGTTTTGGATGTATGTATGGTTGTTAGTTGCATATTTGCTTGTTTGGTTATTTTTGGTTGAAAATTCTGATTTAGTGGCAATTGAGTGTGAGGAAATATCTTGTGCATTGGGAGTTCTTATACGGAAAATCCATTAAACGAGATAAGTTGTAGAGGAGGGTTAGGATACATGTTGATTGATATGAAGGAGGAAGACGAGGCTTCGGACTTCAGGATGGATGCCGTACATTTCCATTTGGTTTGTACTTATCCATTTTGGTATAGTACACGACCAAAGTAGTTGGTATTGCCCACCGTAGAGTGGTTAATTTCCATCACTATTGTTGATTGGCAATTTTGCCTATCTTTGGCTTGGACATTGAGGAGATTTAGTGGTTTGCAATTTGATGGCTTGTTCGTACGACCGACTTAGTGTTTTGATGTTGTTACTCTACGATGAGTGATATAGATGGTAAGGTGATGATGTGACACTTCGATATGAGAGTTGGTGCTTCGGATTATGACTCGACGGTGTATGGAGTATGTTCCAAGGTTGATAGTTTCATGACATTGTAGATTTTGCTACAGGTATTGGCTCGTCCGCATCAAAGGTCGATGGCGATGCAACAACATGATGAAAAGCCTTGTATCTTCGATTTGTGACTCGTGGTGGGAGTAGGTACAGAAGATTAGACACTCTGTATCTTCGATTTGTGACTCATGTAGGGATTAGGTATCGAAGAGGTTCATGTTGGGTGTCATGGAGTGGAGGAATGTGGTGGGTTCCTGGATAGTGGAAATTGGATTGAGCGAGTAGGCCTCGAATCCAGATTGAGCGAGTAGGGCTCGAATCGATGTATATGTGCTAGGGATCACTGATAACTCGGAGTGTTTTCTTCTGTGCTCGAAGCAAGGGTATGGTATGGTGGGGAAGCCCATGGATTGGTAGTGAGGATCTGTATACCATGATATGGTATATCTGTGTTGACTATTATACTTTATCTGATGTGATGTAAGATATATGACATGTTATGTGATTATTTAATGTTTCCTTTGTCTTCTTTTCCATTCTCTTCTCTTCTATTTCTCTTCTTTACGTCCTTTTCTTTTCTTTGACAGCCGATCTACACCTAAGGTGTAGGGCATTCGTTACATTTTGTATCAGTGTTTATGTTACATGATTAACTTGAGTTGGTACCATGATCCAGTAGAGATAGGGTAGGAGTTATTGCTTTAGACAGGATCTAGAGTGTATGTACATACGAGAGAGTTTGTATTTGTTATATGTTTTGGTTTTCAAAACAATATAGCTATATGTAGTATATAAGTTGTATTGCACACACGAGCACTATTGATGCAATTTTCCTTATAATAGACTGATCATCCTTATTATAGAATAGGAATGATTTGGAATACAACAATACTGCTATTGACTCTATTTTTAGAGTTGAGGAGTGGGCAAGATTAGGGTCACTAACCCTGATTGATAGGATATGGTCGCAGAGATGGCGCGAATCATATTCTGGAATGCCTAAGTTGTTTTGGATGATTATGGTGCTCAAGTGCAAATGGTTATAGCCGTCTTTACTGAGCTGTATAAAGACTATGGGTGTCTAGGCGGCATACCGTTCCTTAGAAAGGAGTTGGCTATTGGAAGGCAAAATAGGATGGTTACTTGCAAGAGGATCTTTGATGACTTGGAGTTAGATGATGCAATGAGATAGAAGTTGACCTCTAGATGACTCCAGGGACGAACAATGAACTAGTAGAGTGTCCCTACAGCTTCAATTTCAAGGATTGATTTACTTGGGATCAGTTCATAATTCGCTTCAGAAAATGAAGAGTTTATTTGGGTTAGGTGATCGTCTTAGGAAGCGATTGATTGGTCATATTGATGAGAGCTTTGAGGAGATGATCGAGAAGGATTTATGAGGAGAGGGCCTGTACCCAGCATAGAAGGGTTGTTTCGAACCAACAGAGTCGGGACAAACCGTGGAAGCATACGTATTGATGTAGTTCTGATTTCATCGAGTGCACCATCGACGAAAGAGAAGGGAAATGACATTACCATTTGAGGTATGGTTTCCACTTATGGTGTTTCCATATGTGTTTTATTTAACATCGAGGTTTCATATTCCTTCATTTACGGTGATTTGATAGATAGATTGGGATTGAGACTCAAGATGGCTAACCAACCTTTAATTGTAATGGACCTACATAAAGGCTCAGCTAGCCTATACATGGTTTATCGAGACTTTGTCTTATTGAGTCATGGATGTTTGTTTATTTGTTTGCTGTTGATTTTTTTTGGGTCTAGTTGGGCTCGGTATTATAGCACGGGAATGGAATAGTTAAAGGGGTAAATAATAGTGGTTGATTGTGAGAGGTCGTTGGTGACGATTGAGGTTGTGGAGTAGCAAACATTAGTGACTGGCTGCCTATAGAGATGGGGTAGGTTTAGCTTTCTATATTTGCTCGATATTCAACATGATAAGTTGTCATCTGTGCCGATAGCTAGAGTGTGTCCGGACATATTCGATGAGGTGACATATTACCACCATATAGGGATAGAATTCCGTATTGATCTGATTAGAGGTGTTAGACCTGTAGTTATGCCTTTAAGGCATATGATGCTCAAAGAGCAGAGGAAGTTAAATGTGCGAGTGGATGACCTATTGATGCAGCGCGAGATGAAGATGATGAGCGAATTTGCTTAAGTCTCGTTCCTTAATCGCGTTGCCCTAGGTCGCGAAGGCGAAGAAGCCCAAATCGCCGAAGCCCTAGATTGCTCAAGCTTCTAAGTCGCGAATACCACTAATTCGTTCCAGTTTAATTCGCGATCTTCCGTATGTCGCGCTCCAGTAGGTCGAAGCCACCATATGTCACTATCGTGCTCCTTAGGTCGCAAACGAAGTTATGTCGCTGCCAATTCCTAAGTCGCGAACGAGAAATTCGTATGTCGCTTCCAGAGCTTCCTTAGGTCGCTGAAGTTAGGTCGTGGACGAGCTTTCTTAGGTCGCTGAAGTTAGGTCGCGGACGAGCTTGCTTAGGTCGCTGAAGTTTATGTCGCGAATTCCTTAGGACGCTGATTCCTTAGGTCGCGAGAAGCCTTATGTCGAAGCCGCTCCAGAATTGCTTATGTCGCTGACATGTTCCATTGAGTCGCTCCTGATGCCTTGTTAAGTCGTCTGTATTTTGTTTTCTTATGTCGTTTGTGTTGTTGTTGTTGTACCACTTTTCTTAAGTCGTTGGTGTTGTATTTGTTAAGTCGCATTGTTGTATGTCGTATGTTGTAACTCGTGTATTGTTAAGTTATATGATGTTGTAAATTGTTACGTCGTGTGTGTGTTGTAACTTTCCCTATAAATAGGGGTGTGTTGTCATTTGTAAAAGAAGTTGATTTCGAATAAAACTTTGTTTGTGTGCTTTGTGCCACTTTGAAATTGGTAGTTGATTGTTATCTCCTATCTCCACCTTCAGCATTCGAGTGCGCTCGAATCAACGATTGTTGAAGACAATTCAAGGTATCAAGTGCGCTTGATCAACGTTCGAAGAATTGTATATCTTCTTTCACGGCATCGTGTGCGATCAACGTGACGAAGATAGCTAGAATCCGGCATCTTTGAGATCAACGGATTTGGGCGTTTGGTATTTTCAATCCACCGATTGCTACTTTCACCGTTTCATACATTTTTGTTATTTGCCGCTACGTCATTTGGTATCAGAGCTAGAAGCGAGCTTGTTCAAGTTTGTGCGAGATTTGTTCAAGTCGTGAGCTAGGAGTTTGTGCGTAGATTCTACATCATTGAAAGTTGCGCTAGTTGAAGTGTTCATTTTGAAGATTCCAACAAGTTGGTGAAGTTTGATTCGAGATTTTTTTAATCGAAGCGAAGTGTGAAGTTTCGAGATTTGAAGTTTTTGGAGTTCGAATTGAGTTGTTTGTTCATTTGGGTGTTCGTGAGACTTCAAACAAGTTGAGGAGTTTTAATTCGAGAATTTTTGGATGAAAGTGAAGTTTGTGTTTAGATCTGTTGAAGATTTGATCATGCCTCCGAGACGTGTTAATCGTCAGCATAATGTTGTAGATTTGTATGGGAGTGAAGATCCTGAACAGATGGAACAACGTATCGATGAAAGGTACAATAAGGGTTTCGAGAGAGTGGAGAGAATGATGTCTGACATGAATCGAAATCAAAGGAGAGTGTCGCCACATTATGATAGGGAAAGAAGAAAACCATCTTTGTCGATAAATCGAGATCGTGGATTTCGAGACAATCATGATTATCGGAATGAAGAAAGAAGAGCTTATCATGGTTACGAGCATGAGCCATATTGTGATTATGAAAGATTTCGAGTAGAGGAAAGAAGAAGTAGAGAGGACGTGCATGGACATAGAAGAGTCAATGGTCAGAATCGACATCGAAGCTCATCTAATTTTGAAGAAGATAGTTATGGTAATATTGTTCACTTTCGATATCCAGGTCAAGGGCCAAATCGACATAGGAATGTTGAAGAGAATGGTCATCAACGGGAATCAAGGATGGACACAGAAATTCCAGAATTCCGTGGTGGTCTACAAGCAGAGGAATTCTTTGATTGGTTATCAAAGGTTGAAAAGATTTTTGAACTCAACAGCGTGCCTGAAGATCGTCAAGTTAAGTTAGTTACTACAAGATTGAGAGGAAGAGATATGAATTGGTGGCAACAAACTAAATCAACCAGAAAGAGAATGGGGAAATCCAAAGTTGTCACGTGGGATAAGATGAGAAGGGTGATGAAGGCAAATTTCTTACCCTATAATTATCAAGCTCGTGTGAACCAACAGTTGCAAAAGTTGAGTCAAGGAAGTCGAGGAATGGGTGTGGTTACAAACCCCAGAAATCAGAACAAAAGTGTTAATTGCAGTATAAAAGTTTTTAAGAGAGTCAACGAACCAGTTGTACATGGAACCACTAAGACAAATGTCGATGACCAAATTAAGCGCTATCATTATCAGGAGTCTGGCCATAGAAGTATTGAATGTACGGAGCCCAAGATGAAAGCCTTAGTTGTAGAAGAATGTGAAACGAGGATGTGGATGATTCTACTGAAAGCGAGCCGGAAAAGGAAGAGGAACTGACTAGTCCATTATCTTTCAGCGAAAGTGTTGAAGAAGCGGAAGGTAGTGCTGAATCGTTGGTTAGGTATGAGGCAAGTGAAGAGCTTAAAACTCCTAAGGAGGTTAAACCAATGTTAGAAGAATTTGAAGAGGTCGGTCCTACGGAATCGTTCGAAGAATTACCACCAAAGTTTGACAACGAAGATGAAGAGGTCGAGTTAGAGAACGATGAATGTAATTTGTTGATGGGATTTTATTTAACGTCAAAGTATGTGGATGTAGAAGTTGATTACTCTCCACCGCCAAAGATTGATGTCGATAGTATGAAAGAAGAAATTGTGTTCGGAGTTGAGGGAAATAACTTGATGAGGGAGGATTCTTACATAACACCTGAGCTTATGGATGAGAGCCAGCCAAGTGTAAATTCCTTAGTTTCTGAAAAGCCTGAAAAAAGTGAAAGTGAAACAGAAGAGTAGGCAGAATCAGATAGTTTATTATCTTTGAAAGATTTCGTCAATAAAATGAAAGATAGTGATGAATTATCAATGTTGATTGAATCTGGAGAAAGTTCTGATTTTGAGAATCCTGAAGAGGTTGAAGTATTTGAAGAGTTTAAAGATGAGATTTCTGAGCAACTTCCTGAAGAAACTAGTCTTGTATTTTTGGAAGAGTCCGTTGAAAAGGTGAAAAATAGTAATGAATTGTTTTTGTTGACCGGGCAAGGAACGAGTAAAGATCTTGAGGTTTTTGAGGAAGTTGGATCAGAATTCGACGAGTCTGAAGTCGAATATCCTGAAGAATTACCCGAAGAGTTACCACCACTACAGGACATTCAACATCAAACTGAACTAGTACCAAATGCTAGTTTACTGCGGGGATTGTATGATCTTGTGAATCTGAAAGAACAGGAAGAGTGGAAAAGACAGGAGGAAGAGAATGATTGTCAGTTGGAGTTGCCTGATCATGTCCATACTGCTGTCGTTGTCAACGTCAACTGCTTGGAACCGTTTCATGAAAATAAACATGTCAAAGAAGAAGCGAGTGGGAATTCATTTCAGTCAAGGGAAGTTGTTGCAACCCATCAAGGGAAGATTCTAAATGATGATACACTTGAACGAGATAAGGAAAGACAAGAATCGGGGCATGAGTCATCACACTCCTTCAGTCGTGACTTCCTAAGTCGCTCCGCGATTTTAAAATTCCTTATATCGTCTCGCATTTTCGTCACGATTTGGTTCTATATCACACCTTCCTATTGGCACAAGCATCATGATGTCATCTTCCTCAGATCACTTCCTTATGTCGCCTGCCTAATGCCACGTCTGCTTTATGCCATGCGTTCCTTATGGCGAACCGCATCTTCAAATGGTCAAGACAAGATCAATCTCAAGAGTGGTTATCACCAGAACCGCATCAGACCAGATAATGAATGGAAGACAGCGTCTCAAAGAAGAAGAAAGTGTGAATTCGGGACGAATTCTTTTCAACCAGAGGAGGATGATGCAGCGCGAGATGAAGATGATGAACGACTTACCTTAAGTCGCGTTCCTTAATCGCGTTGCCCTAGGTCGCGAAGGCGAAGAAGCCCAAATCACCGTAGCCCTAGATCGCTCAAGCTTCTAAGTCGCGAATTCCACTAAGTCGTTCCAGTTTAATTCGCAATCTTCCGTATGTCGCGCTCTAGTAGGTCGAAGCCACCCAAGGTCGTCGTCGTGCTCCTTAGGTCGCGAACGAAGTTATGTCACTGCCAATTCCTAAGTCGCGAACGAGAAATTCGTATGTCGCTTCCAGAGCTTCCTTAGGTCGCGGACGAGCTTTCTTAGGTCCCTGAAGTTAGGTCGCGGACGAGCTTCCTTAGGTCGCTGAAGTTAGGTCGCTGAAGTTTATGTCGTGAATTCCTTAGGACGCTGATTCCTTAGGTCACGAGAAGCCTTATGTCGAAGCCGCTCTAGAATTGCTTATGTCGTCGACATGTTCCATTGAGTTGCTCCTAAAGCCTTGTTAAGTCGTCTGTATTTTGTTTTCTTATGTCGTTTGTGTTGTAGTTGTTGTACCACTTTTCTTAAGTCATTGGTGTTGTATTTGTTAAGTCGCATTGTTGTATGTCGTATGTTGTAACTCGTGTATTGTTAAGTCATATGATGTTGTAAATTGTTAAGTCGTGTGTGTGTTGTAACTTTCCCTATAAATAGGGTTGTGTTGTCATTTGTAAAAGAAGTTAATTTCGAATAAAACTTTGTTTGTGTGCTTTGTGCCACTTTGAAATTGGTAGTTGAGTGTTATCTCCTATCTCCACCTTCGGCATTCGTGTGCGCTCGAATCAACAATTGTTGAAGCCAATTCACGGTATCAAGTGCGCTTGATCAACGTTCGAAAAAATTTAGATCTTCTTTCATGGCATCGTGCTCGATCAACGTGACGAAGATAGCTAGAATCCGACATCTTTGAGATCAATGGATTTGGGCGTTTGGTATTTTCAATCCACCGATTTCTACTTTCACCGTTTCAAACATTTTTGTTATTTGCCACTGCGTCACCTATTAAAATGATGGTTTATTCGTAGGAGCATATTTAGGTAGGATGCACCTATAGTGTTCACCACTCGGAAGGAGATGGCTCTTTGAGGTTGTTTATTCGTTGTCATGAGCTGAATGAGACGATGAACATGTATCCACTCCTACTTATTGATGGCTTGTTCAATTAACTCTATAGTGCGAGGGTGTTCTCTTAGTTGGACCTTGCGATGGTTTTACAGACTGAGAGTATTTCAAGAGAGTGTGCGGATTATAACGTTTGGTATGCCACATTGATTTTTGATTAGTTGGTTATCCTGCTTGGGCTAACCAATGTGTTGGCATGCCATGTAGGTCTCATGGACTGTGTTTTGAGGGGTCACTTAAGTGAGTCGTGCTTGAGCTCATTGATGATATTTTCGTCTACTCATGGATGGAAGATGAGCACAAGGTGTGATTGATGAATTGTGTTGTAGGGTTTGAGAAAACACTGCTTGATGAAGGGATTTTGGGGCATCACTTCTAGAGGAGGGAAGTGAGATGCTTGGGTCATGTTGTTTTAGAGTATGACATTGCTATAGATCCTACAGAGATTACGGCAGTCCAAAATTTGAATAAACACAAGGTGGCAGCATCGTTAACCTATTTGATGAGAGAGGATTAGACTTTTATTTGAGACGTAAGGTGTGGACACGCATTAGAGAGTATGACCGAGTGGTTGACGAGTGCACTGATGTTACTTATTCCGAGCGGGAATGAGGATACGGTAGTACAAAAATGCCTATGGTGCTTCACTGGGTGCGGTATTTATACCGAAAGGTAAGGTTGTCACACGTTGGTCGACAATTAAAACCGCACGAGAGCAAGTGTTTGAATCTTGATTCGGAGTCGGTAGCATTGTAATTTGCTTTAGGAATTTGGAAGTACTATTTATTAGAGAGAGGAGTTCGTGTAACAACCCATAAATTTTAAACGGTTTGAATAACTTATTTAATTGAATTTGTAAGAAATTTTAAATAACAATATTTTGAAATAAAATTTAATGTTTGGATTACGTAAAATTAAATATAAGTAGTTGAATTAGATTTTTATTTGATTTTAATACGAAATTAATATTTGTATTTGTTGAAATCTTTCCATTAAGGAAAGAGAATGTATTAAAATGAACATTTAATTTGGTAGTTAACATAATGATATTTTATTTATAAGTAAAGTATAAATTATTAGGTAGAGAATAAATAGGTAACGTATAAATTAATAGGTAGAGAATAAATAAGTAACATATAAATTAATAGGCTTAGAATAAATAAGTAACGTATAAATTTAGATACGTTACTTTTTGTATAAATTTAGCATATATTGTACTAACTATATGAAAAATATATATGAACAACGCATTCAATATTATTTTAAAATCTTATTTTAAAATCTAATCTTTATACATATTTATTTTAATTTATTTCCTCTATTCACCAGCATTCAAACTTTATACATATTTTAATTTATTTCCTCTATCCATCCATGCCATTTCAAAAGTTGAAACGTATAAAATAATATACGTTATTTCGCATTCATTG
This sequence comes from Allium fistulosum, assembly GCA_030737815.1. Lineage (NCBI taxonomy): Eukaryota > Viridiplantae > Streptophyta > Magnoliopsida > Asparagales > Amaryllidaceae > Allium > Allium fistulosum. Next base: position 1,139,299,326 of record CM060902.1, on the reverse strand, counting down.
ATTTCTTTTATTTATATAAACTTGATATTTGTTGCACGTTACATTCATTTATTTGACCAGTCCTTTCCTTTGTTATTTCCGAATTTCGTGCGTTACTAACCAATGCTCCATATTTATTTGCCTTAATAATTCAGCTAAATTTAAGGATCACCGTTGCTTTTACATTTTATTTATATCACCTTTCCCATATTTTAGCCGGTTGCATTTGATATTTCCTTGATTTAAGCTTTCTAACTTTTAAATTTCCACTACTCTATATTTATTTCTGTACGTTTATCTTTGCTTGAATTTCTCTATCCATTCCTTTTTCCATTTTAATATCCTTCATTTCCAAACTCATTACGTGCTCTCCAAACAAACAAAAATTTATTTCTTTAAATGTAACAACCCGCATATCTATCGATTTTATATTTAAATATTTTATCGTTAGTCGGATGTTAGTCCGAAAAGCTACTTTTTGCATACGGTCAAATTAGGACTCGAGACCACTTCCATTGAGTTCAAAATGACGTTTGCAATCTTTTTGAGTGTAAACTTCGATATGTTTGAAGATAGTGAAATTATCGACACTTTTTCCCGCCTTTGACTTTGGTTTGGACTGCACCCCTTTAGTTCAGCCCAACCATCTTCCTCACTCTATCAAAACACTTCAAGCTTTGTCAAAAATGGTGGTGGGAAGTGGAAATTAAAACTCCAAACACAAATTCTATTGCAAATCCGAGATTCAACATCAAATTCACGTGAAGACCATTGATTCAAGCTTGTTGGTGTTCTTGCTTTGCTCTCAAATCTCCATCTTCATCAAATTCCGTGAAAAGGTGAGATTTTTGATCTCACATCTTGCCTATATCTATCTTGGACTGTTGGGAATGGTTCCCTATCATTTTAGCATCAGCATTTGCATTTGGTTTGGATTGGATTGGTGAAAAACCCAAAATTTTAGTGTTTTTGGTGAAAAAACTGCACTTAGGTCGTTCTGCCTTCGATAGGTCGTTCGCGAGTTAAGCCTAAGTCGTAGGTCGTTCGCGTTGAAAAGTCACACGGAGCATATGTCGTTCCAGGCCTTAAGTCGTTCTGGGTGTGCTAAGTCGTTCACGAGTTAAAGTGTTGAGTCGTTCGCGAGTTAAAGTGTTGAGTCGTTCACGAGTTACTGGCTTGGGTCGTTTGCGAGTTAAAGTGCTAAGTCGTTCACGAGTTAAAGTGCTAAGTCGTTCACGAGTTAAAGTTCTAAGTCATTCGCGAGTTGTGCTAAGTCGTCCACGAGTTAAGACTTAGGTCGTAAGACTTTTCTGTTCCTTAGGTCGTAAGACCTTAGGTCGTGCACTTTTAGGTCGCGACCAACCTTATGTCGCGAACCTCTTTAGGTCGTAGACCCTTAAACTGTTAAGTCCCTCGTCACCTTAGGTCGTAGCTCGTAAGTCGCTCGACCCTGCTAAGCCTTTAGGTCGCGTATCCTTAGGTTGCCAGTTTTAGGTCGCTGGTTCGTATGGCTCTTAAGTCGTAAGTCGTTCGCGAGTTAGTACTTGGTCGTTTGACCTGTTTTCCCTTAGGTCGTTCGACCTGTTCTTCTGCTAAGTCGCGTGGCATTCTTCCCTTAGGTCGAACCTCGTATTACTCTGCGTAGGCAATCTCTTCTGAAAAACATTTATCAGAATTTCTACTTTGATGGTTTTGGGATTGACTTCTTTGGACTTTACTCACGTCTTCGAACGTGAATTGATTTGTTTCTACAATCGTTTTATGACTTGTCACTTTAAAGATATATGAAGGTTTCAATACTAATAGTAAATATCAAAACTCTTTCATCAAAGCGATTTCAACACTATTTTAAATATCAAAAGTTCGTTTTCTCAAACCGATTTTCAATCTACTAGTATATACAAGCCTTTACTTCACTCGAATGAGAAATCGACTTAAACGACTTAGTAAAACGAGTGGTATGAAACGCTTGCGTTCACTTCGTCGGTTAGCTCTTGGACTTGTTCGATTGAACCCTTTTTGTGACAATTTCCTAGTGAAGATTTACAGCTTGTTCGTAAATATTTAAGTTAAGCAAGTGGTTATGGGACATGAAGCTAAACTCATATATTTACTAGCTTGGTGTGATTGACACTTCCTTATGATCATGACGATCATTTTTGTGATTTAGACTAGTGATTGAGCGATGTCTCTTTGTCTACGTGGGAGACTATACCCCGATTATGTGATGTTTCGCCATCACATATCTAGGGTAGCACCCTATGGTCTTCGGGCCATTCCTGTGTGAAAATTTAATGGATAGCTTCCATGAGATAGCTTCTCGTCATGTGTTTACGCGTAGGTGAGTTTTCATGCTCCCATTCATGTGTTAGGCCTCCCCCCTTTTTATGTGTTTTCTGGATTTCTGATGATGATTTCTGGAATTTTGTGCTTCACCAATTTTCATGATTTTCATTGATATGATATCAGTTTTTGTGCATTGGTGAATTCATGTGTTATTGACTTGTTATGAATACAAGTTTAGGGTATGATACCCTACCTTATCTTTGTGAAGATTCTTGTGATATTGATTAATCTTTTGTTGATTATCATTTACATACTTATAGTAGTATGTCGTTATGGTTATTTCATGTTCATGTCATGCCTTTTTCTTTATACCATATCATCTGATATTTATAGCTAGACTGATCCGTTTATTATTTTCTTATAAATAATACTCGGGTCAGACCGAGATGTTACAGGTGCTTCTGCTTGACTTCTCTTCAGGATATTTCTGACTTTTGGCTAACTACATAGATTAGTAGTTTTTGGATGTACACCTTTGAGATATAGACTCTATGTTGTGTACTTATTCTTTTGTATAGCACGTGATGCTATTCTTTTGTATTATCGTGGATCTTTCTGACCACTACTCTGATGTACACTTTCATGTGTTATATATTTATTCATATCTTCTTCCGCCTTTGTGATATGGATGTCTGTGACTGATTTATGTTATGATTATTTCTATGTTTGTTTCCGAAGATTATATATAGCCACCGTGTGATAGCTTTGTGTTTGTATCGGTATGTCGGATTTCCTCCTTAAAAGATATGCATCCTATTCTATCTGACGTATCGGTGCTCGCACAAAGAAGTTACATGGATGGTCGCTCCTCCACAGCCTTATTCTCCGTGCTAATTGACAGCACTACGTCGTAGTGTTCTTGGTTAGCGTGGGTATAGAGGTGGGGCGTTACATTAAACGTATAGCTGTTACTTTTCCATCATCTCAGTTTATTTTCAAATTGATATGTTACCTCTGGTCTATCTGTCTATTCCTTTTAGCATTCCTCAATTTTAAGCAAATAATTTTCCCAATTCACGTTTGAAACGTTCCTATTCCTGGCTATTAATATAATTGAAATCAGTGTCTTTTGCTTAAATTATGGCATACGTTCAAAGCATAAATTATTCTCAGCTAAATTTTAGCCATTTCTATCTTTATTTCTTGCCACTTTAAACAAAATTTCTTTCCACTTTATCAATGTGGCGCTTCTCTTATAAATACAAATCACTCGTACATACCCTACTCCATATCAATAGACCTTCATCTCCTCTCTTGCGTGTGAAGCTTCTTCTGTAGGTAAATGGCTGCACTAATTTTTTTCTTCTTATTTCTTTTCTTTTTCTTCTTCTTTTTTTCATCCTTTTCTTTTGTTTTCTTATTTTTTATATTGCTTTTCCTTTATTTTAAGCACAACATGTTTTTCTCTATTTTTTTCACACGTTTTGATTTTCAATGTAACATAAAAGTTATAATTTACACGTATATATATATATATATATATTAAAAAAGGATCTCTTTATATTAAGGTCACATGGTATTTGGAGAAGTATGTTTAAACTATTTTGTCACTTTTCTTTATATTTTACAGTCCCGGTCCTAGGAGCATTTGATTGTTGGCTATACATTTTGGGTCTAAGTATTTACATTTAAAAGATAATGTTTAAATTTATGTAAAGGAAGGCAAAATTTTGATGTATAAACTGGGATAGTTTAACATAAATAGGCAAGGCCATCATTAATTCATACTTTCTATTTTCATCAGTTTTGGTTTATTCATTTAGTAATGCTAACTAAGCTATATATATATATTGAATAACAAGTGTTTATAGCTTTCTTTGTCGCAGTTAATATAAGTTATGTTGAAAATAGGTCTCAACATTGTTTTTCTTTAAACTTGCATGTGTTTATGTACATTTCAATATGAAAGTTACAATATTTATTTCAACTTTTATTACATGTGATTTTTAATACAAAACAATGATTTTTCTAACATACGTATTTTGTTTTGATATTGGTCTTAAAAAGAAATATTAATTTAATAAGAAAATAATATATTTATTTTGATTTATATATGTATATGTGCTTTAAATGGATATTGTTTTCAAATTCTCTTATACCAATTTTCTTCATCAAACCCGGTTCTAATTTGATTCCGTCGATTCCTGTTATCAGCTTTGTCCGTCGTGCCCGTTTTCTCCATCGAATCGTATCCATCTAGCATCGCTTGGAATTCGTAGCTCGTTTCCTTGTCAAATCTGTTTAGCCTCAAAAGGTGAGCAATCACTCACGATTAACGTTCTTATATTTATTAAATTTGATTTCAATTGAAACGACAATTGAAATATGCTGCGGTAGTTATTTAAATTGTTATATATGCTATTATATATAACTGTTCACTTATGGGATATGACACCATATCCTATTCTTTATATTTATTTTTAATAATATATGCCTGTTGTTATTATTTTCATATCTGTTATCACTCTACAAGTTCCCTGTTAGTATAGAAATCACTATGGGTTGAAATGATACATACCCGAACGGACTTTAGAATAGGAGAATTTCGTTATGGGTTGAAATGATAGACCCAAGCGATTTTCATTTAATTAAGTTTGGGATTACGGGTTGAAATGATATCCACCCGTATATATTTAGTGTACGGATTGAAATGATAAATATCCGTAGCACTTGACTATATGATAGAAAAAATACATACAGACACCGATGGTCCATATATAAATATTTTGGAAATAATTTCTATGATTTTGGAAAGAAATATATAGGTTAATAAATTTTGATTCTTAAGATGTATAAAAATGGAAATTTTATATATAGATTTAGTAGTAATATTTGATAAATTAGATTGATTTAATACATATAATGTGGTTAAGTATACAAGTAAATCTATGTTTCAATAGATTTTCTTGTAATGTATTGAAAAATTAAGATTGGGAGATAAATTTGGGTTTATTAAAAATGGTATTTAAATAAGGACCTATTTAATTAAATCAATTTGAAATTATTGAATGGGAAATTTAAAGGTATGATTGTATAACTGGATTTTTAATTTAAGTGCTTTAATGAATATTTCACGTTTAAATAAATTAAAGTAATATTGAGTAAAATGTAATTTAAGGTTACTTAAATGATATTGAATCTAATGAGGGAGTATTTCAAGACTAATTAATAATGAGGTTAAATCAAGATCTATATGAAATATATTGAACATTTAAATATTTAAGCCTTGAACTATATTGGAATTTAAATGGTTTATTTTGAGATTCAGATCTGTATTTGAAATTAATATAGTTGAATTTGTTATTTAGAAACTAAATTGAATTAAAGTGAAAATTTAGGTTGAATTAAAACTTGAAATTGTTGTTTAGGAAACTAAATTGAATAAAATTTAGTTTGAAACGTTGAATACTTAAAGTTATGAAATATATTGAAATATAAATGGGTATTTTGTGATTTCAAATCCGAATTTTAGATCGATAAAATTTAAGTGGTTAATTTAGGGATTGAGTTCAATTTAAATTGATAAATTGAGATTGAATGGGAAGGTCGGGTTGAAACGATTTGTTAAGTTGAGGAAATTGAAAATACTTTACTTTATAAATTATTTAATGTGTAGAAATACTATTTTGGGAAATATAGAGATATTTGAAATGAAAATGATATTGGTTTTGAAGTATAAATGACCACGGTGTTATAATGTATATTTCTACCTTGTAGATAGTTCTATGGACCCTTAGAGGATGGTTATCCCAACATCCTTTAAGTTATTTGTATTTCAATTGATATTTCACTTGGGTTGGATTTATTTATATAAGAATGTTAATCCTGACTCGAGTGTTTTGTGTTTTGCTTTACTCTCGGGTCAGACTGAGTAATATAGCCTATTGAGACTCACCTTTTGAGTTTGGAGCTTCGTTTGGAGATCCAACTATCGATTCAGCTTTCAGCTTTTCCAGCCGATTGGTTTAGAGAAGTCATCTGCTTGTACTGAAGACTTCACTGTATTTGAGATATTCTTATGTATTTTATTTTCTAACTCTGATGTATATAGTAGCTTCATGAACTACTATCCTTTTATCTATTCCGCTGCATTATTCTACTTTGTGTCTGTGATCTGTGATTGATTTATTTACTGTATATGCTATGCTTTGCCAAATTTTAAATTAACAATTCGGTATTTTGAATTATTCAAGTCATATATGTATGGTTTTATTATCGATTTGAATGGTCCAAAATAGCGGGTCGTTACAGTTGGTATCTGAGCTTTGGCTCTAGGCAAAACTTAGCATATATAGTAAATTTATTTACAAAATCACTTTCGTTCGAGTTGAATCTCTTCCTTTTGACTCGAATTTTCTTTGAACTTTGGAACGTTCCCTGCGGTTTCAAAATTCATCCTTGTCTCTCCCTATTTGTATTCTTTTGATTCTGGAGTATCCCATAACTCCACTTTGAATGATCTCTATAAGAATAGGCGATCCCGCCAATCTTTGAATGATTTGTAAAGGGGTGGAACTCCTTTACATTTGGCACTGATTCACCAGAGATTTATATATCCCTCGGTTTAGATGGGCTATCTCTGGTTATGGCGAATTCTATCTCTGGCAATCGAATGCCGATTTGCCTTGGAATTCTGCATCGATCTTGTTCCTGAAGTCACGGTTGACCCGGTTAAGGTCGCCCGCGATTTATATAAGTATATTCACCTTCTATTTTGAAATTTAATTATCTCATCTTCGTTCGAGCTTATTTTCGAATCATAATTCTATTTGATGAAGAGTTCCTCTAATTTGAATCTCTATTTTTGTTTGAAATCCATTCTTAAATCATCCTTTGAAAATCGTGTTTGTTTGTATTTTAGAAATTGTTTTATATATCGAAAGTTTTATCTTGATAAATATGATTTTATTCTATATATAAAAGTGAAATGTTTTCGATAAAGATTATATACCCTTTTTAAAATGAGAATTTAAGGTTTCGAAAGGATTTGTAATTTTGAAAAAAAATTATATAAGAAATTAGATCTATCTAAAAATGATTTATGACTGAAGGATTTTAAATTTGAAATTCAAAAATTGAACTCCGGTATTTTGAAATTGGTTTTAAGATTTTGAAATAGAATAATAATATGATTTAAAAGTATTTTCCGAATAAGAAATGTTTCAAATGATTTTAATGTTTTTCGAATGATTTCGAAGAATATTCAAAAGAAGTTTGAGAAAATAGAAGTCCAGAACTCACTTATGTCGCTCGAAAATAATTTCGGTGTTGAGTGCACGCATCATCGACATTGATTTTCGAGTTTCAGAGTGAGGAATAGGCCACTTCAGTAGCTTTGCTATGCGAGTGATTTTGTGAAACCATTTTGATTTCAAATTCCGAAGTAAGATTTGATATTCGAAAGATATATGTAACGACCCGTAAATTTAACTGCTTTTAATAACGTTATTAATTGAAATTTTGCGAAATTTTAAACAATAAAATTTTGAGAAATAAATTTAATATTTGAAATACGTCTAGTTAAACATAGCAACTGGTAAATTTTCATCTGAAAATATGAAAGTTTATTTCGTGCGTAAATTTACTTCAATTTAATCAATTAAAAAGCGATGAAAATTAAACGTTTTCGAAACCTAAATATTTTTACATAGAAAAATTCTAAACCATCTTCTGAGCAAGATGTCAGTTTGTCGTTTTTCTAAATACGGACATCTTTAGCTCCGTCGATCTTAATCTTCTGCATTTTTGTTGCACTTTCCGCTAATAGAAAATTCAAATTTTCATAAGTCATTCGTACCACTGATATCTGCATACCATTTTGATCGTCTCGTCGCGCTGATCAAAATGGTATATCCATTTGTGCAAATCGAAATCCGACGTAGAGCGTCGCGTTAATTTAACCGTTCCGGACGAACCGGTTAAACTATATTCAGTCCAAATAAATTCACACCCGTACCCATTAAAAAATATATATATATAATTGTTAGGCGTATTCAATAGGGTGGTTGGCAGCTAGAAAGTGGCATGGGAAGTTGAAATATTGGAAAGTAAACAACACATATGTATTCCAATGTGGCATTTCACTGTTGTTGCTGTTCGTTTCTTTCCTTCATTTCTTTATTTACAAAACTTCTCATCTGCCTCTCTTCTTCATCTTACATGGCCGCCTCCTCCTAAAATAAAATTAAAAAAAAGGAAATTACTCAACACATCTCCACCTCCCCTCCACGCAACCAAGCGCCTGCTTCCTCCACCTCAACCAACCCGCTAGCACCCGACCTGCCACCGCTCAGCCTCCACCCAGCCTCGTCCGACCTCCTCCGCCCTCACCCGCCCAGGCCACCGAACCTCACACCAGCCTACACCCCTTCCAACCAAACACCACCTAGACCCGCTCCAGCCTACCACCGGCCTGCACCTTCCCCCGCCATTGCCTCCGCCCTTATCAAAACCCAGCCTCACCGCTCAGGCAAACCACCACCGAAACCCACCAATGTCACCACCCAATAGACCGGAACCGCACCTCCGCCATCGTGCCACAGCCTGAACCTCTAGCGTCTCTACAACGGCGCGAGCGGCCTACCCAACCAAGACCAACTACCACCACTCGCAGTGCTTGCCAAACACTTTCACTTCTTCCTCGTCTTTGTTGTAACCTTTCCTCTCTCAACCCGTGCCCGCCTTTGAACCATATCAGCCGTTCACCTTGAAAGCCGAGCCTGCAGCCTTACTCCCGCTCATGAGCCCCAATCACTTCTCCTTTACAGTTGCCAAGCATTTTTGTTTTTGAGGTAGATATATATTTACACTATTATTGAGTTCTATTGTCATTATGTATAAACTATACAAGTTTATAAATTTTTGTCTGAGTTCATTTTAAGATGTAAGTTATATGGTTACGTACTTTTATAACTGTCTGCATATCTTACTTGTAGTCTGCATAGTTTAATTGTTAATGGGTCTATTTATATATATAGATTCATATAGGGGAAGCACTATTGTTATATATATAAAGTTGGAACAGGTTATAGAGTTGTCTAGGCATTAAGTTGTTCAAACTATATATAACAAGGTGTGTATAAGTGTGACAGTGGAAGTCTATATATTTAGTTTCGAATATAAAAGTTTTATGTTATTTAGTATATTTAGTTTTATGTATATAAAGGTTTTATTTGTTTAAAACAGTAATCCATAGGTTACGTGAGTATACATTTATATACTTAGCTGTTGTATAAATTTAGTTTTGCTGTTCATATATATATTGTCTGAAGCTTATTTATAAAAAGAAAAAAAACAAACTTTTCCATAAGCTTTTATATCTTGCATCGGTACACATACAAGTAGTTGTTTGAACTTATATAGAAACTTACTGTATATATATTTTGGGTTGCGTGTATTATATAAGTTGTTATTTCATATATATTATGTATATATTGAGTTTAATATTTGTGTTTTGATTTAAAAACAATAAATTTTAAATACATGAATATTTTATAAATATATATATTGTTTTATTTAATTATATATATGCGTTCACTTATACCAATTATATTCATCGACCCAGTTCTGATTTGAATTCGTCTATTTCTATTTATCAGCTCTATCCGTCGAATTTGTGCCCATCTAGCCTTGCTTTGGATTCGTAACTCAATTTCATTGTCTGTTCTTTCTGGCCTCGAAAGGTGAGCAATCACTCACGATTAACGTTCTTTTATTTATTAAATCTGATTTCAATTGAAACGACAATTGAAATATGCTGCTGTTAGTTAATTACACTGTTATATATGCTATTAACTGTATCAGTTCACCTGTGACATCTGACACCCTTAACTGTTACTTATATGATGATAATCAAGTTTGTTTGATAGATGATTGATTGTTTGATATTGATATTGGACATTAAAATTGTTAATGTAGGAAGCGATAAAAATATGAAATTGAATTTGACGTAGGATTGTTAGCGACTTGAAATTGATATATATGTTGAATTTAATTGTTCAAATCTGTATAATATGACCCCTTTAAATGTTTAAATTAATTGACACTTAGAAAAATAGTTAATTAATTACCCTTGAACCATTTAAATTTATGTGTATTAATTGATGAAGTATGAAATTGAATGATTTATGTCAAGTGAAGAATTGCATAGAATAATTAGTAATAATCTTTAATCTCCACAAAAATGATAGTGTAGATTCTAGAAATAATTATATTAATTTGCACAAACAACAATGCGAATTAATACGGTTATTTCGGGATTATTTGAATTGATTATTGGATTGATATTGGTTGTTGTTATTGCTTGTTTATTTACTTTGACACCATCCCAGTTATCACACTGCAAGTTCCCTTTGCTATGCTTTGATTTAGAATTGAATTGCAATCGGGTTGAAATGATAAATACCCAAATTGAACTTTGACCTAGGATAGAGAATTAAATAAAAACCCGATTGGTCAATAATTTGATTTAAAAATAAAATTAAGATTTTATTTGAATAAATGATAAGGTTTTGAAACGAAGTTGAAGTTTGAATTTTAATGAAAGGAAAATGTTAATATTTAATAATTTGAAACAAAATATTAACAATGTAATTAATGAAAGAACGATGTTTAATTTGAGAAATGATTGAATTAAGTTTGAAATGATTTAATAATTAAGTTTGAAATTATAATTAAGTTTGAAATTATTAAACTTTGAAATTATTTAATAATTAAGCTTTGAATTATTTAATAATTAAATAAGATTGAATTATGTAATGATTAAATTAAATTGAATTTTGAATAAGTGAATTTTACTTCGTAATAGTTGAAATTGAGTTTCTTTATTAATTAAGTTTGGAAAATCATTTAACTAAGAAATAAGTGAAATTTAATTTCTCTAATAAGAAATAAAATGTGTTTTATTGAAATTAATGTAAGACTTGAAATGTAAAGAATTTGATTTGATAAATTTAATTTAATGAAATTTGTAAGTTGATATAATAGCGTTGAACTTAAGTAATTTATTTAATGAATTGAAAATTAAATGGAAATTGTTTTAAATGATAAATTTATTTAATAAATATTTAATGAAATCGTAAATGAATTTAAATTGATTTAAATGTTAAATTAAATTGATTTAAATGATTTCGGAATGAATCTTATATACGAATTTAAATTGATATTTGAATTGTTTAAAATAAAGATTGAAATTGAATTATAAGATTTTGAAATTATGAATTTGGAAGTTTTGAAACGTAAATTTTGGAAATTGGTTTAGAAAGACAAATGAAGTGTTGATTTACAAATTCTATTTGAAATTGAATTTGATTTGGTTTTGAAATATATTAAACGACCAATTGGTGTAATAATTACGGAAGTTATTAAAGAGACCGGAATCGGTTATGGACATACTCTCTGTCTAAACCGAAAACCACTTTAATAACTATACGCGGAGTGATGATCCAGAATGAAGTGGTTGGAATGATGTTCGTGATGACTGAAGAAAGAGAACGATAATGAATAGCCTTGACACTTGTGTCCAATTGGAAATGACTAAAACAGGAGCAGTGCCGGGCCAATGGAGGTCAGCTACCTCAAGTGAACACACTTCTTCGAACTACTCATTACTTGTTGTCGATTGGTGCACCCTTGATTTTGGGAGTGTTGTTTCGCGGTGTTGCGGTCGCTGCGGCGATGCGTTCTCACTAGTCCGGATCAGGCAGACGGTAGTGTCACTACCTTAGGTATTGCCTCATGTGCCTTGTCATACTTGTATCCCTGTATATGCGACCACTACGAATTTGTTTTGTGTTATACCTATGGAGTACTCCCTGATAGCCCACTGGTTTACGGTGGAGTTTACAGTGTTGTATAGACTATAACGCTTATATAAAATGTGTTAAGGGGGATAATGGTAACGCCTTAACACTATTTTGATACCTTATATTACTGATAGACATTATCTACTTAGCGTACATTACTACATAGTAGATAGTTTAATGGATCCTTAAAGGATGGTTATTCCAAACATCCTTTGAGTTACTTGTATTTCAAATGCTATTTCACTTGAGTTGGATTTATTGATATAAGAATGTTAATCCTGACTCGAGTGTTTTGTGTTTTGCTTTACGCTCGGGTCAGACTGAGTGTACCAGTATTCGAGACTCACCTTTGGAGTTGGAGCTTTGCTTGAAGATCCAGCCATCTATTCTGCTTTCAGTATTCGATGATTCCAGTGATGTATTCTGATCTGTATCTAATGTATCGTATTACTCTTCCGTTGTATCTGGTTTAACTCTGATGTAACTTATACATTTATATAGTAGCTTCATGAACTACTATCTCTTTTATTTCCGCTGCATTTATTACTCTGTGTCTGTGATCTGTGATTATATTTATTTACTGTATATATGTTCAGTTTTGCCAAATTTAAATTAACAACGCGGTATTTTGAGCAATTCAATTCCGGCATGAGTGTCTACCTATACACTTATAATGGATGTGAATGGTCCAAAATATCGGGTCGTTACAGTTCGTATCAGAGCTTTGGTAGTTCTAGGCAAAACTCAACATATAGGGTAAATGTATTTACAGAATCACTCTCATTCGAGTTTCAGTCTCTTCATTTTGACTCGATTCATTTGAATTTTGGAACGTTCCCTGCGGTTCTGAAATTCATTCGTGTCCCTCACTATTCGTCTTTTCTTGATCTTGGAGTGTCCCCATAACTCCACTTTGAATGATCTCTAAAGTAAATCGGCGGTCTCGCCAATCTTCGAATGATTCGTAAAGGGATGAAACTCCTTTACAATAGACATCGATTTACCGGAAATTTATGCATCCACGGTTTACGATGCTATCTATCTCCTACTATGCCTGAATTCTATCTCTTGCGATCGAATGTAGATTTACCTAGGAATTCTGCATCAATCTTATTCTTGAAGTCACGGTCGACCCGGTTAAGGTTGCCGCGATTTAATAAACTTATTCGTCTTCCTATTTTGATTATTTAATCATCTTGGCTTTGTTTCAATCTACCTTCGAATTTGAAATTCTCTTTGATTTGGGTCCATCAAATTTGAATCTCTATCTTTGATTTGAAATCCATTATTGTATCGTCGAGCGAGAGAGTGTATTTGTAAATTAATATTTAAAATGTTTTAATATACATTATGTTGTTTGAGTTGTTGATGTTGATTTGGGTTTTCGATCGATTCGTCTGATCAACGCTATCGATAGGATTTCCAAAACACTTGAGCAGAGCAAACTGACACAATATTGTTTTCAAATTTGGTAAACAAAATAGTTTGTATGATTATATTATATATAAATATAAGTTTTCTGAAATTAAACTGTTAATAAATTTGTTGTCAGAAATGATAATATTTGATTTTCATTTATTGTTTTGTAAACCATTGATTTACCACCATATAAACAAATGAATTTATAAAACTTGGTTATAATTTGATTTGAAAATTTAAATGAATTTAAAGTGGGAATTTGAGAATTTAATTTTCGAAAATTTCAAACTTTAGTTTTTAAGGTTTTAAATTGTATTAACTTAAGTATTTTTGAATAGAAATTATTTCCAAAGAAATTTTAAATGTTTAAATAAGTGCTCTTCTCTTTGTCGCTGGAAAATAATTTCGGTGATGGCGGCCGCATCATCGACATTCATTTTCGAGTTTCGAAGTGGAGATACTATTTTGTAGCGTTGCTACGGATTTGTTTTGAAAAATATTTCGATTTGAATTTCTTCAGTATATTTTGATTTACATATATATAGGTATCTTATTTTAAAAATTTAATTTGATTTGATATAAATATATTATATATATCTCTAAATTGTTTAAAGTTAATCGGAAATCTAATTCTTAAATTTTGTTAAAGGGTGATTTTAATTATAAATAAAACCAAAATTTAAAATAAATATTTAAACTTTAATAATTGAATTGGGAAAATTTTATTTGTATATTGTTCAACTACATTCTAATACAACTTACCTAAATCATTAAGAAGTTGAATATGTAATTAGATAATATATAATATAAATTGAATTTATAAATAAATTTGAGTGGTTATAATAAATGTTATACACTTAAATTTTAATTATAAAATGTTAATAGAGATAAATAGAATAATAAGATAATTTAAAATTAAATTGTGATTTGAAGGTTAATTAATAAATTGAAATTTGATCAACTTATGAAAATACCTTGAATTTAAAAGAAATTAATAGATGTAAATTAATTTAAATCGAAACTTTTATGTTTTAAATTAATTTATATAGGTTAAATATATGTGAGTAGATATATTAAGTAGAATAAATTTAACAGTAATTAGAATAAAGAAGAATTTAAAATTGTTGAAGAAAATATGATTATAATAAAAGACTATTCAAATTTATGGATTTAGAAATTGTAAATTTAAGATAATTGGATAATAAGATAATGAATTTAGAAATAGTTGAGATTGATTTTACTGAAATCAAATGGATTAAATCAATTATTGAATATCAATTAATTTAAATTTGAATTTATATGGATTAAATTAATTGTTATTTTGTATTTCAATTCTGTTTTCTTTCTGATTGTTTCCATTCTCCTACCTCCTTCCTTTTCGGGGACGAAAAGTTTTGAGTGGGGGAGAGTGTAACGACCCGTAAATTTAACTGCTTTTAATAACGTTATTAATTGAAATTTTGCAAAATTTTAAACAATAAAATTTTGAGAAATAAATTTAATATTTGAAATACGTCTAGTTAAACATAGCAACTGGTAAATTTTCATCCGAAAATATGAAAGTTTATTTCGTGCGTAAATTTACTTCAATTTAATCAGTTAAAAAGCGATGAAAATTAAACGTTTTCGAAACCTAAATATTTTTACATAGAAAAATTCTAAACCATCTTCTGAGCAAAATGTCAGTTTGTCGTTTTTCTAAATTTGGACATCTTTAGCTCCGTCGATCTTAATCTTCTGCGTTTTTGTTGCACTTTCTGCTAATAGAAAATTCAAATTTTCATAAGTCATTCGTACTACTGATATCTGCATACCATTTTGATCGTCTCGTCGCGTTGATCAAAATGGTATATCCATTTGTGCAAATCGAAATCCGACGTAGAGCGTCGCGTTAATTTAACCGTTCCGGACGAACCGGTTAAACTATATTCAGTCCAAATAAATTCACACCCGTACCCATTAAAAAAATATATAATTGTTAGGCGTATTCAATAGGGTGGTTGGCAGCTAGAAAGTGGCATGGGAAGTTGAAATATTGGAAAGTAAACAGCACATTAGTATTCCAATGTGGCATTTCACTGTTGTTGCTGTTCGTTTCTTTCCTTCGTTTCTTTATTTACAAAACTTCTCCTCTGCCTCTCTTCTTCATCTCACATGGCCGCCTCCTCCTAAAATAAAATAAAAAAATGGAAATTACTCAACACATCTACACCTCCCCTGCACGCAACCAAGCGCCCGCTTCCTCCACCTCAACCAACCCGCTAGCACCCGACCTGCCACCGCTCAGCCTCCACCCAGCCTCGTCTGACCTCCTCCGCCCTCACCCGCCCAGGCCACCGAACCTCACACCAGCCTACACCCCTTCCAACCAAACACCACCTAGACCCGCTCCAGCCTACCACTGGCCTGCACATTCCCCCGCCATTGCCTACGCCCTTATCCAAACCCAGCCTCTCCGCTCAGGCAAACCACCACCGAAACCCACCAATGTCGCCACCCAACAGACCAGAACCGCACCTCCGCCATCGTGCCACAGCCTGAACCTCTAGCGTCTCTGCAACGGCGCGAGCGGCCTACCCAACCCATACCATCTACCACCACTCGCAGTGCTTGCCAAACACTTTCACTTTTTCCTCGTCTTTGTTGTAACCTTTCCTCTCTCAACCCGTGCCCGCCTTTGAACCATATCAGCCGTTCACCTTGAAAGCCGAGCCTGCAGCCTTCCTCCCGCTCATGAGCCCCAATCACTTCTCCTTTGCAGTTGCCGAACATTTTTTTTTTGAGGTAGATATATATTTACACTATTGTTGAGTTCTATTGTCATTATGTATAAACTATACAAGTTTATAAATTTTTGTCTGAGTTCATTTTAAGATGTAAGCTATATGGTTACGTACTTTTATAACTGTCTGGATATCTTACTTGTAGTCTGCATTGTTTAATTGTTAATGGGTCTATTTATATATATAGATTCATATAGGGGAAGCACTGTTGTTATATATATAAAGTTGGAACAGGTTATAGAGTTGTCTAGGCATTAAGTTGTTCAAACTATATATAACAAGGTGTATAAGTTTGATAGTGGAAGTCTATATATTTAGTTTCGAATATAAAAGTTTTATGTTATTTAGTATATTTAGTTTTATGTATATAAAGGTTTTATTTGTTTAAAACAGTAATCCATAGGTTACGTGAGTATACATTTATATACTTAGCTGTTGTATAAATTTAGTTTTGCTATTCGTATATATATTGTTTGAAGCTTATTTATAAAAAGAAAAAAAAACTTTTCCAGAAGCTTTTATATCATGCATCGGTACACATACAGGTAGTTGTTTGAACTTATATAGAAACTTACTGTATATATATTTTGGGTTGCGTGTATTATATAAGTTGTTATTTCATATATATTATGTATATATTGAGTTTAATATTTGTGTTTTGATTTAAAAACAATAAATTTTAAATACATGAATATTTTATAAATATATATATTGTTTTATTTAATTATATATATGTGTTCACTTATACCAATTATATTCATCGACCCAGTTCTGATTTGAATTCGTCTATTTTTATTTATCAGCTCTATCCGTCGAATTTATGCCCATCTAGCCTTGCTTTGGATTCGTAACTCAATTTCATTGTCTGTTCTCTCTGGCCTCAAAAGGTGAGCAATCACTCACGATTAACATTCTTTTATTTATTAAATCTGATTTCAATTGAAACGACAATTGAAATATGCTGCTGTTAGTTAATTACACTGTTATATATGCTATTAACTGTATCAGTTCACCTGTGACATCTGACACCCTTAACTGTTACTTATATGATGATAATCAAGTTTGTTTGATAGATGATTGATTGTTTGATATTGATATTGGACATTAAAATTGTTAATGTAGGAAGCGATAAAAATATGAAATTGAATTTGACGTAGGATTGTTAGCGACTTGAAATTGATATATATGTTGAATTTAATTGTTCAAATCTATATAATATGACCCCTTTAAATGTTTAAATTAATTGACACGTAAAAAAATAGTTAATTAATTACCCTTGAACCATTTAAATTTATGTGTATTAATTGATGAAGTATGAAATTGAATGATTGATGTCAAGTGAAGAATTGCATAGAATAATTAGTAATAATCTTTAATCTCCACAAAAATGATAGTGTAGATTCTAGAAATAATTATATTAATTTGCACAAACAACAATGCGAATTAATACGGTTATTTCGGGATTATTTGAATTGATTATTGGATTAATATTGGTTGTTGTTATTGCTTGTTTATTTACTTTGACACCATCCCAGTTATCACACTGCAAGTTCCCTTTGCTATGCTTTGATTTAGAATTGAATTGCAATCGGGTTGAAATGATAAATACCCAAATTGAACTTTGACCTAGGATAGAGAATTAAATAAAAACCCGATTGGTCAATAATTTGATTTAAAAATAAAATTAAGATTTTATTTGAATAAATGATAAGGTTTTGAAACGAAGTTGAAGTTTGAATTTTAATGAAAGGAAAATGTTAATATTTAATAATCTGAAACAAAATATTAACAATGTAATTAATGAAAGAACGATGTTTAATTTGAGAAATGATTGAATTAAGTTTGAAATGATTTAATAATTAAGTTTGAAATTATAATTAAGTTTGAAATTATTAAACTTTGAAATTATTTAATAATTAAGCTTTGAATTATTTAATAATTAAATAAGATTGAATTATGTAATGATTAAATTAAATTGAATTTTGAATAAGTGAATTTTACTTCGTAATAATTGAAATTGAGTTTCTTTATTAATTAAGTTTGGAAAATCATTTAAGTAAGAAATAAGTGAAATTGAATTTCTCTAATAAGAAATAAAATGTGTTTTATTGAAATTAATGTAAGACTTGAAATGTAAAGAATTTGATTTGATAAATTTAATTTAATGAAATTTGTAAGTTGATATAATAGCGTTGAACTTAAGTAATTGATTTAATGAATTGAAAATTAAATGGAAATTGTTTTAAATGATAAATTTATTTAATAAATATTTAATGAAATCGATAAATGAATTTAAATTGATTTAAATGTTAAATTAAATTGATTTAAATGATTTTGGAATGAATCTTATATACGAATTTAAATTGATATTTGAATTGTTTAAAATAAAGATTGAAATTGAATTATAAGATTTTGAAATTATGAATTTGGAAGTTTTGAAACGTAAATTTTGGAAATTGGTTTAGAAAGACAAATGAAGTGTTGATTTACAAATTCTATTTGAAATTGAATTTGATTTGGTTTTGAAATATATTAAACGACCAATCGGTGTAATAATTACGGAAGTTATTAAAGAGACCGGAATCGGTTATGGACATACTCTCTGTCTAAACCGAAAACCACTTTAATAACTATACGCGGAGTGATGATCCAGAATGAAGTGGTTGGAATGATGTTCGTGATGACTGAAGAAAGAGAACGATAATGGATAGCCTTGACACTTGTGTCCAATTGGAAATGACTAAAACATGAGCCATACCGGGCCAATGGAGGTCAGCTACCTCAAGTGAACACACTTCTTCGAACTACTCATTACTTGTTGTCGATTGGTGCACCCTTGATTTTGGGAGTGTTGTTTCACGGTGTTGCGGTCGCTGCGATGATGCGTTCTCACCAGTCCGGATCAGGCAGACGGTAGTGTCACTACCTTGGGTATTGCCTCATGTGCCTTGTCATACTTGTATCCCTGTATACGCGACCACTACGAATTTGTTTTGTGTTATACCTATGGAGTACTCCCTGATAGCCCACTAGTTTACGGTGGAGTTTACAGTGCTGTATAGACTATAACGCTTATATAAAATGTGTTAAGGGGGATAATGGTAACGCCTTAACACTATTTTGATACCTTATATTACTGATAGACATTATCTACTTAGCGTACATTACTACATAGTAGATAGTTTAACGGATCCTTAAAGGATGGTTATTCCAAACATCCTTTGAGTTACTTGTATTTCAAATGCTATTTCACTTGAGTTGGATTTATTGATATAAGAATGTTAATCCTGACTCGAGTGTTTTGTGTTTTGCTTTACGCTCGGGTCAGACTGAGTGTACCAGTATTCGAGACTCAACTTTGGAGTTGGAGCTTTGCTTGAAGATCCAACCATCTATTCTGCTTTCAGTATTCGATGATTCCAGTGATGTATTCTGATCTGTATCTGATGTATCGTATTACTCTTCCGTTGTATCTGGTTTAACTCTGATGTAACTTATACATTTATATAGTAGCTTCATGAACTACTATCTCTTCTATTTCCGCTGCATTTATTACTCTGTGTCTGTGATCTGTGATTATATTTATTTACTATATATGTTTAGTTTTGCCAAATTTAAATTAACAACGCGGTATTTGTAATGCCCCACTCTGAGACCCACTGTAACAAAGAGTATTACGGGAGTAATACTGTCAGTTAAAGCGGAGAATAGAGTATAGTGGAAGCGACCATTTGTAATCAAGCTATAACTATCTACTGAATACGTCGAAAGGATGGTATCTATATATATTTGTCAAGTGGTTTGACATATTCGTTAAATATTTATAACGAAATTACAAATGGCTAAAGATCTATCAGGACAAAGCATAATAATAAATGATAAAACATCACAGAACAAAATCACATAACAGATATAAAATCCCAGAACAATACATCGTCAATACAGATCCAAATATCATAAGCGGGTACAAAGCCACTGCTCACACATGTGATTCAAAAATATGTACATATCAGAGTCTGAATAATAACATAAGCGGACACTAAGATAAGCTATCTCAAAAGCATAGCAGATAAGTCCAAATCGGAAGCACAGAGCAGCTAAGTCCAGAGACCTAACCTGAAACAACTCGGTCTGACCTGAGCGAAAAACACTCGGGTCAGGCTAGCTAAACAATCAGTAATAACTAAGATATATAATAATTCGGTACATAAATAAAACAGTACTTATCCAAAGAGAAGTATATTATGAACCACATGAATATAATGACGATCCCAAATCATCAATAAACAATAAAAATCTCCAAAGAGAAATCAACACCAAAGTGTAGAATAAATAAAATCGCCTCATATCATCGGCATAGCCAAAGCCATAAAAAGATGCCCATAGGCAATAATCCCAAAAGAGACCAGAGTCTGTAATCAATGCCCAAGCAAAGATCGATGCTCCAAAGAGCAATGGGGATATACTGAAAAGTCAATGAAATCAACACTTAAAAGCAGTGTCCAGAGACACTGTGAATCCACAAGGTAATCGCACTTACATCGTATGGATCCATAGAACCAACACCGAATGGCGGTACTCGAATGGATGTAAAAATCATCAAATAATAACAATATTGCACGTGCACCGACCAGAGTCGTTGTTGCCAAGTACTGTAGAGTTGTGATCGATCACTCGCACAGATGCGGAACGCGCGAGACGGCGGGATCCTTCCCAGAAGGATAAAGGCCCAGAGCCGCATGCCGAAAAATAAACTGCTCCATAGAGCAGGTGTCCAAAGACGGTTGCCCAGAGGTGTGGTGACCCAGAGGTCCAGTACTGGCCTCCCAGAGGCTAATGTGTCACTAACTTCTTGGAGAGGAACCCGTAAAGTGTTAACAATGAGTCCCATACCCCACGTTCGCACTAAACGGTTTACTAACCAATAGCAAGCTCACACTCTTAATAATAAAAAGTTCACCTCGTATCATCGGTAAACTAGACCCAAAGGTCAAAACGATCAATCGAATAGGTCGGGGATTAACCGGAAAGAAAATACACACGGTTCCATAGGCCGGAGATTTCCTAACCGTTTAAGCACAGTTCCACTTCGCTCGACGTGCTAAAAAGTGAGTGTGGGGTTTTTATTATAAAAAATAATGGTGCGAAACGGATTTATATTTGATTTTGAAATCACTTTAAAACGGCTTTTGAAAACTCTCCTATATGGAGTAATTAATTTAATACATAAAAAAAAATATTATATAATAATTTCGAAAGCCATTTAGGAGTGAAAAATCTTTTGAAAATGATTCATAAAACCCGTGTACAAAATCTAGAGACAAATCTCAAAGAAATCAATAAAACCAGAAAATCACTGAAAAATATTCTTAAGTGTTTGTAAACATTCAAAAATAGCTGCGAACCCAAGTTCGGCAATTTATTTGGACCAGCAAACGGTGTCTAAATGTCATGAAAATTTTCTGGCATGTAGTCCAACATCCCTACATTAAGATGCAAAAATAATTTCTGGATTCCGAGTTGAGACGAAGTGGCAGCAACGTCTCAAAGTTGGACCCAGAACAAGATTTACACTGTTTACAAACAGCGACCAGAGTTCAACTTCGACACGAAATTCGAAGTTCCAAACGAACACCGATGATGCCCAAATTTTACAGAGATGGAGTTTGAAACTCCCCCTTTCCAACGAAACCAAAAACGTCGAATTCCGACTTCGGATGCGATCGTGGCGGCATCGCGAAGTCGAGATAAAAAATCTGGAAATAGGGTTTACACAGAATTTTTTTTTTTTGGACGCGGTCCCCGGCCCGCATCAGCCTACCCCAGCCCAGGCGGGCTGGGAATATACTATGTGCCCCAGCCCGCCTGGGCTGGGGTTTAAGGGACGCAGGCTTCGGCCCGCGCCCTTAGTCCCCAGCCCAGGCGGGCTGGGGATAAACGATGCGCCCCAGCCCGCCTGGGCTGGGGTTTAAGGGATGCGGGCTTCGGCCCGCGCCCTTAGTCCCCAGCCCAGGCGGGCTGGGGATAACTGAGGTGCCCCAGCCCCAAGCGGCTGGGGTCTAAGGGACCCGCCCCAGCCCACGCGGGCTGGTGTAACAACCCGCTATTTTGGACCATTCAAATCGACAATAAATCCACACATGTCTGACTTGAATAATTCAAAATAACAGATTGTAATAAAAATTTGGCAAAACTCAGCATATGCAGTAAATAAGTCAATCACAGAAATCACAGACACAGAGTAATACAATAATACGCAGCGGAATAGATAAAATAGTAGTTCATGAAGCTACTATATAAACATCAGAGTTAGAAATAAAATACAACAGAATATCCCAATTGCAGTGAAGTCCCAGTACAACAGATGACTTCTCTGAACAAATCAACTAGAAGAGCTGAAAGCTGAGGCGATAGTGGGATCTCCAAGGGAAGCTCCAAACTCCAAAGGTGAGTCTCGAATGCTGTATCACTCAGTCTGACCCGAGCGTAAAGCAAAACACAAAACACTCGAGTCAGGATTAACATTCTTATATCAATAAATCCAACTCAAGTGAAATATCAACTGAAATACAACTAACTTAGAGGATGTTTGGGATAACCATTCTCTAAGGATCTGTGGAACTATCTACAAGGTGGAAATATACACTATAACACTGTGGTCATTCCAAATTAATTTATACTTCAAAACCAAATATCATTTCATTTCAAATATATCTACTTTCCAAAATAGTATATATAAGTTAAATAATTTAAAAGTAAAGTATTTATAATTTCCTCAAGTCTCATAAATCGATTTAAATCAACTCAAATTTCAAATTCAAATTTATTCAAAGCCCAATTCATCAATTCAATTCAGTTCTAAATATACCCTTAAAATTTTTTAATACATTTCAAAGCTTAAATATTCAATATTTTCAAAGTTAAATTTAACAGTTTCATACAGCTCTTGGTTTAACTTTATTATTATTTAATCAAGGAATATTCATTTAATAAATTCAATATCATTTAACTAGCCTTAAATTTCATTTTTACTTAAATCAAACCCAAGTTATAAATCATATCTTAAATCTCAATTTCAATAAGTTTCAAATCGGTTTAATTAAATAAAATTATCTTCCCAAATCCATAGAATTTATTTTCAAAATATTTATATATATGGACCAACGGTGTCTGTATATATATCTTCATATGGTTAAGTGATACGGATATTTGTCATTTAAATCCGTAATTTAAATATATACGGGTAGATATCATTTCAACCCGTAATCCCAATTTCAATTCAAATGAAAATCGCTTGGGTTTATCATTTCAACCCATAACGATTTTCTCCTATTCTAAAGTCCGTTCGGGTATGTATCATTTCAACCCATAGTGAATTCTATACTAACAGAGAACTTGCAGAGTGATAACAGATAATATAAAATAAAACAACAGACATATATCATCAATAACAATAGAATAAGAACAACGGGATATGGTGTCATATCCCACAGGTGAACAGTTACAGATAATAGCATATATAACAATTTAAATAACTACAGCAGCATATTTCAATTTCTATTTCAAATGAAATCAAATTTAAATAATAAAAGAACGTTAATCGTGAGTGATTGCTCACCTTTCGAGGTTAGAGAGATTCGACAATGGAATGAGTTACGAAATCCAAAGCAACGCTAGATTGGCACGAATTCGACGGACAGAGCTGATAACAGAATTTGACGAGAACAAATCAAAACCGGATTGAAGAAGATAGATGGTATAAATGAACATATATGTAGCTATATATACTATTTACAATTCATATACAACTTAAAATTTAAATAAACACATAACTTATATTTAATATCAAATCTTTAACTTAAACACATAGAAAAATTAAGTCAATATACTATGTACATACCAAAATCATACTCTAAATTCTCAAACACATATAATATATATATTTCAAAATCCACATTTAATTCAGAAATAAGCTTATATATGCAAGCTACAAATCACAATATAATTTATACTTAAAATCGAAATGAATTTGCCTTATTCCAATATATATAAACTATCACTTCAAATAATAAAACCCACATTTTAAAATAATATGTTTTCAAGGATAATTAAAATTTATATTTACCTTTCAACGCATAATAAAATTCAATGTAACACATCTACATGAATACAAATCGACTTCCATATATCCACCTCAGAATACATAAGACATAGGCATACTAGTATATAAATGTACATATAGATATACTATGCAGGTTAAAACAATGTGCAGACACAAACAATAGCTCCTACTAAATGTATTTATCAGACTCCAATTTATTATATAAACAACACACATACATTAGAACTTTAAGGTTTATATAACTGGTATAGATTCAAAATTATTATTATGTTAATATAACTCATGCAAACCGATCCTATAAAATACTAATATACATGTCATATGCAGACTCACATATTATCTCTAACACAGCCTATATATATATAGATAACGACTCAACAGACTTCATAAACTGGTATGAACTTATATTTATAACCAAAATTTTCATGCAGACCTGCTTTATATACTATATACTTTATATTTTCAGAACCAAAGTAAGATAGAACTGACTAAAGTAAATTACAAAATCAACATATAAACACCTAAAGTAACGTATCTAAATTGTTTTTATGAATGAATATATATAACATAAGCAACTAATATAAACCTCTAAATTTAAGAAATATAACTTGTACTGTAAAACAGAACCCACTTTGCACTAACAAAATTTTAAACCATAATATAATATACTTTACACGTAAAACCAATTTATAACAGAGCATATCATAATATACTTTTAAAACCATATTATAACATAGAAAACTTTTTTTTATAACTTAACAGATCAATAAGCCTTGTATAAATATATGGACATAACGCATTTTTGACAAAAGCTTACCCACATAAATATAACTAGTATATAAAATAATAAATACTTATCTCACATATAAAAGCATGCATTGAAGGGACCTGAAGCCATCAGTGGAAGTTCGGCCCTGGCGTTCGGTGATTGGGGCAGGGTGATCAAGGTATCGGGTTTTGTGTGGCTAGGGGAAGTGAAGGCCGAAGGTGAGGGGAACGATGAGGGGTTGGGCGAGGCATGGGTGCTCTTGGTTGGCCAGTGGTGGGAAGGTTGCAACTTGGGCGATTGAAGGCGAACTGAGCGAAGGGGATGGATGCGGAGTCGATCTGGGTTGCTTTTGTGTGGCCGAGGTGGTGAAGTGGATCGGGTCTAAGGCAAAGGTGATGGGCTCGAGTTGAACGGTGATGAGAGGAGCAGCGCGCGGCCTGGCAGGGAGGTGAAGGTGTGTGGAGGGAAGACGTGAAGGACTGGTAGGGGAGAGTTGCACGGGTTGAGAAGAGGAGGAGTGAAGAGTGAAGTCAGGCAATGTTTGAACTTGAATTGAGCAGCTCAAAAGTCTTCAACGCATAGAAATGAACGGCATAAAAAATGGACGTGTACAAAATAAACGAGCCAGTAAAATCGATGAAACGTTGGAATAGAAAAGGTCAAGGCTGAATAATAATAGTAGATGACCGTTTGAGTTCACGTGGATAACTGAAAAGGCAAAATAAACCAAAAGTTTCGCATGTGGAACCGGTACGACTGATCGGTTCACCAATTCCGTCGTGTTCCGAACTCCGAAACTCATGAATGAATATATCATAGAGATCAGCACGATGAGACGATCAGAACGGTATACAGATATTAGTGGTACGATCATCCGATCAAAATCGATATCGGTACCGAAAATACAGCTATTTTGCCAAAATTAAGATAAACGGAGCAATAGAAGTCCAAATTTCGCGAAACGAATTTCGCACTCTGATTCAGAATGCTATGAATAAATTTTCTCCTGTTGACATATTTTGGTTTCGGAAAACTTTTAAATTCACTGTTATTAACCGGTTTGATTTGAAATGAAATTTTACACGAAAATAAACTTCAATATTATCAGATGAAAATTTTCCAGTTGCTATATTAAAATATACGTATTCCAAATAATAAATTTTTAATTTCAAATTTTATTGTTTAAAATTTCACAAATTTCCAGTTAAATATACTTTTAAAACCATTAAATTTTACGGGTCGTTACACTCTCCCCCACTCAAAACTTTTCGTCCCTGAAAAGGAAGGAGGTAGAAGAATAGAAACAACCAGACAGAAAAGATAGATTGAAATTCAAGATTAAACAATTAATTTAAACTATATAAATTTTACTTGAAATATTCATTTGCAAACTTCATTTGCAATTTAATTATCTTATATACTTTAAAACCTTTCAAAAATCCATTTGTAAAATCTCTTGCTTCCCTTTATAAATACTATTTATAAGTTTAAATGACACCTTTATAAATATATGAAAAATATTTGAAAACAATTATTTACGTTATTACTTATTTTTACAAAGAAGCTATTTGAAAACATTAAATTCATAATTTATTAATTTATAAATTTTATCAAAATTACTTTTCAAGTATTATTAATAAATCAATAATCATTTCTTTAAATATGTTTTATTTAATTAATAACTTCTAAAATATTTATAACACTAAAATTTCTATTAAACCATGTAGTCTATAATTAAACAATATTTTAAAAGAATACAGTCAACAAGGAAAAGAAGGAGGATTTGGAAAAGCATATTATAGGTGAATAAATAAAGCTGAGCAGATAAGGTAGATTCAAAAGAATAGTATCGGGCATGAATGATTAATTCAAACCATTAGAATTTCAATTTCAAATATTGATACAAAATTCCTTTGTTGGAAATACTTTTATAATAAATTTCCTTTTAACGAAACAAATTTCCTTTCGAAAATATTTTTATAACTCAATGTCTCAACAAGTTTATCCTTGTTCTTGAAGACTCTGGTAGTGCGTTGATCAGGCGCAAAACTAGAATTCTCCAAGTACTCAGTAGACCTGTTTCAACACCCAGTGAAAATACTGGAAAAACTTTTAAAAACAGATATGGAAAGTACAATCCAATCAAAAACACAAACAAAACCTTTGTCTAACCATGGTTCGCAGATACACAATGGTTACGCCTGGGTCCCCCAGGAAACAATCCATATCCGTAAGCTTTCTCAGCCTTGCGAGTTACGCCATGATGACTAGTAGAATGCAGGATACACAATGGTTACTCCTGGATCCCCCAGGAAACAATCCGTACCCCCAGGCAAGACTCAGCCAAGCATTTGCGCTACTATTCGCGACCTACACAGATTGCAGGATACACAATGATTACGCCTGGATCCCCCAGGAAACAATCCGTACCCCTAGGCAAGACTCAGCCAGGCAGTTGCGCTGTGCAGTCACGAGAGAACAATAAGACCATGGGTAACGCCATGGAATTCGAAGGACACTCGAGTATCATATCCGGAAAACCAAAATCAGAGAGAATAATATCGATAGAATGAATCCAAGATGTGGCCACAAATCGGATATCAAGCAGAAGGCACTTTCCATATCTTTACTTCGAAATTATGTATCATATAGTACCTTTTCAAATCACTTTCAAATATCGTACTTATATAAAATCCATTATATATAAGATTTAATTTTCAAATCAAATACTTTTCCAAAATCAAAAGTATATCAAATCATACTTATATAGATTTCAATTATATAAGATTTCACTTTTCAAATTGAGTACCCTTTTCAAATCCATAGTTTTCAAATCAATTTCATACTCATACAAATCAATTTTATATAAGTTCAATAACTCCCAAATCAAGTATTTAGTAGCACAAGGTTCTCAAATTTCAATTTGTTTCAATATCAGTTCAATTTCAAAATCATATACAATTTCACCAAATTATTTCTTCTCAAATTAAATATCTTTAGTTTCAAAGTTTCCAAAATAATATATTTAGAAAATAATCCAAATTTCCAAATCAATATAATTTAAGTCAACCAATTCATTTCCAAAATCAAATGTTTTCAAAATCATCTTATACTTACATAAGGTCCATCTTATATAAGGATCAAATCTTTACAAAATAAATTTCGCTGTATGAAGAGCCATATGGGATTGGATATCTTTGCTTTTATGGGTTATATATCTTTGTAATTTAAATTGGAAATTTCTTTTAGTAAGCAAAGATATTCTAACTCGACAGCTTTCAATTTCAGCGTCAAAATATATAAATGATACTAGGATATAAGATGTACATACGTCATCATTTCGCAAAACTACATTTGATCGCTCGCTCGATCACACAAGTTCGCTTTCGAACTAGTATTGTCCATTCGACTTCCCTAATGCGGATTTCGATATGGTTTCTCGACTAGAAGCCATCAGTCTCCTTGCATAGCCATATACTACGATAGAGAATTCTAGAATCAAGCCCAAAATCCATATCAAATATTCGCCATCAAGAATCGAATGAAAAATCCTAACACGAAATGGTGTAATCCACCTCGAACTTGTGTACTCAAACTTGGATCAAATTAATTATGCGAATAAAACACCATACATACAACTTATATATTTTCCAACTTGAATATATAGTTTCATAAAGATGTTACTAAGTTAAAACATTTAAACTAAATTTTATTCAAAATATTTTGAAGACCAAATTCTTTTCAAAGCATTTCGAATCTAAATTTCATATTAGAAAATTTTAAAATTGCCTTATTCATTTACTTAACAAAACAGTTTCAACTTATTTAAATCATATTACTTCATACTTAAACATTCAAAGCAAATTTATATACTTTATCAAATAATTCATACTTTTCAAAAATTTTAGCTTTGAAAAGTTAACCTTGATTTGGAAGTGCTCGAACCTTCAAAATAGTCGAAGAAATCATATTTCAATCCAAGAGTTGGAAATCAGCAACAAATCAGTAAATCAATTTTAATAGATAGGGTTATATCAAATCCAAAACTCGAGGGCTGAACACCGGCTCATTTTAAATCGTTTCAAATACATTTACATATATCTTTCAAATATCAAATCATACTTCAAAATTTTGAAATCAAAATTGGTTTCGCAAAATCACTCACGTAGCGATGCTACTAAAGTGGCCTATCCCTCACTCTGAAACTCGAAAATCAATGTCGATGATGCGTGCACTCATCACCGAAATTATTTTCCAGCGACATAAGTGCGTTCTGGACTTCTATTTTCTCAAACTTCTTTTTGAAATTTCTTCGAAATCATTCGAACTCATTAAAATCATTTGAAACATTTCTTATTTGAAAAATACTTTTAAATCATACTATTATTATATATTTCAAAATCTTAAAACCAATTTCAAAATACCGGAGTTCAATTCTCGAATTTCAAATTTAAAATCCTTTAGTTATAAATCATTTTTAGATAGATCAAATTTCTTATAAATTTTTTTTTTCAAAATCCTTTCGAAAACCTCAAATTCTTATTTTAAAAGGGTATATAATCCTTATCGAAAACATTTCAATTTTATATATAGAATAAAATCATACTTATCAAAATAATAATTTCGGTTTAGAAAATAATTTCTAGAATACAAAACCCGATTTTCAAAGGATGATTTGAGAATGGATTTCAACAAAGATAGAGATTCAAATTAGAGGAACTCTAATCAAATAAAATTTCTGATTCGAAGATAGGCTTGAACGAAGATGAGACAATTAACTTACAAAATAGGAGATGGATATACTTATACAAGTCGTGGGCGACCTTAACCGGGTCAACCTTGACTTCAGGAACAAGATCGATGCAGAATTCCAAGAAAAACCAACATTCGATCGCAAGAGATAGCGGTATCTAAACCAAAGATATATAAATCTCCGGTGAATCAATGCCAATTGTAAAGGAGTTCCACCCCTTTACAAATCATCCAAAGATTGGCGGGATCACCTATTCTTATAGAGATCATTCGAACTGGAGTTATGGGATACTCCAGAATCAAAAGAATACAAATAGGGAGAGACAAGAATGAATTTTGGAACCGCAAGGAACGTTCCAAAGTTCAAAGGAAATCGAGTCAAAAGGAAGAAATTCAAACTTGAACGAAAGTGATTCTGTAAATAAATTTACTATATATGCTAGGTTTTGCCTAGAGCCAAAGCTCTGATACCAACTGTAACAACCCGCTATTTTGGACCATTCAAATCGACAATAAATCCACACATGTCTAACTTGAATAATTCAAAATAACAGATTGTAATAAAAATTTGGCAAAACTCAGCATATGCAGTAAATAAATCAATCACAGAATTCACAGACACAGAGTAATACAATAATACGCAGCGGAATAGATAAAATAGTAGTTCATGAAGCTACTATATAAACATCAGAGTTAGAAATAAAATACAACAGAATATCTCAATTGCAGTGAAGTCCCAATACAACAGATGACTTCTCTGAACAAATCAACTAGAAGAGTTGAAAGCTGAGGCGATAGTGGGATCTCCAAGGGAAGCTCCAAACTCCAAAGGTGAGTCTCGAATGCTGTATCACTCAGTCTGACCCGAGCGTAAAGCAAAACACAAAACACTCGAGTCAGGATTAACATTCTTATATCAATAAATCCAACTCAAGTGAAATATCAACTGAAATACAACTAACTTAGAGGATGTTTGGGATAACCATTCTCTAAGGATCTGTGGAACTATCTACAAGGTGGAAATATACACTATAACACTGTGGTCAATCCAAATTAATTTATACTTCAAAACCAAATATCATTTCATTTCAAATATATCTACTTTCCAAAATAGTATATATAAGTTAAATAATTTAAAAGTAAAGTATTTATAATTTCCTCAAGTCTCATAAATCGATTTAAATCAACTCAAATTTCAAATTCAAATTTATTCAAAGCCCAATTCATCAATTCAATTCAGTTCTAAATATACCCTTAAATTTTTTTAATATATTTCAAAGCTTAAATATTCAATATTTTCAAAGTTAAATTTAACAGTTTCATACAGCTCTTGGTTTAACTTTATTATTATTTAATCAGGGAATATTCATTTAATAAATTCAATATCATTTAACTAGCCTTAAATTTCATTTTTACTTAAATCAAACCCAAGTTATAAATCATATCTTAAATCTCAATTTCAATAAGTTTCAAATCGGTTTAATTAAATAAAATTATCTTCCCAAATCCATAGAATTTATTTTCAAAATATTTATATATATGGACCAACGGTGTCTGTATATATATCTTCATATGGTTAAGTGATACGGATATTTGTCATTTAAATCGGTAATTTAAATATATACGGGTAGATATCATTTCAACCCGTAATCCCAATTTCAATTCAAATGAAAATCGCTTGGGTTTATCATTTCAACCCATAACTATTTTCTCCTATTCTAAAGTCCGTTCGGGTATGTATCATTTCAACCCATAGTGAATTCTATACTAACAGGGAACTTACAGAGTGATAACAGATAATATAAAATAAAACAACAGACATATATCATCAATAACAATAGAATAAGAACAACGGGATATGGTGTCATATCCCACAGGTGAACAGTTACAGATAATAGCATATATAACAATTTAAATAACTACAGCAGCATATTTCAATTTCTATTTCAAATGAAATCAAATTTAAATAATAAAAGAACGTTAATCGTGAGTGATTGCTCACCTTTCGAGGTTAGAGAGATTCGACAATGGAATGAGTTACGAAATCCAAAGCAACGCTAGATTGGCACGAATTCGACGGACAGAGCTGATAACAGAATTTGACGAGAACAAATCAAAACCGGATTGAAGAAGATAGATGGTATAAATGAACATATATGTAGCTATATATACTATTTACAATTCATATACAACTTAAAATTTAAATAAACACATAACTTATATTTAAAATCAAATCTTTAACTTAAACACATAGAAAAATTAAGTCAATATACTATGTACATACCAAAATCATACTCTAAATTCTCAAACACATATAATATATATATTTCAAAATCCACATTTAATTCAGAAATAAGCTTATATATGCAAGCTACAAATCACAATATAATTTATACTTAAAATCGAAATGAATTTGCCTTATTCCAATATATATAAACTATCACTTCAAATAATAAAACCCACATTTTAAAATAATATGTTTTCAAGGATAATTAAAATTTATATTTACCTTTCAACGCATAATAAAATTCAATGTAACACATCTACATGAATACAAATCGACTTCCATATATCCACCTTAGAATACATAAGACATAGGCATACTAGTATATAAATGTACATATAGATATACTATGCAGGTTAAAACAATGTGCAGACACAAACAATAGCTCCTACTAAATGTATTTATCAGACTCCAATTTATTATATAAACAACACACATACATTAGAACTTTAAGGTTTATATAACTGGTATAGATTCAAAATTATTATTATGTTAATATAACTCATGCAAACCGATCCTATAAAATACTAATATACATGTCATATGCAGACTCACATATTATCTCTAACACAGTCTATATATATATAGATAACGACTCAACAGACTTCATAAACTGGTATGAACTTATATTTATAACCAAAATTTTCATGCAGACCTGCTTTATATACTATATACTTTATATTTTCAGAACCAAAGTAAGATAGAACTGACTAAAGTAAATTACAAAATCAACATATAAACACCTAAAGTAACGTATCTAAATTGTTTTTATGAATGAATATATATAACATAAGCAACTAATATAAACCTCTAAATTTAAGAAATATAACTTGTACTGTAAAACAGAACCCACTTTGCACTAACAAAATTTTAAACCATAATATAATATACTTTACACGTAAAACCAATTTATAACAGAGCATATCATAATATACTTTTAAAACCATATTATAACATAGAAAACTTTTTTTTATAACTTAACAGATCAATAAGCCTTGTATAAATATATGGACATAACGCATTTTTGACAAAAGCTTACCCACATAAATATAACTAGTATATAAAATAATAAATACTTATCTCACATATAAAAGCATGCATTGAAGGGACCTGAAGCCATCAGTGGAAGTTCGGCCCTGGCGTTCGGTGATTGGGGCAGGGTGATCAAGGTATCGGGTTTTGTGTGGCTAGGGGAAGTGAAGGCCGAAGGTGAGGGGAACGATGAGGGGTTGGGCGAGGCATGGGTGCTCTCGGTTGGCCAGTGGTGGCAAGGTTGCAACTCGGGCGATTGAAGGCGAACTGAGCGAAGGGGATGGATGCGGAGTCGATCTGGGTTGCTTTTGTGTGGCCGAGGTGGTGAAGTGGATCGGGTCTAAGGCAAAGGTGATGGGCTCGAGTTGAACGGTGATGAGAGGAGCAGCGCGCGGCCAGGCAAGGAGGTGAAGGTGTGTGGAGGGAAGACGTGAAGGACTGGTAGGGGAGAGTTGCACGGGTTGAGAAGAGGAGGAGTGAAGAGTGAAGTCAGGCAATGTTTGAACTTGAATTGAGCAGCTCAAAAGTCTTCAACGCATAGAAATGAACGGCATAAAAAATGGACGTGTACAAAATAAACGAGCCAGTAAAATCGATGAAACGTTGGAATAGAAAAGGTCAAGGCTGAATAATAATAGTAGATGACCGTTTGAGTTCACGTGGATAACTGAAAAGGCAAAATAAACCAAAAGTTTCGCATGTGGAACCGGTACGACTGATCGGTTCACCGATTCCATCGTGTTTCGAACTCCGAAACTCATGAATGAATATATCATAGAGATCAGCACGACGAGACGATCAGAACGGTATACAGATATTAGTGGTACGATCATCCGATCAAAATCGATATCGGTACCGAAAATACAGCTATTTTGCCAAAATTAAGATAAACGGAGCAATAGAAGTCCAAATTTCGCGAAACGAATTTCGCAGTCTGATTCAGAATGCTATGAATAAATTTTCTCCTGTTGACATATTTTGGTTTCGGAAAACTTTTAAATTCACTGTTATTAACCGGTTTGATTTGAAATGAAATTTTACACGAAAATAAACTTCAATATTATCAGATGAAAATTTTCCAGTTGCTATATTAAAATATACGTATTCCAAATAATAAATTTTTAATTTCAAATTTTATTGTTTAAAATTTCACAAATTTCCAGTTAAATATACTTTTAAAACCATTAAATTTTACGGGTCGTTATAGCTGGGGACCTGCGGCCCGTCCCAGCCCCAGGCGGGCTGGGGACTTTGGCTAGCCCGGTTGGGCTAGCCTGCTGCACTTGGGCAGCAGCCTGGGTGCAACCCAGGCCTGCCTGGTGCACTCAGAATAGGGTTTTGGCCAGTTTTCAGGCTGAAGCAATTTCCAGCCAGCCAAAAATGCAGTTTTTTGAGATTTTGGGGTGTTTTTTTTCAGTTTTTGACATCAAAATTTTCACTAAAATTATACTAACAATAATTACTAATAAATAGTAATTACCTTAATGAAGCAAAAGATCAAATGGTTAGAGTGCAACAATCAAAGCAAGCCAAACACCTCTCCCCAAAGCAAAGATCAAGAGGCTTCAAGGTCCCAAAATCAACAAAAATAAAACAATGATTACAGCAAGAAGGTTGAGATAAATAGGGATTAAGAAGGAGGATTAGAGAATAGGAGAGATTGCATTACCTTTCTTCTTCTTTTTTCTAGGATTTAAACTAATTATGAAGAGAAGGAGATGGAGCTTCTAAATGGAGGCCATTAATTTTTTTTTTGTTTAGATCTAGGTTTAGGAATTTATGAAGAGGATGAGGGTTAGGGTTATGAAATGAGTTTGAGATATTATAAAGGAGTGGGTTAGGCTAATGGGTCATGATAAGGGGTTTTAAAACCCATTAGGACTTAGTTTATTTTCTAATGTTATCATGTAAACAAAAATCCTAATAAGCATCCTAGTTTTTAATTAAAACCATGTAATTGTCTCATTTGTCCCATTAACCCATAATCACTTTTTATTTAAAAATTCCCCATTTCAACCCAAAATATTTTAATTTGCAAACCAACTGTAAATTTAAATTCCCGAAAATTTGTTTAGCCCCCTTTTTAACCTAAAGTCATAATTTTAATTCATTATTCGGTAATTGCAATCTCAGGGTTGTTACAGACTCCCTCCCTTAAGAAAATTGCGTCCCCGCAATTCCTTAAATATAGAGAAGTCGTCTATAACATCTAATCCACAAAAGGAATACAGAAGATAAAATATAGATGCTCACCCGTGCCGGAAGATGAAAGAAAACCAGGATAAGTTCGCTCGATAAATTCTCTGGTCTCCCAAGTGCAGTTCTTAGGATTAGATGACCATTGAATCTTCACAAGCGGAACCTCTTTATTTCGAAGACGTCTGATCTCCGAATCAAGCACACGAAGAGGTTGCTGCTCTATAGATAGATCGGGTGAGATCTCCAAATCGGGCACGATATGAGGCTCGATAATAGGATCAGGGTCGCGCACACACTTGCGAAGCTAAGAAACATGGAACACGTCGTGTATTCCAGAGAAGTGAGCAGGTAGAGCCACTCGATAAGCCACAGGGCCAATGCGTTCCGTAATAGGAAATGGTCCAACATAGCGAGGAGCCAACTTCCCTGTAGAGCTGAAACGCACAACCCCCTTCATGGGAGATATCCGAATAAAGACATGATCACCAATGGAGAACTGAAGAGGCTTCCTACAGTTGTCCGCGTAGGATTTCTGGCGGTCCTGTGCCTCTTTCATTCTCTGACGGATCAGAATAATCTTCTCAGAAGATTCCCGAACTGAATCTAGACCAAGAAGGTGCTTCTCACCAGATTCTAACCAACAAGCAGGAGAGCGACATGGCCTTCCGTAAAGAGCCTCGAAAGGTGCCATGCCGATACTAGACTGAAAGCTGTTGTTGTAGGAGAACTCTACAAGCGGTAAGTGATCCTCCCAACTACCTCCAAAATCCAGAATACAACAGCGCAAAAGATCCTCTAAAACACGATTCACCCTCTTCGTCTGACCGTCGGTCTGAGGATGATAAGCAGTCGAGAGATTCAGCTTTGAGCCCAAAGCTGACTGTAGGCACTTCTAGAAGTGACTAGTAAAGATAGTGTCTCGATCACAGACGATAGAGCTTGGAATGCCATGAAGTTGAACGACTTCCTTCACATAGAGCTTGGCCAACTGAGGTGCAGTCCGAGTGGACTTAACAGGAATGAAATGAGCTGATTTGGTCAAGCGATCGACGATGACCCAAATAGAAGTATGGCCTGACCTCGATCGAGGCAGACCGTCAATAAAATCCATGGATATCTGATCCCATTTCCACAATGGAATCTCTAGCGGCTGAAGAAGACCAGAGGGACGCTGATGCTCAGCTTTGATCTGTTGACAAGTCATGCAACGGCTTACATAACTTGCAACATCGCTCTTCATGCCCTCCCAATAAAATAGACTACACATGTCGGCATACATCTTACTCGACCCAGGATGAATAGTGTACTTAGTGCGATGACACTCGTCTAGAATGCCATGCCTAAGTGATAAATCAGATGGTACCAAAATACGGTTCTTCCTGCGAAGACACCGATGAGAATCAATAGAATAATCCAACAATGTCTCATCACTGGATCCCGACTCAAGGAGATGAATGTATCGCAACAAGTCTGGATCCTGCCGCTGAGCATGGGCAATGCGATCCAATAGAATAGGTCGAGCTTCCAAGCTGAATAACAAGATCTGAGGGTCAGAAGACGGAGCTCGATTTCGAATATCACACATAGAAAGAGTCTCAAGAATATCCCACTCGGCTATCATCATAGAAACTACTGCCGAGTGTTTGCGACTGAGTGCATCAGCCACACGATTACCCTTGCCAGGGGTATACTGAATGTCTAAGTCATATGAGGCGAGAAACTCAAGCCATCGCTGCTGCCTCATATTGAGATCCTTCTGACTGAATAAATACTTCAGCGACTTGTGATCGGTGTAGAGAATGAAACGTTCGCCCAATAGATAATGACGCCACGTCTTCAAAGCAAAGACGATAGCTGCTAACTCAAGATCATGAGTAGGATAGCGAATCTCATTCGGACGTAGCTGCCTAGAAGCGTAAGCAACCACCCGATCCTTCTGCATAAGCACAGCACCGAGGCCGCTACTACAAGCATCGGTGTAAACAACAAGATCCTGGTTACTCTCAGGAACCACAAGAATTGGAGCATGGGTGAGAAGTTCCTTCAGTCGCTGAAAGGAAGCTTCACCCTTATCCGACCAAATAAAACGAACCCCCTTACGAGTCAGAGTCATGAGGGGAAGTGCAACTCGAGAGAAACCCTTGATAAACCAACGGTAATAACCCGCCAGACCAAGGAAGCTGCGAATATCATGAACGTTCTCAGGCTGCTTCCAATTCTGAATAGCTTCGATCTTGGCAGGATCGACAGAAATACCCTCAGATGATAAAATATGGCCCAAGAACTTGACCTTGTTCTCCCAAAAATGGCACTTGGAGAGCTTGGCCTTAAGCTGATGCTGACGAAGAGTATCCAAGACGATCCGTAAATGATGAGCATGCTCTGCCTCGGATCTAGAATAAATAAGAATATCATCGATGAAAACCAGAACGAATCTATCGATGTATTCCCGGAATACTCGATTCATAAGATCGACAAAGAAAGCCGGAGCGTTCGTCAAGCCGAACGGCATGACCAACCACTCAAAAGAACCATAACGAGTGCGAAATGCTGTAAGAGGAATGCCGTCTTCCGCGACTCGTAGCTGATGGAATCCGGTGGCAAGGTCAAGCTGAGAGAAGACCTTCGCACCGCCTAATTGGTCAAACATGTCGTCTATCCGAGGAAGTGGGTTGCGATTTCTGATGGTCAGCTCATTGAGCTTGCGATAGTCAATGCAAAGCCTAAGAGAGCCATCAGCCTTCTTAACGAAGACCACAGCAGCACCCCATGGTGAAGAACTGGATCGGATGAACTGCTTCGCTTCAAGCTCAACTAACTGCTTCCTGAGTTCCTCATTCTCTTTAGTAGACATTCTCGTAGGAGGACGCCCAATTGGATGAGAGCCTGGAATGAGGTCGATGCGGAACTCAATAGCTCGCTTTGGCGGCAGTCCGGATACTGGCTCGAATACGTCGGGGAAATCCCGAACAACGGGAATACGAGATAAGTTCAAATCCTTATCTCATGAATCGAGAGAGAGTAAAGTAACATCAGAAATCCCAACATCCTGAAGAGCAATAGCTAACGGAGCGGACGAGTTAGGATGACGAAGAAATAAGACATGATTCAATGATAGATAATTAATTAAGGAATACTACGGAATATAACGGATTCCTATACATATTCCTAACTTATCTATCAACAAACATAAGGAAGGGATTTGATTTAATTCGGATCTAATTAAAATGTATTGTACTAAGTGTATCTGTTCTGTGTTTATTATGCTTATTCCTGAAACCAGGCTCTGATACCAAGCTGTAACGCCCCACTCTGAGACCCACTGTAACAAAGAGTATTACGGGAGTAATACTGTCTGTTAAAGCGGAGAATAGAGTATAGTGGAAGCGACCATTTGTAATCAAGCTATAACTATCTACTGAATACGTCGAAAGGATGGTATCTATATATATTTGTCAATTGGTTCGACATATTCGTTAATTACTTATAACAAAATTACAAATGGCTAAAGATCTATCAGGACAAAGCATAATAATAAATGATAAAACATCACAGAACAAAATCACATAACAAATATAAAATCCCAGAACAATACATCGTCAATAAAGATCCAAATATCATAAGTGGGTACAAAGCCACTCCTCACACATGTGAGTCAAAAATATGTACATATCAGAGTCTGAATAATAACATAAGCGGACACTAGGATAAGCTATCTCAAAAGCATAGCAGATAAGTCCAAAGCGGAAGCACAAAGCAGCTAAGTCCAGGGACCTAACCTGAAACAACTCGGTCTGACCCGAGCGAAAAACACTCGGGTCAGGCTAGCTAAACAATCAGTAATAACTGAGATATAATTCGGTACATAAATAAAACAGTACTTATCCAAAGAGAAGTATATTATGAACAACATGAATATAATGACGATCCTTAATCATCAATAAACAATAAAAATCTCCAAAGAGAAATCAACACCAAAGTGTAGAATAAATAAAATCGCCTCATATCATCGGCGTAGCCAAAGCCATAAAAAGATGCCCATAGGCAATAATCCCAAAAGATACCAGAGTCTATAATCAATGCCCAAGCAAAGATCGATGCCCCAAAAAGCAATAGGGATATACTGAAAAGTCAATGAAATCAACACTGAAAAGAAGTGTCCAGAGACACTGTGAATCCACAAGGTAATCGCACTTACATCGTATGGATCCATAGAACCAACACCGAATGGCGGTACTCGAATGGATGTAAAAATCATCAAATAATAACAATATTGCACGTGCACCGACCAGAGTCGTTGTTGCCAAGTACTGTAGAGTTGTGATCGATCACTCGCACAGATGCGGAACGCGCGAGACGGCGAGATCCTTCCTAGAAGGATAAAGGCCAAGAGGCGCACGCCGAAAAATAAACTGCTCCATAGAGCAGGTGTCCAGAGACGGTTGCCCAGAGGCATGGTGACCCAGAGGTCCAGTACTGGCCGCCCAGAGGCTAATGTGTCACTAACTTCTTGGAGAGGAACCCGTAAAGTGTTAACAATGAGTCCCATACCCCACGTTCGCACTAAACGGTTTACTAACCAATAGCAAGCTCACACTCCAAACAATAAAAAGTCCACCTCGTATCATCGGTAAACTAGACCCAAAGGTCAAAACGATCAATCGAATAGGTCGGGGATTAACCGGAAAGAAAATACACACGGTTCCATAGGCCGGAGATTTCCTAACCGTTTAAGCACCTTTCCACTTCACTCGACGTGCTAAAAAGTGAGTGTGGTGTTTTTATTATAAAAAATAATGGTGCAAAATCGATTTATAATTGATTTTGAAATCACTTTAAAACGGCTTTTGAAAACTCTCCTATTATGGAGTAATTAATTTAATAAATAAAAAAATAATATTATATAATAATTTCAAAAGCCATTTAGGAGTGAAAAATATTTTGAAAATGATTCATAAAACCCGTGTACAAAATCTAGAGACAAATCTCAAAGAAATCAATAAAACCTGAAAATCACTGAAAAATATTCTAAGTGTTTGTAAACATTCAAAAATAGCTGCGAACCCAAGTTCGGCAATTTATTTGGACCAGCAAACGGTGTCCAAATGTCATGAAAATTTGCTGGCATGTAGTCCAACATCTCTACTTTAAGATGCAAAAAGAATTTCTGGATTCCGAGTTGAGACGAAGTGGCAGCAACGTCTCAAAGTTGGACCCAGAACAAGATTTACACTGTTTACAAACAGCGACCAGAGTTCAACTTCGACACGAAATTCGAAGTTCCAAACGAACACCGATGATGCCCAAATTTTACAGAGATGGAGTTTGAAATTCCCCTTTCCAACGAAACCAAAAACGTCGAATTCTGACTTCGGATGCGATCGTGGCGGCATCGCGAAGTGGAGATAAAAAAATCTGGAAACAGGGTTTACACAGAATTTTTTTTTTTTTTGGACGCGGTCCCCGGCCCGCGTCAGCCTGCCCCAGCCCAGGCGGACTGGGAATATACTGTGTGCCCCAGCCTGCCTGGGCTGGGGTTTAAGGGACGCGGGCTTCGGCCCGCGCCCTTAGTCCCCAGCCCAGGCGGGCTGGGGATAAACGATGCGCCCCAGCCCACCTGGGCTGGGGTTTAAGGGACGCGGGCTTCGGCTAGCCCGGTTGGGGACTTTGGCCGGTTTTCAGGCTGAAGCAATTTCCAGCCAGCCAAAAATGCAGTTTTTTGAGATTTTGGGGTGTTTTTTTTCAGTTTTTGACATCAAAATTTTCACTAAAATTATACTAACAATAATTACTAATAAATAGTAATTACCTTATTGAAGCAAAAGATCAAATGGTTAGAGTGCAACAATCAAAGCAAGCCAAACACCTCTCCCCAAAGCAAAGATCAAGAGGCTTCAAGGACCCAAAATCAACAAAAATAAAACAATGATTACAACAAGAAGGTTGAGATAAATAGGGATTAAGAAGGAGGATTAGAGAATAGGAGAGATTGCATTACCTTTCTTCTTCTTTTTTCTAGGATTTAAACTAATTATGAAGAGAAGGAGATGGAGCTTCTAAATGGAGGCCAGTAAATTTTTTTTTAGATCTAGGTTTAGGAATTTATGAAGAGGATGAGGGTTAGGGTTATGAAATGAGTTTGAGATATTATAAAGGAGTGGGTTAGGCTAATGGATCATGATAAGGGGTTTTAAAACCCATTCGGACTTAGTTTATTTTCTAATGTTATCATGTAAACAAAAATCCTAATAAGCATCCTAGTTTTTAATTAAAACCATGTAATTGTCTCATTTGGCCCATTAACCCATAATCACTTTTTATTTAAAAATTCCCCATTTCAACCCAAAATATTTTAATTTGCAAACCAATTGTAAATTTAAATTCCCGAAAATTTGTTTAGCCCCCTTTTTAACCTAAAGTCATAATTTTAATTCATTATTCGGTAATTGCAATCTCAGGGTTGTTACAGTATTTTGAGCAATTCAATTCCGGCATGAGTGTCTACCTATACACTTATAATGGATGCGAATGGTCCAAAATATCGGGTCGTTACAATATATGTATATATATATATATTTGAAATGATTTAATGTAAGCCGGTGTTCAATCCTCGAGTTTCGAATTTGATATAAACCTATCTTTTGAAATTGATTTATTGATTTGTTGTTGATTTCCAACTCTTGAATTTGAAAATGATTTCTTCAACTATTTCGAAGGTTCGAGCACTTCCAAATCAAGGTTAACTTTTCAAAGCTAAGAAATTTTGAAAAGTATAAAGTATATAAGTTTGGTATGTATGTTAAAGTATGTAGTAATATGATTTAAATAAGTTGAAACTGTTTTGTTAAGTAAATGAATAAGGCAATTTTAAATTTTTCTAATATGAAATTTAGATTTGAAATGTTTTGAAAAGAAATTGTTCTTCAAAATATTTTGAATAAATTTTAAATGTTTTAACTTAGTAACATCTTTATGAAACTATATATTTAACAAGTTGGAGTAAATATATAGGTTGTACGTATGCTATTTTATTTGCATAATTAATTTGATCCAGGTTTGAGTACACAAGTTCGAGGTGAATTACACCATTTCGTGTTAGGATTTTTCATTCGATTCTTGATGGCGAATATTTGATATGGATTTTGGGCTCAATTTTAGAATTCTCTATCATAGTATATGGCTATGCAAGGAGACTGATGGCTTCTAGTCTAGAAACCATATCAAAATCCGCATTAGGGAAGTCGAATGGACAATACTAGTTCGAAAGCAAACTTGTGTGATCGAGCGATCGAATGTGATTTTGCGAAATGATGACATATGTGCATCTTATATCCTAATGTCATTGATATATTTTGACGCTGAAATTGAAGCTGTCGTGTTAGAATGTCTTTGCTTACTAAAAGAAAATTTCCAATTTAAATTACAAGATATATAACCCATAAAAGCAAAGATATTCAATCCCATATGGCGCTTCATACAGCGAAATTTATTTTGAAAATTTTGATCCTTATATAAGATGGACCTTACGTAAGTATAAGATGATTTTGAAAACATTTGATTTTGAAAATGAATTGGTTGACTTAAATTATATTGATTTGGAAATTTGGATTTATTTTCTAAATCTATTATTTTGGAAACTTTGAAACTAAAGATATTTAATTTGAGAAGAAATAATTTGGTGAAATTGTATATGATTTTGAAATTGAACTGATATTAAAACAAATTGAAATTTGAGAACCTGGTGTTACTAAATACTTGATTTGGGAGTTGTCGAACTTATATAAAATTGATTTGTATGAGTATGAAATTGATTCGAAAACTATGGATTTGAAAATGGTACTGAATTTGAAAAGTGAAATCTTATATAATTTGAGTCTATATAAGTGTGATTTGATATACTTTTGATTTTGGAAAAGTATTTGATTTGAAAATTAAATCTTATATATAATGGATTTTATATAAGTATGATATTTGAAAGTGATTTGAAAAGGTACTATATGATACATATTTTCGATGTAAAGATATGGAAAGTGCCTTCTACTTGATATCCGCTTTGTGGCCACATTGTGGATTCATTCTATCGATATTCTCTGATTTTTGGTTTTCCGGATATGATACTCGAGTGTCCATCGAATTCCATGGCGTTACCCATGGTCTTACGAGCGCG
Source organism: Allium fistulosum (assembly GCA_030737815.1). Lineage (NCBI taxonomy): Eukaryota > Viridiplantae > Streptophyta > Magnoliopsida > Asparagales > Amaryllidaceae > Allium > Allium fistulosum. The sequence continues at coordinate 1,139,255,671 of CM060902.1, read as the reverse complement.
ACTGCATAGCGCAACTGCCTGGCTGAGTCTTCCCTAGGGGTACGGATTGTTTCCTTGGGGATCCAGGCGTAACCATTGTGTATCCTGCAATCTGTGTAGGTCGTGAATAGTAGCGCAACTGCTTGGCTGAGTCTTGCCTAGGGGTACGGATTGTTTCCTGGGGGATCCAGGCGTAACCATTGTGTATCCTGCACTATACTGGTCATCATGGCGTAACTCGCAGGGCTGAGAAAGCTTACGGATATGGATTGTTTCCTGGGGGATCCAGGCGTAACCATTGTGTATCTGCGAACCATGGTTAGACAAAGGTTTTGTTTGTTTTTTTGTTTGGATTGTACTTTCCATATCTGTTTTTAAAAAAAAAGTTTTTCCAGTATTTTCACTAGGTGTTAAAACAAGTCTACTAAGTACCTGGAGAATTCTAGTTTTGCGCCTGATCAACGCACTACCAGAGTCTACAGGAACAAGGATAAACTTGTTGAAACATCGAGTTATAAAAATATTTTATTATAAAAGAACTTTCAACAAAGGAATTCTGTATTAATATTTGAAATTGAAATTCTTATGGTTCTAAATTAGTTATTCATGCCCGATACTATTCTTTTGAATCTACCTTATCTGCCCTGCTTTATTTATTCACCTATATTCTCTTTTCCGAATCTATCTTCTTTCCTTCTTTCCTTCTTTTGAATATATCCTTTAAAATATTGTTTATTTATATACTACATGGTATAATAGAAATTTTTTAGTGTTTCAGAAGTTATTAATTAATTATAACATATTTAAAGAGAATGATTATTAATTTATTATAATGTTGGAAGTATCTTGAGATAAATAAAAAAAGTTTTTTTTATTTTGGATTTAAAAATTTTCAATAGCTTCTTTGTAAATATAAGTAATAATGTAAATAATTGTTTTCAAAGGAGTTTTGAAAAGTATTAAAGTATTATAAGAAAATTAAATTTCAAATGAAGTTTTAAATGAATATTTCAAGTAAAATTTGTATAGTTTTAAATTAATTGTTTATCTTGTACTTCAATCTATTTTTTCTTTCTGTTTGTTGCTATTCTCCTATCTCCTTCCTTTTTGGGGACGAAAAGTTTTGAGTGGGGGAGAGTGTAACAACCCATAAATTTTAAACGGTTTGAATAACTTATTTAATTGAATTTGTAAGAAATTTTAAATAATAATATTTTGAAATAAAAATTTAATGTTTGGATTACGTAAAATTAAATATAAGTAGTTGAATTACATTTTTATTTGATTTTAATACGAAATTAATATTTGTATTTGTTGAAATCTTTTCATTAAGGAAAGAGAATGTATTAAAATGATCATTTAATTTGGTAGTTAACATAATGATATTTTATTTATAAGTAAAGTATAAATTAATAGGTAGAGAATAAATAGGTAACGTATAAATTAATAGGTAGAGAATAAATAAGTAACATATAAATTAATAGGCATAGAATAAATAAGTAACGTATAAATTTAGATACGTTACTTTTTGTATAAATTTAGCGTATATTGTACTAACTATATGAAAAATATATATGACCAATGCATTCAATATTGTTTAAAAAACTTATTTTAAAATCTAATCTTTATGCATATTTATTTTAATTTATTTCCTCTATTCACCAGCATTCAAACTTTATACATATTTTATTTTATTTCCTTTATCCATCCATGCCATTTCAAAAGTTGAAACGTATAAAATACTATACGTTATTTCGCATTCATTGATTTCTTTTATTTATATAAACTTTATATTTGTTGCATGTTACATTCATTTATTTGACCGGTCCTTTCCTTTGTTATTTCCGAATTTCGTGCGTTACTAACCAATGCTCCATATTTATTTGCCTTAATAATTCAGCTAAATTTAAGGATCACCGTTGCTTTTACATTTTGTTTATATCACCTTTCCCATATTTTAGCCGGTTGCATTTGATATTTACTTGATTTAAGCTTTCTAACTTTTAAATTTCCACTACTCTATATTTATTTCTGTACGTTTATCTTTGCTTGAATTTCTCTGTCCATTCCTTTTTCCATTTTAATATCCTTCATTTCCAAACTCATTACGTGCTCTCCAAACAAACAAAAATTTATTTCTTTAAACGTATAGCTGTTACTTTTCCATCATCTCAGTTTATTTTCAAATTGATACGTTACCTCTGGTCTATCTGTCTATTCCTTTTAGCATTCCTCAATTTTAAGCAAATAATTTTCCCAATTCACGTTTGAAACGTTCCTATTCCTGGCTATTAATATAATTGAAATCAGTGTCTTTTGCTTAAATTATGGCATATGTTCAAAGCATAAATTATTCTCAGCTAAATTTTAGCCATTTCTATCTTTATTTCTTGCCACTTTAAACAAAATTTCTTTCCACTTTATCAATTTGGGGCTTCTCTTATAAATACAAATCACTCGTAATACCCTACTCCATATCAATAGACCTTCATCTCCTCTCTTGTGTGTGAAGCTTCTTCTGTAGGTAAATGGCTGCACTAATTTTTTTCTTCTTATTTCTCTTCTTTTTCTTCTTCTTTTTTTCATCCTTTTCTTTTGTTTTCTTATTGTTTATATTGCTTTTCCTTTATTTTAAGCACAACATGTTTTTCTCTATTTTTTTTACACGTTTTGATTTTCAATGTAACATAAAAGTTATAATTTACACGTATATATATATATATATATATATATTTAAAAAGGATATCTTTATATTAAGGTCACATGGTATTTGGAGAAGTATGTTTAAACTATTTTGTCACTTTTCTTTATATTTTACAGTCCCGGTCCTAGGAGCATTTGATTGTTGGCTATACATTTTGGGTCTAAGTATTTACATTTAAAAGATAATGTTTAAATTTATGTAAAGGAAGGCAAAATTTTGATGTATAAACTGGGATAGTTTAACATAAATAGGCAAGGCCATCATTAATTCATACTTTCTATTTTCATCAGTTTTGGTTTATGCATTTAGTAATGCTAACTAAGCTATATATATATATTGAATAACAAGTGTTTATAGCTTTCTTTGTCGCAGTTAATATAAGTTATGTTGAAAATAGGTCTCAACATTGTTTTTCTTTAAACTTGCATGTGTTTATGTACATTTCAATATGAATGTTACAATATTTATTTCAACTTTTATTACATGTGATTTTTAATACAAAACAATGATTTTTCTTTAATACGTATTTTGTTTTGATATTGGTCTTAAAAAGAAATATTAATTTAATAAGAAAATAATATATTTATTTTGATTTATATATGTATATGTGCTTTAAATGGATATTGTTTTCAAACTCTCTTATACCAATTTTCTTCATCAAACCCGGTTCTAATTTGATTCCGTTGATTTCTGTTATCAGCTTTGTTCGTCGTGCCCGTTTTCTCCATCGAATCGTATCCATCTAGCGTCGCTTGGAATTCGTAGCTCGTTTCCTTGTCAAATCTGTTTAGCCTCGAAAGGTGAGCAATCACTCACGATTAACGTTCTTATATTTATTAAATTTGATTTCAATTGAAACGACAATTGAAATATGTTGTTGTAGTTATTTAAATTGTTATATATGCTATTATCTATAACTGTTCACTTATGGGATATGACACCATATCCTATTCTTTATATTTATTTTTAATGATATATGGTTGTTGTTATTATTTTCATATCTGTTATCACTCTGCATGTTCCCTGTTAGTATAGAAATCACTATGTGTTGAAATGATACATACCCGAACGGACTTTAGAATAGGAGAATTTCGTTATGAGTTGAAATGATAGACCCAAGCGATTTTCATTTAATTAAGTTTGGGATTACGGGTTGAAATGATATCCACCCGTATATATTTAGTGTACGGATTGAAATGATAAATATCCGTAGCACTTGACTATATGATAGGAAAAATACATACAGACACCGATGGTCCATATATAAATATTTTGGAAATAATTTCTATGATTTTGGAAAGAAATATATGGGTTAATAAATTTTGATTCTTAAGATGTATAAAAATGGAAATTTTATATATAGATTTAGTAGTAATATTTGATAAATTAGATTGATTTAATACATATAATGTGGTTAAGTATACAAGTAAATCTATGTTTCAAATAGATTTTCTTGTAATATATTGAAAAATTAAGATTGGGAGATAAATTTGGGTTTATTAAAAATGGTATTTAAATAAGGACCTATTTAATTAAATCAATTTGAAATTATTGAATGGGAAATTTAAAGGTATGATTGTATAACTGGATTTTTAATTTAAGTGATTTAATGAATATTTCACGTTTAAATAAATTAAAGTAATATTGAGTAAAATGTAATTTAAGGTTAATTAAGTGATATTGAATCTAATGAGGGAGTATTTCAAGACTAATTAATAATGAGGTTAAATCGAGATCTATATGAAATATATTGAACATTTAAATATTTAAGCCTTGAACTATATTGGAATTTAAATGGTTTATTTTGAGATTCAGATCTGTATTTGAAATTAATATAGTTGAATTTGTTATTTAGAAACTAAATTGAATTAAAGTGAAAATTTAGGTTGAATTAAAACTTGAAATTGTTGTTTAGGGAATTAAATTGAATAAAATTTAGTTTGCAACGTTGAATACTTAAAGTTTTGAAATATATTGAAATATAAATGGGTATTTTGTGATTTCAAATCCGAATTTTAGATCGATAAAATTTAAGTGGTTAATTTAGGGATTGAGCTGAATTTAAATTGATAAATTGAGATTGAATGGGAAGGTCGGGTTGAAACGATTTGTTAAGTTGAGGAAATTGAAAATACTTAACTTTATAAATTATTTAATGTATAGAAATACTATTTTGGGAAATATAGAGATATTTGAAATGAAAATGATATTGGTTTTGAAGTATAAATGACCACGGTGTTATAGTGTATATTTCTACCTTGTAGATAGTTCTATGGACCCTTAGAGGATGGTTATCCCAACATCCTTTAAGTTATTTGTATTTCAGTTGATATTTCACTTGGGTTGGATTTATTTATATAAGAATGTTAATCCTGACTCGAGTGTTTTGTGTTTTGCTTTACTCTCGGGTCAGACTGAGTAATACAGCCTATTGAGACTCACCTTTGGAGTTTGGAGCTTCGTTTGGAGATCCAACTATCGATTCAGCTTTCAGCTTTTCCAGCCGATTGGTTTAGAGAAGTCATGTGCTTGTACTGAAGACTTCACTGTATTTGAGATATTCTTATGTATTTTATTTTCTAACTTTGATGTATATAGTAGCTTCATGAACTACTATCCTTTTATCTATTCCGCTGCATTATTCTACTCTGTGTCTGTGATCTGTGATTGATTTATTTACTGTATATGCTATGCTTTGCAAAATTTTAAATTAACAATTCGGTATTTTGAATTATTCAAGTCAGATATTTATGGTTTTATTATCGATTTGAATGGTCCAAAATAGCGGGTCGTTACAGTTCGAGTTGTTCAATGATTCCACATCATTGGAGTATCTCTTCTCTAAGAGGGATCTTGACCTTTGCCAACAGTGGTGGTTAGAGTTCTTAGCCTCCAATGACTTTGACATTTCCTATATGTCTACAAGGGAAATGTAGTTGTTGATGCTTTGAGTGGAAGACGTACCATTTGTGAGAAATATTCCTAGAGTGGGAATTGCTCGAGTTTATCCTTGGTTATGACTTCAGAACTCGATGAGCTATGGTCAAAGGTGATGGATAGTTTGACCATCAGACCTACTTTGATTTAGTGGATCGGTACTAATAAGAGGCGTGAAGCTAGACTAGCGAAGATCATGACTAAGTTAGAAAAATGAGTAGTGTTTGTAGAGGTGATGCAGTGTGGACTCGATGGGGCTGTTGGTTCTGGAGGGATGATGGATTGTTTGTTCTCGAGTAGTGGGCACATATATCTATAGATTGCATCGATGGATTGCCGATGGCTGAGGATGGTTTAATAGCATTTGAGTCAAAGTCGATTGGTTGACGAAGAATGTTAAATATATATTCATTAAGTCCAGTAGAATGGCATTCGAATTTATCAGGTTATATGTCAGATGGGTAGTGTAATTCCATTGTATGCTAAGAGCATTATAAGTGGCCGAAACCCGTTATTCGATAGTGGGTTTTGGGAGAACTTATAAGAGGTACTTGGCAATTTGGAGTGAATCGATTATATGATATTGAGTCTGAACCAGGGACTTATAAACCAAGTAGGCCTATTCATACCAATAGATGTGTTACGAAATAGGCTGGGAGGAGGGCAGTGGAGTAGTCAAGGTTCAATGGAGTGAAAGCGAAGGTGATTGCATATGGTAGACCGATAAGAGCATGAGGACCACTTGTCCAGAGCTCTTTAGATGGTGAGATTTCATTTTATCATCGGCTTTTATATTAGATTTCATATTCGATGTTTTATACTAGATAGTTTAATATCATGCATACTAGAATAGGCAAAATGATACTTTTTGATATTTTTTGTGCACGTTTGTTGTTGGTTTGTTAGCTTTTGATATGATATCCTATGCTTGTATGATTGTCATAGGGATTGTTATGATTTGATATAGCATTCTTACTTGAGATGATTGTAGTATATGATCTAACATGTTTAAATATATGATGTATGTATCTGTATCATTGTTGTATTGGGATTTTCCTGGACCTAGCCACGCCAAGGTGGTGCTGTCGAATTTTTCCGGATTCTGAGGGGCTTTTGATGGCCTATGGGTGAGAAGACGTTCTCCTTACTTTGTGATTTCGGGGATGAAATCCTATAAGGAGGGTAGAATGTAACGACTCGTATTTTTAATGGTAGGATATTTAAATAATTGATTTAAATATTTAATCGTTATTTAAATAAAGGTCCAAAAATATGACTTTTCGTATACGGTCGAATCAGGACTCGAGACCACTTCCGTATAGTTTGTATTGTCGTTACGAATTAAAATGAGTATAAGCTTCGCTATATTTGGAGATCGGGCAATACGATGGTCGAAACGATCTCGAAATGCGCGAAATTAACATCCTGGGGTACAGTCTCAGATAGCGAAGAGATTTATACCATTTGACCCAAAAAATTGAGGTGTATGTATGCAAATGAGTTTCATGGCGATCAGACGTATCATGTGATTATACGAATTCGAAACATATAACCATTTATTTGAGAAAATAAATAAATGGAACGTTATATAATATAAATATTACTTCTCTCTCTTCTCTAATCCATTTCACTATTCCATTCTTGAGAAAAAAAATCATGGCTTTCTCTTCCTCTTTCATTCAAAAAAATAAAATCATGAGATCCGCTCCACTAAAAATTACGGAACCAAATCCGATGAGCTCGAATGGATGAGAGCTTCGTAATGATAGTGGAAGAATTTTGATCGATTGTGATTGGCGACATCGACCTCTTCTTGGCAGATCTATGGTTATGATTTACTTGATCTTTAGGCAATGATAGGCGGACCCGAAATCGGCAATGCAATTCTCTCAATGGCATACACCTTTTCCCACGACCGTGGCTTTTCCGATGACCAGATGTACACCATGACAATTGGTTGGGTCGTGACATGGCATGGGGCAAATTCATATGGGGGAGCTGATCTAAAATGGATAGGTGGAATGCGAGGAGAAGCGATGAGGAGTGTGGTGCAATCGACGGCTTTCTATTTTGTGGAGTAGAGGAGGAGAAATTGGGATGGGAGGATTCACGTTTTGGGTATGTGTGTGCATACATGTACATGTATTTTGGGAAGAAAGCTTAATAAGGTGCGTTTTGGATGTGGTTTCTTGCATTGTGCTCGTGATGGAGAGATCTATGCTTTGGCATTGGTTTGGACAGATTTGGTTAAGGTGGATGATATTGTCTCTCACCATACTATGATTGTTTGTATAGTATTAGATCAACGTTCTGGAATGGTTTTGGGTTTTGAAATGTAATTTTCTTATACTTGATACCTACTAGATTTTTATAAAGTAAAATAAAATTATTTTAAATGGTTTTATACTAGATATCATATTTTTCTCATCGACGTGCCATTTTTAAGGAATTACTATATTTGGGCTACTTTTGTTATGATTTCCCCATTGGTTAGTATGGATGTATTATAATGCTATTTTGGATGTATGTATGGTTGTTGGTTGCATGTTTTCTTGTTTGGTTATTTTTGGTTGAAAATTCTGATTTAGCGCCAATTGAGTGTTAGGAAATATCTTGTGCGTTGGGATTTCGTACACGTAAAATCCATTAAACAAGATATGTTGCAGAGGAGAGTTAGGATATGTGTCGATTGATCTGAAGGTGGAAGACGAGGCTACGGACTTCAGGATGGATGCCGTACATTTCCATTTGGTTTGTAATTATCCATTTTGGTTAAGTACACGACCAAAGTGGTTGGTATTGCCCACCGTAGAGTGGTCAATTTCCATCACTATTGTTGATTGGTAATTTGGTCGATCTTTGGCTTAGACATTGAGGAGATTTTGTTGTTTGCAATTTGATGGTTTGTTCGTGCGGCTGACGTAGAGTCTTGATGTTGTTACTCCAAGACAAGTGATTTAGATGGTAAGGCGATAATGTGATGCTTCGATTTGAGAGTTGGTGCTTCGGATTATGAATTGACGGTGTATGGAGTATGTTCTGAGGTTTGTAGTTTCATGACATTGTAGATTGTGCTAGAGGTATTGGCTCGTTCGCATCAAAGGTGGATGGCGATGTAGCAGCATAATGAAAAGCCTTTTATCTTTGGTTTGTGACTCATGGTGGGAGTAGGTACAAAAGATTAGACACTCTGTATCCTCAGTTTGTGACTCATGTAGGGAGTAGGTACCGAAGAGGTTCGTGTTGGGTGTCATGGATAGTGGAAATTGGATTGAGCGAGTAGGGCTCGAATCGATGTACATGTGCTAAAGGATCGCTGATAACTCGGAGTGTTTTCTACTGTACTCGAAGCAAGGGTATTGTATGGTGGGATAACCCATGGATTGGTAGCGAGGATCTGTATACCATGGACCTGTGGCTTTGGGTCTACTGTCTAACTTTAGGCCACTGGACACTATCGAGCTTTGGCTGCGTGATACGAGAGTATAACGAAAAATGGGATTTGGCACTAGTCCCTGGCAATATGGAGGCCATACGAGTTATCTAGACCACATTGGATGACAGTTAGTATTTTTTGATGGATGTTATACTTGTTATGGTTGCTTCACTAGCCACCTGTCACCCTAGGGATGTCACGAGGTAGGTATTGTGCATAGGGATACCTAGGCACCCCGACTTTATTTAGTATGGAGTGGTATTGTGGATGGAGATACCTAGGCACCCCGATAGTTTACTGAGTATGGAGTACCCCATTTATGATGTTGTAGAGTAGCGTATTATCAATGTTATGTGCTGGCTCTTTAGTTACAGGGCAGTTCAGGTATGATTCGTGTAGCCTCTGTTTTGTATACTCTGTCAACTTTTACAGTATTTTGAGATTGTTTATCGCTCACTCCAGACTGTTGTCTGACTCGAGGTTTTATGCTTTTCTTCTTATTATCTCGAGTACTCTTAAATGAGTAGATTAGAGAGTAGGTATGGATGGAATATGGTGTTCTGCAGATGGACCAGCGGGAGGTGATGTTTACTAATATTTATATTTGAGTTTGTTATTGTATATTCCACTGTATGACACTGTGGAGCCTTGATAGTGTTTGACCTACTATTATTAGAGATGGTTATCAGTTGAGTTTATGTATCAATTGTTTAAACTCTTTTACTATATTGTATAACTCTGTGGATCATATACTATAATGATTTGTTCACATTGTTATTACTGTCTCGACTGTTTCATTTCTGTGTTGACTATTATATTTTATCTAATGCGATGCGAGATGTGTGAGATGTTATGTGATTATTTGATGTTTTCTTTTTCTTCTTCTCTTATATTTCTTTATTTAACTGCCTTTTCTTTTCATTGACAACCGATCTACACCTAAGGTATAGGGCGGTCGTTACAAGGAGGGGTTCAAAACAACGTTCTGGTGACTAGTAAATTATACATTTTACACATAACACTAGTTTATGTCGATTTCCTTCCATCACACGTTATGTCTTTCTATTTTATAAGTCGTCTCGACTCCACGTTCGCATATGATACACCCCATTTACCCAAAGTAAACCATATGTATGTGTGTGTGTCTATATATATATATAAGTACCAAAGTCCGTTTTTGGACCCAAATACTATCCCCTCTAGTATCCCTAACCAAGCACCCTGTCAGGATCCATCATCAGCGTAGTATCATGTCCTCGTCACGTATTAAGGAACTCCCACAGTGCCTAATAATGGCGTCATGGTAATTTAGTTGTACTCTCTTTGGCCTTGGGGATTTTCTACTTGTCTGCTTCCTTACTATGGACTCAGCTCCATGGACTATAGAGGACCCAGCTCCTTGGACTATTGTGGACTTGGCTCCACGAACTACCCCATTTGTTTTGAGAAACCTCACATAAGGGTTATCTAGCCTTGCCCCTAACAAAAAAATAGCAAACAACTATGGCGGTGCATGATCTAAGCATGACCTACACTAGTAAGAGGTGCAGCCTTTTAGGTGTAACCCTTTTTTTCATTGATCGCTCAGAACCGATGATGTACTCAACCTATGTTCAACTCTTATTCCCCAATATTGTACCAACACACTGACATAGCGTTGAGCATTGCTCACCATCCCATTTAGTTTGCCTAGCGCAATCAAGGCAATGCTCTCCAAAATGATTGAAGCAGATCCTACTGGGGTATTCCTTTACTTATACGCAAGCATATATAATTACATGGGTCCTATAGTGGATATGTATCACATCAGTATAAGGTATACACAACTACTGGCATCCCCTTGCGGTGGGAAAAATTCTATTGTGTATCACTACTGACCTCACATTTTAATCCATTCTAATGACTTTATCCTTCTTAACCACTTAAATTATTTACTAACTTTAATAATTCACACCCGTCATAAATGCATACTTGAGGCTGCGTGTGTGTGTGTGTGTGTGTGTGTGTATGTATATCATTACTCAATCTTGTTTAATTGTTACGCCTCTACTGTTCACCATTAACAATATTTCTCTACTTCTTTAGCGTTTACCCCTAATTTAATTTAAGGCCATTTACCGCTTCCCTTTAAAAGATCTAAATATCTTTCCCCAATTATTTCCCTTTTCCTTACTATTTGCTTCCAATTTCTATTCCCTTTTTAACTTTTAATTCCCTCCCTTATTTGGAGGACTCTCTATAACCTTTTATTTTAAGTTATTGTTGCCTTACTTTTCATTCCTTTTATTCAATTTCCGTCTTGCTTATACAACTCACATTCTTTTCTTAGGTCGTTTTTAACACAGTTATAATTCTTCAATTGATACATAGGGAATTCTGCATTTCAATGCATTGGAATTACGTCTCTCCCCCCAAGTGAAAAGGTTAACACCTTAAATTTTTATGTCTTATCCAAAAGGAGAATCTGCGTTACGTTTGAAATTACAAGGAGTTATCTTTTTCATGGTTATTGAAATAGACAGTACAAAGTACGGTAAATATCTCTATTTTATAAATCTCTTTCCTTTTAGATGTATTCCTTGTTATTTCAACCGATACACTTTTATTTTATAAATCAAACTTGATAATCAATAGAAATTCACGGTGCAACACCCTATATTCCAATGAATTAAAATACTTAAATCCCTACAATTTATTTATGATAACTCAATTTACATTTTTACTTACATAAGTCATTTTAAATTTGCAAATCTGGAACTATTACATATTTTATAAGTTTCACGGACTACCACTACCCAATATTAAATTTAGGGACTACAATACCAAACTTTTTTTCCAAATTTACATACATGCAATATACAATTCAAATTATCAATAATAGAATATGTAGGCATGGTTTATAATTTTACTACACGTATACAAATTTTAGCCGATAACTCCAATTCACATTTTAAGCATATAAGAATAGATTTATAGTGATATAATTCCAATATTATATAAAAATATATAACTTTCCCTCGCGTTTTTAACTTTCCAAATCTCTAGATCTAATCCATGTTATTCCAGTTTGACAACTCTTTTCCTCGTATTTGGATATATATACTGCAAGCGTACAAATATTTATTAAAAATCTAGATTAGAAAAGAGATTTGGATTTAATTTACATTTTTAGATCTGGATTTATAACTTACCTTGGCTTTGACGATGATTTTATTTGACCTTATTCTTCTTCTTAATCATCCTTTACTATTCTCCACTTGTATATATGTATAAACTATAATTATTTTTAAGAATTAAGAATTTTGTGAAGAAGAGAAAATGACAGAGCTCTGACGTCGCTTCGTAAATATGAGAAGAAAAGTGAGGGTTTAGGTACGTAGTTATAAGGGTTCAAATCAATGACAACCGTCCGATTAAATTATATTTAATCCACGCAATTCATCCACGTTTTATTGTCGATTTTACAGCAATATCGATCGACTGGTAATACCTTACAATGCCACCGGTCGTGTATTATTACTGTAATTAATTAAGTCATTTAATTTGTTTTATTCACTTCTTTCTTAAACCGATTGATATAATTTCTTTCCACTATCATCTTTTTGAATGTTTAAGCAATGTTATTTATCCATTCACTTTAATTGACGGTAATTAATGTTAGTTAATTATTTATTTACCTTAATTGCATATATAATTATTTCTGACTCGAAAACTTCATATATTAATAACTTTTTTGATTGAACTATGATCGGAAAACTTTATATATGAAAATTGATTAGAAAATCACCACAAACACAATGGTGCAGGTTTTGTCGCCAAATCCTGATATTTGTGAAAAATCTATTTTTCAACGTTAATATTTATTGATTAATTTCTTTTTAAATTAATTATCCTAAAAATTACGTGGTGTTACAATTAACCAGGAAAACACTATGGAGAGGGTAGTCAGACACAAGTCCGGTGAGTGAATATTACTAAATTCAACATTTACTATACTTTTTTTATAATATAACATGACAAAAATTGATAAACTACCATATCCTTATATAGTTCAGTTCATATTCAACTCATATCAAATATGATATACAATTCATGTTCACAAGGTTTCATATAGCCATGTTGCTATACTCGTTCTAAAATGAGGTGACTAAATTAACACTCGACTATACGGTAAGCTGTATAGTCGTATCATGGATAAACTAGACAAAGTGTGAACCCTACTATACCCAACAACAATTGTGTTGCAGCCAACCTGCAGCATCCAAAGTCATGACTCCCATCTATTCCGACTCAATTCCAAATCAATAACTATAAACTAAGTCATATAACTTATAAACATCGCCCCTCTACGAATTGCGATATTCGTGCACTAACACACATTGCCACTTAGGCTAGGGTATGTCATTTACTCCTTTAGTCGTGCCAAACACACTTACGAAATTCGGCATGAACCTTTCAATATATATATATATATATATATATATATTATGCCATAAATATGTCTAGGTTTAGTCAAATTTTTTCTCGGTGATCGGTGCATCGGTGTGGACCACCAGTCCTTCGATGTGCAAGCCAGAAGTAAATCCTATGTTAATCTAGGGCATATATTTTTCTAAAAGTTTATGTACTTTCATTTTAACTCTTTTTTGTTATGATTTCTTAGCTTTATAATCTCATGCTTACGTAACATACATTCATAACATATTATATTATTTTCCCTACAAATTTTTATCATTATTTACTATTTTTACATTACAATTTCTTTAACTTTCGTATATTAAAATTCACTATATAAATTTATGTATCTAGTTTAAATTCAAAATAAAAGTATATTTCTTACTAAAAATATGTGTTCTAAATATCCAAAAATAAAATCTTGATTTTTAAGCCATATTTTATGTGTATAATTCATATATACATACTTTCACCAGTTAGTGCATTTCACTAATAAATCATATTTATTAATATATCTCTATAAATTCAAAATAAAATTTCTTATAATATAAACATATACTTTAAGTTCAAAAATCATTTTCATGCCATTTTAAAATGATTATATACATTAAATCATTAATTTACAAATCTGAGCCGATTTTCACATTTTATGAAACTAAATATATATAAATTCATATAAATTGAATTAAATTACATAAAAATATATATTTTAGACCAGAAATCATCATATCACCTCTTAAAAATACTTCCATATCAATTTGATATATATAAACATCCTAAACCATCAAATTTATAAGTTTGGACTATTTGTGCACATAAATGAAATTTCACTATATTAATTCATGCACATAGAAATTCATAAAAATTACATTTGGGTCTGAAAATATCATATTTTAATCAGAAATTTATTTATATAAATTTTCCATTATTTTACTATGATTTTTCCAAAATATATATGTCAAATTCACCTAGTTTTGCATACAAAGTTTACATGTACATTATATAATTTCACTAATTCGTTTAGTTACTCAAAAATCATTCACTTATCAGGTTAGACAAAGTTTCCAAAAATCATAGAGCCTAATTTCGAATTTAATTATTTGATTACCAATTTTAACCATATTAAACTATGAAATATAGAGAGTAAACATTGAATTTAGGAAAACCTACTCATCCTAATCGATTTCTCTTAATTTCAAATCTCTAGCATTGCTTTCCTTCACTGTCCAGAGATAGAACTCCCTTCAATTTGATGTTCTAGAAAAACTGCTGACTAGTATGTGCTCGTTCTTGCTTCCCACTTTGATTTGGGTTTTTAGTTTCTTAATTTGATTTTTGATTTTAGGAATTAGGTAATCGGAGTGTTTGGCAAAGAAGAAGGAAGAAATTAGAATCAAGTTTTTGAAAGGGAAATGGGGATACATGTTTCCATTTTGAGGTAAAGGAGTTAGGCAACCGCCCGTCCGCCTGAATTCAAATTTGAGTTCAAATCGCGTAGTGCCCATTTAACTTGATGGCGTTTCCAGCTATATATCCCTCATGGGAGCTCCAAACGACAAAAACAGATATACTATGCGAATCAAAAAAATGAGATGGTCGTAATGACACTGGTTTTGTTCCCAAATTACAATGTCTTAAAATGATCATTTTGCCCCCTCTTTAATTTTAAATTTTAATTAATCCATTAATTCCACTAATTTCATAATATTATTATATTACTTGATTAAACTATTATTCAAAATTTCGGGGTATAATTGATGCGCTGCCAGGAACTGTGCGAACATATAGCTAAGATTGCACATCCTGTGAAGGTGAAACCAAGTCCCCTTTAAAGATGAAATTGCATCGCCTTTCAAGGGGAAACTACATTGTCATTCAAGGTGAAACTGTATTGTCTTTTAGGGTGCATCCTTGTATGATGATGTACATGATTAAAACTACATGGGAAGATCCTCGGATGAGGATTCTTTGGTATAAACTACGTAGACATTTGACTAAGATTGCGTAGCATTTGAAGCTGAAACCGTGCGTCCTTTCAAGGTGCTACGTAGACTTTGATGGCAGTGAAAGTGCACTAAGGATCTAATAATATGGATAAATAGAATATAACGATGAGCTAAATAAAGAATAAAACATAAAAGTGCACCGGTGATTTTTATACTGGATCGGACATCCCGTCGTACGTCCAATCCCAGACTCCTTCTGGAATTTCACTAAACAACCCTCTCCTGTCCCGGAGGAATAGGTTTCTACAACACTTCCTGAACAAACGAATAGGACTTCGACTCCTTGCCTAAAGATCTCCAACATGACTTCTATAGCGACCCGTCGTTCTGTACCCTTTGAGCTGACATTAAATCACACTTGTCCAACACAAATTGCATGAAAAGACGAATAACTAATAGAAAGAAGAGGAGAGAAGAAGAAACAGAACAACAATACAGATCTCACAATCGAAGTGGATCAAAATATAATATATATAATAACAGATCTTTATACAAAAAGGAACTGTAACTGTTAATATACATACAATCATCAGAGTACAACAATCAATACATCAATATGGATAGTTATTTTAACTTGTCCTCACCAGTACTTAATTTACAACATAACACACACATCGGAAATAACCAAGTCCATGTAATACGCCTGAAATCCTCCAACATGTCTCCTGAGCTCCATAGCATCCTAACCTGAATCTGTAATACTCGGTCTGACCCGAGCATTATAATAAAATAACACCCGAGTCAGTCTGGAAAACAAGCGTGAGAAAACACACTCAATTTGAATTATTACTGTTATTAAAAATCCTTTGAAAAACATAGGTATCTCGTAAGACCTCGCCACACATAAATACGATGGGTTTTTACCTTACGATAACCAAAACTCTTTTATATAAAATAGCCAAAATTGTTACATTAATTAAATTCCAGCATACTAGGCTCTACAATCAAAACCATAAAGCTCGTATTGGAGAATGGATTTCATACTATGACTAGGTAAGGAACTGTAACAACCCGCATATTCTACGATTGAATATTTAAATATTTTATTTAAATATAGAATCGTTAATCGGATTGAAGTCCGAAAAGCTACTTTTTACAAACAGTCGAATTAGGACTCGAGACCACTTCCGTTGAGTTCAAAATGTCATTTGCGACCTTTTTGAGTATAAGCTTCGATATGTTTGGAGTTAGTAGAATTTTGCTACTTTTTCACATAGGGCTTTGGGTTTGGGTTCAGCCCATTTGCCCAATTCTGGTTATATCAACCCAGCCCCTCTCCACTTCTCTTCATTCATTCCTCATTTCCTAACTCTCTCAAGCTCAAGAGAATAATGGGGGAAAAGATTGGAAATGGAAATTCCTAAGCCCTAGTTCCATTGCAAATTCAAGCTCCTACTTCCAAATTCAAGAAGAAGCTTTGGTAAGCCTTCCCTTCATCTTCTCCAACTCCTTCTCCATTCAATTTCAGAAATTTCCTAAACCTAATTTTGGAAATGTTTCTCTTTTAAGCTTGGATTCAAGCTTGTTGAGTTGGAATTGAAGAGTAATTGTCCTTGCCTTGCTCTATAGCTCCCTCTTCATTGTTTTTGTGAAAAGGTGAGATTTTTATCTCACATCTTAAACTATTTTTATCTTTGATTGTTAGGTATGAATTCCTAACACTTATTCATGTGCTATTGCTTTTGGTTTGGAAAGAATTAGTATTCATTGATAGGGCAAGAAGTGTTGGAAATCAGGCTCCGGCCGACCGAATGCAGGGTCCGGTCGACCGACCTGCTACTTGAGCACTTCCCTGCCTCTGTTTTGGGAGTGCAGGAATTTTGGCTCCGGCTGACCGACTAGGAAGTCCGGTCGACCGACCTGCTACTCGAGAATTTCTGTCTCTGGTCCGGTCAACCGACCTCAGGGTCCGGTTGACCGACCTGCTCCTATTTGCCAATTATGCCTATATTGCCTATTTTGTTTGAATTTCCAACTTTAATCAATTCGTGTTGTCTCCCTTTTGTTGTTATCATTTATTATCGACTTTGATGACATTCTCTTTAGAAATTATTGGAAATATCCATTTTGATGGATTTGGTATCGATTTCTTTGGATTTTATTCACGTCTTCGAATGTGAATTTTTATGATTGATTGTTTCTACAATCACTTCTATGATTTGTCACTTCAAAATATAAAGGTTTTCTATACTAGTATTAAATATCAAAACCCTTTCATTAAAATGATTTCAACACTATTTTATTACAAAGATCATTTCTTAAAATCGTTTTCCAATCTATTAGTATATACAGCTTGGTATCAGAGCCAAACTTCGGAACAATGTAGAATATTCTAACAAGGATCATTGTCCTAAGTCTTTCTTAGGAATCGTGCCATAGGATTTGATTCGAGTCTTCGTACCGTTCTATCCTATTTCTTTTTATAATACCTTGTTTTATCAATCATGATTGTTTGATATTCATTCTAAGAATAACCTTTTCTTCTTCTTTTCTTTCTTTCTTAAAGAAACGAAATGGTTGGTTCTGGCAGTCCTTGCGCTGGTCAATCCAGTAGTCCTTCTCTGGATGGCGTATTCATGTCGGCCCAACAACTTTTGGATCTTGTAAAGAATCAAAGGTTTATCTGTGCTTTGGGTAAGAACCCCGAAAAGATTTTACCTTTGAAACTTGAAGTTCCTTTCAATCCGCATGTGGACTATTCATTTTCGACATTTTCAATCTGTTAAGCAGATTTCTGTTTTTCCTTTGTGATTTTGATTCCAATTTGATGGCATCATTTTATTCTTTAAGCTCACATGATGAGGAAAGTGTTATTTCTCTTATTCATGTAGTTTGAGAATTTTCCGGTATTTTTGAGTTTGTCTTAGGATTATCACCTAAGCAATCTTTTGAGCGGTGTTAAGGTCTTTTTAGCTCGACCTTGCCACCGATTTTCATTTGCTACGAGTTGCGGGAGTTAGCATTCCATTTACCGCATTCCGCACTTGTTATGAAACTTATGGATGACTTATTATGTCATTCAGTTTGTCTAGCTTATTTCATCCATTTTATTAATCGAGTATTCTACGATCTCGATGACTCCATTCTTGTATATATTGATTTTGGATGAAAACAACAATTTAAAATTTTGCAAATCTTTTTCATAAGATTTATTTATAAGTACAATTTGATTTTTGCTCTTAAACGAGCAAAGAATATTCTTAAAGGTCTTTAAGAAACATGTTTATCATATAGAAGGTGATTTTGTGATTGTATTGCCCATTGAGCGCATTAAGAATTCTGGTCGATGCGCTTGATCAACGTTATCGATAGGAATCTCCTAAACGCTTTGATGAGACAATCAGACACAGTAAATTGACTTGTAAAATAAAAGTTTTTTCTGAAAAGAGTATTACATAAAGATAATTGTGATTTTTAAAGTTTTAGATTTTCGGGAAAGAAGATTATTTGAAAGAATTCTTTTCCGATACTTCTATTCTTGTGATTCCCGATGGGAACCAAGACTTTATCTTTTGTACCAATGGTAATCATATTGGTTTGGATGTCGTTCTCTTGCAAAAGAGAACGTGCTATCACTTGTGCTTCTAAATCATTAAAGCCGATCGAGACTAGGTATGCCACTCATGATCTAGTGCTTGCGGCTATTGTTTTCGCTTTTAGAGTTTGGCATCATCATTTTTGGGGGAGAAATTTGTTCTCCGCCTCGATCATAAATCTTTGGAATATTTATTTTCTCATAAGGAACTTCATGTTGACTCGAGTTCCTGGCATCTTATGATCTTGATATTCTTTTTGTTCCCAAAAGGGAGATTGTGTTGCCAATGCGCTTAGTCATAAGCAACAAGTGGTTGATTCTTTGATGATGTCTGAATGGAATTATCTTTTTATCAAGTTCATCAGACGTTTTGATATACTTCGTTTTATTGAGCTTTATCTCATTTCTTTTATGGACTAGCGTCCGATGTTCTTTTATGGTGTTCGGTTCGTTTGACGTACTGTTTGCACTACGTCGATGTTCTAAATTATTTGAGCTTTGGTTCATCTGGCGTACCATTATTGTACTATGCCGTTGTTCCAAATTATTCGAGTTTCTCGTTTCTCAGGCACACCATTTTTGTACTACGCCGTTGCACCGGCTCAATTTTCTGTTATTCACAACGTTTTCTTACGTCTTTCTTCTATGGAAATGCCTTAAGGTTTCCGATTTTTATTCTTGAGCTTGGTGTTATAGTAGGGATTGAAGTTTCATAAGATTTGACTTTTGAGCAACATCCTATTCGCATCATTTCTTCGAGGGTTGAGCGCCTTCAAAATAAAGATGTTCTTTTTGTGTGAGTTCTATGGTTCTCAAATCCCAAGGATTTCTCTTGGGAAATCTAGAGAATTCATCGAACGAAAACTTTCGGACTTACTCTTTTTTGCTCTTTATGGTGAACTTCTTATTTCAAATTTTCTTTTGTGTTGATATGCTTTTATGGTTGTTACTCTTTATTTTCTTCTTAAGTATTGCGAGGATGCAATTTCTTTAAGGAGGGAAGTCTGTAACAACCCGCATATTCTACGATTGAATATTTAAATATTTTATTTAAATATAGAATCGTTAATCGGATTGAAGTCCGAAAAGCTACTTTTTGCAAACAGTCGAATTAGGACTCGAAACCACTTCCGTTGAGTTCAAAATGTCATTTGCGGCCTTTTTGAGTATAAGCTTCGATATGTTTGGAGTTAGTAGAATTTTGCTACTTTTTCACATAGGGCTTTGGGTTTGGGTTCAGCCCATTTGCCCAATTCTGGTTATATCAACCCAGCCCCTCTCCCCTTCTCTTCATTCATTCCTCATTTCCTAACTCTCTCAAGCTCAAGAGAATAATGGGGGAAAAGATTGGAAATGGAAATTCCTAAGCCCTAGTTCCATTGCAAATTCAAGCTCCTACTTCCAAATTCAAGAAGAAGCTTTGGTAAGCCTTCCCTTCATCTTCTCCAACTCCTTCTCCATTCAATTTCAGAAATTTCCTAAACCTAATTTTGGAAATGTTTCTCTTTTAAGCTTGGATTCAAGCTTGTTGAGTTGGAATTGAAGAGTAATTGTCCTTGCCTTGCTCTATAGCTCCCTCTTCATTGTTTTTACGAAAAGGTGAGATTTTTATCTCACATCTTAAACTATTTTTATCTTTGATTGTTAGGTATGAATTCCTAACACTTATACATGTGCTATTGCTTTTGGTTTGGAAAGAATAGTATTCATTGATAGGGCAAGAAGTGCTAGAATCAGGCTCCGGCCGACCGAATGCAGGGTCCGGTCGACTGACCTGCTACTTGAGCACTTCCCTGCCTCTGTTTTGGGAGTGCAGGAATTTTGGCTACGGCTGACCGACCAGGAAGTCCGGTCGACCGACCTGCTACCCGAGAATTTCTGTCTCTGATCCGATCAACCGACCTCAGGGTCCGGTTGACCGACCTGCTCCTATTTGCCAATTATGCCTATATTGCCTATTTTGTTTGAATTTCCAACTTTAATCAATTCGTGTTGTCTCCCTTTTGTTGTTATCATTTATTATCGACTTTGATGACATTCTCTTTGGGAATTATTGGAAATATCCATTTTGATGGATTTGATATCGATTTCTTTGGATTTTATTCACGTCTTCGAATGTGAATTTTTATGATTGATTGTTTCTACAATCCCTTCTATGATTTGTCACTTCAAAATATAAAGGTTTTCTATACTAGTATTAAATATCAAAACTTCTTCATCAAAACGATTTCAACTCTATTTTCAATATCAAACTCGTTTATAAAACTGTTTTCCAATCTATTAGTATATACAAACCTTTACCTCATTCGTGTGAGAAAATATAATTAAATGGCTTAGCAAAACAAGTGGTATGAAACGCTTGCGTTTACTTCGTCGGTTAATTGATGGACTTGTTCGATTGAAACTCTTGTGAAAATTTTCTAGTGGAGATCTCCAATCTGTTCGTAAATATTTGATTTAAGCAAGTGGTTATGGGACATGAAGCTAAACTCTTATATTTACTAGCTTAGTGTAATCGACACTTCTTTATGATCGATGATGATCATTTTATGGTTTAGACTAGCAATGTGCGATGTCTCTTTGTCTGTGTGTCAAAGGCCTTCGGGCCATCCATGTGTTCGGAAAATTAAATGGATAGCTTCCCATCCGTGTGTTCGGAAAATTAAATGGATAGCTTCCATGAGATAGCTTCTCATCCGTGTGTTCGGAAAATTAAATGGATAGCTTCCATGAGATTGCTTCTCGTCCGTGTGCTCGGACTTCCCCCTTTTAGTGATTTCTGGATTTCGTGTGTTGATTTCTGGATTTAATGTTTCACCAACTTTTACAATTGGCATTAATGTGTATGTCATTTATTATGGCTTGGTGAATTAAATAAAGAATATGACATTCTTTTTATGCTATGAGATTCGTGAGATATTTGTATGATTTTCCTTTGTTGATTTTCTAATGTATACTTATCATAGTATGACATCTTTTTGTTATCATATGTTTTATTATCATATCTCATATTCTATCTCATTTTATCTGATAATTATAGCTAGACTGATCCGTTTATTATTTTCTTCTTAAATAATACTCGGGTCAGACTGAGATTTTACAGGTGCTTCCTCTTGACTTCCTATCTGGAACCATCATCTGAGTTTTGGCTAACCACTCTAGTTTAGTAGTTTTTGTTGTATACTTTTGAGATTAGACTCCTTGATGTATACATATTCTATTGTCTTGCACTTGTATCTATTCTGTTGTGTTATTGTGGATCTTATTTGACCACTACTCTGATGTACACTTTAATGTGTTATATTCATATCTATTTCCGCCTTTGTAATATGAATTGCCTATGACTGATTTATGTTATGCTTATTTCTATGTTTGTTTCCGAGGTCCATATAGCCACTGTGTAGTAGCTTTGAGTTTGTATCTGTATGTCGGATTTCCTCTTGAGATGAAAAGTTATATTTTTAATCTGGCATATCGATACTCGCACAAAGCAATTACACAGATGGTCGCTCCTCAACAGCCTTATTCTCCGTGCTAGATGACGGCATTACCTCGTAGTGTCCTTGGCTAGCGTGGGTATAGAGGTGGGGCATCTCAGGAACTACCTCCGATGAGTACATCTCAAGATCAATGCACTCGAGTCTGACAAGAAAATCTGGTACCCTACCACATAGAACCGGCCTAACACTTGACTACTAGTATTGAATATATCATCATCCCGGTCTTCCGACCGTAATCGAGATCTCTCATGCACAACCAAATCCATAATAATAGGGTAATCTGGATAGATGATGACATATCCTAATGGGAGCGACCCACTTAGCCCTGCTGCATGCCCTGTTTTAGTCATTTCCCAGTTGATGAGGCTTGAGACCACGTTTACCTTTTTGAATAGCAATCCCACATGGAATGCTAATGCTGCCTTCCAGGAAAAATGCAATGATAACGTTCATCCATACAAGTTTTCCTGGGTCTAGACAAACCGAATCTCCTTTAAGATCATCATCTCCATTATCTTCGAGATATCACAATTCGTAACGCACAAATCAGATCGAAGTGGTTTTTGGATAATTTAATCTGATCCCGGTCTCTTCAAAACGATCAACGAATTTGGCCAAATTTAATAGTCGGTTATTTAACTATCAAATTACACACATAAGCAGTCACTGGGCCCATATTATAATCTTTCAAAAACATTCATTTCAAAATATGTTTACAAAGATATATATTCAAATCTCTTCCAATATCCCAACATTTGAATACAATTTCAAATATTTATCCATAACATGATATTTTTAAACCATTTCAACACTCAGAAATATTCCCGAATTTAACCTATAACACTTCGAGAAATATTTCATTATAATTCATTTTACACTTAAAATGTTTTTCCAAAACCCTCTTTCCAATACTTAGGAGAATACTTATAGGCTGATTCTCCAAAAATCATTCTAATATCAAACTTAGGAAATATTTCATAACTTATCTCATAATCTTCAGAACTATTAATAAATTTCTTTTTACAATTTCCAAAACTGATTTATACTCTTTTATAAACCCAACCAACAATTTATAACTTCTTTTATGAATTCGGATTTCATTTTCGAAGTTCCCATATTTCAACATTTTGGAAATTCCATCTTCTCTCAAAATCCCTTATAAGATTCTTCTTATCAAAAGCATATTCGTTAAATAAACCCCGTTTACAAATCTCGAGAGGATTCATAAATAAATTCAAGCATTTCAAAACTCTATATATATGTAATAAGTATTTTTAAGGAATAATAATTTATTTTCAAAACATGTTTAAGTAATTATTTACAATATCAATACTTTTAAATAAACATCAATAACTCATTTTCAATTCATTTTTAAATAAAACTAATCAATCTACAAAGCTTATAATAAAACTTAAATATCTTTTCAACTAATATTAAATATTTGAATAACCAACTTTATGAAATATTTCGATACTACAATAGTTTTAAATTTCAAAGCTAAATAAGTAAAAATTTCCCTTTAAACAAACTTAACTTCTTAATAAAAATATATGTAACAACCCATAAATTATGTAATATTTTAAATGGAATTTTTATTGAAAACTTTGATTTAAATTATTTTAAAATCGATAAATTTGGAATTTTAATGTATAATTTTGGGATTTGATGCAAATTATTTTTTTCAAATTTAATAAAATAAAGATTTTTCTTAAAATTTAAATTTTGTTCATTTGAAATTTGATATTTTATTCTTTTTTTACGAAGCTGGATTTAATTCTAACCTTTTTTCTGCTTTTCGTTTCGTAAAATTCTGATTTTTACTTCTCCAAATTTGTAGTTTTCAGCGTATTACACGCAATTGCTTTCATGTTTATTTTCTCTTTTATTATTGGGCTTAGACTAATGGGCTAGGGTATTCTAAAAGCCACCTATATTGTCTGTTCATTTGAAAAGGCATCAGTTGAGAAAATTTTACGTACATAAATTATTTCCTACCTTCTCTTTTCTCATTCACATCTCCTGCTCAGAAAACACAATAAGTTCTTCTTCCTCTTCTCAATTTTCTCTATAATTTTTTTCTCTTTTCTTTCTCCTTCCTCCTTTCAAATTACGGCCTTACCTCATCACCTTCACCACCTTCTCCCATAGCCGACCATCACCACCATCCACATCCATTGATTTTTGCCTAGGCCGAACCCTTTTCTTACCAAACCCTAGTCAATTGCATCCCCTTCCTCTTCAAATTACCTTGCCGTGACAAACCCTAGGCCAAACCACCTCCTCCCCTTTCTTCTTCCCCCTTTCTCCTTTAATTGTTTCGACCATCACCACCTTCCAAAACCCTAGCCGAACCATACAAACCACTTTTTCCCTTCCTATTGCCTTGCCATGACCTTTAGCCTAACCCTAGCGTTGTCTTGACCCAAAACCACACCTAGACCGAGCCTTGTAGCCACAAACACTAGCCTATGGCTGAACCAAACCTTAAGCTATCATGGACGAACCCTTGGAGCAGTCTAGGCCGAGCCCAAACATGGTTAGACCGGACCCAAACACCACCTATAGCATAGCCTATGTGCCCCTTAGGCTAGCCCTCTCATGTATTTTACAAAATAAAATTTTTTACTTTTAGTTTCCTACGTAAATGTATTTATTTACATATGTATTTTATTTATTTTTCCAAGCTTTGGATTTGGATTCTCCTCCCACTCAAGCTTGTACGTGATTGTCGTGCTTAATCGTAGTTGTTGTGTTTGTTTGAAACCCTTTTCTCTAGCTAAAGAAGGTGAGTAATCACGAATGACTACATAGTTATATTTTGTGAATTGATGTCATTTTGTAATACCCCAAAATTTTGTGAAAAATCATTTTTATAAAATGATTTAATTTTTGAAATATTTAGATTTAAATGTGGTGAAATTTTTGGGAATAAATAGTGTGCAAGGATATGTGGGCACATGCACATGGCACAAGGAAAAGATTCAAAAATTTCTGGAAAAAAAATGATGATAATAAAATAAATAAACTGAGCAAGGAAGCATTTCAAATGTGATTTTGAAATGTAGATTATTAATCAAATTAAAGATGTTTTTTTTTTGCATGAAAATTAAATATTCCCAGTAAAAAAAAATATGTACACTTATGCACCTATATATTTTCTGAGAGCAGAAAGTGTTAAAGCAAAACAATAAAAAGGAAACATTAAAATGACATGAAATGTAATACAAGTTGTTAACTCCCTTTTAGCAACGACTTACGAGTTAAAAAGCCTAAAACCTGTGTACTCAACGATTTACGACTTAGTTGCTGAAAAGGAATCTACGGCTTGAACGACCTACGACCTACCGGGTTAGGGAGCTACGACCTAAGAGAGTCTACGACCTAACTGTTGAAGGAGGCTCTGCGACCTAAGGGAGTCTACGAACTAACTATCTCAAAAGCTTCGCGACCTAGCAGCTTGCGACCTAAAGAAGCTTGCGACCTAAAGGAGATTGCGACCTAACTACATAAGATGTGTGCCGACCTAGAAGCCAACCGACTTAACAAATTGCCGACTTAAGATTGCGAGTTAACTCTGCTCCGACCTAACAATACCGAGCTATGAAATGCTCCGAGTTAAGAAGTACCACGACTTAACAGTTTACGACCTAGTGGGCCTACGACTTAATAGCTTCATGACTCAACGAGACAAGCTTCTTACGACTTAAAGGCTTAACGACTCATGAGGTCTTACGACTTAAGAGGCCTTACGACTTAAAGGCTCTACGACTCATGAGGTCCTACGACTCATGAGGTCTTACGACTTAAAGGCTCTACGACTCATGAGGTCTTACGACTCATGAGGTCTTACGACTTAAAGGCTCTACGACTCATGAGGTCTTACGACTCAAGAGGCCTTACGACTTAAAGCCCGTGCTTATGCTACCTTTATCTGGTAAGTCGGCTACGAGTTAGCACTTGTCTTCAACTGAGCCACAAGAAAAACCCAGTATGGCGCCCATGAGTTATCTTAAGTCAGCTATGAGTTATTGCTTACCTTAAGTCGGTCACGACTCATGACTTAGCCAATTTTCTGTCCAGAATTCAGAGCTGCTCCTATAAATACCCCATCACTTCCAACATGAAGGGGACTTTTGGCCATTCATTTCTTCAAACGCCATTATGCTTTCGAAGTCTTCTCTCATTCAGCAATCAAAGATCTTCAAGCATTCGAGACACTACAACAATCTTCGAGAAGAACTCCTTACATCCAACACAGATTCGTCGAGTTTCATCAACAAAGATTGAGCTAGTAGTCAAGAGTGCTTTCGTGATCAAGTTATATTGTATTTTGAAGTATATTGTATCAAATTGTAACCGAATCAGCAATAAAAGATTATAAAGTGGACGTAGGCTCAATTACGGGCCGAACAACTATAAACCTGTTGTTCATTTACTGCTTTTCTGCTATTTTCAGCTTATATTCTATTCCCGTACCAACGGGTGGTGCTTTCACAATTCTATTACATACACTGGGTGTTAATGTTCACTTTTTATCGTTAACATTTTGGTGCTTTCATTGAGAGTTGAACTCAAGCGATCATCCACCGTTGCTTCGCAAAGATTCATAAAAAGAACCTCTCTTAAAAACCAGATCCGAAATAATGGCTCCTGGAAGAAGATGTAGACCTATCAGATCCGGAAATGCTCACGAAGGAACTTCCGCTTCCCCGACAACAGACCAAGCAACTCCAACCGTTGGAGTCACCAGGGCTGAGTTGGATGATGCAGTTTCTGGATTATACCAACAAATTGAAACTCAAAACGCTTTGATGATGGATAGGTTAACTGCTCTGCTCGGGGCAAATCGTCAACCAGAAAACCATCAAACTACTCTTCCTGAAATGCCACCTTTCCAGGCTGATGGTTCTATGCCGCAACCAACTTGTCATGAACATATGCCCGGGCAAACTTCCGAGGGAAGAACTGATGCTTGTCCGGAGGTGTCTTTGAACAATAAAGAATACCTGTCTGAAATGGTTAGCCGCATCATGAAAGAGAGCATGCAAAGGGAAGAGGATGAGAACGACTGGGGATTTGCACCAAGCAGAACTCCGTTTACTGAAAGGATCCTGAAAGCGGAGTTTCCAAGGAAATTTGCACCTCCTACTATCCAAGCCTATAGGGGAACCAGTGACCCTAATCATTTCCTATACAAATACGATTGGCATATGATCGGTGCAAGAGCATCAGACGAGATCAAGTGTCGATACTTTCCGGTATACCTGGAAGGTGTGGCTTTACTTTGGTTCACAAAGCTTCCAGTTCGGTCTGTAGATAAGTTCTCCGACTTAACGCAAAAGTTTAAAGAACAGTTCAGATTGTAGGCTTCAAAAGCTAAGGATATAATGTCACTGTCTAACCTTGAACAAGCGCCCGGAGAATCAATCAAATCTTTCTTGAGCTGTTTCAATATAGCTTTAGCCGAAGTGGAAAATGCGGAACCACGTATGATCCTGACTTATTTGGTGCGAGCCATTGATAAGTCGAGTAAATTTGGAATATGGCTAAAGATGAAGGAACCGAACTCACTTGATAAATTTTATAAAAAGGCCGACGAGTTCATTCGCCTTGAAAGCCTTTCTACGACATCAAAAGTGGTTGCTGCCCAAACTAATAGTAACAATGTCCCATCTAATAAAAGAGGATCTGAAAGTCAGAAAAGGGAGAATGAAGGAGGAAAGAGCCGGGGAAATGAAAAGAAACCTCGCCGCTTTAATTCTTTGGATTATACTCCTTTAACTGATACACCAAGAAATATCTTTTTTGCAACAAAGGACGTTGTCAGGTATCCTAAGCCACCCGAGATGACGAGAGGTGCTAAGCGCAATGGAAAATTCTGCCAATTTCACAATCAACCTGGCCATGACACTGACCAATGTCGCCAATTAAAGAACGTGATTGAAGAATTGCTGGAGCAGGGTAAACTCCAACAATACGTTAAGAGAAGCGGAGTCAATCCAACCTCATCCACTCGGGACCAACAACGTCCTACCCATCAATCCGATTCTCACAACAACGCTGCAGCACAAGATTCAGAAAAGCTTGTCATTAATGTTGTCACAGGAGGTCCACACCCAACATGCAGAAGTTGGGACGACTGCTAATTGTCCACAAAGCTGCAACTAGGGCATCTTTCACTTTCTCTGGCACATACATCCAAAAGCTATGAATCAAGCACAAATGGAAATCCAGCTTGGAGATTCTGAAACAACAATAACTTGCACCCATTTTTTACTTAGCAGCATTCCTTGAAATTGTAAAAATGATAATGGATGTGTGACTTCTACATTGTAAACCGCTGAGAAATCAGTGTGACTGAATAATGAAAAACTATGCATTCTGTGTTTTCTATTATAAAATGCCTGTTATATTTCGATGTTTAAATACTCTAAATGTATTGCTAAAATGTCGATCTAATATTGCAGGTCATTAAAGCAAAGCTCACCCATCGCAAAGCTAAGCGAGCCTTACAAATCATTCATTAAAGCAAATACCAAGCAACAAAAAATTCCATATTCAAATCCGATACAAGAAGAACCTCACATAAAAAGTTGACAACTTCACTGGGGCAAGCCTTCATTAACCAGTTGTGATTGTCAATATGAACAGACATCCAGCTAGGTAACTCGCGTTTGTCCCATGAAGTTATTCAACAGTGAAGTCCACTTCTTCGGATGAGGCAATTTACTTACAAAAGGAACGAAGACACGCTTGGAAATGATAATAAAAGGTCGCTAATGGGCAGATGATGGGAGAATATGGCCAAGCAAGCACGGAAGCAACCAAAAGGAATATTGCTCCTCAATAAAAGGGCCGGTAGAACCATCAAAGGGCACTTGCTAATTGATCGTGATGCATCCGATCAGGCAGCTTGCGTCCGTCCTGTGGATCTACTCGCCCCTGAGAAGCAACCTTCCTGGCACACCAACCAACCGATGCTCCTTCCCAAAGGTCAACAAAGCCCTCTAACGAGGCACGCCAATAAATGGGAGAGCTTTCCTCAATCAAAAAGATCGGTGGGACTAACAAAAGGGGCACCGTGTTAGTTAATTGCGATCGTTTGTGCAAACAAACATCCAATCAAGCAACTTGCGTTCGCCCCATGGACCCCTCCGACCATGAGAAAGTAACTTCCAGGCAATCAAAAGCCCTTTTCGGAGGCACAAGCCCTCTTTGGAGGCACAAGCCATCTTCGGAGGCACGCTTCACCATGCTTGAAGCACAAAATCAAAAGCCCTTTTCGGAGGCAAAAGCCCTTTTCGGAGGCACATTTCACCCGTGTAGAAGTGCAAAATGCTTCTCTTCGGAGACCCACTTCACCAGTGATGAAATGCTAAAAAGCCCTTTTCGGAGGCACATTTCACCCGTGTAGAAGTGCAAAATGCTTCTCTTCGGAGACCCACTTCACCAGAGCTGAAATGCCAAAATTTCTTCTCCTCGAAGACCAAAAACTGCTTCTCCTCGAAGACCAAAAACTGCTTCTCTTCGAAGACCAAAACTGCTTCTCCTCGGAGACCAAAAACTACTTCTCTTCGGAGACCAAAACTGCTTCTCCTCGGAGACCAAAATTGCTTCTCTTCGGAGACCAAAATTGCTTCTTTTTGGAGACCAAAATCGCTTCTCTTCGGAGACCAAAATTGCTTCTCCTCGGAGACCAAAAATTGCTTCTCTTCAGAGACCAAAAGACCTCTGCAGAGGCGTACTTCACCTTGCTTGAAGTACCAAAAATAAACCCTTTACTGGGGCACAAAAATCAAAACCTTCTTCAGAAGCTCATTTCATTGTGCCGGAAAATTCATTTTTAAACAAATAAAAGTGATCATTCCCAAAAGTCGAAGTGTTCTTCTGACAGAAAGAGAAAGTAAAAATTTCTCCAGAAACGAGATATACTCTATTAAAAGCAGAATGATTCCTTCCTCAAAAATGGAATAGTTATTCTCTAATATAAGAGTATCAGTCTTGTAAAAGCGAGAAATATTGCAATGCACTTGTGGTGTGGGGGCAACATTATACAATTCAGTTACATTAATAAAAGTAATATACAAGCGACACACCACAAGTTCATTACAATATCACATAAAGAAGATGTGGAATAAATGCGTTCTTGAAACACAGACAAGAGTTTGTACAAGTAAAAAGAATCGTTTACTCTACACTTCAAATGAAAAACAGATATATTCCTACATACACAAGAATTTGTACAAGTAAAATAGCTATTTTATTCAATATTATGGAAGCTTTTTACATTGTGCAGATTACAAAAAGGAGCGGAGACCGGTATCCGCACAATCTCCGATCAATACAAAAAGCAAAAAAGTCAAAATCAAACTCATTTCTCCTTCTTCCCACCCTTGGAGCTTTTACCCGGCCTGGTAATTAGTTTCGAAGGCCGTATCGGATAAGAAGGAGAAAGAGACTCAACCGGATCAATCTCTGCTTCATCCCCAGCAGCAGAAGAACTTTTCTTTCCTTTCTTTAAAGCCACACGTTTTCCCTTCTTCTTGGAAGAAGACTCACTCCCCGGAGCAAGAAATGTGGAAAGCTTTGTGTCATAGTCAAAAGACCGCTCCGGGGTCTTCTCGCTATCTTCCGGATCTTCAGCTTTCTACTCCTCGGAAGCAGGTGGTTCATCCAAACCTTGAAGGGCTGCTATTTGTTCTTCCTGTGAACCTGGTTGAGAAGCTGGAAGAGGAGTAACTTGAGAAGGAGGAGGAGCGGCAGCTGAAGAAGGATGTTGGGTGAATTCTCACCCCGGACCGGAAGAGTCGAACCAGGCCTCCCACCGAACCAACTCCCACCGAGTCGACCTACCAAACTCCTTAGAACCCATCCAACTGCTACCGGACCAACCATCCAACTGCTACCGGTCCAACCATCTCCTGCTACCGGTCCAACCATCCTACTGCTACCGGTCCAACCATCCTACTACCGGACCAACTGCTACCGGTCCAACCATCCAACTGCTACCGGTCCAACCATCTCCTGCTACCGGTCCAACCATCCTACTGCTACCGGTCCAACCATCCTACTACCGGACCAACTGCTACCGGTCCAGCCTACGTCCATCTCCACGCCGGTCCAAGCAATGCCGAACCAAGACATACCAGGCCAGATCATCTCAGCCCAGGCCCATCAACGACTATACATATCCTGGACCCCTACCCCTAGCCTCACTCTATAAATAGAGGGGCAGGGGTACAGCAATGGGGACAGGTTTTGAGAGCTCAAGCACGGAAGGAACTTTCAAACAACTTTCTTTTACTTGTATCAAAGCTTTGCACTTGTAATCACAACAAAAGAAGAGAAATAACATATAAAGTGGACGTAGGCACATTCTGGCTGAACCACTATAAATCTGCGTGTCTTTTTACAGTTTAGCCCCCGTTTTTCATATATTTGCATAAACCTCCAAAATCACTAAGAACAACATAAGATCTACTAAATCGTATAACTTTGAGGTGTTTGTCCATTTTTTGTGCAAACATTTTTGGTGCTTTCACTGAGAATAGAAACTCGAAGCTTCAGCTTCATCTACTTAACGAGTTTTCCTAACAGCATCGTCCGCCGCTTGGAAAACATGCCCCCCAAACAGAGAAAAGATGTTAACAAAGGAAAAAACATCGCATCCAGTAGCCTTCCTGATCCAGCTATTGCGAATCAAGTAAATCGTCCTCCTCCAGCAACGGTAACAAATGAAGGACAGGCTAACCCAACCACTCCTGCCACAGAACAGCCTGCAGCAATTACTAGGGCAGATTTGGACAGAGTTGTTGTTGAAGTAACTAACCGCTTCACGTCCCAGCAGGAAGCCTTGGTGGACCATCTCATGTCACGCTTGAGGGACGCTGAAGAATCCAACCGCAACACTGAATCATGGGGCGAGTCCCAGTCTGGAGGATCTCAGAGACAGCAAAGATCTTCCTTCTTCGAAGGAGCTAACGGCAGAAGTAGCCGTGGTAGGAGCCGAGACCGAGCCCAGCCCGAAGTTAGGCCTGAGGAAACGTTTGGTACCGAACCCAACGGGGAAGGTACCGGGCGAAGGTCAACTGCAGCTGAGCCTGTCATGCTGCCTAACCACAGAAACACCGGTGAACGGGGCCGAGCTAGAGTTCAGCCCGAAGTTGGACCCGAGGAAGTGCTTAGATCAGAACCCAACCGGGGAAGATCAAGGCAAGGGCCAACTGTAGCTGACCCAAGCATGCTCCCAGAAGATCAAAGGCAGCCACTGGAAAATATGAGGAATGATAGACGATACCATCCCTACAGGTTGTCTGGACGGAATCAACCCCACAGAACAGAACCAAACTCATTTCTGTCTGCTCCAAATTCTGATGAAAGGATGGCGCGCTTATTCAGAGAGTGTGTCCAACGGGAGCAAAGAGATCGAGGGATAGGCGCTAGGGTAACCAGCCCTTTCGCCCGCAATATCGAAGTTGCTATCACCCCCCGAGAATGGAAGATGCCAACAATGGAACCCTACAAATGGACCTCCGATCCCGTTGTACACTTGCAGAGATACACACAGCATATGCTCATGAGTGGAGCAACAGAGGGAGTACTGTGCAAATGCTTTCCGCTCTTCTTAGCAGATCTTGCTACCTCCTGGTTCTGTCATCTACCCCAAGGCTCCATCAGCTCATGGGAAATGTTGAAAGAAAAATTTATCAGTCAGTTCCGCATTCATGTGGAGCAACCTAAGGACGCTTATTCCTTATCCAGCGTCAAACAGAAACCTGGAGAAAAGCTGCAGCAATACCTAACCAGATTCAACGCAGCAGCAGCCGCAGTTCAAGACGCCGATGAAAAGCTTATCCTGATGGCTCTCTGCAGTGGGGTGCATCCGGACACTAAGTTTGCTAGAAGATTGACAAAAGAAAAATCAGCTACTTTACCTGATTTCTTCCATGAAGCCGGGAAATACATGAGGCTTGAGGATGCTGCCATTGAGGGGCAGTCGGGACAGCAAAGTAAGACGACCCATGGCAACGCCCCTACTGTGGCGAGGGACACTCGAAGAAATGATTCCAGAGACAATGCTGGGGGCAAGAAAGTAGAAAAACGCCTATATCGGCCAGGACCAAGATTCGACTCTTACACCCCTTTGAACGAGACCGTCGAAAATATCTTCCTTGCCACCCAAGGCGAAGTTAGATACAAACGCCCACCATACAAGAAGGAATCAGATAGCGCACAGAAATCTGGAAAATTTTGCCGCTTCCACGAATCCCACGGACATGACACCAACGAATGCCATCATCTCCGAGATTTGATTGAGGAACACATCAGGAGAAAGAAACTGGAACGCTATGTAAAGAGTCAAGACAGGACTCCAGCTCCTGCCAATGAAAACCCAAGGCTACCCTCACCAGGGACCGGCAGAGGCGACCGCAACGCTAGCAGCTCTAGTCAAGAGAAGATAGTGGTCCATACCATCTCAGGAGGTCCGCACATCGCGGACAGAAGTCGGAAAGAGATGGAAAGATATGGGAAGTCGCTTAGAGACAATAGAGACTGTGTCAACACAGTTATAGAAGAGCGCCACCCAAAGCGGAAAGAAAGTAATGACATCACATTCAGTAAACGCGACCTAGAAGGAAGACAGTACCCTCACATGGATCCCATGGTTATCTCTGCCCGACTCGGTCCCGCCGAAGTTTACCGAATCCTGGTAGACACTGGAAGCTCTGTAAATATCCTGTTCAAACACGCATTCGACAAAATGAGGCTGTCAATGAAGGATGTATCTCCCTGCGATAAACCGCTACACGGTTTCACTGGAGATGCGAAAATGCCCATCGGGCAGCTGGACCTCTTCGTTGAAATTGGAAGCCATCCCCTCTCCGCTGTAAGGAAACAGACGTTTGTGCTAATAGAAAACCATTCGGCCTACAACGCCTTCCTAGGAAGACCAGCCCTATCTGACTTCCAGATTGTCCTAGCCCCGTGGTGCCTGAAAATGAAATTTCCAACAGACAATGGGGTAGGGGAAGTGGAAGGAGACCAAGATATTGCACGAGACTGCTATGTAACCGAACTTCGCAACAACCACAGGAGAGATAAAGGGAAAGGTGTAGAGATTGCCCTCTGCACAAAAAGCCTTGAAGCATAGCAACTAAAGAAAGCCCCTCCTCTTCAATACACCAGCGACCCTTTCAATGAATTAGACCCTAGGGACAAAGAGGAGGAGGCCACCGCCGAGCCTGCAGAGGCTATGGAGTTTATATCTGTAGACAAGCACGACTCAAGTAGGCTACTGAAAATTGGGTCGCAGCTGAAAGCTGAATTGAAGGAACAACTCATTGATTTTCTCCGCCACAACTTGGATGTGTTCGCTTGGTCACACGCTGACATGACCGGAATCTCCCCCAACATAGCATGCCACGTATTAAAAATTGATCCTACCAAGGCGCCTGTAAAACAAAAAAAGAGAAGTATGGGGGCAGAGCGATCAGCAGCACTCGATGAAGAAGTAAAGAATCTACTCGCCAATGACTTCATACGAGAAGCTATTTACCCAGAATGGATCGCCAACCCGGTACTAGTAAAGAAGGCTAATGGGAAGTGGCGGACCTGCATTGACTTCTCCAACCTAAACGACGCCTGCCCAAAGGATTGCTTCCCGCTTCCCAGAATCGATCAACTTGTAGACAGCACGGTCGGGCACGAACTCCTGTCTTTTATGGATGCATACTCAGGATATAACCAAATTCCTATGCATGCTCCCGACCAAGACCATACTAATTTCATCACCGACCGGGGTTTATACTGCTACAAAGTGATGCCCTTCGGACTTAAAAATGCAGGAGCCACCTACCAGCGCCTCGTCAACAAGATGTTTGCAGGGCTAATAGGACGAACAATGGAAGTATATGTAGACGACATGCTGGTAAAATCACGGAAAGCCAAAGATCACGTAAGCCACCTAGGCGAAATGTTCCAGGTACTTCGACAGTATGGAATGAAGTTGAATCCACTAAAGTGCTCCTTCGGAGTGTCATCGGGAAAATTCTTAGGATTCATCGTCCATGCCCGAGGGATAGAAGCAAACCCTGAACAAGTCCGAGCATTAAGGGACATCAAGATACCTTCCACCCGAAAGGAAATGCAAAGCCTAAATGGAAAAGTGGCTGCCCTAAGCCGATTCATCTCCAAAGCCACGGACAAGTGCGTCCCCTTTTTCGAAGCTCTAAAGAAAGATAAAGGAAGGTTCGAATGGACGGACGAATGCTTAACCGCTTTCCTTAACCTAATCGAACACCTCCAGAAACCACCGGTACTCTCGACCCCAAGCGAAGGCGAAGAATTATACCTATACCTTGCTGTGTCATCTCACGCTCTAAGCGCTGCCTTGGTGAGGGAAGACAACCGCACGCAACGACCAGTTTACTTCGTCAGTAAAAGGTTTACTGGGGCAGAAGTCAGATATCCTAAGCTTGAAAAATTAGCATACTGTTTACTAATCACTTCACGAAAACTATGTCACTACTTCCAATCCCATTCCATCAAAGTTCTGACCGATCAACCACTGAGGCAGGTACTCCATCGTCCCGACACTTCCGGGCGACTACTTAAATGGTGTATTGAGCTGAGTCAGTATGATATCACCTATCACCCTCGCACCGCCATCAAGGGACAAGCCATGGCTGATTTCATTGCAGAATTCACTACCAACGAAGATAAGGAGCAACTGGAAATAACGGAAGATGTCAAGTGGAATCTCTTTGTGGACGGTGCATCTAACGAACAAGGCTCGGAGGCAGGTGTGGTAATAATCACTCCCAGGGGAAATAAACTGCACTATGCTATAAGGTTGGAGTTCGCTGCCACCAACAACGATGCAGAATATGAAGCCGTAATAGCCGGATTAGAAATTGCTATCGAGATCGGAGCCAATTCTTTGTGCCTTCACAGCGATTCTCAGCTTATTGTTAATCAAATACTAGGGGAATTCCAAGCTTGAGAAGAACGACTCATAGCATATCTAAAGAAGACCAAGTCGCTTCTCAACCGATTGGACCACTACTTAGTCAAACACATCCCTCGGGAAGAGAACCAAGAGGCCGACGAATTGGCAAAGCAAGCAAGTATGAGGGACGTCGCCATCTTCGGGGCAGTAACTGTCTCAAAGCAAACGATCCCAAGTTTTGAGCAAGTGAATCTGATAGCTACAACCGAAGAAGCAACTTGGATGACTCCCATCTGAGACTACCTGCAAAATGGCACACTACCCGACGGGCGTAACGAAGTCAAGAAAATCCTGAGGAAAGCGTCCCGCTACACAATACAAGGAGACATCCTCTATCGGCGCGGGTTCTCTAACCCATTGTTAAGGTGTGTCGCCGGAAGGGAAGCCAAGGAAATCTTATCCAACATTCATCAAGGAAGCTGCGGGGATCACACCGGAGGGCAAACGCTAGCAAAAAAGATACTCCGATACGGATATTTCTGGCCCACCTTAAGCAAGGACGCCTTAGGTTTCGTCAAGAAGTGTGACAGATGCCAAAAATTTGCTAAGATCCCTCGGCTACCAACAACCGAGATCACTCAGATGACCAGCCCTTGGCCCTTTGCAGTATGGGGAATTGACTTAATCGGTGAACTGCCAATGGGTCGAGGCGGCGCCAAATATGCTATAGTAGCAGTCGACTATTTCACCAAATGGGTGGAAGCAGAACCTCTAAATAAAATATCTTCAGCGAAAGTTATCAACTTCTTAATCAAAAATGTTCTGTGCAGGTACGGAGTCCCACTAAAAATCATTTCAGACAATGGACTTCAGTTTGACAGCGAGGAATTCGCCAACTGGTGCCAAGAAGCCGGAATTCACAAAAGCTTCTCATCCGTAGCATATCCCCAAGCAAACGGACAAGTCGAAGCAGTCAACAAAATTCTGAAAACTCTAATCAAAAAGAAGCTCGAAAAGTCAAAGGGCGCTTGGGTGGATGAACTCCCTACGGCACTATGGGCCTACCGCACATCCTTCAGAACATCAACAGGGCACACTCCTTTCTCTTTGGCATACGGATCGGAGGCTATGCTCCCAGTTGAAACCATTGTGCCTTCCCACCGTAGGATCCACTATAACCCAGAAGAGAACGAAGAGCTCCTCAACATGTCTTTGGATCTAGTCGAGGAGAGAAGGAATGATGCAGTCCTAAAAACAGCAGCCCACAAGCAAAAGGTGGCAGCACAATACAACTCCAAAGTCAAGCATCGTACCTTACGAGAAGGGGATCTTGTCCTCAAGCGAATCTTCCCTCGCCCCGGAGCACTAGACCCAATCTGGGATGGACCATATGTAATTCATAAAGATCTCCACAACGGAGCCTATATTTTGTCAACAGTGGATGGAGAGGTGTTCCAGAGGGCATGGAACATCCAACACCTCCGTCGATACTTTTCTTAACTTGTATTGCCCATATGAAGTGAATTAACAAAAAGAATCAGTGGACGTAGGCATTTTTTCGTGCCGAACCACTTTAAAAAAGCCTTGTCTCTTTTTTAACTTGTTCCTTTGTATCTTGGCTGCTTGTTAACTTTATCCTTTTCTGTTGAACAAAATCCTGAGCATATAGCATTTCTATTCAAAGCACTCCACAATGCGACTTCACGTGGACAAGACCTAACAGGTACTACGCGAATCTATGCCCTCACCAATGAGACACTTTCGCTCCGGCATCCCTCTGCTGCGAGTCAACTCATTGTTCGCGACGGCCCTTAAAGCCAACTGTAATGAGCCGATTATAAGCCACCGAGAAGGCCGACTATAGCCGAGGCAGCTCATTACGGCATTAGGCTCGCCGGCAACTGTGAACCGATTATAAGCCTCAACATAAGGTGTGGCCAGCCAGGGGCAGTTCACAGTTGACGATCGGCACCCACGCTAGCCGGCCACAGTAAATCGAATAATACCCACGACTACGGGCCATAATGGCTTGGGTAGTTGCTGTGCGCGATCTCGGCTCCGATGTGTCTTAAGTGCGGCTGTGGCAAAAAAGAATTAACTCCCCGCGGAGGCGTAAGATGGGTGACAAATTTCTCCAAGACCCACAGCTAGGGAAAGTGACCACAAAGCCCGTTTTCCACGAACTTAAGCACATCGAAGGCCTTCCGTGATTGGAAGTTTTACTATTTCACATATTTCAATTTTACTTAAAAAAAAACTTTCCTCCTATCATCTATAACAAACCATAAAGTACAGGATGCAGGGTAAGAAATACCCGCCAATGGATGCAGAGATTCACAATCAGATGGCAGGGCATTCAACTGCTTTCCATGCTCGGTCATACAAGATATTCGAAACTGCCATTTACAAGCAGAACATGAAAGGCGGTATTTTCTTCCTTTATGTGCAGATGCATGACTGTAATTTAATTTTTTCACACCACACGCTAACATTGCAAGTCATGAGACTATGATTTAAAACCAGAATCTGACATCAAACACAATTTAATTACAAGAATATACATAGCTACATTTCTCATACGATATGTCGAAATAGCAACAAATATTCAAGAAACGACAAAATCAGCTTAAGTTAAAAAAATTACACGTCAAGAATAATGTTGATTATTACAAGTAATGAGAATTACAACTTAGAAGTTACTCTACTACCTTAAGACTAACAGATACAACACTGCCAAGCCTACAAAAAGAATTTTCCAGGTCCAGTCAGGGAGCCGGTTACATCGAAGTCTTGTCCTTGCTCTTTTGCCCGCCTGTCCGGTCATGAAAAGGATTCATTAGTGACGAGTAACCAAGTTAACGGAAAGACTAGAAAGGGAAACTTACCAGCACCTGCTTCTTGACCATCCTGGTCGTCATCCTCCACCTGCACACCTGCCTCTTCAGCAGCAAGCAGCCGCATACCCTCCTTTACCGCCACTTTCTCCTCCTTGGTAAATTGGGCAGTGACCACATCCATACTGAAGACCGTTCCACCCTCTTTATCTGCATCAGCCTTAGCTTCCTCCAAAGCCCGAAGATAGGTCTTGGCCATGACCCTGGGATAATCATCCATCCAAGAGAGATTGCCCTGCTTCCAGGTCCGGAAATACATGTCCTGGAGCATGTCATCCATCATTCCCTCGTTCTCCTCAAACTCCCTCATCCGGGCATCGGAGGCCGACAACCGTTCGACGGCAGCATCTCTCTCCAGTCTGTATCTCGAGCAATCGGCCTGAAGGGACCTCCGCATCACCTCCATCTCTTCCCTCAACTTAGCTTGGGCAAGCTCTGCAGCCTCAAGTTTCTCGGACAATTCCTCCACCTGCTCGAGATCCGCTCTCCGAACCTCGTCCACCGTGGCAATAGACATGTCAATCCGCTCTTTGCAAGCAGCTTCCATTTTCCGCAATTCGGCCCGACTGGCCTCTTCCATGTTTTTCCTTAATCGCCCAGTAGCAGCCTCCTGTTGAGAAATCTGGATGGCCTGATCCGCAAGCTGCTTGGCCTGATCCGAAACCACCAATCGAAGTCGGATATTGGCGCTCCCAATCTCCTCTCCGGCCTTAACCAGCCGAGCATGATGCCCCATCAGCTTTTTGGTCTCCTCTGCCACCCGATCAATGTTAGATTTGGCCTCGTCTCCCATAGTGACTATACGAGTGGTGAGTAGATCGAGATCTAAGGACTTGGCTTCATCAAGTACTCGTACCATGGGGTTACGGGGGAGAAGGTGTTCACCAGTGACTTCGTCAAAAGTAATATCATGAGAACCTGGATCCAGATCAGGATGACCCGCGAATGGATTACGGGCCAGGTCGGGACGGTCGATATGAATAACAGAAGGGTTTCCGGACGGGTGTGGAGAAGGTGCAAACTCGCTACCCTCCTCGGTAATATCATGAATAGGCTGAGCCGGAGGCTGAGGACCGAGCGAAGTTTCGGATAAAGGATGACTTCTCTTCCTCTGCTGAATACCCTCTTCGATGACCCCAAGAAGGGGACGGTATCCGACCACATCCCCAGAGCGTTGGGTTGAGGGCTTAGGCTTAGCAGAAATTTTGGAAAGTTTATATTGCTCGAGCCTGTGTCGAAGGTCTGAAGCTTTGGGCGTCTTGCCTGCTCCTGATATAAAGAACAAGTGTCACAATCTTACATTACTATATGATTCAAGAAACGCGGTAAAATTTAGAAAAGGAAAAGAAACACAGCAGTGGTTGTACAAACCCTGGGGAGGAGTGGGATACTGCAATAAGTCCTGGATTTCATTCCAGGATGGGAGCGGGTCATAAAATATTCCTAAGTCCCTATCATTAGTGAAGCATGCAGGGGTCAAGAGTTCACCTTGAGTCGTCAGAGCCACCTTGGCCGGAATAGTCGGAGAAGACTCACTTGCACCAGTCCCGGCTTTGTCCGCCTTCCCGGTCTTCTCTACCAAAGCCGGATCATCATCCAACCCCTCAAAAGCTTGGCGGAGAGCATCATCCGTCCACTCTTGCATTTCGCCTACTTGCCCAGAAGATAGAGCCCTGGAACCATCACCACCCTGTCCATCGCCACCATCACCACCAAGACGCTCAACGTCACTTCCGCCCTCCGCCTCACCTCTTTCTTCCTCCGCATCTATCTCCCCCTGAGTAAGTGGACAATTGCTGGGAGAAGGACCGTCCGACCTCTTAAGTTTCTTACCTCCGACGGCTGGAGGTTTCGTGAATGGTTTTCTCTTTCCACCCTCTGCCGCAACGCCTCCCTTAGCCTGAGCAGCCGCCCTCTCTTCCGCCGTTTCCCTCAACTTAACTACAGACTGCTGCGGGAGGATCAAGTTATATTCCAGAAGAATCGCATTTCTAATCAAGTAGGCAGATGATCTGTATTTCCCAAGAATGGCTTCTATCTCCGCCGCCGTCTGAACCAGGCGGTCAGTCTCCACAACCAGAAAGCCACCTGTCGCTAGCAAAAATGAGAAAGTATGAGAAGGAGCATCGCAATCGGAATAAGAATTATAAGTAAAAGCATCAACTTACATCCTGAGGTAAAGCGCCGGATGGAAACGGAGTCGTCCGTAACAAAGAACCACTCTTTCTTGAACATGCTGAATTTAGAGTACAGGTCCAGGACCGGCTTGAAGGTCACAGCGGACTCCAAGCTAATATATGGGGACCCCTTTTTATAGCCTCTTAAATTATACAAGTACCGGATCTCCCGGTTGGAGGGTGCGCGACCATACTTTCTCCGAAAGATAACGAAAAGGCTCACCAGTATGGCATAAGAGTTGGGCTGAAGCT
Organism: Allium fistulosum; assembly: GCA_030737815.1. Lineage (NCBI taxonomy): Eukaryota > Viridiplantae > Streptophyta > Magnoliopsida > Asparagales > Amaryllidaceae > Allium > Allium fistulosum. The sequence goes on along the minus strand of CM060902.1, from coordinate 1,139,213,848 downwards.
GGAATGGGGCCACCTTCAGGTACGTGAGGAAGCTGACTACCCAAGCATTGAGAGGCGGGATAGCACCACACATGCAATGGTACCTACTATAAGCAAAGTATCCTTCGGGAGGACTGTATGGCATGACCCCTGGGCCCGGCAGCAGCATGAGGGCTCTATCAACCCCGAAGGAACGAGATATAACATCGAGTTGCTCCTCTTTGAGAGAGCTAGGAAAGCAGTCAGGCGGGGAATCCAGCAGCTCCTGGGGACCATATCCATCCACTAATGACCTCGGGGCGGGCCCATGACGCTCCGATCCTGATTGAGCTGGGGGCACAGCCGAGGACTCTCCTTCACCCCCGGATCTCCTCTTATCTGATCGAGTTTCAACTTTTCGAGACATTTATCTGCAAACATGGGAAAAGTATATCGTTAGAATACACAAGCAGCATAATCTGGAATTTCGCTCGAAAATTCCAAATGTGAAAGACAAGGTCCATTCGGCACCCAGAGTATACTTTCATTCGGCACTCAACTCGTGAGTTCATTCGGCGAAATACAATGCCTCAGTCCATTCGGTAGTTCAAGAACGTAAATTCATCCGGCAAAAAGAACCTCACCTTGATTCGGCTAACAACTTGATTCGGCTAGCAACTTGATTCGGCGAAATAACTTGATTCGACTAAAGCTTGGTTCGGCTAAAATGATTCGGCAAGATAGCAGCTGGATGGTTCGGTAGATGGAAAAGACGGAGGCCCTAACCCTCTACTTATAGGTGAAAGCAGACTACCGGACCAAATGAAAAAGGAGAACTAGGATGGTCAAAAACAAAGCAGGATACGTGCCTACACCTACCCTGCTTTGGGGGGCAAGTGTTGGGTGAATTCTCACCCCGGACAGAAAGAGTCGAACCAGGCCTCCCACCGAACCAACTCCCACCGAGTCGACTTACCAAACTCCTAAGAACCCATCCAACTGCTACCGGACCAACCATCCAACTGCTACCGGTCCAACCATCTCCTGCTACCGGTACAACCATCCTACTGCTACCGGTCCAACCATCCTACTACCGGACCAACTGCTACCGGTCCAACCATCCAACTGCTACCGGTCCAACCATCTCCTGCTACCGGTCCAACCATCCTACTGCTACCGGTCCAACCATCCTACTACCGGACCAACTGCTACCGGTCCAGCCTACGTCCATCTCCACGCCGGTCCAAGCAATGCCGAACCAAGACATACCAGGCCAGATCATCTCAGCCCAGGCCCATCAACGACTATACATATCCTGGACCCCTACCCCTAGCCTCACTCTATAAATAGAGGGGCAGGGGTACAGCAATGGGGACAGGTTTTGAGAGCTCAAGCACGGAAGGAACTTTCAAACAACTTTCTTTTACTTGTATCAAAGCTTTGCACTTGTAATCACAACAAAAGAAGAGAAATAACATATAAAGTGGACGTAGGCACATTCTGGCTGAACCACTATAAATCTGCGTGTCTTTTTACAGTTTAGCCCCCGTTTTTCATATATTTGCATAAACCTCCAAAATCACTAAGAACAACATAAGATCTACTAAATCGTATAACTTTGAGGTGTTTGTCCATTTTTTGTGCAAACAAAGGAGAAATTGGTGCAGTTTCCGGCACGTCCGCTGCATAATAAAAGAAATCAAAATCAGTATTCTCCGAGAAAAAAGAAGACCGTGAATCATCAAAGTTACCTGGAGAAGCCGGTTTAGCGAGATCAATCTCAAATTCCCGAGCCTGGAAGTCCTTCATTGCCTCTTCCTCTGTAGGAGTGGTTACAGTTTCTTTGTCAACCTTAGCGGGAGGCGTGGAATGAGAGCTAGAGCCAGTAATATCCGCATAAGCTAAAGCCGAAGTATAAGCAGGAGCAATAGGAGGTATTTCTCTCTCAGGAAGCTTCTCTCCCGTCGCCTCGGCCCGCACTCGGATAAGCTGCTCTTTTCCTTTGGCAAGGGCAGCGCGGTCGCTCTCACCTAAGTAGGTAGCTTGAAGATCTGCTTCAGCATAACCGACACCGCCAAACAAGTCAATGATTGCCTCCCATACTTCCGCTAAGGTGACTTCGTATTCTGGTCCCAAAAATGAAAGGCTCCCACGCCCCAGGACGCAATGCATATAAAAGTCGAATAAAGTCGTGTCAATGGTGGCTTTGGTTGCCTTTTGGGATTCTTCAGCCGCAGCCTTATCAGAGAAAGCTTCATCACGCTCTCTTTCAGCTTTCAATAACTGGGATTGCAGCCTCACAATTTCTAAGTCTCGAGAGCTGATTTTCTCCTGAAGTTGAGCAGCGTCATCACGATATTTTCTAGTAACATGCTGTTCTGCTTCAAGTTTTACTTCAGTATCTCGCTGAGCAGCATGGGCGTCTCGAACTTGTTTTTGAAGCATTTCTTCTTTCTGAGAATAAGAAGTGGAAGAAGTGGCGAGCTCATTTTTAAGTCTTTCAACTTCAGCTTCGAGCTTCCCATAATCATCGCTAATGCTTTTCATCTCCGCATCGTGCTGCTTACGCCATTTGTCCCATTCTGATTTATCGTTCTCCATGGTCATCATCGCCTCAAGGTTCATATGGTTGACCCTTTGGAGTTCATCAACCAGCTTCTGCCATCCAGACATTCTTTCAATATCAAGCTTGACAGCATCGACATTTCTCAGCATCGCCTGCTTATCAATGGGAACCAAGTCTAAGTCAAAACGGACTCCTTTTAGACACCAATTTGGAAATCGGCTCTGAAGTGTGGGAGGCCCGTCCCCGGCTTGATACTGAGGCCTATTAATAATTGCCTGGATGTCAGACTCCTTAAGGGTAGGAGAACCGGACGATGTATTAGGAGGAACAGAAGCGGTAGTCTTTTCCGAGATGTTAGATGTGTCTTTCTCACCAAGTCTGATCCGTTTGCTGGAATCATCAGAAGTATGACTCTTCCCCTTATCGTCGTAAGATTTCCTTTTGTAAGGATCATCGCTTTTGCGGGAAGAGTCACGTCGCTCGTCTCTACTCCCATAGTGCTCTTCGTCTTCTCTCCGACGACGTTCCTCATGAGCTCGCATTTCATGAGCCTTTCTAGCAGCCCTTTCCTCATCAGTTTCCCTCGGAGCGCCAATATAACTCCTAAAGTCATAAGCATCGCGGCTTCCGTGACGCTGGAATTTGTCAAAGTAAGAGCCACTTCGCCCCATTGTAGAACCTGAAATTGAAGAAGAAGGGCAAGTCTTAGAAATTTTCAAATTTAAGGAGCTAAGTGCATATAAGTGCCAAAATCCTAAGTGTGTGTGGCGTGTGGGCTATGCACGTCGAACTACAAACCACTTTTTTGTGTGGGAATGGTGACGGCTTGTATAGAAGGCGTTGTGGTTTGTTGCAAAGAAGAAGTTGCTTCAATGACAGAAGAGATCGCTTTAGAGGCGTCATCTTTAAAGAGCTCCTGAGAGGTTATCATGATGTCGCTCAGACTGTCAAAAGTATCATCGCCGTGATGCATGGGAGAATTATCTTTTTCAACTTCCACCTCAGCCGTCTTTTCAAGAATGTGAAGATTTTCCTCCTCTTCAGTAACCGGGGGAAGTGCTAACTTACTGGACAACCCCGCAATGTCGGTAAGAGTAGAACACTTTACCAATGAAGTCTCAACGGTAATTTCTTTCGGTGAAGGTTCTTTAGTAGAAACGGGGGCATCTGACTCCTCAGCTGAAGAATCAAGGACTTCATGTGACTGAGTGGAGCGGGAAGGATGTAAGAATCCAAATTCATGGAGTAACTCATCTTTTAATAGAAATTGAACACTCCTCTCCTCAACCGGCACGGCCATAAGCCTCTCAAAGGTAGCCTTGTGACGAGGTTCCCTAGAGGGGGAAGGGAGCGCTGAAACAGTAGAAAAAGAAGTTAACACATGACAATTTGGACTTCGAAGAATTTAGAAAACACAGGGAAAAGATAGATAATCGTACTTCCCACTCTCCAAATGGCGTAAAATCCCGGGGGACAACGAACAAAGAAAAACTGGCTCAGTGTAACGACCCGTATTTTTACGGATCGAAAAGCTCGTTCAAATCTGGAATTTTCAACATTTTTGGTTGTTTCAGATTTTGGGAAGAATTTTGGTTAAGTCTTAAGTCGTAGCCGACTTATGGGTTCTGGACGAGTTAGGAAGTCTGGACGAGTTAAGGACTAAAGTATAGGTCGGCGGCGACCTAAGGAAGATAGGGGAGTGGTTTAAGTCGGTTGACAATTTGGGACGACCTAAGGAATTAACCGGGTTAAGGAAGTTAAGTCATAGAGTGGCTTAGGACGAGTGACCGACTTAAGGGAGTAGCCTATCTAAGAAGTTGACCGACTTATAGTGTTGACCGACTTATAGTATTGACCGACTTAAGATAGGAAATGACCTAAGAGATAGGTCGGCAGTGATCTAAGGAAATTAAGTCGTGACCGAGTTAAGTGTTAAGTCGGCTGACCGAGTTAACGACTTAGTAGTTAGCATATCTGACAAATTATTTGTTAAGTCGTTGCCGAGTTAAGGAAGTGGGGTTGACCGACTTAAGAGGTTAGGGCGACCTAAGGAAGAATAGTAGGCAGCCTAAGTACTCTGGAGTAGAGTTAGGTCGGCAACGACCTAAGGACATGTTGTGAGCGACCTAAGTGTTTGGGTGTTAAGTGTTAGGTCGGCAGTGTGTGTTGAGTTATGAGTCGGTAGGTCGTCTCCTGTGTTAAGTTGTTGAGTCGTCAACCGACTTAGGACTTGGGTTTTGCGGCAGTATGATGAGTCTGCTTCGTTGGGTCGGTCATATGGTTAAGTCGTAGGTCGGCGAGGCAGTTAAGTCGTTAGGTCGTATAGCTTGGTTAAGTCGGAGGCCTTTTCAGTTAAGTCGTAGGCGCATGCCATAAGTCGTAACCGACTTAAGAGACAGCAGTTTTGTTGCGAGTCATAGGCAGATGAGTTTTTAGGTCGGCAAGGCACTAGGTCGGCAAGGCACTAGGTCGGCATGGTGTTAAGTCGGCACCGACTTAAGGAGATAGCCGAGTTACGACTTAAGGGCAGTTTTCAGCTATAAATAGAGAGCTTCTCTTCATTTTTGGGATCCGGATTTTGAAGCGACGAAGTGCTGCCATTTTGAGAGCTCGACTTCTACACTTCTTCACTTCTTTTCTCCACTCTAATCTAGTGCTTCCATCCATCCAAATCGAAGATCAAGATTGAAGATTTAAAAGCTTGGATTGAAGATCTTCATCTTTTCAAGAGAGATTTCTTCATTTGAAGCGGATTTGTGATAGATCTAGCTTCATCCTTCGCTGTCCAGATCTGAAGTGTGTTGATTTGAGGTTGTTTAGGTGATTTGGTGAGTGGTGATTATCTCTCACGCGGATCCAAAGGAGTATATCGGATTGTTGGCCCGATTTGGTGTTAAAATAGTGATTTCCATGCATTTTCTTCATCCTATGTGTAGATCCATGTAGATCCATTGTTCATGATGATGTTGCATCCATTTTATCATATGTTAACCTATGCAAGTTCATTCATCAAGTTTGTAGAGATATAATCCATGTTTTCATGCTTATTGGACTTTCAACTCTTTAATTACGAAAATGCCATTATTGTTATAATTGTCTACTTAGATCATTTTTGAATGCTTGATTGTTTGGATTGATGTTTGATTTGATTGATTGTTATGAACTAGATGATTGATGATTAGATTTAGACCGAAGACGATTCAAAAGCTAAGGGAAAGGCTCTTGAATTGGGAAAGCTGCTCGTGGCATATGTAGCGGGATGATGAAGCTCTTATGCATAGATTTGATGATGTGATGATGAGATGAGGCTTTGCGAGGATGTAATGAAGCGAGGCAATCATGTGATGAAGACTTGGTCTAATCCAGACGGGATCATTCCAAGCATGTTGATAACTCGGTGATATGATTCGAGTTGAAGATAATGAATGGATAGAGAATAGTCGTCGAGGAGGATGACTAGGAGGCTTGGATAGCATCGTTGTTGAAGGTTCTAGCATGCTCTAAGCAAGAGTACGTTTGGGCAGATTCGATAGTCCCAACGGCCAACTGTTGATGGTCGAGTACTCTGGGCAGATTCGATAGTCCTAGGCACGGGCTGCGACGACGTGCGGGAGTTATGTCTAGAACCGGGGTTTCCATTAGCCCTTGACGGACGGCTGAAAGAATGTGCCGGTCATTCAATTAACGGTGATATCGAAGCAATGATAACAGTGATAGCCAGAGTCATGGATGTTTGGTTGTATCGTCATTCGGACTCAAGAGCGGTATTTTCTGGGTGCTTATCTGATTTAGGCCTTGGTACTTGGAAAACATCGCCCTTGACTCGAGTGATAGTAGCTTTACTTTAAATTGTATGCTCTGCTATGTTTGCTTCTGCTTAGTGTGTGTCTGGGGGCTATCACTGTAGAATGAGGTTGGAGTGGGAGGGTTGTATTCCTATTCCTTTTCCTTTATGCTCTTTTGGTATGTTGTTAGTTAATTTACTGCTCACTAAGACTGTTGTCTGACTCAAGGCTTTATGTTTTAAATTCTTATTGCCTTGGGCTGTTCGTCCATTTTGGGACGGGCAGACTAGGTAGCAGGTGACAGGTGCTGTTCTCTTCTCACGATGCTGATATCGAAGACGAGCTGGAGGGTTGCATATTATCTTCTTATTATTTGTACTGGATATTCCGCTGTTTTGTATTCTCTGAGAGATTTGTAGTGAAGCTGGATGTATTGACTATGTGGATGCTTGTATTCAACTATTATGGAGTTTTATATGATGACATTTTGTTCTGTAAAGCTTCACTATACATATGTTCTATTGTATTTTGTCCATGCGCTGTGAGTAATACGATAGATTCTTTTGTTTTAAATCTTCCCTTGACAATCGTCCATGGTCGCCTGGCACACTTTACAGCGCACTATCTCTAGATTCGGTGCAGGGGTCATGGGCGGTCGTTTCATTTGGTATCAGAGCATTGGTTAATCGATTTTACCCAACGCTCGCTGTCGTAACTACGTATGAGAGACGTAATTGTATTTTGATGAATGAATACTATATATAATATAGTAGCTTGGTAGGGTTTGAGTCCTTTATGCAGTTGTTTCTCTAGATGTTCTAATCATTCCTTTTTATAGATATTGAGAATGAGTCGAAGAGGGAGACCAGCTGCTAGGGAAGGCCGTGCTACTGAAGAGACTGCTGATTATGCAGCCATGTTCGAAGCTATGATGACTTCGATCATGAGAAGGATACCAGTTCCGGGGGCAGCAGTAGATGTTGGAGTTCAAGTCCAAGCTCCGAAACCAGTGGATTTTGCTAAGTTGTGCAAGGATTATACTGCTCTTGGAGGGAAGGTTTTCTTGGGAACAGAATCAACTATTGAGATCCAGAGGTGGATAGATGCTTGTAGAAGGATCTTTGGTGATTTGGGAATTGACGATGCAACTAAGAGGAAGTTGGCATCAAGGCAGCTTCAAGGGAGAGCTTCTGATTGGTGGAACTCTATTACCATCACTACTCCGGAAGAAGAGATTACTTGGGAGCAATTCCAAGTCAGATTTGAAGCTAAGTTCATTTCTACAGCTCAGAAGTCTGTTCTGTTCAAGAGGTTTGTGGAGCTCAAGCAAGGTGGAAGATCAGTTCTTGAGTATGTTTCTGAGTTCGAAGCTTTGTCCAAGTATGCCCGGTCATATATTGAATCTGCTTATCAGAAGAATGAGAAGTTTGTGACCGGCTTGGATAGTTATCTTGGGAGACAGTTGGTGGATCATTTGGACGATTCATTTGAGAAGCTTGTGGAGAAAGCTCTTAGGCATGAGAGTCTGTTTCCTAAGGAAGGATCTGTTGTTGCTGTGACCAAGGGAGAGTCTAAACCACAGCAGGGTGGAAACCAGAAGAGGAAGCAGCAACAGCAGAAGGGTAAGGATGGCCAGAAGAAGCCGAAAGGCGAGGTAACTTGCTACAATTGTCAGCAGAAGGGCCATTTCTCTAAGGATTGTAAGAATCCGAAGGCACCGATGAAGTGTCACAACTGTGACAAACCGGGGCATTTCAGGAAGAATTGTCCAGAACCAAGGAAGGACAGGCAGATTGTGCAAGCCTATGCTTTGGGAGCTGTTCCGTCGTCTTCGAAAGCTCCTACTGCTGAAGAGAAGGGAAAGAGTGTGGTTGTTCAAGGTACTCTTTTCCTATGTGGTATTCCAGTTAGAGTTTTGTTTGATACTGGAGCATCGCATTCGTTTGTTTGTAATGAACTAGTAGGCCGGTTAGGTTTGGAACCGGATATTGTTGATAGGCCATTGGTTGTGACTAATCCAGTTGGGGGTTCGTCTTGTTTGTGTATGTTATGCCGTGGTCTAGTTGTATCGAGTCATGGTTGCTCTTTTGTTTGTGATTGTTTTGTTCTGAACTTTGCGGGGTTCGGAATTATCTTGGGTATGGACTGGCTTAGGAAGTATGCGGCTAAGGTTGATTGTGAGAGGCTAGAGGTGGCAGTCGAGAATGTGGAAGGGCGAAAGATTGTGATACGATGTAAGCATGAGGAAGGCGTCTTCATGAGCTTCATGTATTCGCTAGTTGTTCCACGGGATGGACTGTCTTTAGTGCCAATCGCAAATGGATTCGAGGATGTCTTTGACGAAGTCAAAGGGTTGCCGCCGCATAGGGAGATCGAGTTTCGTATAGATCTAGTTGAAGGAGCCAGACCTGTTGTGATGCCTCTTAGGCGGATGGCGCCTAGGGAACAGCAAGAGTTGAGAGTGCAAGTTGATGACCTTTTACAGAAAGGATTCATTCGGCGTAGTGTGTCCGAGTGGGGTGCACCAGTTGTGTTTGCAACCAAGGCAGATGGGTCATTGAGATTGTGTGTGGATTATCGTGAGCTGAATAAGGTGACTAAGAAGAACAAGTATCCATTGCCGAGAATAGATGACTTGTTTGATCAGCTTCACGAGGCTAAGGTGTTTTCTCAGATGGATTTGGCAACGGGATTTCACCAGTTGAGAGTAGCTAAGGATAGTGTGCCGAAGACTGCTTTTCGGACACCATCTGGTTTCTTTGAGTGGCTGGTAATGCCGTTTGGATTGACTAACGCGCCAGCATATTTTGTGGATCTTATGAATAGAGTGTTCAGAGATCAGTTGAACAAGTTCGTACTTGTGTTCGTGGATGATATTCTGATTTATTCCAGAACGGAAGAAGAGCACAAGACGCACTTGCGAATTGTTTTGGAGATCTTACGGAAACATCAGCTGAAGGCTAAGTTTTCGAAGTGTCACTTCTGGAAGAGTGAAGTGAGGTTCTTAGGCCATGTGATTTCTGGAAATGGAATAGCGGTTGATCCCGCTAAGGTGGCAGCAATCCAGGATTGGGTTAGACCTAAGAATGCATCAGATGTGAGAAGTTTTCTTGGATTAGCAGGATATTATCGACGGTTTATCAAAGACTTCTCCAAGATAGCTGCACCGTTAACAGGATTGACGAAGAAGAACCAAGTGTTCAGTTGGGATGCTAAGTGTGAGCAAGCTTTCGGAATCCTGAAAGAGCGACTGACGAGTGCTCCTGTTTTGACTATTCCAAGTGGGAATGATGAGATGGTGGTTTACACCGACGCATGTGGTACGGGACTTGGAGCAGTTCTGATGCAGAAGGATAAAGTTGTTGCGTATGCCAGTCGACAACTGAAGCCGCATGAAAGGAATTACCCAACTCATGATTTGGAGTTAGTGGCGATTGTATTTGCTCTGAAGATGTGGAGACATTATCTGTTGGGAGTTCGATTCGAGTTGTTTACGGATCACAAGTCGTTGAAGTATCTTTTCTCCCAAAAGGATTTGAATCTTCGACAGCAACGTTGGCTAGAGTTTTTAGCCTCATATGATTTTGGTATAGCTTATACTCCGGGAAAAGGTAACGCAGTGGCTGATGCGTTAAGTCGAAGACATGCAGGATTGGGAGCCATGTTTTCTGAATGGAAGAGTCTCGAGTATTTAGCTGGATTTGACTTCAGGCCTAGATGCGAATTGGAACCTGAAATGTTGGCAAACTTATCGATAAGACCGACTCTTGTGGAAAGGATTGGCGAGAGTCAAAAGCGAGAGGATAAGCTTGTCAAGATTATCCGTGAATTGGAATCTGGATTGGAGCCAGAAAAGGATAAAGGATTCGAGGTCGATAGAGAAGGTTGGCTTCGAAAGCAAGGACGACTAGTGGTTCCCGATATAGATGAATTGAGGAGTGAAGTTCTGAAGGAAAGTCATCACTCGAAGTTGACAATTCATCCAGGTGGAAACAAGATGTATCGGGATATGAAGAGAACCTACTATTGGGAAGGCATGAAGAAGGATGTTGGAGATTTCATTTCCAAATGTATGAACTGCCAGTTGGTAAAGGCTGAACAGAAAAAGCCAAGTGGATTGCTTCAGCCCTTAGAAGTTCCCACATGGAAGTGGGAACAAGTGTCGATGGATTTTATTGATGGATTGCCTAGAACCAGAGCGGGAAATGAAGGGATTTGGGTCATTGTGGATCGTCTGACTAAGAGTGCACGATTCATTCCTGTTCGATCGACTAGGACTGCATCAAAGTTGGCTGAGTTGTATGTTAAGTGGATAGTTCGATTCCATGGTATTCCGAAGAGTATAGTGAGCGATCGAGACCCATTGTTCACTAGTGGATTTTGGAAGAGCTTCCAGGAAGTTTTGGGAACCGAGTTGTGTTTAAGTACAGCTTATCACCCTCAAACAGATGGTCAGACTGAGAGAGTCAACCGAGTTTTGGAAGATCTACTCAGAGCCTGTGTTTTAGATTTCGGAGGATCATGGGAAGATCACCTTCATTTGGTGGAGTTTGCGTACAACAACAGTTACCAGTCAAGTATTGGTATGGCACCATATGAGGCATTGTATGGAAGACCGTGTAACTCTCCGACATGTTGGTTGGAAACTGGGGAAAAGTTGATGCTTGGGCCAGAGATGATTCGTCAGACTTCAGATTGTATAGAGATCATTCGGCAACGAATGAAGGCAGCCCAAGATCGTCAGAAGAGTTATGCTGATAAACGTCGTAAGGATTTGGAGTTCGACGTAGGTGAAATGGTTTTTGTGAAGATTTCTCCACTGAAGAATGTTATCCGATTCGGGAAGAAAGGAAAATTGACTCCGAGATTTGTTGGACCATTCCCGATCATCGAGCGAATTGGAAAGCTCGCCTACAGATTGGAGTTACCGGAGAAAATGTCGGGTGTGCACAATGTTTTTCACGTATCATATCTACGGAAGTATGTGCATGACTCGAATACCGTAGTTTCTGCTGATAGCTGTGAAGATTTCGAAGTTGATCCAGTTGATAGAAGACCTCGTAAGCCGCTTCGTGTTGTTGAAACCGACACGAAACAGCTTAGGAGAAAGGTAGTTAAGTTGCTCAAGATACAATGGAGTGAAGATGATAACGACTGTACGTGGGAGGTGGAAGAGAGGATGAAGGCAGCTCATCCTGAACTCTTCAAGGTATGGCCTTAAAGTGTCGTCTCATCTCACGATGTTGTAACTTGTTCTAAGTCTTAGAATTCTGTACGCTAAGCTAGAATTGGATGCATGGTTTGTTGATTGCTATGGATGGTAGGCGTGCAGAATAGTTTATGATTGCTTTGTTCGTTTGGAATTTCGGGGGCGAAATTCCTAAGGGGGAGAGAATGTAACGACCCGTATTTTTACGGATCGAAAAGCTCGTTCAAATCTGGAATTTTCAACATTTTTGGTTGTTTCAGATTTTGGGAAGAATTTTGGTTAAGTCTTAAGTCGTAGCCGACTTATGGGTTCTGGACGAGTTAGGAAGTCTGGACGAGTTAAGGACTAAAGTATAGGTCGGCGGCGACCTAAGGAAGATAGGGGAGTGGTTTAAGTCGGTTGACAATTTGGGACGACCTAAGGAATTAACCGGGTTAAGGAAGTTAAGTCATAGAGTGGCTTAGGACGAGTGACCGACTTAAGGGAGTAGCCTATCTAAGAAGTTGACCGACTTATAGTGTTGACCGACTTATAGTATTGACCGACTTAAGATAGGAAATGACCTAAGAGATAGGTCGGCAGTGATCTAAGGAAATTAAGTCGTGACCGAGTTAAGTGTTAAGTCGGCTGACCGAGTTAACGACTTAGTAGTTAGCATATCTGACAAATTATTTGTTAAGTCGTTGCCGAGTTAAGGAAGTGGGGTTGACCGACTTAAGAGGTTAGGGCGACCTAAGGAAGAATAGTAGGCAGCCTAAGTACTCTGGAGTAGAGTTAGGTCGGCAACGACCTAAGGACATGTTGTGAGCGACCTAAGTGTTTGGGTGTTAAGTGTTAGGTCGGCAGTGTGTGTTGAGTTATGAGTCGGTAGGTCGTCTCCTGTGTTAAGTTGTTGAGTCGTCAACCGACTTAGGACTTGGGTTTTGCGGCAGTATGATGAGTCTGCTTCGTTGGGTCGGTCATATGGTTAAGTCGTAGGTCGGCGAGGCAGTTAAGTCGTTAGGTCGTATAGCTTGGTTAAGTCGGAGGCCTTTTCAGTTAAGTCGTAGGCGCATGCCATAAGTCGTAACCGACTTAGGAGACAGCAGTTTTGTTGCGAGTCATAGGCAGATGAGTTTTTAGGTCGGCAAGGCACTAGGTCGGCATGGTGTTAAGTCGGCACCGACTTAAGGAGATAGCCGAGTTACGACTTAAGGGCAGTTTTCAGCTATAAATAGAGAGCTTCTCTTCATTTTTGGGATCCGGATTTTGAAGCGACAAAGTGCTGCCATTTTGAGAGCTCGACTTCTACACTTCTTCACTTCTTTTCTCCACTCTAATCTAGTGCTTCCATCCATCCAAATCGAAGATCAAGATTGAAGATTTAAAAGCTTGGATTGAAGATCTTCATCTTTTCAAGAGAGATTTCTTCATTTGAAGCGGATTTGTGATAGATCTAGCTTCATCCTTCGCTGTCCAAATCTGAAGTGTGTTGATTTGAGGTTGTTTAGGTGATTTGGTGAGTTGTGATTATCTCTCACGCGGATCCAAAGGAGTATATCGAATTGTTGGCCCGATTTGGTGTTAAAATAGTGATTTCCATGCATTTTCTTCATCCTATGTGTAGATCCATGTAGATCCATTGTTCATGATGATGTTGCATCCATTTTATCATATGTTAACCTATGCAAGTTCATTCATCAAGTTTGTAGAGATATAATCCATGTTTTCATGCTTATTGGACTTTCAACTCTTTAATTACGAAAATGCCATTATTGTTATAATTGTCTACTTAGATCATTTTTGAATGCTTGATTGTTTGGATTGATGTTTGATTTGATTGATTGTTATGAACTAGATGATTGATGATTAGATTTAGACCGAAGACGATTCAAAAGCTAAGGGAAAGGCTCTTGAATTGGGAAAGCTGCTCGTGGCATATGTAGCGGGATGATGAAGCTCTTATGCATAGATTTGATGATGTGATGATGAGATGAGGCTTTGCGAGGATGTAATGAAGCGAGGCAATCATGTGATGAAGACTTGGTCTAATCCAGACGGGATCATTCCAAGCATGTTGATAACTCGGTGATATGATTCGAGTTGAAGATAATGAATGGATAGAGAATAGTCGTCGAGGAGGATGACTAGGAGGCTTGGATAGCATCGTTGTTGAAGGTTCTAGCATGCTCTAAGCAAGAGTACGTTTGGGCAGATTCGATAGTCCCAACGGCCAACTGTTGATGGTCGAGTACTCTGGGCAGATTCGATAGTCCTAGGCACGGGCTGCGACGACGTGCGGGAGTTATGTCTAGAACCGGGGTTTCCATTAGCCCTTGACGGACGGCTGAAAGAATGTGCCGGTCATTCAATTAACGGTGATATCGAAGCAATGATAACAGTGATAGCCAGAGTCATGGATGTTTGGTTGTATCGTCATTCGGACTCAAGAGCGGTATTTTCTGGGTGCTTATCTGATTTAGGCCTTGGTACTTGGAAAACATCGCCCTTGACTCGAGTGATAGTAGCTTTACTTTAAATTGTATGCTCTGCTATGTTTGCTTCTGCTTAGTGTGTGTCTGGGGGCTATCACTGTAGAATGAGGTTGGAGTGGGAGGGTTGTATTCCTATTCCTTTTCCTTTATGCTCTTTTGGTATGTTGTTAGTTAATTTACTGCTCACTAAGACTGTTGTCTGACTCAAGGCTTTATGTTTTAAATTCTTATTGCCTTGGGCTGTTCGTCCATTTTGGGACGGGCAGACTAGGTAGCAGGTGACAGGTGCTGTTCTCTTCTCACGATGCTGATATCGAAGACGAGCTGGAGGGTTGCATATTATCTTCTTATTATTTGTACTGGATATTCCGCTGTTTTGTATTCTCTGAGAGATTTGTAGTGAGGCTGGATGTATTGACTATGTGGATGCTTGTATTCAACTATTATGGAGTTTTATATGATGACATTTTGTTCTGTAAAGCTTCACTATACATATGTTCTATTGTATTTTGTCCATGCGCTGTGAGTAATACGATAGATTCTTTTGTTTTAAATCTTCCCTTGACAATCGTCCATGGTCGCCTGGCACACTTTACAGCGCACTATCTCTAGATTCGGTGCAGGGGTCATGGGCGGTCGTTTCATTTGGTATCAGAGCATTGGTTAATCGATTTTACCCAACGCTCGCTGTCGTAACTACGTATGAGAGACGTAATTGTATTTTGATGAATGAATACTATATATAATATAGTAGCTTGGTAGGGTTTGAGTCCTTTATGCAGTTGTTTCTCTAGATGTTCTAATCATTCCTTTTTATAGATATTGAGAATGAGTCGAAGAGGGAGACCAGCTGCTAGGGAAGGCCGTGCTACTGAAGAGACTGCTGATTATGCAGCCATGTTCGAAGCTATGATGACTTCGATCATGAGAAGGATACCAGTTCCGGGGGCAGCAGTAGATGTTGGAGTTCAAGTCCAAGCTCCGAAACCAGTGGATTTTGCTAAGTTGTGCAAGGATTATACTGCTCTTGGAGGGAAGGTTTTCTTGGGAACAGAATCAACTATTGAGATCCAGAGGTGGATAGATGCTTGTAGAAGGATCTTTGGTGATTTGGGAATTGACGATGCAACTAAGAGGAAGTTGGCATCAAGGCAGCTTCAAGGGAGAGCTTCTGATTGGTGGAACTCTATTACCATCACTACTCCGGAAGAAGAGATTACTTGGGAGCAATTCCAAGTCAGATTTGAAGCTAAGTTCATTTCTACAGCTCAGAAGTCTGTTCTGTTCAAGAGGTTTGTGGAGCTCAAGCAAGGTGGAAGATCAGTTCTTGAGTATGTTTCTGAGTTCGAAGCTTTGTCCAAGTATGCCCGGTCATATATTGAATCTGCTTATCAGAAGAATGAGAAGTTTGTGACCGGCTTGGATAGTTATCTTGGGAGACAGTTGGTGGATCATTTGGACGATTCATTTGAGAAGCTTGTGGAGAAAGCTCTTAGGCATGAGAGTCTGTTTCCTAAGGAAGGATCTGTTGTTGCTGTGACCAAGGGAGAGTCTAAACCACAGCAGGGTGGAAACCAGAAGAGGAAGCAGCAACAGCAGAAGGGTAAGGATGGCCAGAAGAAGCCGAAAGGCGAGGTAACTTGCTACAATTGTCAGCAGAAGGGCCATTTCTCTAAGGATTGTAAGAATCCGAAGGCACCGATGAAGTGTCACAACTGTGACAAACCGGGGCATTTCAGGAAGAATTGTCCAGAACCAAGGAAGGACAGGCAGATTTTGCAAGCCTATGCTTTGGGAGCTGTTCCGTCGTCTTCGAAAGCTCCTACTGCTGAAGAGAAGGGAAAGAGTGTGGTTGTTCAAGGTACTCTTTTCCTATGTGGTATTCCAGTTAGAGTTTTGTTTGATACTGGAGCATCGCATTCGTTTGTTTGTAATGAACTAGTAGGCCGGTTAGGTTTGGAACTGGATATTGTTGATAGGCCATTGGTTGTGACTAATCCAGTTGGGGGTTCGTCTTGTTTGTGTATGTTATGCCGTGGTCTAGTTGTATCGAGTCATGGTTGCTCTTTTGTTTGTGATTGTTTTGTTCTGAACTTTGCGGGGTTCGGAATTATCTTGGGTATGGACTGGCTTAGGAAGTATGCGGCTAAGGTTGATTGTGAGAGGCTAGAGGTGGCAGTCGAGAATGTGGAAGGGCGAAAGATTGTGATACGATGTAAGCATGAGGAAGGCGTCTTCATGAGCTTCATGTATTCGCTAGTTGTTCCACGGGATGGACTGTCTTTAGTGCCAATCGCAAATGGATTCGAGGATGTCTTTGACGAAGTCAAAGGGTTGCCGCCGCATAGAGAGATCGAGTTTCGTATAGATCTAGTTGAAGGAGCCAGACCTGTTGTGATGCCTCTTACGCGGATGGCGCCTAGGGAACAGCAAGAGTTGAGAGTGCAAGTTGATGACCTTTTACAGAAAGGATTCATTCGGCGTAGTGTGTCCGAGTGGGGTGCACCAGTTGTGTTTGCAACCAAGGCAGATGGGTCATTGAGATTGTGTGTGGATTATCGTGAGCTGAATAAGGTGACTAAGAAGAACAAGTATCCATTGCCGAGAATAGATGACTTGTTTGATCAGCTTCACGAGGCTAAGGTGTTTTCTCAGATGGATTTGGCAACGGGATTTCACCAGTTGAGAGTAGCTAAGGATAGTGTGCCGAAGACTGCTTTTCGGACACCATCTGGTTTCTTTGAGTGGCTGGTAATGCCGTTTGGATTGACTAACGCGCCAGCATATTTTGTGGATCTTATGAATAGAGTGTTCAGAGATCAGTTGAACAAGTTCGTACTTGTGTTCGTGGATGATATTCTGATTTATTCCAGAACGGAAGAAGAGCACAAGACGCACTTGCGAATTGTTTTGGAGATCTTACGGAAACATCAGCTGAAGGCTAAGTTTTCGAAGTGTCACTTCTGGAAGAGTGAAGTGAGGTTCTTAGGCCATGTGATTTCTGGAAATGGAATAGCGGTTGATCCCGCTAAGGTGGCAGCAATCCAGGATTGGGTTAGACCTAAGAATGCATCAGATGTGAGAAGTTTTCTTGGATTAGCAGGATATTATCGACGGTTTATCAAAGACTTCTCCAAGATAGCTGCACCGTTAACAGGATTGACGAAGAAGAACCAAGTGTTCAGTTGGGATGCTAAGTGTGAGCAAGCTTTCGGAATCCTGAAAGAGCGACTGACGAGTGCTCCTGTTTTGACTATTCCAAGTGGGAATGATGAGATGGTGGTTTACACCGACGCATGTGGTACGGGACTTGGAGCAGTTCTGATGCAGAAGGATAAAGTTGTTGCGTATGCCAGTCGACAACTGAAGCCGCATGAAAGGAATTACCCAACTCATGATTTGGAGTTAGCGGCGATTGTATTTGCTCTGAAGATGTGGAGACATTATCTGTTGGGAGTTCGATTCGAGTTGTTTACGGATCACAAGTCGTTGAAGTATCTTTTCTCCCAAAAGGATTTGAATCTTCGACAGCAACGTTGGCTAGAGTTTTTAGCCTCATATGATTTTGGTATAGCTTATACTCCGGGAAAAGGTAACGCAGTGGCTGATGCGTTAAGTCGAAGACATGCAGGATTGGGAGCCATGTTTTCTGAATGGAAGAGTCTCGAGTATTTAGCTGGATTTGACTTCAGGCCTAGATGCGAATTGGAACCTGAAATGTTGGCAAACTTATCGATAAGACCGACTCTTGTGGAAAGGATTGGCGAGAGTCAAAAGCGAGAGGATAAGCTTGTCAAGATTATCCGTGAATTGGAA
Source organism: Allium fistulosum (assembly GCA_030737815.1). Lineage (NCBI taxonomy): Eukaryota > Viridiplantae > Streptophyta > Magnoliopsida > Asparagales > Amaryllidaceae > Allium > Allium fistulosum. The sequence goes on along the minus strand of CM060902.1, from coordinate 1,139,196,040 downwards.
TCTGGATTGGAGCCAGAAAAGGATAAAGGATTCGAGGTCGATAGAGAAGGTTGGCTTCGAAAGCAAGGACGACTAGTGGTTCCCGATATAGATGAATTGAGGAGTGAAGTTCTGAAGGAAAGTCATCACTCGAAGTTGACAATTCATCCAGGTGGAAACAAGATGTATCGGGATATGAAGAGAACCTACTATTGGGAAGGCATGAAGAAGGATGTTGGAGATTTCATTTCCAAATGTATGAACTGCCAGTTGGTAAAGGCTGAACAGAAAAAGCCAAGTGGATTGCTTCAGCCCTTAGAAGTTCCCACATGGAAGTGGGAACAAGTGTCGATGGATTTTATTGATGGATTGCCTAGAACCAGAGCGGGAAATGAAGGGATTTGGGTCATTGTGGATCGTCTGACTAAGAGTGCACGATTCATTCCTGTTCGATCGACTAGGACTGCATCAAAGTTGGCTGAGTTGTATGTTAAGTGGATAGTTCGATTCCATGGTATTCCGAAGAGTATAGTGAGCGATCGAGACCCATTGTTCACTAGTGGATTTTGGAAGAGCTTCCAGGAAGTTTTGGGAACCGAGTTGTGTTTAAGTACAGCTTATCACCCTCAAACAGATGGTCAGACTGAGAGAGTCAACCGAGTTTTGGAAGATCTCCTCAGAGCCTGTGTTTTAGATTTCGGAGGATCATGGGAAGATCACCTTCATTTGGTGGAGTTTGCGTACAACAACAGTTACCAGTCAAGTATTAGTATGGCACCATATGAGGCATTGTATGGAAGACCGTGTAACTCTCCGACATGTTGGTTGGAAACTGGGGAAAAGTTAATGCTTGGGCCAGAGATGATTCGTCAGACTTCAGATTGTATAGAGATCATTCGGCAACGAATGAAGGCAGCCCAAGATCGTCAGAAGAGTTATGCTGATAAACGTCGTAAGGATTTGGAGTTCGACGTAGGTGAAATGGTTTTTGTGAAGATTTCTCCACTGAAGAATGTTATCCGATTCGGGAAGAAAGGAAAATTGACTCCGAGATTTGTTGGACCATTCCCGATCATCGAGCGAATTGGAAAGCTCGCCTACAGATTGGAGTTACCGGAGAAAATGTCGGGTGTGCACAATGTTTTTCACGTATCATATCTACGGAAGTATGTGCATGACTCGAATACCGTAGTTTCTGCTGATAGCTGTGAAGATTTCGAAGTTGATCCAGTTGATAGAAGACCTCGTAAGCCGCTTCGTGTTGTTGAAACCGACACGAAACAGCTTAGGAGAAAGGTAGTTAAGTTGCTCAAGATACAATGGAGTGAAGATGATAACGACTGTACGTGGGAGGTGGAAGAGAGGATGAAGGCAGCTCATCCTGAACTCTTCAAGGTATGGCCTTAAAGTGTCGTCTCATCTCACGATGTTGTAACTTGTTCTAAGTCTTAGAATTCTGTACGCTAAGCTAGAATTGGATGCATGGTTTGTTGATTGCTATGGATGGTAGGCGTGCAGAATAGTTTATGATTGCTTTGTTCGTTTGGAATTTCGGGGGCGAAATTCCTAAGGGGGAGAGAATGTAACGACCCGTATTTTTACGGATCGAAAAGCTCGTTCAAATCTGGAATTTTCAACATTTTTGGTTGTTTCAGATTTTGGGAAGAATTTTGGTTAAGTCTTAAGTCGTAGCCGACTTATGGGTTCTGGACGAGTTAGGAAGTCTGGACGAGTTAAGGACTAAAGTATAGGTCGGCGGCGACCTAAGGAAGATAGGGGAGTGGTTTAAGTCGGTTGACAATTTGGGACGACCTAAGGAATTAACCGGGTTAAGGAAGTTAAGTCATAGAGTGGCTTAGGACGAGTGACCGACTTAAGGGAGTAGCCTATCTAAGAAGTTGACCGACTTATAGTGTTGACCGACTTATAGTATTGACCGACTTAAGATAGGAAATGACCTAAGAGATAGGTCGGCAGTGATCTAAGGAAATTAAGTCGTGACCGAGTTAAGTGTTAAGTCGGCTGACCGAGTTAACGACTTAGTAGTTAGCATATCTGACAAATTATTTGTTAAGTCGTTGCCGAGTTAAGGAAGTGGGGTTGACCGACTTAAGAGGTTAGGGCGACCTAAGGAAGAATAGTAGGCAGCCTAAGTACTCTGGAGTAGAGTTAGGTCGGCAACGACCTAAGGACATGTTGTGAGCGACCTAAGTGTTTGGGTGTTAAGTGTTAGGTCGGCAGTGTGTGTTGAGTTATGAGTCGGTAGGTCGTCTCCTGTGTTAAGTTGTTGAGTCGTCAACCGACTTAGGACTTGGGTTTTGCGGCAGTATGATGAGTCTGCTTCGTCGGGTCGGTCATATGGTTAAGTCGTAGGTCGGCGAGGCAGTTAAGTCGTTAGGTCGTATAGCTTGGTTAAGTCGGAGGCCTTTTCAGTTAAGTCGTAGGCGCATGCCATAAGTCGTAACCGACTTAGGAGACAGCAGTTTTGTTGCGAGTCATAGGCAGATGAGTTTTTAGGTCGGCAAGGCACTAGGTCGGCAAGGCACTAGGTCGGCATGGTGTTAAGTCGGCACCGACTTAAGGAGATAGCCGAGTTACGACTTAAGGGCAGTTTTCAGCTATAAATAGAGAGTTTCTCTTCATTTTTGGGATCCGGATTTTGAAGCGACGAAGTGCTGCCATTTTGAGAGCTCGACTTCTACACTTCTTCACTTCTTTTCTCCACTCTAATCTAGTGCTTCCATCCATCCAAATCGAAGATCAAGATTGAAGATTTAAAAGCTTGGATTGAAGATCTTCATCTTTTCAAGAGAGATTTCTTCATTTGAAGCGGATTTGTGATAGATCTAGCTTCATCCTTCGCTGTCCAGATCTGAAGTGTGTTGATTTGAGGTTGTTTAGGTGATTTGGTGAGTGGTGATTATCTCTCACGCGGATCCAAAGGAGTATATCGGATTGTTGGCCCGATTTGGTGTTAAAATAGTGATTTCCATGCATTTTCTTCATCCTATGTGTAGATCCATGTAGATCCATTGTTCATGATGATGTTGCATCCATTTTATCATATGTTAACCTATGCAAGTTCATTCATCAAGTTTGTAGAGATATAATCCATGTTTTCATGCTTATTGGACTTTCAACTCTTTAATTACGAAAATGCCATTATTGTTATAATTGTCTACTTAGATCATTTTTGAATGCTTGATTGTTTGGATTGATGTTTGATTTGATTGATTGTTATGAACTAGATGATTGATGATTAGATTTAGACCGAAGACGATTCAAAAGCTAAGGGAAAGGCTCTTGAATTGGGAAAGCTGCTCGTGGCATATGTAGCGGGATGATGAAGCTCTTATGCATAGATTTGATGATGTGATGATGAGATGAGGCTTTGCGAGGATGTAATGAAGCGAGGCAATCATGTGATGAAGACTTGGTCTAATCCAGACGGGATCATTCCAAGCATGTTGATAACTCGGTGATATGATTCGAGTTGAAGATAATGAATGGATAGAGAATAGTCGTCGAGGAGGATGACTAGGAGGCTTGGATAGCATCGTTGTTGAAGGTTCTAGCATGCTCTAAGCAAGAGTACGTTTGGGCAGATTCGATAGTCCCAACGGCCAACTGTTGATGGTCGAGTACTCTGGGCAGATTCGATAGTCCTAGGCACGGGCTGCGACGACGTGCGGGAGTTATGTCTAGAACCGGGGTTTCCATTAGCCCTTGACGGACGGCTGAAAGAATGTGCCGGTCATTCAATTAACGGTGATATCGAAGCAATGATAACAGTGATAGCCAGAGTCATGGATGTTTGGTTGTATCGTCATTCGGACTCAAGAGCGGTATTTTCTGGGTGCTTATCTGATTTAGGCCTTGGTACTTGGAAAACATCGCCCTTGACTCGAGTGATAGTAGCTTTACTTTAAATTGTATGCTCTGCTATGTTTGCTTCTGCTTAGTGTGTGTCTGGGGGCTATCACTGTAGAATGAGGTTGGAGTGGGAGGGTTGTATTCCTATTCCTTTTCCTTTATGCTCTTTTGGTATGTTGTTAGTTAATTTACTGCTCACTAAGACTGTTGTCTGACTCAAGGCTTTATGTTTTAAATTCTTATTGCCTTGGGCTGTTCGTCCATTTTGGGACGGGCAGACTAGGTAGCAGGTGACAGGTGCTGTTCTCTTCTCACGATGCTGATATCGAAGACGAGCTGGAGGGTTGCATATTATCTTCTTATTATTTGTACTGGATATTCCGCTGTTTTGTATTCTCTGAGAGATTTGTAGTGAGGCTGGATGTATTGACTATGTGGATTCTTGTATTCAACTATTATGGAGTTTTATATGATGACATTTTGTTCTGTAAAGCTTCACTATACATATGTTCTATTGTATTTTGTCCATGCGCTGTGAGTAATACGATAGATTATTTTGTTTTAAATCTTCCCTTGACAATCGTCCATGGTCGCCTGGCACACTTTACAGCGCACTATCTCTAGATTCGGTGCAGGGGTCATGGGCGGTCGTTTCACTCAGAAACCCAGGAACGCTTTCGGGAAGACCAATAATCAGTTTACGGTTCCTGGCACTCCTTACAACTGTGATAGAGGGATGGTCTTTATTCTTTGCAAATGAGCACAAGAAGCAAATTTCTCCAAAACTGGGAAAACGGTCCAGCGTTCTCCTAAAAAGCACACATAGTCCCAGCAGGATGGCATAGCCATTAGGGTGTAGTTGAAAAGGGGAGATAGATAATCGAAGGAGAAGTTCTCGAAGACAGTCATTAAACGGGGGAATCGCTCCACTCAAGCACATTTGGCGGTTCACTGCGACAAAGCCGTGGGGCGGCCTATTAGTAGTGTCATTTACTCCAGGGAGCAAAGCGTCAGATTCAGCAATGCCAAACTGGGTGCATAGTTGACGGAAGACTTTATGACTCAGAGTGGTAGGAGTCCTTTCCGGGGGATCATTCAACGGGGTAGCAATTGGAAAAGCTTCTCCAGTTGGTTCCAAGTCTTCTTGATGAGATGCCATTCTACACAATCAGCTGAATGTTCAAAAGTGAAGGTGCACGTTTCCTAAAAGTGTGAAGTGCTGTGCAAAACTAATGAAAACAAGAAAAAGCAAGTATAACTGGAATTAAACTAACTGACAATCAGTCGATTACGAGATTTCAGAACTTGTTAATACTCAAGTGTAGTGTTAATGCAGACAAATCAGTTTTAGTTTACCATTACGATTTTGCTTTAATACTTCACTTGAGTTGGTTATTGTGTAGCATTTCACTCATACAGTTCATTTAATTTAATTTTCTCTTTATCAACTAATCTGTCATTCGATGCGGGCAGTCAGTGGCAGTATATTCGTCCCAGTATTCTGTGAATGTTGTGTTAAGCAGGTTATTAGCATTAAAGTCAAGACAGTGTGAGAGGTAACACAACACAGTTCAAATTCAAGAGTTCAGCCAACTTCAGTGCAAAATCATCTAAGTCTTAAGTCGTTAAACGACCTATCGTAAGTCGGGGCTTTTAGGGCGTATTGTGCGAGTCAAGATGTTCAAGGCATGTTCTCTTAAGTCAAATCATTCAAGTCCAAGAATTCGAAGTCATGGAGTTCAAGTTATTAAATCGTTCAAATGGGTTCGCGAGTTACGAGTTAAGGGCTATCTCATCCACGACCTAGTCATTCAGATGTGCTCGCAAGTTAAATCCTTAAGTGCTAACTCGGCGACGACCTAAGAAAGTTCCTATGAGTTAAGTCGTTGGTTATCTAATTCTTTGAGTCATCAGCCATAACACTTATAGAGATATGAAGCTTTGGTTTGAAACAACACATCTGCTAACTCGTCCACGACCTAAGGGGCAAGCTACGAGTTAAGTTAAGCCATCAGTCTTTTAAGGAGTGCTGCATAAGAAAGGTCTCAAGGCAATGAAAAATTGTCAAGTCTTAGGTCGTTATCGACCTACGACCTACTTTAGGTCGTATATGATTTAGGACTTAGGTCTCAAGATTTCTATCCAGCGAAGGCCTTAAGTCGTTCATCTTCTCCCCAATACATCAATTTGCTAACTCCTTAACCCGTTAACCCATTAGCTTCTCCTCCAACCAAAACTCTCGTTCCCTCAGCGCATTTAATCATCTCGAAATCACCATAAACCCGGTCTAATGTCATTCCATCACAAACCACGAATCAATCAAACTGAAATGCTGCTGTCCATCGTCTTGTTCTGACCGACTGTCCAAAGCTAGGACAAGCCGTCTCAAACCCATCAGTAATCAATTGAAACAAGAATTGCAGAGAAGTACGGCATGAGAAAAGGGGGGTCGATGGTGAAAATGGGATTCGTAATTGGGTGATAATCGAGGAATGAATAGCAATCGAATCCACTTACGCAATACGAAATCGAAGATGTCTGGCGATCGAGTAATTGAGTTTGTCTGAGAAGAACTTGAATGCTTGCAAATGACGGAATGAAACAGGTGAAGGAGAAGAAGGAACGACCTAAGCTATTTATGCCCTGGGGCAATGAAAGATGAATCGACACATCCGACCTACGACTTATGCTAAGTCATTTGCGACCTACGACTCATCAAGAAGCGAGCTAAGGAAATCGAAGCACATGACTTATGACTTAAGACGTATACTTCGAGGGGCAAATGTTAACTCCCTTTTAGCAACGACTTACGAGTTAAAAAGCCTAAAACCTGTGTACTCAACGACTTACGACTTAGTTGCTGAAAAGGAATCTACGGCTTGAACGACCTACGACCTACCGGGTTAGGGAGCTACGACCTAAGAGAGTCTACGACCTAACTGTTGAAGGAGGCTCTGCGACCTAAGGGAGTCTACGACCTAACTATCTCAAAAGCTTCGCGACCTAGCAGCTTGCGACCTAAAGAAGCTTGCGACCTAAAGGAGATTGCGACCTAACTACTTAAGATGTGTGCCGACCAAGAAGCCAACCGACTTAACAAATTGCCGACTTAAGATTGCGAGTTAACTCTGCTCCAACCTAACAATACCGAGCTATGAAATGCTCCGAGTTAAGAAGTACCACGACTTAACAGTTTACGACCTAGTGGGCCTACGACTTAAGAGCTTCATGACTCAACGAGACAAGCTTCTTACGACTTAAAGGCTTTACGACTCATGAGGTCTTACGACTCAAGAGGCCTTACGACTTAAAGGCTCTACGACTCATGAGGTCCTACGACTCATGAGGTCTTACGACTTAAAGGCTCTACGACTCATGAGGTCTTACGACTTAAAGGCTCTACGACTCATGAGGTCTTACGACTCAAGAGGCCTTACGACTTAAAGCCCGTGCTTATGCTACCTTTATCTGGTAAGTCGGCTACGAGTTAGCACTTGTCTTCAACTGAGCCACAAGAAAAACCCAGTATGGCGCCCATGAGTTATCTTAAGTCGGCTACGAGTTATTGCTTACCTTAAGTCGGTCACGACTCATGACTTAGCCAATTTTCTGTCCAGAATTCAGAGCTGCTCCTATAAATACCCCATCACTTCCAACATGAAGGGGACTTTTGGCCATTCATTTCTTCAAACGCCGTTATGCTGTCGAAGTCTCCTCTCATTCAGCAATCAAAGATCTTCAAGCATTCGAGACACTACAACAATCTTCGAGAAGAACTCCTTACATCCAACACGGATTCGTCGAGTTTCATCAACAAAGATTGAGCTAGTAGTCAAGAGTGCTTTCGTGATCAAGTTGTATTGTATTTTGAAGGATATTGTATCAAATTGTAACCGAATCAGCAATAAAAGATTATAAAGTGGACGTAGGCTCAATTACGGGCCGAACCACTATAAACCTGTTGTTCATTTACTGCTTTTCTGCTATTTTCAGCTTATATTCTGTTCCCGTACCAACGGGTGGTGCTTTCACAATTCTATTACACACACCGGGTGTTAATGTTCACTTTTTATCGTTAACACAAGTCAATATGCTTGTACAGGCATAAATAGCAAAGGGGATTCTCAGAAATAATTAAAATATAAAATATGGTAGTCACACTTTTAACATGACTAGGTGAGTGGCCATTTTCTGAAAAAGTAAAGAAAAGAAAATGCAGCCTTTAATTGGTTAATATGACCGGGGTAATTAGGGATAAAGAATGAGAAAATGCAAACACACAATGCATGATGTTAGCCAGGACAGAAATGGAATTTTGTCTTGAGAAAAACCCTAGTAAAAATATGCTTATAAATAAGTAGTTATGGCCAGAGAAATTGTTTTACCCGAGCTACTTATAATAGGAAAAGAAGAAAACATTTTAAAGGAAGGGAAAATATACTCAGGGATTTTCTGGATTAATAAGAAGAAATTAGGTGAGTAACCTCACTGAGTTCATGTCATTAAGACCTGAGATGAGGCAGCCACTTTTTATATTGCCATTTATATATTTCTGGTTTTGATGTATATGATTTCATCAATGCTTTTTGGATGTCTTATTTTAAATCTGATATGATTTAATATGGATGTTTTTGGTGATCTTTGATTTGTTGAGACATTTGTCTTTGGATGTGTATCATACTGTTTTATTTTTACTCAAAAATATTAAAGTCCAGAATCTTAAAATTATATAGAGAATACTCTCAACTATTATAGATCTATGGCATGGAAAATTTACTAAAAAAATGTTGGGAGCTGCATTATACTTGGTATAAGTGCTGAGGCTTGAGAAGAAAGATGTTAAGGGTGCAATAGAAATTTTCTAAGTGTTGGGCCCTTAATCAAAAAAAAAGAAGCTCACAAGCTAAAATTATGATTGAACCAGATCATGAATCTGAATCAATCATAAAGGCTTGCAGATCAATATAATAAGAACATGCCATGCCTCTTTTACAGTTGAAAATATTCTTATATTTTACTGAGATCAAGACATATTGACCCCATTTAGGAAATAACTGTCTACTTATTTCTGAGGAGAATTATGCTAGGAAAGATTATGGATGTTTCCATGTTTGCAGTGACATGTTCACTTAGCATATTTGATGATAGGATTTAAGTCAATACACTAGTAAATAAACTAGGGAAGGGAAGGCCAAGAAGGCTGCTGGAATGCTTGTCATATTTGAAGTATGCAAGTTGGCACATGGTTTGTTTAAGCCCTGAGATCTTTGTGCAATGATGTGAATTAGTTCATTGCAATGTGTCCCTGTGATTCCTTAATAGCAGATGAGGCATGAATTTAAATTGAATTATACAACCTGTAAATGAAGAAATAGGAATATGAATATTTCTTAGGTTGGTTGGTATGGAACCATGATGGTTCCAGTGAATGCAAATGTTGCAAATAGATAATTATGTTTGCATGGTTATGTATGCAAGTGTAAGAATGATAGATGAATATATCATACCAGAATCAACTTATTTATACCATGTTAAAGTAATTGGTTGCAGAAATTTGCTTAAATAACTAGTTGGTACTCTTACATTCTCTGTTGCTTAATATCATGAATGTATTGATGTTACTCATACCAGATCTTAGATCTGACCCTTGTTTGCTCATGGCATATGGGGTGTCTCATTTTAAAATGAGGCAGCCACTCATGCTCTTTCAGGGAACGCAGGCACTAAGTAGAAAATGAAGTTATGGCTATTATGGAGGAGTGAATGAACATGCTAGCTAGTTTCAATAAGAGCTTAAATTGATTATATCCGCATGTATTCAGGAAAAATTTATGTTTCTAAGATTTCCAGTCATGTAATGAATATTCTATGGTTAGTGATCAAGTTGCTCTTATGTTCTGTAAAGTGTCAGATTAAATTAGTTGTTCTATCGAAATTATTGTGTGTTAAGGTTTGATTTGTTTTTGAAGTAGTGTCTGGAACATAAACAAGAAAAATATGCTCAAGTATTAGCTATGAAAATCTGGTAAAGAAATATATAGTTATGTGAGCAATTGCTTTGCAATTATATTATGCATTAGACAATCTTTAGTCATTTAAAAAAAAACACTGAGTTTTGGAGTAAATTTAGAGTTTACCTTGAAGTATACCTTTAAGTATCTAATTGTTTTTCCTCTGAATTATGTCTACAAATGGTTCAAGTCTACTTTTTAAATTGTTTTGAAAAAGTAATTGTATGGGAAGGCTACAGGTATGATGCAAATGACTGGCATTTCAATTGCCATGATCAGGTACCTGGCATGACACAAGGCACATGAGTTAACCAACTTCAAATGAGTGAAGTTTTGGTTGATTATGTCTGGTTGTGTTTTGTTAGAAAAAATGCCTTTCAAAATCCTTAAGTCATTGTTTTGCCATAACCAATTTTTCAAAGTCATAACAGATATGCAATCTGGACAGGTTTGCACAAACAAACCTGGAATTATTCTTATGAATGTTTGTAAGTTCAAATTCTTGACATAGCAAATCTTATGCAAATACACAACTCACTATGTGTCATGTGGGCTAAGATTAAGGCAAACAAGTCACATAGATTGAATCTTAAATAAGAAAGTTTTTTAGAAAATACATAAGTGGAAAATGATAAGTGAATATATCATTTCTGGCCTTAGCCAAATATCAATACCTTTGATCCATGATCTGAAATAAAAATCTCAAGAATCTAGAGATTTAACTGTCAAGGTAAATTGATATTAAAAACTATCAAATAGAATGAGCAAGTTCATATAAATTAAATACGCATAGGATTTACTGACTTATTACAAATATTCAAAAGTATATAGTAATAAACTTTAGGCAGAATTGCTAAAATCCAAATCAAACAGAATGCTCTTGTACAACAAATAAAAATAAAGTATATACTCTGAATTTAAACAAGAGGAACACATACATCTTCATATGTATGTGTATATTATTAGAAATACACTGATATATTTATATTGGTAATGAGTTTGAATCCTGGTTTGAATTGTTTGAAAGAAAATGACTCTGATAATTCAAAGGAAATTTAAATCAAACTTAAAAGTGCAAATGAGTATATGTGGACATTCAAATACATATAAATTAAATGTGTATATGCATGTACACATATTATATCTATGGAAAAAAATCCCTATGAAATTAAGGTAGAAATAGGAGGGTCATTTCACATTTGCATTGTATTGATATGTATATGCAAGTTAGTAATTTCTTATATGATTATATTATGTTATTCCATCTTTTGTTATACCTGTTATAATCATATGCAATGATTTGTTATTTATTGTTCTGTTTATTTCATATTATGCTCTCACACTGCAATGTAACGTTTCAGATTTTCACGTTCGAAAATCGACATCCATACTTTACATCGTACTCGAATGCCGTAGATTCGACCGTTCAAATCCGAGTCGCCGGAGCTTATAACACAGTTAAGTAAACAACACAGCGGAAGAAAAAGAATAATACATTGATATACAATATCTGATACAATATCTGATACAACAGAGTGATACAATGAATATCAATATACATCAGAGATATGATACAAGAAATAGCAGCGGAAAAGAAAACGATATCATCAGAAGCGGATAATCTCCATCTTCAAAGCACCAATCCAGAAATAGCTTGAACTCTCAATAACGATGCACTAAGATAAGCAAGTGCAGTCCATATCCAAAGTGTAACAACCCGCATATTTGTCGATTTTATATTTAGATATTTTATTTGAATATTTCATCGTTCGTCGGATTTTGGTCCGAAAAGCTACTTTTTGCAAACAGTCGAATTAGGACTCGAGACCACCTCCATTGAGTTCAAAATGTCGTTTGCGATCTTTTTGAGTGTAAACTTCGATATGTTTGGAGCTAGTCAAAATTTGACCATTTTCACTTTGGGTTTGGTTTTGGGTTCAGCCCCTTTGCCAACTTAACCCCCAAATCTGAACCTCTCCTCTCCACTCACTCTCACTTCCTCCTCATTTCAGTTCTAGAGCAACAATGGTGGGAGAGATGGGAAATTAGAATTCCCAAGCCCTAGTTTCCATTTGCAAATCAAGTTCTAGCTCCAAATTCAAAGAGAACCCATTGGTAAGCATCTCCTTCTCCTTCTCCAACTCTTTCTCCTTCCAATTTCAGAAATTCCTAACCCTAACTTTGGGAATGTTCTTCTTTTTAAGCTTTGAATTCAAGCTTGTTGAGTTGGAATAAGAGTAGTTGCTCTTGCCATTGCTCCATAGCATCTTCTTCATTCGTTTGGGTTCAAAGGTGAGATTTTTATCTCACATCTATGACTATAACCATCTTTGATGTTGGGTATGAATTCCTAACACTATTACATGTTCAATTGCTTTTGGTTTGAATTGCTTTGGCGAACATTTCAATTTTTGATGCTTTTAATTCAAACTTTGCATCTCCTTGCTTTGATTTGTGAACATGTCTTTGGTTGTGAATCGGAGTGCCTATAGGGCCGTATTATCGATTGACAAAAAGCCCCGAAGTCCATTGCTCGATCGGGTGAAAAATGTGGGAGAGTTTGCTCTCCCACTGGGCTGAAAAACAACTTCAGCTCCTCACCAGACGTCTGCATATATGTTCAGACGTCTGGGGTCTGTTTCAGGAAGTTCCCGAAACTTCCTGCAGACGTCTGAGCATTTACCTCAGACGTCTGGAGCCTGTGAGCTGCTCTATTTTGCACGTTTTTGTCTATTTATCTCGGGATTCCAATTTCTATCGATTCAAGGTAGCCCGATTCGTCATTATCATTTATTTTCTTCATTGATGACTTCTTCTCGGGATTTTTGAGAATGTCGCTCGACCCGCCTTCCTCTTAGGTCGTTTGGCTTCACGAGGTCGCTTGCCTTCACTTAGGTCGAACCCCGTATTACTCTGCGTAGGCAATCTTATCCGAAAGCCATTTAACCGAACTTCTTACTTGATGGTTTTGAGAATTTATTTCTTTGAACTTTACTCACGGCTTCGAACGTGAATTTTTATGATTGATTGTTTCTACAATCACTTCTATGATTTGTCACTTCAAAATATAAAGGTTTTCTATACTAGTAGGAAATATCAAAACTCTTTCATTAAAACGATTTCAACTCTATTTTCAATAGCAAAGCTCGTTTCTTAAAACCGTTTTCCAATCTATTAGTATATACAAACCTTTACCTCATTCGTATGAGAAAATCTAATTAAACGGCTTAGCAAAACAAGTGGTATGAAACGCTTGCGTTTACTTCGTCGGTTAATTTATGGACTTGTTCGATTGAAACTCTTGTGACAATTTTCTAGTGCAGATCTACAATTTGTTCGTAAATATTTGAGTTAAGCAAGTGGTTATGGGACATGAAGCTAAACTCTTATATTTACTAGCTTAGTGTAATCGACACTTCCTTATGATCATGATGATCATTTTTATGATTTAGACTAGCAATTGTGCGATGTCTCTTTGTCCGTATGAAGGACTGTACTTCATTTTATTGAGCTTCATCTCATTTCTTTGTGGGCTGGCAACCCAAGTACTTTTTATGTGTTTCAATTCATCTAATGTACCGTTTGTACTACATCGATGCCTCTGTCTTTCTAATTCATTGGACGTACCGTTTGCACTGCGTCATTGTTCAATTCATGGGACGTACCGTTTGCACTGCGTCAATGTTCGATTCATCTGATGTACCGTTTGTACTACATCGATGTCTCTGTCTTTCCAATTCATTGGACGTACCGTTTGCACTGCGTCAATGTTCGATTCATCTGATGTACCGTTTGTACTACATCGATGTCTCTGTCTTTCCAATTCATTGGACGTACCGTTTGCACTGCGTCAATGTTCGATTCATCTGATGTACCGTTTGTACATCGATGTCTCTGTCTTTCCGATTCATTGGACGTACCGTTTGCACTGCGTCAATGTTCGATTCATCTGATGTACCGTTTGTACTACATCGATGCCTCTGTCTTTCCGATTCATTGGACGTACCGTTTGCACTGCGTCAATGTTTGATTCATCTGATGTACCGTTTGTACTACATCGATGTCTCGGCTTTCTGGTTCATTGGACGTACCGTTTGCACTACGTCAATGTACCGGCTTTCATGCTCCTGTTTGGGATTGGCCATCCTTTTCTTGTGATTTCTGGATTTCTCGTTGTGATTTCTAGAATTTTATGTTTCACCACCTTTTCAGTTGGCATTGATATGTATGTCATTTATTGTGGCTTGGTGAATTAAATAAAGAATATGACATTCTTTTTATGCTATGAGATTCTTGAGATTTTGTATGACTTTCGTGATTTTATAATGTATACTTATCACAGTAGGACTTTATTGTTATCGTACGTTTTATTATCATATCTCATATTCTATCTCATCTTATCTGATAATTATAGCTAGACTGATCCGTTTATTATTTTCTTCTTAAATAATACTCGGGTCAGACTGAGATTTTACAGGTGCTTCCTCATGACTTCCTATCTGGAGCCATCTTCTGACTTTTGGCTAACTACTCTAGTTTAGTAGTTTTTGTTTGTATACATTTGAGAGTAGACTCCTTGATGTATACATATTCTTTTGGTTAGCACTTGTATCTATTCTTTTGTGTTATTGTGGATCTTATTTGACCACTACTCTGATGTACACTTTCATGTGTTATATTCATATCTATTTCCGCCTTTGTGATATGAATTGTCTGTGACTGATTTATGTTACGTTTATTTCTATATTTATTTCCGAAGATTATATATAGCCACCGTGTGATAGCTTTGTGTTTGTATCGGTATGTCGGATTTCCTCCTTAAAAGATATGCATTCTATTCTATCTGACATATCGGTGCTCGCACAAAGAAGTTACACGGATGGTCGCTCCTCAACAGCCTTATTCTCCGTGCTAATTGACAGCACTACATCGTAGTGTTCTTGGTTAGCGTGGGTATAGAGGTGGGGCGTCACACAAAGACTGAACTAGCTCCAGATAATCTACCGAACCTGACTATCTGAAAAACCCCAACTCTAGACTGCTCGTGTAGAAAAAATTTGAGCACCTAGAGTTTAGGAAAGAAACAATAAACTCCGGATCAGTCATAGGACTGGTGTGAGCAACAAAAACAGTTTATCTTTAAAACAACAACAAAAGAATTTTAACATTGAGATCCACAATGTTTTTAGAAAATGAAACTACCATAAGGCCTCCCGCTACACACACAATGCAAACGCAGAATCGGAGGAGATTTCTCCTTATGATAGTCAAAGATGCTTATTGCGTAAACAAATCATTTTGATATTATTATTAGTGCATAGTGTAGAAAAAATTTCGAAAGTAGAATATAAATCTTAGCCAGCATAGACATTTCGAACTATGCCTACTATAGCTACCATCTAAATAGTGGTGACCACCATAAGTAAATGGCAGGTTCTACAACTAATACCGTACAAAGTTCGTATTGGAAGATGGATTTCCAACAAATGGTCAGGCTAAGGAACTTCCTATGCCACGAAGGAACGCCTCTGGCTGGACGCTCCGAGAGACAACCTGCTCTCTGCCAAACAAGGCCGGCTACCCCCCTTCCCGGGGAATATACAAACCTTCAAATATGCCACCCCCGGTCCTTTGGGACCTTTAAACGAGGCGCCTCTAAACAACCATCACACATAATAAATAAAGTGTGTCCACATGAGTAAGTATCTGGGCTCCATACCATGATACTACCCTTTTCCAGAAGGACTGGTCATACCCTAGGGAAGCTACCCCTGAAACCTTGCCGCATCTTTCCTGTTTCGACCATTTCCGGGTTGTGAGGTTCGACGAAGTCTCGTCCACAAAGCTACGCTTTGTCACAAAGCCATGCTTTGGGTTAACAGATGATCAAAGTAATGATCACAAAGATAAATGATCAAACAAATGATCATATCACAAATGATCAAAAAATGATCATCACACAGCAACACTCAGCATGTCACATTACCAAATTGGGAATATATCGCTGATAACCTTCAACTACATAACCTCTGAGCTCGTATGTCTCAGAGAAGGGTGTTAAGCTAAGAGAATAAATTCTCCGCTACCAACAGAAATGTATTTGAAAGAAATCTGCTTTATATCTCAAAGTGTAATGTCAGACACGTAACCATACAAGTCTGTTCCGGGTTCGAACAGAACCGAAGGCACTTCCGGAGAAGCCCTTGCAATCCGGGTATTCACAATCCCGATCGGATTTCCTATCACTTAGGAAATCTCTATACCTGTGCGACTCAGTGCAGAGACAATCGATAGGTCATCCTATCGTTCTCGCAAATACCCGGTCTTCACCACCGGTCTTCAAATGCTATCCATATACGACGTATCACTAATTCGGAATGGGTTATATGACACAAAGGTCTTTTCCCGGCTAACCCGAATAGTGAGCGCAATATTTAAAAATATATGGATATTAGGATTTCAATTAAGTCACAACTTAATAATTTAACTTCGTTTTTAAATGGTTTAAATCGATTACCATTTCAAATCTTTTAAACAAAAAGATTTATTTCACAAAGTTCACTCAGTTTTCACAAAGATTCATTCACAGATTTCAAAACAATTTCCGTTTCAATTGGATTAAATCGTTAAATCTTTAAAACAAAGATTCAACTTATAGCTTTCAAAACAATTTCATTTCGAATGGTTTAAACAAATCATCATTTTAAATCTGTTAAAATAAACAGATTCGATTCATAGCTTTCAAAACAATTTCGTTCATAACTTGGAAAACCATTTTTCAATTCAATCTTGAAATTCCTTTAATTAAACTGGAATTTCATTTCTTATCTGAAAGCTTTTATTCTTTTAAAATAAACAGTTTTCATTTTGGAAATCTGATTCATCTATACGAGTTAAAGTTCTTGGGTTAAATCCAAATTCTCAAAATTTTACTTTTAAAATGGTTTAACTTCATATAAACACATTTATAACATTTTTAACCGAAAATTCCAATTATGGAATTCAATTCCAAATTATTTTGAATTTAAATTCAAATTAAATTATTTAAATTGGAAATTTAATTAAGTTATTTAAAATAACATTTATCTTAAAAACTCCATTTCAAAAGCATTAACATTTAACCCAAATTCATTTCCAAAATCAATTGAAATTAAAATTTCAATTTCAAAATATTAAATTTAAATCATCTGTGACTTAACCGATTTCCACGTGAAATCCATATTTGTGTGTGTAAAAGTGTGGTCCAGGGGTTTCACACATAATGGTGCACAACATCATTCAATCATCACAGATTAAAACACATAAATATGGTTGATAAGCGGTACAAACTATAACGCTTATCGCTCTTTCACAGATTCACAGATAATATACAAATGTAATTAAATGAATACATTATACACAGCACAATCCATAGAACAAAATATCACAGATCAGATAGCACAATCAATTCAAGGCATTTTATACAATATAATCATTCATAAGTAAAGTCAAGCATTCAATAATCATTTATAGGCAGGATTAATTAATTGTTCAATCTTAATTAATTCAATTTATTTCCAATCAAATTAATTACTTATGAATTAGTTATCCAATCTCTGATTTATTAATTACAAATCATTTGATATAAATTAATCAATCAATCATCTTAATTAATTATTCTTAATTAATAAATTAATTAGATAAATTTTAAGTTAATTACATAATCATTTAATCTTAATTAATTTCATTAAATAATTATCTTTAAGTAATTAATTACCTTTATAAATAAATCAACATTTAATTACATTAAATTTTATTATATCTTAACCAGTTGATTAATTAACTTTAATTGTTATTTATAAAAATTGATCAACCCTTAATAATCCATAATTTAAATAAAAATCTAATCTATGGTTCTTAATTACATATTAATTACTTAATTCATTATTTAAACTTTAATTAAATACATTTAAACTTATAATTACTAATTTAATTAATATAAATCATCAATTATCCATCCTATTTATCTTAATGGTTAATGAATATAAATCCTTAATCTTCATTACTTAAAGTAAACTCATTTTTATTATTGATTAAATTTTCACTTTCAATATGTTTGAAAACATTTATTTCAAAACTATGATTCAAAATTAGATTTGAATTAGATTTACCACTTTGATTTAACTTTGTCTAAATCGGTTCTTTGCATTTCAAACTCCAATACAAATTCAAATTCCTTTAAAACCACTTTTAAACACTTAACCACTTTAAGGTTATTTAAACAAATTTGAATTTAAAACTTTATTCTTTTCCATCTAAGATTCAAATTTAACCTGAATCCACTTTTCAAAATTTTATTTAAACTTAATTTATATCTTCTTTTCATTTTAAAAATTCAGTTTAAAATTTTGTTTTTACACTTGAAATTAAATCTAAAAAAAATATCAAAAGCCAAAACAAAACAGGGTCAGGTTTCAAACCTGTTGCAACTTCCTCCCCGAGCCAGTGGAATCCGGCTTCGAGCCCGACACACATTTGCTCGAGTAAACGCTCGAGACAAGCGCGAGGAAATCCGAGCACCTACTGAAACCACCCAGGCTTACAAACAAAATTCTCAGGCCATCAAGGGTTAGTGCACGTGCACGTGCACGAAGGCTGTGGACGATTTCGACCAACAACGGCGATCATCCCCCATCCACTAACATCACCAAACGTCAACTTAATCATCAGATTGCTTCCCAGTGGACTCGAAATTGAATTCGAGTTAAAAATCCAAACTTGGAAAACAACAAGAGGACCTCCACCTCAAACCTGTCAGCGCCTCGCCTCTCTATCTCCGACCATTAGAGGCGGAACAACTCCGGCTACGTCCTCGTCGGCCCCCATACCATCATCTACCCAAGCCACGTGCACTCGATCGAGCGAGGACAACGAACGAAGCGAGAATCTCAGTCCTACTAAAATTAGGTTTAAAAATTTAAATTGATCGTTGTCGACGCCAGCGTGGACGATGCCACCTTCAGCTATTTTTCCTACCACCGTAGTAGGCTCCTCCATCCCCACCAGCAACCCCGAACCCTCCAGTTCCACGCGTCGCCGGAAATTGGCCAAAATGCCGATTTCGATCATCCCCGATCTGCTCTTAAACCACACAACTAAAAATTATAAATTTTGCATTAGAAATCATATTTAAGTATGATAATCCCATTTATATACCTGAATTCATAAATGGTGAAGTTCAAATTTTTTTTCTTATTTAAGTTTTTCACTGTTTCTTTATATTTCCAGAATCAATGCAAGTGGTTTTCTTTTTAAAAAAATTCTTAAACTAAATTATATGTTATAACAACCATTTTATTTTCATAACTTAAGTCTAATCAAGGCTTGGATTAAGAGTAGATGAATTTTAATGAGTATTCCAGCCTGGAAACTATAAAACAGAGAGATACTCAGAGTTGCTTACAGTATATTTATGCCTAACACAGAGATATATTTTAAAAATATACTCACACATATTTTTAGACTTACAACTATGATTCAACAAACAAATTTTATTCAATACTTAAGTCCTAACAAGATTGGATCAAGAGCTAGAGATTTTGATTTGAAATTTAAGCCTGGAACTAGAATCAAAGAAGAATACAGATATATGCACAAAAATATTTCATATACAAAGCTAAGCTGATAAATTCATTCGCAAACATATTTGTTTCATAGATGATCAGGCAACCTAATTATATATTTAACTATTTAAATTGTGATGTTACTCACATATTATTTGTTTTAAAAAACAGAGAGCCTGTAGAGTTTAACAGTATTCTCTTATATACACAGACATTTCATATTGCAAACATTTCATTCATATCTAAACATCTCATTATAACACAATCAAGCATTTATCACAGGGAGATCAAGATTTATATATATAAATAAAGGGTTAAGATTTTGCTCACCTTGAAAAGTTTTGAAACAGAGAAGATCCTGTTTTGCTTTAAACTTGAATATAAAGTGATGTTTTCTATATATTTTTTCTTCTGTAACTTGAAGACCAGAAATAGATTTAATCTTTGAGCTTGATTTCCCCTCAATTTGAAACTGAAATACTTTGTTTTTAAGATGATCTGTAGCTTCAAGATTTGGACTTGAACTTTGCATTTTCTTTGCTTTCCAGGCTGAAGACTTTGCCTTGTTCCCAGATTTTAATCTTTGGTTTACAGGGTTTGAATTTTGTTTTAGATGATGTTTTTATTTCACATTTTTTTGTCTCTCAGTTTTAATGGAGGAACTGAGATATATGAATTGAGTTTATACTGGGTGTTTTGGGTTTGAAATGTTGCCTGGTACAATTTCTTATTTAATAAACATAGGTCAGAGATCATCTTTATTTAGGAGGCTGAGATGATCTTCAACATAAATCGAATTGACTTGTTTACTGCTAGGTATGGAAGCATTAAATGCTAGAGGTATGTTGCATTTATCATGTTTACTTCAGCCATACTTGCTTGTCTCGGCTGAGATGTGGCATTCATTGCTTAAGTACTTTATATTTCTTCTTTATTTCTTTATTTTCTTTCTTTTGTTTTGCCAACTTGAATATATATATTTACTCTTTACTTTATTTTACTAGTGTTCTTGTTTTACTCGGCTGATGTATTGTTTTATCTTCTTGTTTACATATTTATTTACAACTTTGCTTTTTCATATGAATACATTTCAAATCATATTTGAATGCATATTGTTTCTACATACTTATAGTTTTATTTATTTTGGCCTTGTTACTTTGAAATCTAATGAAGTTCTTTTATTATTATATTGTTAGATTTTATTTAAGTGTTACTTTTATTTTTATAGTTCATCTCTTATTTATTTATTTCTATTTATAACTCAATTATTTATTTTACTTTAATATTTATTATTAAACCATTTATTTACAATTTAAATCCAAATTAAATATATACATTTCAAATCAACTCAAATTATTTATACATGCCCGTATACATATACATATATATATATATATATATATATAAATTCAAATTTACTCATATTTATTCCATACACATATATATTCACATATATACACAATATACAATATTTTTAAATTTAAACTGATTTATACAAAATTTATTTTAGTTCGGGGAAACTCGCTTCCATTTATAATTAATTTTACAAATTTTTATTCAAAAATTCATTAAATTATCAATTTAAATAAATTAAAATCTAGGGTCGTTACAAACTTCCCCCCTTAAAAGAATTTCATCCTCGAAATTCGCAGGCACGAAAACAACACAGAGATAGACAGATTCGATTTCCTATAATTCCTCAAACTTAAGATATGAATTCTAAACTCAAGTTGGAATATCTCAGAATACATACCAATTTGTCCCTCTTCGGACTTTGGTATTCAAAAGAAATTACAATAGAATTTCAAAATTTGGTTTCAAACGATATCGTTTTATTGATTCAATTTTATCCTCATATTCTATTAATCAATTTACCTCAAATTAAAATTTCCAATTTCAAATTCATTAAGGTTCAAATCAAAAACTGATAAGAAACCGATGAAGATACGAAGTAAGAATTTTCTACAACGATTCGTAGAGCCATCATCACACCGAAACTTCTTCTTGTAGCTGGTACGAAGCAATCAAAAGAATTTGGAAACGAATCAAAGAAAATTGATAAGAAAGTTGTTTCCACTGTTGCAGGGTATTGACCATTTATAGTCGTATTCCCATGGCCCTATCTCGTCCTCTTCTCGCACTCATACTCACTATCAGTGGATAGTAAGAGAATTTACTGAGGCATTCGAACGGATATCTTAGAGATTACTCATTCTAGGGATACTTCACCCTATCACTAATGAGCTACTTAACGTGTTATACTCCTGAGCTAAAATTGAACCTTAGCTCTGATACCAAATGTAACGTCTCAGATTTTCGCGTTCGAAAATCGACATCCATACTTTACATCGTACTCGAATGCCGTAGATTCGACCGTTCAAATCCGAGTCGCCGGAGCTTATAACACAGTTAAGTAAACAACACAGCGGAAGAAAAATAAAAATACATTGATATACAATATCTGATGCAACAGAGTGATACAATGAATATCAATATACATCAGAGATATGATACAAGAAATAGCAGTAGAAAAGAAAACGATATCATCAGCAACGGATAATCTCCATCTTCAAAGCACCAATCCAGAAATAGCTTGAACTCTCAATAACGATGCACAAAGATAAGCAAGTGCAGTCCATATCCAAAGACTGAACTAGCTCCAGATAATCTACTGAACCTGACTATCTGAAAAACCCAACTCTAGACTGCTCGTGTAGAAAAATTTTGAGCACCCAGAGTTTAGGAAAGAAACAATAAACTCCGGATCAGTCATGGGACTGGTGTGGGCAACAAAAATAGTTTATCTTTAAAACAACAACAAAAGAATTTTAACATTGAGATCCGCAATGTTTTTAGAAAATGATACTACCATAAGGCCTCCCGCCACACACACAATGCAAACGCAGAATCGGAGGAGATTTCTCCTTATGATAGTCAAAGATGCTTACTACGTAAACAAATCATTTTGATATTATTATTAGTGCATAGTGTAGAAAACATTTCGAAAGTAGAATATAAATCTTAGCCAGCATAGACATTTCGAACTATGCCTACTATAGCTACCATCTAAACAGTGCTGACCACCATAAGTAAATTGCAGGTTCTACAACTAATACCGTACAAAGTTCGTATTGGAAGATGGATTTCCAACAAATGGTCAGGCTAAGGAACTTCCTGTAACGACCCGATATTTTCAACCATTCGCATCCATTATAAGTGTATAGGTAGACACTCATGCCGGAGTTGAATTGCTCAAAATACCGCGTTGTAAATAAAATTTGGCAAATCTCAGAATATACAGTAAATAAATATAATCACAGATCACAGACACAGAGTAAAATAATGCAACGGAAGTAAAAGAAATAGTAGTTCATGAAGCTACTATATAAATATATCAGAGTTACATAAGATACAACAGAAGAAATAGAGCACAACAAAAGTCTCAATAAAATAACCAAGTACAAGCTGAGTAGAACAACGGAACTGAAGTAGATAGGACATGACAAGCAGATAATCTCCAGCGATTCAAATCTCCAAGAGAGTGGAAATCCAAGTCTGTGAATAACTCAGGCTGACCCGAGCGTAAAGCAAAACACAAAACACTCGAGTCAGGACAATATATACTTATATAATGTAAACCAACTCAAGTGAACTGTAATAAAGGTACAAGTAACTTAGAAGATGCTTGGGACCGCCCATCCTCTAAGGATCCGTTAAACTATCTACTATGTAATAATATTCGATATTATAATAGTGTCTAAATAAGTAAAGTATAATAATATAGAAAATAGCGTTAAGGGGATGGAGAACCTTAACGCGGTCGGATCTTAAAATCATAATCGTAGTAAAGCTCGATATGGTAGGTGACACAGCACAACTAGGCAATGCCAGGGTAGATATACCAATTACGCACACGGACTGATGGATACGCATAGCAGCCACTACCGTTCCACCTCGAACAACACTCCCAAATCGGAGGATGGCCATCTAATCAATCACAAGTAAGAGTATAATATCGAAGAAATGTGTCCGAGAAGAGGTGCTACCTCACTGGTCCGAGATCGCTCCTGTTTTAGCCACCTTATGCCAACTCACGGGAGTTGGGTCTACGTAAAATACCTTAAGAACGTCGCCACCATCCTACTTCATTCTGGAATCTCCACCGCGTACACAGTTGCCAAAGTGGTTTTTGGTAAGATAGAGAGTATGTCCATATCCGATCCCGGTCTCTTTAACAACCCAACGTTATTATAACCCGTGGTTATAACTTTTAAAAACAATACTTTACTTCAAAATAAAATATCATTTCAAACCATATCTTTATCAAAATAAAGATTAAATCAATTCCAAACCATTTCCATATATTTAAATTTTCATATAATTTCAAAACTTCATTTCAAATCATTTTAATATAATAAAATATCATATCCTTACAAAACTTCATTTCAAATCATTTTAATAAAATAAAATATCCTATTAGTTCAAATCCAAATATTCAACTTTAAATACCTTTTAAATTCAAAGATATCGTTCATTTACTATCATTTCAAATCACCTTTAAATAGTTTATATTCCAATCAAAATAATTCATTTAAACCTTTTAAAAGTGTAATTATTATATTTTCAAACCAAGTATTCAATTTCCAAAGTTTCAAACCATTCTGAGTTCGTTTACTAAGTCAAAAACCCTAATTATTAAAATTTCAGCATTTCACAGCATTTAAAACAACTGCTATAAGTTATATTTGAAAACATTTTTAATTCAGCAAAGACAGCACTTAAAACTGCTGTTAAAACTCAGTTTTAGTTGAATTATAGTTCAAAACAGAAAAGACAGCATTTCAGAAGTGCTGCGGTAGTTCATATTTCAAAACAAGGGTTAAATTTGGTTTCAGCAAAGACTGCAGACCACTATAGCATTTCCAGAGAATGCTATAATAGGCCTGAGTTCAATATTAGCCTATAAGTTCAATTACAGCAACTACAGCATTTCAGAAATGCTGTAATAGCTCTTTTTACACAATTTTAGTTCAAAACAGAATCTATAGCATTTCTGAATGCTATTAAAAGTAGATTTCAGGTGTTAGTGTATTTCCAGCAATTAAATAACTTCAATTTAAAACACATAAACATTTTAAAAATCATATTTTAACATTTAAAATGTTCATTTACATATCATTTAACATGTATCTTTTTCACAATAAATTTCTTATAATTAAATCCAATTTTCAACAATTTACTTAATAAATTTAAGTGTAAAAGTTTCCAATTCTTCACATTTCAACAAATAACTTAACACTTCAAATTTAAATTACCATTTCACAAATTTAACTAAATTTCCAATTTTAATTAATTAACTTAAACCTTTAATTCAAATCAAATTTCACATTTCCAAGTCAAGTTATATTTTAAAAGATCACTTTTAAACATTCATTTATTTAACCACTTAAATTCATAGAAAAATCAATAATACTTTAATAAATCACTTAAATTCAAATTTAATCAAATTATCATATTTACCATTTCCAAATAAAATTTAATATCCATTTTATTTATATAACCTAAATATCACTTTTAACCAAAATTCCAAATTTCCAACTTAAGTTATATTTCAAAAATCCAGTTAAATCATTCATTAATTACATTTTTAACACATAGAAAAATCATAATTTCTTTATTTTAAAACATTTCAAAATCTATTTAAATCAAATTTCATAAATTTATAATTTTTAAAATACTTAAAAATATCCAAAACACTTTATAAAATAACCACGGGCCTGTATATAATTTTCTAACTTAGGTCAAGTGATACGGATATGTATCATTTCAATCCGCAGTTAAAAAAAAAGAAAAATCCGGGTTCTATCATTTCAAACCCGCAATCCCAAGTTAAAATAATTTTAAATAAAAATCGTTCAGGCCTATCATTTCAGCCCATAACGATTTTTCCCTATTCTAAAGTCCGTTCGGGTATGAATCATTTCAACCCATAGTGATTCTAATCTACAGGGAACTTGCAATGGTGATAACAGATATAAATAACAGAATAACATTAAATAACAGTAACATATGATATAACAGGTATAATAACAGGTGTGAACATCATATGATAATAATATAAGCATATAAAACTTGATAATATATTTCTACAGATTTGCAGGGTGTCAATTTACTAGTTATATAGGTACATATTGTCTGGTGAGAATAACTCACCTTTTTATGCTGAAGATATCAATTAGGATGACACAACGGATCCATAAGGCACGACCTTTGATTTGAGTGGAGAAAATAGCCAAGATATCATCTTGTAAACAATACCCAAACAAGACAAAACAATATAGCACATGAATATACTTAACATAAAACAATGTTGAACAAATTGAAATACAAAGCAATAAAGACAAGACTTTGCCTTTACCATTCAAATGCTTGACCATAGGGGATCAAGTGCTCAGCCATGATGTGTTTGGGCTCAGGTTAGCATCATATAGGTCAGGTTTAGCACACCTAAGCATGGCAACATGAAGTGATGTGAAGGGTAGGAGATGCAACATGAAGAATATCAATGGACAAGGCAAATAGGTGAAGTTTTGGTCACAACAAGGCTCGACTTGGTCATTGCTTGGCTCAGCCATGCATGGTACAGGTCTGGACAGTGGAGGGTGATGGTGCAGCAGCACCCAAAGGTCATGTAGTTGCTGGTGGTGGTGGTTCTAGGGGTGGCCAAGGTGATAGATGAAGGTGGTGGTGAAGCATATGTGGTTTAGGCATTGTTTGGAAGGGTTTTTGTGCAATTTTGTGGTGCTAACTTAAATGGATGGGCATGGCTTGTCATGGTCAGTGGAGGAGGAGGAGGTGCTGCTGTAGATGGTGGTGGGGCTGAAGGTGGAGAGGATGGTGGAGATGAAGGTGGTAGAGGCCAAGCAAAGCTAGAAGAGGAGGAAGGCAAAATCAATGGAAATTATGAAGTAAAGAAGAGATAAAGGAAGAAGATAAGAGGAGAATGGAAGCCATATTTTTTTTAGGGTTTAGGAGCTTTGGAATTTCGTGAATGAGAGAAAAAAAAGTGGCGGCTGAAGAAATGAGGAGATGTTGCCAATTGAATGAAAAGTTAGGTTAAAAAGTAGAAGGGTTACAAAATAAAAGGGCCTTAGGAAGATAGAAAGTTTAAGGCCTTTCAAATTTCTTTAATTCATTTTTTATAAGTTTATATTTCTGATAATAACAGAAATTCCAGTTAAAAATTCGAAAATTTGATAAAATATAAAAATATATATAATATTTATTGATTATATAAAGTAGAATTAAGGAAAATAGTTAAAACAGTGAACTAGACTAGAAAATTTTGAAATTGAATAGAAAATATTTTAGAAAATTCATATGAGCTTGCAATATATTTTTAAACATAAATAATATATAAAATAAAAATATATTCACAAAATAAATATTTAAATTTTAATTTACATATAATTTTTAATGAAGAAAATAGCAGAAAATAGGAAAACGGCCTTTAAAAATGAAAATAAATACAGTAAATTTTGGAAAAATACTATTATCAATTTAAAAACATAAAAAGACAAAATATACATAAAAAACATATTAACACATATTAAAACAAAATATAAGAAAGAAAATATGATTTAAAAAAATTTAAAATAGGCAAAATTGCACAAATAAACAAATTATACTAAAAATTGAAATGTACATAACTTTTACATTTTAACTCCGTTTTCAACCAAACGAAAAGTAGTGTTCAAGTTATTAAATCTATTTTCATAATAAAAGATAAAATTTATAATTTCAAACTATTAAAAATTTAAACTTAAAAGTCAAAGTTTGACTATTGACCAAAATTCACATTTTCAGGAAATATTAAATTTAGTCATATTTGGAATTCTAATCCACATCAAAGTCAAAGTTTATATTTAAAATAACAAAATTTATTCTTTTCATAAATAAAGCTTTTGAATCTGGAAAAATCAATTAAAAAAATATTTGAAAAATACAGGGTTGTTACACTCTCCCCCACTCAAAACTTTTCGTCCCCGAAAAGGAACGAGGTACGGGAAAGCACAGAAAAAGATAGAATGAAATAGAATTAAGCAAGATGATAAGACGATTGGAATTACACCTGATAATTATTGTTATAGGTAAGTTTAACAAGATGGAGGTGATCAAATCAAGAATATAAGCACGAAAAAGATCCTCTAGAGTCTGAATCTCCCTTTCACTTGACCGACAGTCTATGAATGGAAAAACAGTGTTCAGATCCAGATGAGTAACAAAGATTATTGTAACATCCCGTATTTTTAAGCCATTGAATTTGAACATTTAATTCATTTTAAATGTTTAATATGGGTTTAAGATTTATTTTGAACTAAAAAGAATTGGTTTAAACTAAAATAACAAGGGATAATGTCTAAAGGGAGGTTTAATTTGAGATTGAATAATAATAATTAAATATTCAAAATTGAGATAAATGGTGAATCCGGATGTAAATTGTATAAAAATGGTTTTAAAATTTATTTTCAAGTCTATTTGAATTTAAATATTGTGGTTGGATTTTTAGATGAATTTAAAAGTCGATAAGTTATTATTTGGAATTTTATATTAATTTAAAAATGAATTTAATATTATTAAAATGCAATTTAAGCAGATTTGGGTCTGGCCTGAGCCGGAATGATTTTTAATGTGGTTATAAATTTTATATGATTTATTGTTAAGTTATTAAAATTTTAAAAGTGAAAATTTTAAGCGTTTCTGATAATTTCAGAAAATCGCCTGGTTTAATAGACGAGTTAAAATAGCCTTCTGGGGCACAGTCTCAGAATTCGACGAAACCAGTTCCATTGGATCCGTAATAGTTAGTTATTATCGGATTTCAATTTTCGTAGCGATCGGAGTTGTCGTTTGACGGTGGCAGCTCGAAACGTATCGAAATCGATTTAACCGATTTAATTTTAAATTGATCGTTTAATTCCGTATCTCGTGCATACGATCAAATTAGCTTACGGAACCTGTTCCATCGTGTCCGGAACGCAGAAAAACCCCAGGATAGCCTGTCGGAACGTGAGGATTGGGTGTCGTGTGCTTTAACTGTTAAATTGAGATATTTTATTAATAAAATAATATTAAATAATATATATAAGCATTTTCTCTAAACCCTAGCTTCAAAAATGAACCGGCCGCCACTAATATCAATCGATGGCCGAAACCCTTCTTATTTCATCTCGAATTATCGATCAACCCAGGCTTTAATTCGCAAAACTCCCAACTGGAGAATCGAAGATCTCATCGAGTATTACCAATCCAACGGTAGAGATGGCGTTTCGTTTTGTGTGGTGGTCGCGGTGGCCTTGTGAACGACCGGCGTTCGAGCTCGTCGTTCGAGCAGAAGGGTCGACCGAGCTCGACACGAGGCTTGGTGAAGGTACGTGGCAGCTAGGGCATCTCGTGGTTGTCGGCGATCGAAGTATAGGCGAGCGATTTTCGAACGGCATTTAACCCTAGTTTTCGCGTGTTGGGTTCCGGTCACCTGTACATGAGCGCGAGAGGGAAGAAGAGTGGGAACGGGTAGATTTCGTGATGAAGGGCCTTGATTTATTTTTGGTAAAATAAAAGAATAAGAAATTGTTTTGTAATTTTATTTCAAAACTTTGTAAAATCGTAACTTGTTCATACGTTCTCAGAATTTGACGATTCTCGAAGCGTTGGAATCGCAGAAACGAGTGCTACGAGATGGTACAGATCCGGAGTCATTCCGAGCAAGTAGGAATTTGAGTTAAATCGAACACCGTCCAGTTTAATTTAAATTTCGAACGCTCGTCGAAAACTCAAGGTGAGTTTTTCTCACTCACATCTGGATGCTAGACATTATAAATAGTTAATATTTAAATATCTGTGTGGATGGCTGAATATAATTGTTATTATCAGTCTGGATTGATATTTATATTGTGATGTGCTAACATTTGTGATGCAGGAAGAAACAGGTTGGAGGGATCCAACTGGATTCCTCACAATTGTAGCAATTATTTTATAATTGATAGTGAATACCTGTTTATATGTTGTGATTGATAAATCTGGAAATTTGATTGTATTGTGAAATTGTTGTATAAAATTATAATTACAGAATTTAATTATAAATGGATTAAATTGGTTTTTACGAATTAAAATGAATTATTGAAATAAGAGTTTCAAAGAATAAAATTTGAAATCTGTTTGGGATAGGAAATGAAATTAGTGAATTGGGTTTCAAAATACAATGGAAAATTTATCAATCAATAAATGTGAAGTATAGATTATTGGAAGTGAATTCTAGAGAATTGTAAATATATTAAAATAACGATGGGTTATTTTAATAATGAATATTGTTATTCGGGAAAAATTTAAAATATGTATAATAAAGTTTCAAATATAAATCTGCAAATTTAAGTGTTATAGAATGTGTTGAAAGCTGTGTCGTCTATTGGAATTATATTTAAGTAAATTGGAAATATGGTTTTCATTTAAGAATTCTCCAATGTTTTATTTAAAAATGTTTAAACTATAATTTAAAAATGAATTTCCGGATATGGGAAATTGGGTGTGAACTTCGGATGAAGCTATAGTTAAGTATGGAGTTGGAAATTTATGTTGAAATCATAAATTGACTTGAAATAAATCAGTGGATTTATATGAAAGAGTACTTTGGAATGTTTTGAAACGAGAAAGTGTTTCCCTGGGAAAAACCAAGTTAGTGTTTTTAAAAGATTTTATTTAATTTAAAAGTTAAGTTTTAAAATTTGTTTAAAGAGTATTTTTAAGAAATTGTTATTTTTAAAGTAACAAACTAATAATTTAGAAATCGTAATGATTTGAGAATATATTAGTAAATATTTTTACGAATGGATTTATTTAAAAGTTGGTTTTAGCTTAAGTTGTTAAAATTAGTATTTTTTTTTCTTATAACGCTATTTTGAATTTAGTTAAACTAAAACCCTTATTTTTAAATCAAAGTTTATGTGTTAATAACTAGTTTTCTTCACATATTTTAAATTTATATTTTGAGTAAATAAATAGAAGTAATTTTCATATTTTAAAGTATATTTCAGTATAAAGTATTTTTAACTGTTTTAAATGCAAATTGTTTTATACTTGGTTATTCCCGATGGGAATAAAGGGTAAGAGATTTACCTTGTAAAGGAAGAATTTTGGGAAATTGTTCTCAAACGAGTTTTGAAAATGTGAATATATATCTTTGAAAGATATTAGAGGCAAATAAATAATATGGAGATTATTTATTGTGTGATGGATGTGTATGGATGTTTGTGAACATTAATTGATAGTTAAATCACCGACTATCAATATTGGCCAAATGCGTGATCGTATCGAAGAGACCGGGATCGAGTTTCCGTATACCGGGATTCTAGGTCTGGAGACTCGAAAACCACTTCGATCCGGTTTGTACGTTTCGCGAAAACGATTTCGGAGTCGAAGATGGAGCAGTGAAGTGCAAGGGCTAGTCGCTACTAATCCTGAGGATATTTCCAAAATGGATGTAGTAGGAATAGTGCCTTCGGTTCCGTTCGGACCCGGAACGGACTTGTATGGACGAATGCTTTCGTGACATCGTCAGGTGGGCGATGGGCATTCTAAGGGATATGTGCTATAAAGGTATCGTTTAGCCTCAAGCCTCATCAACCGGGAATGACTGAAAATCAGGGGTTATGCAGCAAGGCTTCGTGGGTAGCCCCCACTTGAGAGTAAGGTCATCCCTGTCTAGATGTCCCTTTTATTTCGGCTTAGTGGTGCGGTTGCTGATCCCAACCGTGGGGTGATTTTACTTGGAATTATCCAGTAAGGGATGATTCCGGCCTTGTGTTGCAGGGGAGCGGGCGTACTCCTCGGTACTGTGATCTAGGCCACGTACTGTGACAGGTGGTACCCCAGTGCCTAGTCATTCGTTGGAAATCCATTCTCCCTACGAGCCTGTACGGTTTTGATTGTGCCCAACTATTGTTGAAATGTGAGATGCAAGCATTTCAGCTAGATTCTATTTTACTTTCTATAGACACTATTATAATATCAGAGGATTTTAATATATAAGTGTTTTAGCTATCGTAAGGTAAAAACCCGACATGTTTATTTGTGGCGTGGTCTTACGAGATGCTTTTGTTTTTAAAGAATTTTGAAACTTTAATAATCAGTTTGGATGTATTTATGATGCGCTGGTATTCCAGACTGACTCGGGTGTTATTTTATTATAATGCTCGGGTCAGACCGAGTATATTTCAGAATAGGTTGCTATGGAGCTCAGGAGAGGAGCTGGAGTCCGAGACGTATTTCTCGTACTTGTATTATTCCGCTGCTGTGATTGTTGAGATTGTTGACTGGCTATGGTTGGTTGTATTGATATACTCTGATGATGATGTATTGTATATAAACAGATATAGTTTTGATTTGTGTAAAGTTCTGTTCTATATATTATATTTTATTCCGCTGCGACTGTGAGGTTTTGATGTTGTTTAGTTCATTCTTCTTCTTCTTCTACCTTCTTTCTTTTCCTACAATCTGTCTTTTCCGGCGTTCGATCGTCGGCATATTATACTGTTGAGTATTTTGTGTCGATTTTCGAGGGCCGAAGAAGGGCGGGTCGTCACACTTGGTATCAGAGCTTAGATTGGCGACAACCTAGGCTTTGGTGGGAAATTACTCATTTTTAAATAGAGTCAGAAGTACTCTATAATGAGTTGAGAGTAATAATAGCTATGAGAGCGTATTTGTTAGTGGATATAAAATTTGTTTTGTACTGTGTTGACTTATCGGTTGAGTGTTTATGAATTCTGGTCGGTGCGGGAAGTACAACCGTATCGATAGGGGTTTCTAAACTCTTAAACAAGATAAACCGACATAGTATTGTTTTTAAAGTGGGTAAATGAAATAATTTTACCCAAAATTGTATTTTGATATAAAAGGAAATAATTTTCTAAATTATTATATGTATTGGATGTTTGTTTGGCTGTTAATACTATAATCAAATAAGAATGTGAAATATGATCTAAAATTTGGAATGATTTCTAAGCGAATAAGAAAATGAGAATTTAAATATTAAAATGGTTTATAACCGAATGGAATTGACTGAATATGGTTTAAGTAAGAAGAAATATAATTAAATTTTGATTTAGGCCAGGATTTAAAACCCGGGAATTTTGAGAAGTGTTTTTAAATGAATGTAAACAAGGATTTGGGAATTTGAAAATCATGAGAATGTTGAAATGTTTTCCAAAGCTTTTGAAGTCAATGATGGAGTATATTTGGGAAATATTTGTGAGATGAAAATAGTTTTGAAAAGAAGTTTGGAGAAGTAAAGGAAGCATTGAATTCACTTCAGTCGCTGGAAAATAATCCTGATGATGCTGGCCACATCATTAGAATTCATTTTCGAGTTTCTAAAGTGATGGATTGCTACCAAAATAGTTGGTTATGACATTGTTTGGACTTGTTTGGGAAACAAGTGATTTTGGAATTTTCAAAGGAAAATTGTTTGGTAAAAGCAGTTTGTTTTGGAATTTGGTATTTGATTTGAATATCAAAAGAGAAATGTGTTGATTTTTATTTCAAATTGGTTTTGAAATAAATCCGGGTAAATTGAATTCTGGGAATTCTATTTTAAATAAAAAAATGTGAAAGTTGAAATGATTCAACTATATAACTTATAAAGGAAAGTTGATTTAAAGAAGAATTGAGTATATATGGAATGTAAATTTACTTTGAATAAATGAAGGTGAATGGAATATATCTGGATTTAACTTATGATAAGTTAAATAAAATTGAGAATTTGAAATTGAATTAAATCTAAATGAATTCATATTCTTAAGTTATTAAGTGTTAAAATTTGACATTGTGATTATAAAAATGTGGATTGGATTAAAATGAGCAATATAAACTTATAAATAAATAAGTTGGAAAACTTGAGAATGGAAGATTTTATTTTAACTCAAGTAAAATGGAATTATAATCACAAATAAAAATGGTTAAGTGGAGTGGTGAATTCGAACTTAATTTTAAATGGAATGCAAAGTAAGGTGAAACAATTATAAAATATAAAAGAGGTAAGTGAACTGAAGTTAGTAAATAAGTTTGAACTTGGATATGGAGAATTAAGATTAAATTGAATTTGGTTTAACTTCGACTAAGATGGAATTAAGCTGAATATTAAAATTCAGTTGTGTTATGAATAAGAATGAATGTAATTAAATTCTTATTTAAGGTAGTAAAGGAAATGGTATAAATTCAACTTGGCTGAATAAAACGTAGATGAACTTGAATTAATTCTGGAAAGGAATTGAATTGAAAATACATATATAATTTAGTTAGCCTTGAATTAAAATAGGATAAGAATTGAGTTTAATGGAAATTTAATTCAGTTGAGATGATGTTGAATGAAGTAAATGCTCACCCAATGAAATCAAAAATGATTGTTTGGAAATGAATCCTGTATAGGCTAAATAAAGAGGAATGTGTATGGTAATGAATAGAAGTTTGATAGTTTGGTCAAAATTTGAAAGGTTAATAAAATCCAGTTGTTGAATGAAATTTAAGTTTGGTAATAAATGTTGGAAGTGAGAATGTATAATGGGATTAGATTATAATAATGATGATTTGAATTGAAGTAAAATTCAAATGAGAGAAATAATTTAAATGGTCTCTTTGTTGATAAAATAAATCTAAAATGGATTGGATAAATAAACGAAGAGCATTAAACTTTGTAAATGAATTGAAATTGGTTGAATGAGAATCAGATGGAAATAAAATTAAATAGATAATAGTAATATTGTGAAAGAACTTAAGTAACTTGGAAGAAAAACAAATGATTGTGAATGGGCTTATTTAAGTAAATTCCGAATGAAATTTGTTAGGAAATAAACTGAAATGCAAGTGAAGTGAGTTTTAAATCAATTAATGTGATGAGTTAAAAATATAAGAGTTGTAAATAACTCAGGAATGGAATGATATTAATATAAACTTGAATTTGGTTAATGGAAATAAAGATGTAAGGAAAATGTAATTTAACAATTACATTGGAAGGAGAAAATATTTGGGTTGTGAACCTTGTAATGGAATAAAATTTATATGAATCCAAGTTGAAATTAATTTTGAATGGTGATAAGCTTAAGTGGCAATTATTTTTGCTTGAATGACATGGAAATTCGCATGTATTTGCAATTGAGTGTTTAAAAGCAATTGGAATTGGATTGTGAATAAATTGATGAAT
Source organism: Allium fistulosum (assembly GCA_030737815.1). Classification (NCBI taxonomy): domain Eukaryota; kingdom Viridiplantae; phylum Streptophyta; class Magnoliopsida; order Asparagales; family Amaryllidaceae; genus Allium; species Allium fistulosum. Next base: position 1,139,161,322 of record CM060902.1, on the reverse strand, counting down.
GGGAACCCAATTCAAAGAGTTTTGTTTATGAATGCAAGTGAATTGGTTAAGAATAGCAAATGAAATTGATTCTGAATCAATAGGAATGAATTGACCTCTTAATAAGTAATGTTTGCATATGAATGGAAATGGATCATAACAGAAATGCAAATGTTTCAAGTTTAAAATGAAGTTTGATTGTAAATCAAATTTGGAATGTAAGTAAAATTAAAAGGTAAGAAAGGCATATGTAATCATATTGAAGTGGAAATGAATTGGTTGAGATAAATATGAATTGTATGTAGGAACTTGAATTTAAAGCATTCAAATGGAATAAAATGAAGTTGACTTGAATAGGAAATTAAAAGATGATTGAAATCTTTGGATTGTTGAAAAGATGGTTAACATTGTTAAATGATGAAATTGCTTGGATTGGTTATGCAATGAATATGTTTGGTTTGCATTTGTATTGGAAATGTTATGAAAATGCTCATATCTTTGAAACTGATGAGTTTGTTGAGTAAGTACAGGTACGGGAGGCGTTCGAGAGAGTTGGAGCGCGTATATGCGTTATATTAGCCGCTCGCTATTTAAAATTTGCTTAAAAGGTACGCCTACGCAAATATAATTGGAAAATGATAAATATATTGTGATATATTTTGGTTTCCGGCCATGTGAGCCGATGTATATATATTTGTGTATCCTGCGATATCGCAGAAGCTCCTCCGTACAAAGGAGACTCCGCCAAAATTTTTCGGAAATTTTGGGAGTTAGAAAATTTTTGGGGTTTTGGGAAATTTTTAATAACTAGTAAAGTTATTTTGAAATAAAGTTAAAATAAAGGCTTTAGAATAAATTGTAGCAATTGAGTTTGGGATGGGGCTAAAGGATTTTGGAAAGTGAATATAAACTTTAGCTAAGCAAATTGAGTAAGTAAATGGGTTGGGAAGTATGTTCCTACCATAGCAAATTTCGGGGACGAAATTTTTATAAGGGGGGAGGAATGTAACATCCCGTATTTTTAAGCCATTGAATTTGAACATTTAATTCATTTTAAATGTTTAATATGGGTTTAAGATTTATTTTGAACTAAAAAGAATTGGTTTAAACTAAAATAACAAGGGATAATGTCTAAAGGGAGGTTTAATTTGAGATTGAATAATAATAATTAAATATTCAAAATTGAGATAAATGGTGAATCCGGATGTAAATTGTATAAAAATGGTTTTAAAATTTATTTTCAAGTCTATTTGAATTTAAATATTGTGGTTGGATTTTTAGATGAATTTAAAAGTCGATAAGTTATTATTTGGAATTTTATATTAATTTAAAAATGAATTTAATATTATTAAAATGCAATTTAAGCAAATTTGGGTCTGGCCTGAGCCGGAATGATTTTTAATGTGGTTATAAATTTTATATGATTTATTGTTAAGTTATTAAAATTTTAAAAGTGAAAATTTTAAGCGTTTCTGATAATTTCAGAAAATCGCCTGGTTTAATAGACGAGTTAAAATAGCCTTCTGGGGCACAGTCTCAGAATTCGACGAAACCAGTTCCATTGGATCCGTAATAGTTAGTTATTATCGGATTTCAATTTTCGTAGCGATCGGAGTTGACGTTTGACGGTGGCAGCTCGAAACTTATCGAAATCGATTTAACCGATTTAATTTTAAATTGATCGTTTAATTCCGTATCTCGTGCATACGATCAAATTAGCTTACGGAACCTGTTCCGTCGTGTCCGGAACGCAGAAAAACCCCAGGATAGCCTGTCGGAACGTGAGGATTGGGTGTCGTGTGCTTTAACTGTTAAATTGAGATATTTTATTAATAAAATAATATTAAATAATATATATAAGCATTTTCTCTAAACCCTAGCTTCAAAAATGAATCGGCCGCCACTAATATCAATCGATGGCCGAAACCCTTCTTATTTCATCTCGAATTATCGATCAACCCAGGCTTTAATTCGCAAAACTCCCAACTGGAGAATCGAAGATCTCATCGAGTATTACCAATCCAACGGTAGAGATGGCGTTTCGTTTTGTGTGGTGGTCGCGGTGGCCTTGTGAACGACCGGCGTTCGAGCTCGTCGTTCGAGCAGAAGGGTCGACCGAGCTCGACGCGAGGCTTGGTGAAGGTACGTGGCAGCTAGGGCATCTCGTGGTTGTCGGCGATCGAAGTATAGGCGAGCGATTTTCGAACGGCATTTAACCCTAGTTTTCGCGTGTTGGGTTCCGGTCACCTGTACGTGAGCGCGAGAGGGAAGAAGGGTGGGAACGGGTAGATTTCGTGATGAAGGGCCTTGATTTATTTTTGGTAAAATAAAAGAATAAGAAATTGTTTTGTAATTTTATTTCAAAACTTTGTAAAATCGTAACTTGTTCATACGTTCTCAGAATTTGACGATTCTCGAAGCGTTGGAATCGCAGAAACGAGTGCTACGAGATGGTACAGATCCGGAGTCATTCCGAGCAAGTAGGAATTTGAGTTAAATCGAACACCGTCCGGTTTAATTTAAATTTCGAACGCTCGTCGAAAACTCAAGGTGAGTTTTTCTCACTCACATCTGGATGCTAGACATTATAAATAGTTAATATTTAAATATCTGTGTGGATGGCTGAATATAATTGTTATTATCAGTCTGGATTGATATTTATATTGTGATGTGCTAACATTTGTGATGCAGGAAGAAACAGGTTGGAGGGATCCAACTGGATTCCTCACAATTGTAGCAATTATTTTATAATTGATAGTGAATACCTGTTTATATGTTGTGATTGATAAATCTGGAAATTTGATTGTATTGTGAAATTGTTGTATAAAATTATAATTACAGAATTTAATTATAAATGGATTAAATTGGTTTTTACGAATTAAAATGAATTATTGAAATAAGAGTTTCAAAGAATAAAATTTGAAATCTGTTTGGGATAGGAAATGAAATTAGTGAATTGGGTTTCAAAATACAATGGAAAATTTATCAATCAATAAATGTGAAGTATAGATTACTGGAAGTGAATTCTAGAGAATTGTAAATATATTAAAATAACGATGGGTTATTTTAATAATGAATATTGTTATTCGGGAAAAATTTAAAATATGTATAATAAAGTTTCAAATATAAATCTGCAAATTTAAGTGTTATAGAATGTGTTGAAAGCTGTGTCGTCTATTGGAATTATATTTAAGTAAATTGGAAATATGGTTTTCATTTAAGAATTCTCCAATGTTTTATTTAAAAATGTTTAAACTATAATTTAAAAATGAATTTCCGGATATGGGAAATTGGGTGTGAACTTCGGATGAAGCTATAGTTAAGTATGGAGTTGGAAATTTATGTTGAAATCATAAATTGACTTGAAATAAATCAGTGGATTTATATGAAAGAGTACTTTGGAATGTTTTGAAACGAGAAAGTGTTTCCCTGGGAAAAACCAAGTTAGTGTTTTTAAAAGATTTTATTTAATTTAAAAGTTAAGTTTTAAAATTTGTTTAAAGAGTATTTTTAAGAAATTGTTATTTTTAAAGTAACAAACTAATAATTTAGAAATCGTAATGATTTGAGAATATATTAGTAAATATTTTTACGAATGGATTTATTTAAAAGTTGGTTTTAGCTTAAGTTGTTAAAATTAGTATTTTTTTTTCTTATAACGCTATTTTGAATTTAGTTAAACTAAAACCCTTATTTTTAAATCAAAGTTTATGTGTTAATAACTAGTTTTCTTCACATATTTTAAATTTATATTTTGAGTAAATAAATAGAAGTAATTTTCATATTTTAAAGTATATTTCAGTATAAAGTATTTTTAACTGTTTTAAATGCAAATTGTTTTATACTTGGTTATTCCCGATGGGAATAAAGGGTAAGAGATTTACCTTGTAAAGGAAGAATTTTGGGAAATTGTTCTCAAACGAGTTTTGAAAATGTGAATATATATCTTTGAAAGATATTAGAGGCAAATAAATAATATGGAGATTATTTATTGTGTGATGGATGTGTATGGATGTTTGTGAACATTAATTGATAGTTAAATCACCGACTATCAATATTGGCCAAATGCGTGATCGTATCGAAGAGACCGGGATCAAGTTTCCGTATACCGGGATTCTAGGTCTGGAGACTCGAAAACCACTTCGATCCGGTTTGTACGTTTCGCGAAAACGATTTCGGAGTCGAAGATGGAGCAGTGAAGTGCAAGGGCTAGTCGCTACTAATCCTGAGGATATTTCCAAAATGGATGTAGTAGGAATAGTGCCTTCGGTTCCGTTCGGACCCGGAACGGACTTGTATGGACGAATGCTTTCGTGACATCGTCAGGTGGGCGATGGGCATTCTAAGGGATATGTGCTATAAAGGTATCGTTTAGCCTCAAGCCTCATCAACCGGGAATGACTGAAAATCAGGGGTTATGCAGCAAGGCTTTGTGGGTAGCCCCCACTTGAGAGTAAGGTCATCCCTGTCTAGATGTCCCTTTTATTTCGGCTTAGTGGTGCGGTTGCTGATCCCAACCGTGGGGTGATTTTACTTGGAATTATCCAGTAAGGGATGATTCCGGCCTTGTGTTGCAGGGGAGCGGGCGTACTCCTCGGTACTGTGATCTAGGCCACGTACTGTGACAGGTGGTACCCCAGTGCCTAGTCATTCGTTGGAAATCCATTCTCCCTACGAGCCTGTACGGTTTTGATTGTGCCCAACTATTGTTGAAATGTGAGATGTAAGCATTTCAGCTAGATTCTATTTTACTTTCTATAGACACTATTATAATATCAGAGGATTTTAATATAAAAGTGTTTTAGCTATCGTAAGGTAAAAACCCGACATGTTTATTTGTGGCGTGGTCTTACGAGATGCTTTTGTTTTTAAAGAATTTTGAAACTTTAATAATCAGTTTGGATGTATTTATGATGCGCTATTATTCCAGACTGACTCGGGTGTTATTTTATTATAATGCTCGGGTCAGACCGAGTATATTTCAGAATAGGTTGCTATGGAGCTCAGGAGAGGAGCTGGAGTCCGAGACGTATTTCTCGTACTTGTATTATTCCGCTGCTGTGATTGTTGAGATTGTTGACTGGCTATGGTTGGTTGTATTGATATACTCTGATGATGATGTATTGTATATAAACAGATATAGTTTTGATTTGTGTAAAGTTCTGTTCTATATATTATATTTTATTCCGCTGCGACTGTGAGGTTTTGATGTTGTTTAGTTCATTCTTCTTCTTCTTCTACCTTCTTTCTTTTCCTACAATCTGTCTTTTTCCGGCGTTCGATCGTCGGCATATTATACTGTTGAGTATTTTGTGTCGATTTTCGAGGGCCGAGAAGGGCGGGTCGTCACAATTATCATAGATTACAGAAAGATTTCTAAATAGACTGGTATAAGCAATAGCCTTCCCATTCTGTAACAAGATAAGGGAAATAAGGACAACCAAAAGATAGTTTGGAAAAAACAAAACCAGATAATAAATTTAAAACCATAATGCTTTGAAATCATAACAATTTAGGGATGTTTATCATTTGGAAATCACACTGCTAAAATCATAACACTTTGGACAAGTTATTCTTTTTTTTTAAAAAAAACATAATACTTAGAAAATCATAACACCCTAAAAAAAGTAATCTTCATTTAAACCATTTTAATTCAAGGTCAAATAATATTCATTTTAAAGTTGTAACATTTCTAAGTTCATTTAATTATAAAAATTTCCAAAACATTGTATTTTCAAAATAGTAGTACTTATAAAATGCTACAGTAGATATATTAATATTTCAAATCAGTTCAATTCCAGAAATATTTATTTGGATATCATTTAACTTATGACTTATTAAACAAACTTTATGAATGGAATATTCAAATCAAACTATACTTCATTTATTAAGTTAAAAGTTCACTATTTTAGTTAGCTCTTAATTTAACACATAACCTAACACTTTATTTAAAATACCCATTTCATAAATAGATATTCCTTTAATAAGTTACACTTAAAATTTCATCTGAAAACCAAATTCTCAATTATCAAATTTTAGTGATGTTAAAATACATTTTAACTATTTAAATCATAATTATTCATTTTTCAAGACATATCTATTTCATAAATAAAATATTTATCATAGCAAATATAACAATCAAATTCCTTTATACATTTATTCATTTAGACATCAATTAACTATGAATTCAAGTTAAATAAACTTTATTACAAAATGACCAATTCAAATGTATTTTTATTTTATCTATTCAAAGATACATTATTTATTATACAACATATTCGTTTCAGGAAATAACCATTATTAAAATTCCTAGGTTAGACTTAAGGTTCCATATTAAATCAAATTTGATTATTAAGTTATTTAAATAAAATCTCTTTAAATTCCTTTTTCACTATTTACCTCTGTTAATCTTTTATAACTAAAATTTAAGTGTATAACATTTATTATAACCACTCAAATTTTATTTATAAAATCATTTCTGTACTGCATATTATCCAATTACATTGTTAACTTCAAAAAAAATTTAAGGTAAGTTATATTTGAATGCAATTGTATTATACAAATAAAACTTTCCAATTCAATTATCTCAAGTTTGAATCATTTATCCAAATTTTTTATTTTTTTCTTCTTATAATTGAAATTATTCTTCAAGATAAAATTTAAGAATTTGAATCTTCGAACATCTTCAAACCATTTGGAGATAAGTAATTATATATACATAATATGTTAAATCAAATTTAAATCATATATCTATATATATATATATTATAATCCAGTCATATTTTAGAAATTCAAATCAATTAGATTTTCCAAATCAAAGCTGTAGCAAGACTACAGAATGGTTTCTTCACTTCGAAACTCGAAAATGAACGTCGATGATGCTGCAGTCATCACCGAAATTATTTTCCAGCGACAAAGAGAAGAGCACTAAATTTTTAAACTTTAAAATCCTTTAGAGACAAATTTTTATTCAAAATACTTTAAATAATATCCTTTTAAAAATTTTAAACACAAGGTTTGAAACCATCGGAAATTAAATTCTTAACTTTCTTGTTTTAAATTCATTTCAGTTCCCAAATAAATTTATAAACAACTATTTATAAATTCATTTGTAGAACAATAAATGATAAATCAAGTATTATCATTTCAAATTATCAATTTAAATCAATTTATTAAGTTCCATAAAATTATATATCCAAATTTATTTCATAAACCAAATTTTAAAATAATATTGTGTCAGTTTGTTCTGTCAAAGTGTTTTAGAAATCCTATCGATAGCGTTGATCAGACGAATCGATCGAAAACCCAAATCAACATCAACAACTCAAACAACACAATATAAAACAAAACATTAATTTACAAGTACAGTTCAAAATGTTTGGAAGATAGATTGGAACAAAAGACAAGATGATTTAACAGAGTAGAGAGATGGGTAAGCTTAGATAAATTGTGGACAACCTTAACCGGGTCAACCGTGACTTAATGGATAAGATCAAATGTGGATTTTCTGGGGTAAATCTACCTTCGATCTCAAGAGATAGAGTTTGGAATAACAAAAGATATTAGAATCTAAACCAAGGATAAATATAAATCTCTGGTTAATCGATGCTGATTGTAAAGGATTTTCACCCCTTTACAAGAAAATTAGAATATTGGCGAGACCGCCAATTTACTATAAAGATCATTCGAAGTGGGGTTATGTGATACTCCAAAATCAAAAGAAGATGAATAGTGAGGGACAAGAATGAATTTTGGAACCACGGGGAACGTTCCAAAAATTCAAAGGAATTTTGAATCAAGAGGAAAAGATTCAAACTCGAACGAAAGTGATTCTGTAAATAAATCTACTCCATATGCTGAGTTTTGCCTCAAAGCCAAAGCTCTGATACCAACTGTAACGACCCGATATTTTCAACCATTCGCATCCATTATAAGTGTATAGGTAGACACTCATGCCGGAGTTGAATTGCTCAAAATACCGCGTTGTAAATAAAATTTGGCAAATCTCAGAATATACAGTAAATAAATATAATCACAGATCACAGACACAGAGTAAAATAATGCAACGGAAGTAAAAGAAATAGTAGTTCATGAAGCTACTATATAAATATATCAGAGTTACATAAGATACAACAGAAGAAATAGAGTACAACAAAAGTCTCAATAAAATAACCAAGTACAAGCTGAGTAGAACAACGGAACTGAAGTAGATAGGACATGACAAGTAGATAATCTCCAGCGATTCAAATCTCCAAGAGAGTGGAAATCCAAATCTGTGAATAACTCAGGCTGACCCGAGCGTAAAGCAAAACACAAAACACTCGAGTCAGGACAATATATACTTATATAATGTAAACCAACTCAAGTGAACTGTAATAAAGGTACAAGTAACTTAGAAGATGCTTGGTACCGCCCATCCTCTAAGGATCCGTTAAACTATCTACTATGTAGTAATATTCGATATTATAATAGTGTCTAAATAAGTAAAGTATAATCATATAGAAACTAGCGTTAAGGGGATGGAGAACCTTAACGCGGTCGGATCTTAAAATCATAATCGTAGTAAAGCTCGATATGGTAGGTGACACGGCACAACTAGGCAATGCCAGGGTAGATATACCAATTACGCACACGGACTGATGGATACGCATAGCAGCCACTACTGTTCCACCTCGAACAACACTCCCAAATCGGAGGATGGCCATCTAATCAATCACAAGTAAGAGTATAATATCGAAGAAATGTGTCCGAGAAGAGGTGCTACCTCACTGGTCCGAGATCGCTCCTGTTTTAGCCACCTTATGCCAACTCACGGGAGTTGGGTCTACGTAACATACCTTAAGAACGTCGCCACCATCCTACTTCATTCTGGAATCTCCACCGCGTACACAGTTGCCAAAGTGGTTTTCGATAAGACAGAGAGTATGTCCATATCCGATCCCGGTCTCTTTAACAACCCAACGTTATTATAACCCGTGGTTATAACTTTTAAAAACAATACTTTACTTCAAAATAAAATATCATTTCAAACCATATCTTTATCAAAATAAAGATTAAATCAATTCCAAACCATTTCCATATATTTAAATTTTCATATAATTTCAAAACTTCATTTCAAATCATTTTAATATAATAAAATATCATATCCTTACAAAACTTCATTTCAAATCATTTTAATAAAATAAAATATCCTATTAGTTCAAATCCAAATATTCAACTTTAAATACCTTTTAAATTCAAAGATATCGTTCATTTACTATCATTTCAAATCACCTTTAAATAGTTTATATTCCAATCAAAATAATTCATTTAAACCTTTTAAAAGTGTAATTATTATATTTTCAAATCAAGTATTCAATTTCCAAAGTTTCAAACCATTCTGAGTTCGTTTACTAAGTCAAAAACCCTAATTATTAAAATTTCAGCATTTCACAGCATTTAAAACAACTGCTATAAGTTATATTTGAAAACATTTTTAATTCAGCAAAGACAGCACTTAAAACTGCTGTTAAAACTCAGTTTTAGTTGAATTATAGTTCAAAACAGAAAAGACAGCATTTCAGAAGTGCTGCGGTAGTTCAGATTTCAAAACAAGGGTTAAATTTGGTTTCAGCAAAGACTGCAGACCACTATAGCATTTCCAGAGAATGCTAAAATAGGTCTGAGTTCAATATTAGCCTATAAGTTCAATTACAGCAACTACAGCATTTCAGAAATGCTGTAATAGCTCTTTTTACACAATTTTAGTTCAAAACAGAATCTATAGCATTTCTGAATGCTATTAAAAGTAGATTTCAGGTGTTAGTGTATTTCCAGCAATTAAATAACTTCAATTTAAAACACATAAACATTTTAAAAATCATATTTTAACATTTAAAATGTTCATTTACATATCATTTAACATGTATCCTTTTCACAATAAATTTCTTATAATTAAATCCAATTTTCAACAATTTACTTAATAAATTTAAGTGTAAAAGTTTCCAATTCTTCACATTTCAACAAATAACTTAACACTTCAAATTTAAATTACCATTTCACAAATTTAACTAAATTTCCAATTTTATTTAATTAACTTAAACCTTTAATTCAAACCAAATTTCACATTTCCAAGTCAAGTTATATTTTAAAAGATCACTTTTAAACATTCATTTATTTAACCACTTAAATTCATAGAAAAATCAATAATACTTTAATAAATCACTTAAATTCAAATTTAATCAAATTATCATATTTACCATTTCCAAATAAAATTTAATATCCATTTTATTTATATAACCTAAATATCACTTTTAACCAAAATTCCAAATTTCCAACTTAAGTTATATTTCAAAAATCCAGTTAAATCATTCATTAATTACATTTTTAACACATAGAAAAATCATAATTTCTTTATTGTAAAACATTTCAAAATCTATTTAAATCAAATTTCATAAATTTATAATTTTTAAAATACTTAAAAATATCCAAAACACTTTATAAAATAACCACGGGCCTGTATATAATTTTCTAACTTAGGTCAAGTGATACGGATATGTATCATTTCAATCCGCAGTTAAAAAAAAAAGAAAAATCCGGGTTCTATCATTTCAAACCCGCAATCCCAAGTTAAAATAATTTTAAATAAAAATCGTTCAGGCCTATCATTTAAGCCCATAACGATTTTTCCCTATTCTAAAGTCCGTTCGGGTATGTATCATATCAACCCATAGTGATTCTAATCTACAGGGAACTTGCAATGGTGATAACAGATATAAATAACAGAATAACATTAAATAACAGTAACATATGATATAACAGGTATAATAACAGGTGTGAACATCATATGATAATAATATAAGCATATAAAACTTGATAATATATTTCTACAGATTTGCAGGGTGTCAATTTACTAGTTATATAGGTACATATTGTCTGGTGAGAATAACTCACCTTTTTATGCTGGAGATATCAATTAGGATGACACAACGGATCCAGAAGGCACGACCTTTGATTTGAGTGGAGAAAATAGCCAAGATATCATCTTGTAAACAATACCCAAACAAGACAAAACAATATAGCACATGAATATACTTAACATAAAACAATGTTGAACAAATTGAAATACAAAGCAATAAAGACAAGACTTTGCCTTTACCATTCAAATGCTTGACCATAGGGGATCAAGTGCTCAGCCATGATGTGTTTGGGCTCAGGTTAGCATCATATAGGTCAGGTTTAGCACACCTAAGCATGGCAACATGAAGTGATGTGAAGGGTAGGAGATGCAACATGAAGAATATCAATGGACAAGGCAAATAGGTGAAGTTTTGGTCACAACAAGGCTCGACTTGGTCATTGCTTGGCTCAGCCATGCATGGTACAGGTCTGGACAGTGGAGGGTGATGGTGCAGCAGCAGCCAAAGGTCATGTAGTTGCTGGTGGTGGTGGTTCTAGGGGTGGCCAAGGTGATAGATTAAGGTGATGGTGAAGCATATGTGGTTTAGGCATTGTTTGGAAGGGTTTTTGTGCAATTTTGTGGTGCTAACTTAAATGGATGGGCATGGCTTGTCATGGTCAGTGGAGGAGGAGGAGGTGCTGCTGTAGATGGTGGTGGGGCTGAAGGTGGAGAGGATGGTGGAGATGAAGGTGGTAGAGGCCAACCAAAGCTAGAAGAGGAGGAAGGCAAAATCAATGGAAATTGTGAAGTAAAGAAGAGATAAAGGAAGAAGATAAGAGGAGAATGGAAGCCATATTTTTTTTAGGCTTTAGGAGCTTTGGAATTTCGTTAATGAGAGAAAAAAAAAGTGGCGGCTGAAGAAATGAGGAGATGTTGCCAATTGAATGAAAAGTTAGGTTAAAAAGTAGAAGGGTTACAAAATAAAAGGGCCTTAGGAAGATAGAAAGTTTAAGGCCTTTCAAATTTCTTTAATTCATTTTTTATAAGTTTATATTTCTGATAATAACAGAAATTCCAGTTAAAAATTCGAAAATTTGATAAAATATAAAAATATATAGAATATTTATTGATTATATAAAGTAGAATTAAGGAAAATAGTTAAAACAGTGAACTAGACTAGAAAATTTTGAAATTGAATAGAAAATTTTTTAGATAATTCATATGAGCTTGCAATATATTTTTAAACATAAATAATATATAAAATAAAAATATATTCACAAAATAAATATTTAAAATTTAATTTACATATAATTTTTAATGAAGAAAATAGCAGAAAATAGGAAAACAGCCTTTAAAAATGAAAATAAATACAGTAAATTTTGGAAAAATACTATTATCAATTTAAAAACATAAAAAGACAAAATATACATAAAAAACATATTAACACATATTAAAACAAAATATAAGAAAGAAAATATGATTTAAAAAAATTTAAAATAGGCAAAATTGCACAAATAAACAAATTATACTAAAAATTGAAATGTACATAACTTTTACATTTTAACTCCGTTTTCAACGCAGTGTTCAAGTTATTAAATCTATTTTCATAATAAAAGATAAAATTTATAATTTCAAACTATTAAAAATTTAAACTTAAAAGTCAAAGTTTGACTATTGACCAAAATTCACATTTTCAGGAAATATTAAATTTAGTCATATTTGGAATTCTAATCCACATCAAAGTCAAAGTTTATATTTAAAATAACAAAATTTATTCTTTTCATAAATAAAGCTTTTGAATCTGGAAAAATCAATTAAAAAAATATTTGAAAAATACAGGGTTGTTACACTTCCTATGCCACGAAGGAACGCCTCTGGCTGGACGCTCCAAGAGACAACCTGCTCTCTGCCAAACAAGGCCGGCTACCCCCCTTCCCGGGGAATATACAAAACCTCAGATATGCCACTCCCGGTCCTTTGGGACCTTTAAACGAGGCGCCTCTAAACAACCATCACACATAATAAATAAAGTGTGTCCACATGAGTAAGTATCTGGGCTCCATACCATGATACTACCCTTTTCCAGAAGGAATGGTCATACCCTAGGGAAGCTACCCCTGAAACCTTGCCGCATCTTTCCTGTTTCAACCATTTCCGGGTTGTGAGGTTCGACGAAGTCTCGTCCACAAAGCTACGCTTTGTCACAAAGCCATGCTTTGGGTCAACAGATGATCAAAGTAATGATCACAAAGATAAATGATCAAACAAATGATCATATCACAAATGATCAAACAATGATCATCACACAGCAACACTCAGCATGTCACATTACCAAATTGGGAATATATCGCTGATAACCTTCAACTACATAACCTCTGAGCTCGTACGTCTCAGAGAAGGGTGTTAAGCTAAGAGAATAAATTCTCCGCCACCAACAGAAATGTATTTGAAAGAAATCTGCTTTATATCTCAAAGTGTAATGTTAGACATGTAACCATACAAGTCTGTTCCGGGTTCGAACAGAACCGAAGGCACTTTCGGAGAAGCCCTTGCAATTCGGGTATTCACAATCCCGATCGGATTTCCCATCACTTAGGAAATCTCTATACCGGCGCGACTCAGTGCAGAGACATTCGATAGGTCATCCTATCGTTCTCGCAAATACCCGGTCTTCACCACCGGTCTTCAAATGCTATCCATATACGACGTATCACTAATTCGGAATGGGTTATATGACACAAAAGTCTTTTCCCGGCTAACCCAAATAGTGAGCGCAATATTTAAAAATATATGGATATTGGGATTTCAATTAAGTCACAACTTAATAATTCAACTTCCTTTTTAAATGGTTTAAATCGATTACCATTTCAAATCTTTTAAACAAAAAGATTTATTTCACAAAGTTCACTCAGTTTTCACAAAGATTCATTCATAGATTTCAAAACAATTTCCGTTTCAATTGGATTAACTCGTTAAATCTTTAAAACAAAGATTCAACTTATAGCTTTCAAAACAATTTCATTTCGAATGGTTTAAACAAATCATCATTTTAAATCTGTTAAAAATAAATAGATTCGATTCATAGCTTTCAAAACAATTTCGTTCATAACTTGGAAAACCATTTTTCAATTCAATCTTGAAATTCCTTTAATTAAACTAGAATTTCATTCCTTATCTAAAACCTTTTATTCTTTTAAAACAAACAGTTTTCATTTTGGAAATTTGATTCATCTATACTAGTTAAAGTTCTTGGGTTAAATGCAAATTCTCAAAATTTTACTTTTAAAATGGTTTAACTTCATATAAACACATTTATAACATTTTTAACTGAAATTTCCAATTATGGAATTCAATTCCAAATTATTTTGAATTTAAATTCAAATTAAATTATTTAAATTGGAAATTTAATTAAGTTATTTAAAATAACTTTTATCTTAAAAACTCCATTTCAAAAGCTTTAACATTTAATCCAAATTCATTTCCAAAATCAATTGAAATTAAAATTTCAATTTCAAAATATTAAATTTAAATCATCTATGACTTAACCGATTTCCACGTGAAATCCATATTTGTGTGTGTAAAAGTGTTGTCCAGGGGTTTCACACATAATGGTGCGCAACATCATTCAATCATCACAGATTAAAACACAGAAATATGGTTGATAAGCGGTACAAACTATAACGCTTATCGCTCTTTCACAGATTCACAGATAATATACAAATGTAATTAAATGAATACATTATACACAGCACAATCCACAGAACAAAATATCACAGATCAGATAGCACAATCAATTCAAGGCATTTTATACAATATAATCATTCATAAGTAAAGTCAAGCATTCAATAATCATTTATAGGCAGGATTAATTAATTGTTTAATCTTAATTAATTCAATTTATTTCCAATCAAATTAATTACTTATGAATTAGTTATCCAATCTCTGATTTATTAATTACAAATCATTTGATATAAATTAATCAATCAATCATCTTAATTAATTATTCTTAATTAATAAATTAATTAGATAAATTTTAAGTTAATTACATAATCATTTAATCTTAATTAATTTCATTAAATAATTATCTTTAAGTAATTAATTACCTTTATAAATAAATCAACATTTAATTACATTAAATGTAATTATATCTTAACCAGTTGATTAATTAACTTTAATTGTTATTTATAAAAATTGATCAACCCTTAATAATCCATAATTTAAATAAAAATCTAATCTATGGTTCTTAATTACATATTAATTACTTAATTAATTATTTAAACTTTAATTAAATACATTTAAACTTATAATTACTAATTTAATTAATATAAATCATCAATTATCCATCCTATTTATCTTAATGGTTAATGAATATAAATCCTTAATCTTCATTACTTAAAGTAAACTCATTTTTATTATTGATTAAATTTTCACTTTCAATATGTTTGAAAACATTTATTTCAAAACTATGATTCAAAATTAGATTTGAATCAGATTTACCACTTTGATTTAACTTTGTCAAAATCATTTCTTTGCATTTCAAACTCCAATTCAAATTCAGATTCCTTTAAAAACACTTTTAAACACTTAACCACTTTAAGGTTATTTAAACAAATTTGAATTTAAAACTTTATTCTTTTCCATCTAAGATTCAAATTTAACCTGAATCCACTTTTCAAAATTTTATTTAAACTTAATTTATATCTTCTTTTCATTTTGAAAATTCGGTTTAAAATTTTATTTTTACACTTGAAATTAAATCTAAAAAAATATCAAAAGCCAAAACAAAACAGGATCAGGTTTCAAACCTGTTGCAACTTCCTCCCCGAGCCAGTGGAATCCGGCTTCGAGCCCGACGCAAGTTCGCTCGAGTAAACGCTCGAGACAAGCGCGAGGAAATCCGAGCACCTACTGAAACCACCCAGGCTTACAAACAAAATTCTCAGGCCATCAAGGGTTAGTGCACGTGCACGTGCACGAAGGCTGTGGACGATTTCGACCAACAACGGCGATCAACCCCCATCCACTAACATCACCAAACTTCAACTTATTCATCAGATTGCTTCCAGGTGGACTCGAAATTGAATTCGAGTTAAAAATCCAAACCTGGAAAACAACAAGAGGACCTCCACCTCAAACCTGTCAGTGCCTCGCCTCCCTATCTTCGACCATTAGAGGCGGAACAACTCTGGCTACGTCCTCATCAGCCCCCATACCATCATCTACCCAAGTCACGTGCCACTCGATCGAGCGAGGACAACGAACGAAGCGAGAATCTCAGTCCTACTAAAATTAGGTTTAAAAATTTAAATTGATCGTTGTCGACGCCAGCGTGGACGATGCCACCTTCAGCTATTTTTCCTACCACCGTAGCAGGCTCCTTCATCCCCACCAGCAACCCCGAACCCTCCAGTTCCACACGTCGCCGGAAATTGGCCAAAATGCCGATTTCGATCATCCCCGATCTGCTCTTAAACCACACAACTAAAAATTATAAATTTTGCATTAGAAATCATATTTAAGTATGATAATCCCATTTATATACCTGAATTCATAAATGGTGAAGTTCGAATTTTTTTGCTTATTTAAGTTTTTCACTGTTTCTTTATATTTCCAGAATCAATGCAAGCTGTTTTCTTTTTAAAAAAATTCTTAAACTGAATTATATGTTATAACAACCATTTTATTTTCATAACTTAAGTCTAATCAAGGCTTGGATTAAGAGTAGATGAATTTTAATGAGTATTCCAGCCTGGAAACTATAAAACAGAGAGATACTCAGAGTTGCTTACAGTATATTTATGCCTAACATAGAGATATATTTTAAAAATATACTCACACATATTTTTAGACTTACAACTATGATTCAACAAACAAATTTTATTCAATACTTAAGTCCTAACAAGATTGGATCAAGAGCTAGAGATTTTGATTTGAAATTTAAGCCTGGAACTAGAATCAAAGAAGAATACAAATATATGCACAACAATATTTCATATAAAAAGCTAAGTTGATAAATTCATTCGCAAACATATTTGTTTCATAGATGATCAGGCAACCTAATTATATATTTAACTATTTAAATTGTGATGTTACTCACATATTATTTGTTTTAAAAAACAGAGAGCCTGTAGAGTTTAACAGTATTCTCTTATATACACAGACATTTCATATTGCAAACATTTCATTCATATCTAAACATCTCATTATCACACAATCAAGCATTTATCACAGGGAGATCAAGATTTATATATATAAATAAAGGGTTAAGATTTTGCTCACCTTGAAAAGTTTTGAAACAGAGAAGATCCTGTTTTGCTTTGAACTTGAATATAAAGTGATGTTTTCTATATATTTTTTTCTTCTGTAACTTGTAGACCAGAAATAGATTTAATCTTTGAGCTTGATTTCCCCTCAATTTGAAACTGAAATACTTTGTTTTTAAGATGATCTGTAGCTTCAAGATTTGGACTTGAACTTTGCATTTGCTTTGCTTTCCAGGCTGAAGACTTTGCCTTGTTCCCAGATTTTAATCTTTGGTTTACAGGGTTTGAATTTTGTTTTAGATGATGTTTTTATTTCACATATTTTTGTCTCTCAGTTTTAATGGAGGAATTGAGATATATGAATTGAGTTTATACTGGGTGTTTTGGGTTTGAAATGTTGCCTGGTACAATTCCTTATTTAATAAACATAGGTCAGAGATCATCTTTATTTAGGAGGCTGAGATGATGTGAAGACCCAAAAGTTGGCCTTCGAAAATCGGCACCCGTACTTCACTTGTACTCAAAATGCCGTAGATTCAAATGCCAAATCTGGTTCTCCGGAGCTTATAACACAGTTAAGTAAATAACACAGCGGAAGAAAAAAAAATAATACATTGATATTCAATATCTGATACAACAGAGTGATACAATGAATATCAATATACATCAGAGATATGATACAACAAATAGCAGCGGAAAAGAAAACGATAACAAATATCAGCAGCGGAACAAATAACTCTAAGATAGTCTTCAAGAGAGAACTCCAGCAGTAGCTCGAACTCCCAATAACGATGCACAAAGATAAGCAAGTGCAGTCTGATCCAAAGACTGAACTATCTCCAGAAAATCTACTAATCTGACTATCTGAAAAACCCAACTCTAGACTGCTCGTGTAGAAAATTATGAGCACCCAGAGTTTAGGAAAGAAACAATAAACTCCGGATCAGTCATAGGACTGGTGTGAGCAACTAAAACAGTTTATCTTTAAAAACAAATAGCAGAGAATTTTAAAGTCAATTCGCAATGCTTTTTGAAAATGAAACTACCATAAGACCTCCCACCACACACACAATGCAAACGCAGAATTGGAGGAGATTTCTTCTTATGATAGTCAAAGATGCTTACTACGCAAAATCAAATCATTTTTGATATTATTATTAGTGCATAGTGTAGAAAACATTTCGAAAGTATAATATTAATCTTAGCCAGCATAGCTACCATGTTCAATAGCAGGTTACGGCCACATTCCATGGCAGGTAATACAACTAAAACCGTACACGTCGCGTATTGTTTCTTTGGATTTCCAAAAAATGGTCAGGCTAAGGAACTTCCTTTTCCACGATGGGTACGTCCCTGGAATAGACGACCCGAGAACCTAACCGGATCTCTGCCAACACAAGGCCGGGTTACCTCTGCAAAAATAGGTAACTACTGACACGCGTATGCCATCCCCCGATCGTCACCGATCTTCCCGAGGATCCCCGATTTCCAACAACCACAAAGTAATAAATTTGCAGCAACCACAGAGGTTAAGTATCTGGGCTCCATACCATGATACCACCTTTATCCAGAAGGAATGACATACACTAAGGGGCGCTACTCCCTAGAACCTTGCCGCATCCTTCCTGTTTTGACCATTTCCGGGGTGTGAGGCTCGACGAAGTCTCGTCCACAAAGCTACGCTTTGTCACAAAGCCATGCTTCGGGTCAAACAAATGATCAACCTATGATCACAAAGATATAAGATCAAACAAATGATCATATCACAATTGATCAAACACTGATCATCACACAGCAACACTCAGCATGCCACATTACCAAATTAGGATATATCGCTGATAAATTTCAACTACATAACCTCTGAGCTCGTACGTCTCAGAGAAGGGTGTTAAGCTAAGAGAATAAATTCTCCGCCACCAACAGAAATGTATTTGAAAGAAATCGGCTTTATATCTCAAAGTGTAATGTCAGACATGTATCCATACAAGTCTGTTTCGGGTTCGAACAGAACCGAAGGCACTTCTCACGAAGCCCTTGCAAATCCGGATAATTTCCAATCACGTCCGGACTTCCCATCACATTGGGTGATAAAATCTCTATATCGGGGCCAGTCGATGCAGAGACATTCGACGAGTTGTCCTTTCGTTTTCGAAAATATCCAGTCTTCATCACCGGTCTTCAAATGCTATCCATATACGACGTATCACTATTCGGAATGGGTTATATGACACAAATGTCTTTTCCCGGCTAACCCGAATAATGAGCGCAATATTTAAAAACATATGGATATTGAGATTTCAATTAAATCAAAGCTTAAAGCCCAAAACTTTTCATTCGAATGGTTAAACAAATTACCATTTTCAAATCTTTAAACAAAAAGATTTATTTCCCAAAGTTAACCCCATTCACAAAGATACATTCATGGATTTCAAAACAATTTCCAATTTAATTGGATTAACTCGTTAAATCTTTAAAACAAAGATTTAACTTATAGCTTTCAAAATAATTTCATTTCAATGGGTTTAAACAAATCATCATTTTAAATCTGTTAAAAATAAACAGATTCAATTCATAGCTTTCAAAAACAATTTATTCATAGCCTTTCAAAACATTTCAATTTCATTTTAAATTTAAAACCTTTCAACACAAATTGGAAGTTCACTTCTTATATGAAAGCTGTTATTAAATGAAAACAATTAGTTTTCGTTTCAGAAAAATCCAATTATATTTGCACGAGTTAAAGCCCTTGAATTATATTCACATTTCAAAATCAATACTTTTAAAATAGTTTAATCCATGTATAACTGGTATATCATCTTTAATTCCTAGTTTCAAATCATAGAAATCAAATTTCAAGCTTGAATTCAAATTTAAATCAAATTATTTAAATTTCAAGACTCGATTAAGTTATCAAAATAACTTTTATCTTTGAAATTCCATTTCAAAAGCTTTTCACTTTAAACCCAAATTTCTAATTTCAAAATCAATTGAAATTAAAATTTCAATTTTAAAATCATCAAATTTAAATTATCTGTGACTTAACCGATTTCCACGTGAAATCCATATTTGTGTGTGTAAAGGTGTGGTCCAGGGTTTAACACACAATAGTGCAACATCAATCATCACAGATATATCGATAAGCGGTATAATCGATAACGCTTATCTTCATTCACAGATTCATAGATAAAATAAATTTATCAGTCACAAAGATTCACAATTACAATTCGATGTGGGTTTCGGATAACCAACTGGAATCCGACTCCCTATCGCATCGAAATTCAAATGTCATTCTATGGGTCAAGGGTTTTCATATACAATATAACAATATATCACAGAAATAGAAATCACAGCTCAGCACAAAGTAATTCATATCACAAAGCATCATATATCGGGGATATCAAACAATCAAATCATCCAATAGAATCCAAATATTCATAAGTAAGGTCAGTTAATTGTTTGATTAATTTAAATTAGATTAATTCCTTATGAATTACTAATCCTGGTTAATTAATTATTAATAAATTACAAATATTAAAAAGTCATTAATTACCTAATTAATTTTAAGATAACCCATTATATCTTTTATTTATCACTTTATTTATCATTTAACATCCTTATCTATAATCTTTGAAATAAATTTATTATTAACTTAAAAGCTTTAATGTTAATTAAATTTAACACTCATTTTAAATTAACTGCTTAAATAAAAATGTTAATTAAGATTTAAAAAAAAACATTAAAACTTAAAATATATTCTTAACTCAAAATTGACAAACATTGATTTATTTATCCATACTTAAAATGGTTTAATGGTGATTAACTTCAAAATTAAAAAGTGGTCAGCACTTGAAAATTAAACCCGAGGAGATCGCAATTACACTCGAGTCCCCACTCCATCTTCCCCGAATCCACTCTTGCTTTCCCATATTTTCTTTGCTAAAATTATCTTAAGTAAAAACTCAAAAGGAACAAGAACAAACACCTACAGGTAACTCACGCAAGCAATCAGAAAATTCGAGCAAACCCCCGCGTTCTCCCCGAAGCAACACGCAAGCAACTCGAGCTCCTGTACCTTCTTCTTCCCTAACCCTTCAACCTAGATACACACATAAGCACGTGCACGTGCACCATCATTGGATCAACTCCGATCATCGTTGCTGGCCTCAGCATATCGCCGTTCGTCCCCTCCGTCATCACGAACAACCCTATTGTTGAATTCAAATGAGAATCAAAATCGAGTAAGTCAGTTCCCATTCAAACCCAAACCTCGGGCAACAAAACCCATCATCATCGATGATTCCGGCCACCTGGACACGCGCCACCGAGCCTAAAACTATGCCATGTAGCGATGCATCTTCCATCACTTCGCGATTGATTCCGACCACCCATCGATGTCGGAAACACCCCAAGAACCAGTTCGACCAAAACCGAATTTAAACCCTAAAACAGAGTCGCCTGATCGCTCCGATCATCAAGAAACTTTCCCACTATTTTTCCTAGCCTCTACAATCCTCCAGCTACCTCCAGAACCAGTCGCGAAACGCCTCCTCCTCCAGTTCGCCAGAAAACGTTGAAATCTCCAAAACTGATCAACTCACAAAACCTCATCGACCACAATCTTAAAAATCTCAAACCCGATATTAAAATTCATGATTTTCTTATACAAATCAGATTATGAAATCTAAATATGAAATTTTAATCATTGATTTTCAACTATTTTTATTATTTCTACTATAAACTTCTATTTCCAAACTATTTACTAGATATAAATACTTAAATTTATTTTTAAAAATAAAATTACATTGCTATACTCGTTTTCTTTTCAGAGATCATGACCTATAAGAGTTTGAGGAAAAAGAAATTGAATTTTTAAATTTATCTTTGGCCTGGAAACAAATAGAGGCGTGTTCATTCATATACAGGCATGCCCATCTACCTACATACATATATATTCAACATGCAAGCATAATTTTTATCACACATTAACAGATCATTACATGCAATCAAGATGTAAACCAGATTTAAAGTTTTGGGATGTGGTTTGCTCACCTGGAAACAAGAATTGAACAGAGAAAGAACAGAGAAGCATTTCATTTGCTTGATCTTTTGATTTGCCTGAAACAGTGTTGTTGATTTCCAGGCTTGATTATCCAGATTTACTTAACTGTTTTGATCTTCATCTATTTTAAATTGTTGCCTTTGATTCAATTACTTTATCTCTGTTTCCAGGTTTGCTCTGGAACTTTACTTGATTGTTTGATCTGGTATTTGTTTGATTTCAAGATGATATTGTTTTGGTTCTACTCAGTTTTAAATGGTGAACGAAAAATGAATTGAAGGAGAAGTTGATATAAGAAATAGGGATACTGAGTGATGATGTTCTTGTACAGGTGATGCATAGTTTCCTTTGTTTGGCCATGCTTGCATTAATTGCTACATTGATATGGTATGGTGGCTGGTAAGTATTATATTGTGTACTTGGGATCTTACTTTTATTTGTGTTGTACTTGGTTTATTTGGTAAGTGTACATATATGAATATTATTTTCCTTGCTCTCGGCTGAGATGATGATTCTTGTACATGCATTTATTTGTTGGCTGAGAATTGATGTTGTATTGGTTTTAGAGATGTTTTGTTTCATTTTTATCTTTTCTACACTTTGCAATGTTATATATTGTTATGTTGTCTTCTTTTGTTTTGTTTGCTATTTTATTTTATTTTCTCTTTTTATACTTAGTTTTATATACTTGCTTTCACCTTTTCTTTTGTTTTTATGTACATGTATGTTTACTTTTGTTTGTTTGTACATTGCTTAATTACTTAGGGATATACTTTGTTTCTTGCTTTCATATTTAAATATGGTTTCTTGTTTATATTTATCACTTTATAATATAAGTGAGATCCTCTTTTATTTTAACTTAAATTTATTATTATTATTTATATTTTCAAACATCTATCTAAGATTCAAATCACCTATATATGTAATATTTAAAATTAAATGATTTAACTAATTTTAATTTGGATCCGGGGAAACTCGCTCCAATATTCTAATTAAATTAACAAATTTTCTATCAAAAATTTATTTAATTACTCAATTTAATTCAAAAATTCATTTAATTATTAATTTAAATAAATTTAAAATCTGGGGTCGTTACAGATGATCTTCAAAATAAATCGAATTGACTTGTTTACTGCTAGGTATGGAAGCATTAAATGCTAGAGGTATGTTGCATTTATCATGTTTACTTCAGCCATACTTGCTTGTCTCGGCTGAGATGTGGCATTCATTGCTTAAGTACTTTATATTTCTTCTTTATTTCTTTATTTTCTTTCTTTTGTTTTGCCAACTTGAATATACATTTACTCTTTACTTTCTTTTACTAGTGTTCTTGTTTTACTCGGCTGATGTATTGTTTTATCTTCTTGTTTACATATTTATTTACAACTTTGCTTTGTCATATGAATACATTTCAAATCATATTTGAATGCATATTGTTTCTACATACTTATAGTTTTATTTATTTTGGCCTTGTTACTTTGAAATCTAATGAAGTTCTTTTATTATTATATTGTTAGATTTTATTTAAGTGTTACTTTTATTTTTATAGTTCATCTCTTATTTATTTATTTCTATTTATAACTCAATTATTTATTTTACTTTAATATTTATTATTAAACCATTTATTTACAATTTAAATCCAAATTAAATATATACATTTCAAATCAACTCAAATTATTTATACATGCCCGTATACATATATATATATAAATAAATTCAAATTTACTCATATTTATTCCATACACATATATATTCACATATATACACAATATACAATATTTTTAAATTTAAACTGATTTATACAAAATTTATTTTAGTTCGGGGAAACTCGCTTCCATTTATAATTAATTTTACAAATTTTTATTCAAAAATTCATTAAATTATCAATTTAAATAAATTAAAATCTAGGGTCGTTACAGCAAGTTCCTTCACTATGGGTTGAGATGATACATACCTGAACGATCTTTAGATTAAGGAAAAATTGTTATTGGCTGAAATGATAGGCCTGAGCAATTTTTATTTGACTTGGGATTGCGGGTTTGAAATGATATAAATCTATATTTATTTGACCCTAGGTTAGAAAATTTTATACAGACTCCGTGGTTGGTTTTAAAATAGTTTTCTAAAAATTATTAAGTATTTTGGATTTTAATATATGGATTTCGACTAAAATTTTAATGTAATGATTGCTATAAAAATTTGTACATTTATTTACATGTGTTAAATTTTTATAAGAAACTAAATGGTTGGAAATGTAACTTTTGGAATTTAGTTTATAAGATGAAGGTTAACTGAAATTTAATAATCCAATTTGACTTAATAATGGTATTTTATTCTAACCTAGTAGTGTAAGTTTTAATTAACGTAATATTGATTAAAATGATAAATGCTCTTTACTGTAATAATAAAATGTAAGTTAAAAATGTACATTTGACATGTGAGTTTTAATTAATGTAATATTGATTAAAATGATAAATGCACTTTACTGTAATAATAAAATGTAAGTTAAAAATGTACATTTGACATGTAAATTTTAATTAATGTAATATTGATTAACATGATAAATGCCTTTTATTGTAATAATAAAATGTAAGTTAAAAATGTACATTTGACATGTATGTTTTAAATAATGTAATATTGATTAAAATGATAAATACTCTTTACTGGAATAATAAAATGTAAGTTAAAAATGTACATTTGACATGCAAGTTTTAATTAATGTAATATTGATTAAAATGATAAATGTTCCTTACTGTAATAATAAAATGTAAGTCAATGATTGTCTTTTTACATGTAAGTATTAATTAATGTAATGGTACGTTTTGGATAATAAAAATAATAAATGTTCTTTACTGGAATAATAAAATGTAAGTTAATAATGTACTTTTAACTTAATATAAGAAATGTCAGCTTTAAAGTTGGATATTATAGTAATAAATTTGTTAACTAAAAGCATAGTTTATTTAATATCCAAATAAATGAATTAGTATAATAAAATAGAAATGATAAAATAACCATGTAAAAATTTGTAATTATATAAATATTTTGAATATATAAAAGGCTAAAGTGGAAAGTATTGCATTCTAGAATGCTGTGATTTCTTTGGTATTACATTCAAAAAATGCTATGATTCCTTAAGGTTACATTTCTAAAATGCTATGATTTCTTAAGTATTACTTTTCCAAAACGCTGTGATGACTTAAGGTTATGTTTTCGAAATGCTATTATTTCTAAAATGTAATGTTTTCAAATTGCTATGATTATAAAGGTCACATTTTTAAAGTGTTGTAGTTTCTAAATTATTATGATTTCAAAGTGTTATAATTAAAGGTATAAATTTTGAAAGTGTTACAACTACAGAAATGGATATTATTTTTAAAGAATAATGACATTTGATTTATATGTTTTTGAAATGAGTATGTTTGATATGAAATATAAACCATTTGAAAATAAAATAACCATGGGTTATAATAACGTTTGGTTGTTAAAGAGACCGGGATCGGAAATTGTCATACTCTCTGCCAATTCCGAAAACCACTTTAACAACTGTGTACGTGGTGGAGATTCCAGAATGAAGTAAGTGGTTGATGATGTTCCATTTGAGGTATATACATGGACCTAACTCCCGTGAGTTAGCATAAGGTGGCTAAAACAGGAGCAATTGATGGGCCAAGTGAGGTAGCTCCTCCGATCGGACCTAACTCCCGTGAGACCTCTACGAGTTTGTTTTGTACCATACCTATGGATTGCCTGCTGACGACGCCCAGTACGGGGGAGATTACAGTACTTTATAGACTATGGGAATATATAAAATGTGTTAAGGGGGTATGGGTAACGCCTTAACGCTATTTTAATAGTTTATCTTACTTTAGACATTATTATAATAGCGTATTGTACTACATAGTAGATAGTTTAACAAACCCATAAAGGATGGGCGATCCCAAGCATCCTTTAAGTTACCGATGCATTTCTTTTACAGTTCACTTGAGTTGATTTACATTTTTATAAGTATGTATGTCCTGACTCGAGTGTTTTGTGTTTTGCTTTACGCTCGGGTCAGCTTGAGTATCACAACTTTGGATTCATCTTTTGGAGCTAGAAATCTGCTGGAGATTTAGCTATGTATCTGTTATTTCTATTCAGTTATTTCCATTCAGCTTTGCCTATGTATTAGTGGACTTATGTACTTGGATTTCCTGTTTTATTTATTTCCAGAATTTGGTATTATGTATCTGTTTTGAGACTTTGTATCTAGTAGCTTCATGAACTACTATGTTTATTTTATTCCGCTGCGAGTTATTCTGATATTCTATGTCTGTGATTCTGTAATTGATTTTATTTGCCCCAAAATTTATTAACAATCTGTTATTTTGAATTATTCAAGTCCGACATGTGTGAATTTATTGTCGATTTGAATGGTCCAAAATAGTGGGATGTTACAATATATTTTTAAAAATTCCAATATAACCAATCTCAATTTATAAATCCCCCTCGATTATCACAAATCGATTACATTTCCAATTTCACAACCATTCTCACATTTCAAAAATAGAATCCATTATTTCTTTCAATAACCGATTTTCAACTTTTGTTATAAATTCACCCTGTGAATTTATATTTCCCATTTATCAAATGATAATCGTTTCATTTTATTTATAAACATCATTTACAAATTACAAACTCATTCGAGTTTCACTTGTTTTATAAAATATTCTCATTTATAAAATTCCATTTATAAATCCATCCCTTTATAAATTCCACTATATTTTCCAAACTATTTTAAATCTCGTTTTCAACTCCTTTTCCATATTTTCAGAATATCACTTAAAATTCATTATACAAATAATTTATCCATCACTTAAAAATCTCTATTTAAAATCTCTTAGGAAATAGTCAAGTAAAAATTCCAAAATCAAGTCATTTATTCTGTACATCCACTTTCTTTTAGATAATCCCAGATTTCACCAAACATTGATTATTTCAAAAATCATTTTAAATTTCTCTTTAAAACTCAAAATATCACTTATAGTATTTCAAAAATAAATCTTTGATTAAATTCAAATTCATCCTTTAAAAAAATAATCCAAATTTCCACATAAATATTTTTATTTCCAAAATCTCCTTTGAGTTTCTTTTTAAGATTCAAAAATATTATTTATGTTATTTAAAATACCAAAATTAAGGCCAGTGCTACTATAGCATCTAATATATCAATTCACATTACAAACCATAACAGATTATTCAATCACAACATATATCACTATATATGAACAATCAATATATTTTTGAGGTATCTAGTTGGATCCCTCCAACCTGTTTCCCTGCATCCACAGATGTTATATAACATATAATACCAATCCCGCTTCGAGGTGGGATATCGTGGTAATATAGGGTCATCCGCTAGTATGCGGGGCACATATGGTCTCAGCCACTCCAATCGGCGGGAATATATCCAACTACTAATATATACATATACATATACACAAACACACACACACACACACACACATATATATATATATATATATATATTAATGTATATAATATAACATCCAACTATTAATAATAATTTATCAATTCATCCAATAAACCAATAATTTGTTTAACACTTTGATATATAAACAGCTACCCAAATGAGTGAGATTTACTCACCTTGATTTTCAATTCGCCAAAACATTTCGTTTTTGAATTAAAATTGAATTGACATTCAAATTTTAATCCAAAATTCTAACAAGCTCCAAATCCATCCCAACCATCTCTAAAATGTAGTGCTCGTCCATACAAACCCAACGCTGCTTATTTTGTCCAATTTCGACCTCATATGAAAAAGATATGCATTTTAAAATTTGAATACAATTTATATAAATAAATTTCTTTTTTTATTTTAACCTGAGATTAAAATCTGGCCGTTCGTTTCTCTTCCCCTCCATCATGTAACTCCCTAGGCTCGAACACATGACAACACACGACTTCGACTCATTCTCCGATTAACCATGCCGCCTACATCATGCCGGAGATCATCATCGTGCTGCCAAGAGTTGCCCCGGCCATCGCCTTGCTATTGCTGGAGGTCGGTCATCTAAAGCCTCTCCGATCGCCTGAAAAGCGCTAATGAATGTCGTGCCTTTGAACTGCCATAGTCACTACCCTAGTCGATAATAACCCATCTCCACCGTTGGATTGAAGGATTATGCCGAGCTCTACAACTTTGTAGTTGATGGCGAGGCTGAAAAGTGTTTGGATTTCGAGACAATGGAGAAAGAAATTCATGCGTTATCGGCCATTGACGAAAACTGGCGGCTGCATTTTAGTTAATTAGGGTTTGGGTTAAAATAAAAGGGCTACGGTCCTATTTATATAAATTTTCTCGTGCACTATTCATTCGAAAATTTCCGAACTTCTATTGAGGTGTGTCGCCTGGCGTTTATAATGTTTTATCCCTATTATGAATGAAATGGAACAAGTTTCGAAACCTAATTCGATCGTATGGAGAAGATAGATTTTTAAACCCGATTATTAAATTAAATTTTCAATATTAATTTCAACGTGTTTATATCCCGTGCGACCAAACAGTAAGTCCAAATGCTACGAAATTTGAAATCTGATAATAATACACTATTATGGATCCGATGGAACTAGTTTCGTCGAATTCGAAGACTATACCAAAGATCGCTATTTTTCACTATTAAATTAATATATAAAATTTCAAATTTCAATTTATCGACTTTTAATTCAATTAAAAAGTCCACTATCATCACTCTAATTCAAATAGAGTTTAAATTAACTTTAGAAATCATTTCCATTCACATTTAACTCCAGATTCGCATATTTACCCAATTTCAAATATTAAATTTAACAATTTAATTATCCAAATAAAATCATTAAATTTGAAATTAAATCTATTTAACTTATAAATTCAACTTACCAATATTTAAAATCAATTAAATATTCTAATTCAAACGACCGAAAAATCCAGTTCGTTACAACTTCATTAAAGAAGAAGAATTCCAACTTTGACTTTGATGCGTTCTTGTACAACACTAGTAAGTCACTTTTTAGTACACCTTTCCTAGAATTTTCTTTAATAATGTGAATTGAATATGGAGAAAATAAGATGCAAAAGATCGCTTTTGTGAGCTTTGAAATCTTAGAGAATGTATAGTACAAAGGGTAGAGTAAGCAAAGTTAAGTGCAATTACTAAAAACAATCTTTATATTATGTTTGAAAAGTCTTTATTTAAGAGAAATTACCATTAGAGTAGACACAACCTTTGACTAAAGGAGATGACTTTTCAAATTTAAAATAGACTGTTCAAATACAAAACCCGTTACAGGTATTTAGACGTTTGGATTTATACAGGGTTGAAAACAGAAAATAATCAGTTTAAAATCACTCTTATGAAGAAGTCTGAATTTTAAATCAGACATCTGAATCCTTTTTTAGACGATTGATTTGAAACTTTAGATGTCTAAACCAATAGTTTAAAAATAGTTTAACATGCGTTTAATAGTCTGAAAATTTTGATCTGACATCTGTAAATTCATTCAGACGTCTGACTAATTTTTCAAACGTGACTTTCATACAGGGTATGAAACAGAAAGAAATCAGATCATTTTACCCAATTTTCAGACGTTTGAAATAAATATCGGACTGGTTTTCTTTGAAAAGTAGCAGTGTTTTTTTTTAATTTCTATGTATAGAATTGAATTTTTTTTTAAATAAATACTTTAAAAATAGAAGTATGTGTATGTTTTATCAAAGAAAATTATACAAGTTTAATTTAAGACTTACAACTTACGGCAACCCTATTTTGATCTTCAATATTCGAGCACCTTGTTTGAGTAATACGTCATTGTTATTCAAGTTCTTAGCCCAACGGAATCCAGAGGAAGTCGAGAGAACTCCATCAAGTCAGAATAGCTCAAAAACCAACCGAAGGAACTAGAACAAAGAGCCAAAGGAAGTCAGAAAAAAAAGCAAAATACTCTAAGGGCATGGATCGCTAGCGACCCATGGCCTATGGATCACTAGCAATCCATGGCATTAACTCGAGGGTTCAAGAACAACATCAACACGAGATAATAGACACGATTCAGAAGGAAAAGCTCAGAAAACCACTAAGTATATGGATCGCTAGCGATCCATACCTTTTCGCCAGGTCACCATAAACTCCTGAAGAAAAAAGTCCAAAAATAGACCAGGTACATGGATCGCTAGCAATCCATCTACCATGGATCGCTAGCGATCCATACTATTTCATCAATCAGCTGCGATCTTCATGGAGCAAAGCAAGGGGAAAATGCTAAGGCGTTGGCTTGCCTTCGAACTAAACCTATGGATCACTAGTGATACTTAGCCAATGGATTGCTAGCAATCCATCATTTTAGCTCGAGTCGTGGTGTAACTTCCTGTGTACCTTCCTATGTTGATCTGCAAGTATGTGGCAAGTAGACTTGGCCCATTAGCTCTCCAACCTCTATAAATACTCTCATATACTCTCATATCTGCAACATAAGGGGGATCCTCCAGACTGGTTGCTTAAACTCTGCTAGAAGCTTTCTTCACTCTTCACCTCCCTCACAACAATCTCCAAAGGGATTCACTGTGATTCTCCAGTGGATTCCAACCTTGGAGATTCAATCTAGCTAAGGATAATCAAGAGCTTTGTAATCAAACACTTCTTGTAACAGTAATTAGTCTATAATAAAAACTATAAAGTGGACGTAGGCTTCGTTAACAGCCGAACCACTATAAAAATCTTCTTGTCTTCTTTCTCTTACTGCTTTTTTCTATATCCATTATTTATATTATTGCTCTGTGAGAACATGGTTGGTGCTTTCACACTCAAACCAGGGTGCTGGTCCATTTTTGGGTTAACATTTTGGTGCTTTCACTGAGAATCAAACTCAGGCTTAGATCTAGCTATCTACTTTGGATCGGATATGTTAAGAAGTTAGATCCCAATCTCCGCATTAATCAACATCAAATAAAAATCTAAACTATCACTGTTGGGGTACAAAAATGTATCAACCTGTGCAGTTAAAGCGCTCGACAGATTCAATGTGGTGAAGGTGCAAAAAGTCATAGCGGGGATACAGTGAGAATATAGCGGGATATAGCGGATGACTCTAAAATAGCATATAAAACTCATACTTAATGTTTTTACAAGTATATAAATGATAATTAAATGAAAAATTAACATTCAATTGAATTATAATTAATACATAAATAATTTTAAATAAAAACATGTGTGAATATACTTTAACTAAACGTAAAACTGTTATATAATATAATTGAATTTAGTAGAATATTGGAGTATTTTCATTTTTGAAAATATATTAAAAATTAAATAAAATAAATTAACTTCATAATTTTTATAATGTATAAATTTTGTTTTTCAATTCATTTCTTTTAAAGAAGATATAGCGGAAATAATGGAATATAGCGGGAATAACGGGATATAGCGAAAATAGCAGGGCATAAAGCAGAAAGGCTATATTTGGGGCTATAGGGAAATACGTAGCGGTAGAAATCCGCTATGAGATATAGCAGGGTTATAGTGGGGTAATAGTGGGGCAATAACTGCATAGGTATCAACATCAACGTCGTAACAAACCCAAACCAGGGCGCTTCGCCCCTGAACCCCGACTCCCTGACCGGACAGCGAGACCGCCGTCTGGGTCGTTCGAAGGGGATATAATCGGTAGAAGACAAAAGCAAAAAGAAGTAATGGGTAGAGCTCCAAGAATCATGACGGAAGAAAATGTTAACATTCCACCCACTTCAAAGGCGCTTGCGACGAACCCGAACTTTGGGGTAAAAACCACGTGGGGAGATATAACGATGGTTCTCTCTAACTCTAAAGATGACAAGCAATTTGAGGAAGACAAATTAGATGATAATGCTAACATGAAAAATAGTAGAAGAAGCTCTAAAACCTATGCCGCAGCACAGTGCCAAACAATGGATGGAGAACTGCTACATAAACGGTACTTCAAGTGGCGGGAGAACCAAGAAGATATGACACAAATCAGGATCGTTTACACGGCCAAGCTTCCGTGGTATATTATGACCACTCCCAACTGACCAGCCTTTAATCCCATAATGGAGCTCCTACCGTCGAATCACGAAAGGTCGTTGTAGAAAATCATCAAAATGGTCACTGAAAAACTCACTTTAGGGTTGACTCGAAGTCGCACTCAGGTAATTTCCTATTTGACTCAAAGCATATTTTGGAAATCCTGGCTCTAAGTCGAACTCGGGTAATCATCCATTTGACTCAAAGCAAACCTAGGAAATTCTGGCTCGAAATCAGACTCGGGTAAAACCATGATTTTCTCCAAGCAAACATGCATATGACTTCAAGCACTGTTTTTCACCAACCCAGCACTTCAAATTCTGTGGCTCCAAGCGAACCATGTGCTGACTACAAGCAAATAGAAAATTTCTCGGGTCGGACTCCAAGTAAAATACCACTGATTCACCAATGCGGATCCATCTTCTTTTGCCCATAACTCGAACATGCGAACTCCAGATGCCTTGAAATTTGGAATGCAACATTATGGAGCCTTCTTGGTTACCCCAGACTGACCTCACCTAGTTTGAATTTTTTTGGAGATCGTCACTAATCCATGACCCCATCATAAGTGATTTTTCATTCAATCGGCTTTTCCAATCACTCAAGCATAGACAATCATGCATATGTCCTTCTGAAGCATCGTAACGACCATAACTTGAAAATGGTCCGGTCTGACAACGATTAGAGCATCTTCCCCAATCGAAACCCATTCACTGAAGTCGTTCAACATGTATGACTAGCATCAGACGAAGCGAGGGCGATAGATGTAGTCTAATGCAAGGCCTTCATGAATCATTAAAGGATGAAACAACCTACTACCTTGGAATAATTCCATAGGAAGGCAAACTGGTCCTAAAGACTGGAAGTAGTGCAATTGGAAGAAGGAAAACCGGGCAATTTGCCAAAGAACATACCAAACGGTGAAGGAGCTACATGACCTTAGGGACCTTCTGCCCAAGCAAGGCTACTAAGACCCAGTAGAAAAGCGCCCCAATTAACTGATGAAATCAGACAAAAGTATGATTATCAAATAACACTCTATCTAGCTAACAGCTAAGGAATGGGGTAGCAACCTAAGGTGATGCCTTCTCATCCATCCTTGTCTACTTTCATCTTCCAAACGAGCCATATCGGAACACTGGGGCATTGAAGATGGCATGGAGAAAGAAATACTTCTATGCCCTCAACGAGTCATGTTGATCCCCCTTTTGAGAATCGACTTTGCTCTGGTAGCATCAAGAAGCCTTGTCCAAAGGATTACCGACAAACAGATCCAACCCCTAGTCCCCAGGAACCGATAAAATTGTGTTCCCGCAAGCCGAATCCCAAAAGTTCCTCTTAAAGTCGTCGAATCATCGCTTTAGTACTATGGGCCGCCAGACACATGACCCAGAACTCTTCTTGGAGTTAACGAATTATCGCTCCAAGACCGTTTGGTCGTTGGACATCCGACTAAAATTCCACTCGGAATCGATAAAACACCGTTCCAAGGCCATATGGTCATCGGACATTCGACCAATATTCCTCTCCGGATCGATAAATTACCATTCTAAGGTCGTTGGTCACCTGATCCAAAAATCCCTTCACAAACGTGATGGTCTTTCACGAACTAAAGCGTCGTGAAGGAGAACCTGTAGATCGGCGGTCACCTGATCCAAAAAACCGTTCACGAACGTGAAGGTATTTCACGAACTAAAGTGTCGTGAAGGCGAACCCGTAGATAAGCGGTCATCTGATCCAAGAAACCCTTCATGAACGTAAAGTTCTTTCACGAACTAAAGAGTCGTGAAGGTAAACCAGTAGATCAGCGGTCATCTGATCCAAAAAACCTTTCATGAGCGCGAAGGTCTTTCACGAACTAAAGTGTCGTGAAGGTGAACCAGTAGATCAGCGGTCATCTAATCCAAAAAACCCTTCACGAACGTGAAGGTCTTTCATGAACTAAAGAGTCATGAAGGCAAACCGATAGATCGGCGATCATCTGATCCAAGAAACCCTTCACGAACGTGAAAATCTTTCACGAACTAAAGCATCGTGAAGGTGAACCGATATATCAGCGGTCATCTGATCCAAAAAACCCTTCCGAACGTGAAGGTCTTTTACAAACTAAAGTGTCGTGAAGGTGGACCGGTAGACTAGCGGTCTTCTAATCCAAAAAACCCTTCATGAACGTAAAGGTCTTTCACGAACTAAAGAGTCGTGAAGGTGAACTGGTAGATCAGCGGTCATCTAATCCAAAAAACCCTTCACGAACGTGAAGGTATTTCACGAACTAAAGAGTCGTGAAGGCAAACTGGTAGATCAGTGGAATTTATGTACGATTGATATCCGTAAAGGTGAACTGGAAGATCAACAGTCATCTGTGCCAGAGCCACCTGAAGTCAACGAAGTCATGCTCCGGGACCATAAATCGACAATCATATCAGTCACTCCGCATAATTAACGGAATCATTTCCAATGACCAATGAGACAAACAGTGCTAAATTCTAACCGACCTTGTGATCGATCAGAGGTCGACTCGAATCAAGCAAAGAATTAGAACTTGGGAGAACTGCACCCACTGGACTGGGGGCAACCAGACGAGTTGTGAAGAAATCCCGGATAAAGTTTAAGCGCACAAACAACCATGTGGCATGGGGAGCACCACACATACTTGAATAGCTACAAGGAAAGCTAAGACTAATCAGACCAAAATTCTATTACGTCCATTGAAAATTCTGTCATTCTGACAACTATGGACTTAATGATCTAGCTAGCGCAACAAACGAAATAGAAGCATAATACTTTCTTAATTCTTCAGCTCCTCCTTTACCATCCTTGGTGACCAGATCCTTTTCCTCTTAGACTGTATGCCAGTTGAAGGCTAATTCTCTAAAGGCATTTTGGACCAAAAACTGAGAGTCTTGCTCTGAACCCCCATAAGCTCTTTCTTCGTAACCATCTCCATGCGGTCGGCTGTAGATCTCTCCATCATGGCAACCTTATCTGTTTGGCCATGCACATCTTCCCGAAATATGGGGGGATCACCCAAGCCACGGTTACCCAATCCAGAAACCAATTATCTCTTAGAACTGACGAAATCGTGTTCCAACAAAGTTAAATCCCTGGATTGATAGGAAAACTTGATCCTTACCTTCTAAGAACTTTTTTCGCTCCTACGGCAATGGGAAGGCCCAAACCATTGCATGCACTCCCATAAGCCATGCATCACTTCTTGTGCTGTGGAGCCGCGCATCACTTCTTGAGCCGTGGAACCACGCTCTCGAAGTATGAACACCTCACGTTTCCCCAAGATTGGCAACGTCAAGAAGTTCCAAACCGTTTCATGTCGACGGGTCATATTGATCCCATAAGCCACGCATTTCATAAGCCGTGCACTCTCAAAAGCCATGCATTTCGTAAGCCACGCATTCTCAAAAGCCGCACATTTCATAAGCGCGCACTCTCAAAAGTCGCGCATTTCATAAGCCGTGCACTCTCAAAAGCCGTGCATTTCATAAGCCACACATTCTCCAAAGCCGTGCATTTCATAAGCCACGCACTCTCAAAAGCCGTGCATTTCGTAAGCCATGCATTCTCAAAAGCCACACATTTCATAAGCCGTGCACTCTCAAAAGCCATGCATTTCGTAAGCCACGCATTTTCATAAGCTGAATAATTGATAAGCCACGCAAACACTGCTTGATGTTGCTCTGGCATCATCAACTAACCGTTAAAATTTTCTAGGTACCGATGGTGCCCCGATAACACTGAGAAACTTGTCTATTGCAGGATTAATAGGGATCAACTCCCGCTACCCGAAAGAACCGACATTGCTTCGGTAGTACTGCAAAGCTCACAAACCAAGAAGTTGGAAAAGAATTCTAATTTTTTACCAAAGTTAATATACAAAATGTCAAAATTTAAGACATCCATGTCACAAGTTCCCAAAGATAGGAGGTGCGACGTACCTTTGACTTATGGTGTCCAGGGAGCCGCCCAAAACATCAAGTCTCACATTAATTGTTCAGAATAATCAGCCCTGTGGACTAAGGGGCACAGAACACATTAACTGTTGGTCAGGATAAAAGATCGCTCCAACTTTCAATAAAAGGAGGAACTAACCATCGTCCAGAGATAGACGACGATAGAAGGCAGTTCTAGAATAAAATCATCAACGCACTAGTTTCCAAAGACAAAAGCAGGCGCTCGACTGGGGTCTCAAACCCTAACTTGCAAAAAATCAGCTATTATCCGAAGACAAATAACGGCAATGAGAGAACGCTCAAAATCAAGTAGCTAAACCATTGATTCCAGAAGATTGGAAACAACGAATAAGTTTGATATCCGCAATAATGCTATCAGCCCAGCATAACGCATATGGCCAGAAACAAGTTAAGGTTAAGTATCACAAATTCAAGACAAACACTATCAAACTCTACAAGTCCGTGATCAGGATAGGAAGCAAAATATCGTTTTTGAGAGCTTTTGAAATCTTAGATCAGGATCAGGATAGTACGCCCTTCCTACAATTTCCGTTGATAATGTGAATTGAATGTGTAGAAAATAGGAAGCCAAAGATCGTTTTTGAGAGCTTTTGAAATCTTAGAAAATATAGAGTATAGAGAGTAGAGTAAGCAAAGTTCAGTGCAATTACTCAAAAACAATATTTATATAGTGTTTGAAAAGTCATTATTGAAGAGAAATAACCATTAGAGTAAATACAACCTTTGATTAAAGGATATGACTTTTCAAACAAAAACTAACCGTATAAATAAAGGTATTCAGATGTCTGAATTCAAATGTCTAAATTTATACATGGTTGAAAATAGAAAATAATCAATTTAAAATCACCATTATTCAGACGTTTGAATTTTCAATCAGACGTCGAAATCCTTTTTCAAACGACTAGTTTAAAAGTTTAGACATCTAAACCAATAGTTTAAAAAATTGTTTAATAGACATTTAGACGTCGAAAATTTTTTGTTAGACGTCTACAAATTCATTCGGACATCTAATTAATTTTTCAAATGTCTGTTTCATACAGGGTATAATATAGGAAGAAAATAGTTTATTTTACCCAATTTTCGGACATTCGAAATAACTAAAAGACGTCTGGTTTTCTTTGAAAAGCATTAGTTATTTCTAAAAAATTCTCAGTATAGAATGGAGGAATTTTAAAGTAAATATTAAAAAATATGTATGTGTGTGTTATTAAAGGAAATTGTGCAAGTTTAATCTAAGACTTACAATTTACGACAACTCTATTTTCATTTTCAATCTTCAGGCACCTTGTTTGAGTAATATGTCATAGTCTTCTTAAACATTAAGTGTTTATATACCTAAAACATTAACTTTTACAATATACTTTGAAATGTATAGTCGTTGCTTCAAAACAATAAATGGAGGTTTTAATAGGCATGTCCTCGGATGAGGATGTCTGCTAGAAACTGTATAGATATTTGGCTAAATCTGTGCAACCTTTGAAGGTAATGCAGCCTTTTAAGGTGCATCCACATATGAGGATGCAAAGAACTGAAACCATCTAGCCTTTAACGGTAGATCCTCGAATGAGGATGTCCTGACAAGAACTGCACAGACATTTGGTTTAGACCCTACGGCCTTTGAAGGTGAAAATGCACAGTATTCAAGGCGCATCCTTTGATGAGGAGGTATAGGAATGAAACTGCATAGCTTCTAATGACATATCCTCGAATAAGAATTCGTTGGTACAAACTACACGGACGTTTGACTGAGACTTTGTATGCTTTGAATGTGAAAATGCACAGAATTTCCAGGTGCATCCTCGAATAAGGAGGCACGAGACTGAAACTGTGCAAATTAAGGGCATATCCTCAAATGTGGATAAGTCAACAGAAACTACGTAGATATTTGGCTGAGACTGCTCAACCTCCTTTGATGGCACATCCATTACGCTGACATTTACCGAGATTGTGCAGCCTTTAAAGGTGAAGCTACATAACCTCTCTGGGTACATCCTCGGATTATGATACATATGACTAAAACTGCATAGGCTTTGATGGCAGATCCAATAGTGAGTCCTTGGTGGTGGTGCTGCATGTTATCATACATACAAAGGAATTTAGTGATGGTGCAAATCCTTGGTGATGGTTACTATTATTTCTGTGATTGTTTTGCTTTCTATGATTATTGTGTCTGCCTTGTGATTAGGATGGATGTCTTGTGATGTAGGTACTTGTGAGTTAGGTACGCGGATACCCTTACACTTAGTGCAGTATACCTATATGATGATAGTGTAACATATTTTGTGTTATGCGCTAAGTTGTTAGATGCATAAACATGTTAGGTACCATTCTCCATACCTTGTGTTTTTCTTATCTTATATTGTTTGAGATATGTTTATCACTCATACCAAACATATGTTTAATTCGAGGTGTTATGCTTTGCTTCTTATTATCTTAGGTACTGTTAAATGAGTAGGCTAGATAACAGACCTAAGATTAGCACAGAGTTGTTCAAAGGAAGAGTACAAAGTCATGCTATACTTTTATCTACTATGTTGATTATCCATCCATTCCGCTATATAGCATTGTGGAGCTTTATCTGTGTCGTACCTTATTAACTAGGGACAATATCTGAGAATTTATTATTTTTTGATGTATAAACTCCGCTTTCACTATTTTGTATGACTTTGACGAACCTACAATGCTATGATGATGCAGTTCATTTTAGTTATTACTATCTCGCCTTTTTATATCTATATTTTCTTTTATATTTTATTCTATAAACCGTGATATGTACAATAGGTTTTGATTAGTGATTCACAATTTCACCCTTGATGGCCACTCTACATCTGTCGGATACCATTGTTGTGCATTATTATAGGTATATTAGGTACCAAAGGTGTAGTGTGGTCATCATATTTGGTATCAGAGTTAAAGGTTAAGTGGTGACCTAAATTTGATATCGGAATCCACTAGAGATGGAGTATGAGTTATCAATATAGAGTGGATCATGAGATATGAGAGAGCATACTTGTCGTATAATTTGGTTTTTATAGAACTATATATTAGCATTATATATAGTGTAAGTCACATTTCACACATGAGTACTATTGAGGCATTTTTCTTTTTTAGAGACTGATCATTCTTATTACAGATTGTAAGAATAAGTCGACTAACAATAAATGTAGCGAGGATCATTATGTTTGGACAAGATGATGGAGCAGGCTTGGGGATGCTAACCCGGATATGCAGATTATGTTCATCAAGATGATGTGGAGCATACTGCAAAATGCTCAAGTGGGCACTCCTAATGTCATTGGAGTTGGTGCTCAAGTGCAAGTACCTAGAGTCGACTTTGCTAAGTTGAATAAAAAGTATGTGAGTTTAGGAGGCAAACCGTTTCATAGAACAGAGTTGGCAGTTGAGGTGTAAGACTGGATTGATACCTCTAAAATGATCTTCGAGGACATGGAGTTGGAGGATGCTACGAAAAGGAATTTGGCTTCTAGACAATTCCAAGGAAAGGGATGAATTGGTGGTGTGCGATAAAGGTGGCTAATCCTCATGATCACTTTACATAGAACCAGTTCAAAGTTAGATTCAAGGAAAAGTTCATGTCGATGGCTTAAAAGTCTATGCTCTTTAAGAGATTTTCTGAGCTACAACAAGGAGACTTATGTATCTTAGAGTACGTGGCTAAATTTGATATGCTTTCGAAGTATGGGATGTCATTCATCGTCACTCCACTAAAGAAGAACAAGATGTTTGTTGTTGGATAATCATGGTGAGAGGTTGATTGGTCATATTGATAAGACCTTTGAGAAAGTCATTGAGAGGGCTTTGAGGCATGAGAGCCTTTAGCCTAAGTCGAAGAAGGTGGTTGTTGCTCCATAAAGTAAAGCTAAGCTAAAAGGTGATGGCAATGGAAAGCGCAAGTGGAACAACAAAGGGAAAAGTAGTTTCAAGGAAAGAAAGGAAAATGGGAGCCCGTTTGATTTAACTATCATGAGAAGAGGCATCTTAGTTAGTATTACAAGAGTCCAAAGACTAGAGAGAGAGGAGATGCTTCAACTGTGATAAGGGTGGGCATTTGAAGAAGGATTGTCTTGAGCCACTAAACAATAAGCAAGTGGTGTTTGCTTACATGCATAATGATATTCCTACCTCGTCGAGTGCTCCATCAGTGAAGTAGAAGAGGAAGGGCATTAGTATCCAAGATATGTTTTTTGTTTATGTTATACCTATTCGTGTTTTATCCGATACCGACGTATCACCCGCATTGAGAACTAATTTAGCGGCGACAAACCCTGTGGATGGTTCGACCAGTTTGTGTATGGGTTGTCCCGACTTAGCATTGTCAAGTCATGGATGTATATTCTATTGTGATTGTATCGTGCTTAGGCATGTTAGGTTTGGTATCAGTTTCAGAATGCGTTGGGTAAAAAATGTATGATGTCATAATGGACCGCAAAAGATTATTGCCGATGATTGAGATAAGTGATGCGCATAAACAAGAATTGAGCTACATGTCCGAGGATGCTATGATGGTTAGTTTCTTATATGCATTTGAGGTCTGACATGAGGAGTTTCCATCAGTTCCCATAGTGAGGAAATACCCAGATTTGAGGAGGTGACTGGGCTACCTCCATACCAGGAGATTGAATAACACATCGTCTTGGTGAAAGATGCAAGGCCAGTAGTTATCCCTTTGAGGAGAATGGCACCCAAGTAGCAATGTGAGCCTGAAGTGCAAGTGAGTGATCTATTAAGGAAGGGGTTCATTCATAGGAGCATAACTGAGTGGGGTCCACCTATAGTGTTTGCCATGAAGGCGAATGGCTCCCTTAGCTTTGTGTTGACTACCTTGAGCTAAATAAGATAATGAGAAAGAACGAGTATCCACTCCCATGTATATATGACTTGTTTGACTAACTCCTTGGTGCTAGTGTATTTTCTCAGTTGGACTTGGTGACATGGTTCTACCAACTTAAAGTGGCGAAGGAGAATGTGTCGACTACATCATATCGTATGCCATTAGATTCCACAAATGGTTGATTATGCTGTTTGGGCTAACCAATACTCGCATACTACATTGATCTCATGAATCGTGTTTTTAAGGATAAACCGAACAAGTTTTAAGTTGTGTTTGTCAATGATATTCTTTTTTTTTCTCATACGGAAGAAGAACACATGATGCACTTGAGAATTGTGCTTGAGGTGTTGGGTAAGCACCAGCTGAAGGCATAATTTCTAAATGTCACTTCTGGAGGAGAAAAGTGAGATTCTGTCACGTTGTTTTTGAGTAGGGCACTGTTGTACATCCTGCAAAGGTAGAAGTAGTGCATCACTGGGAGAGACTAAAGAATGCTACAGATGTGAGAAGCTTTCTTGGATTGGCGGGATATAATAGATAATTTATCTTGGACTTTTCTAAGGTAGCAACACCGTTAACTAACTCGATGAAGAAGAATCAGACTTCTACTTAGGACGTGCGATGTGAGCTTGCATTTGTGAGTCTGAAAGAGAGATTGAAGAGTGCCCAATACTGACCATTCTGAGCGGAAATGAGGAGATGACGGTATAAACAGATGATGCTTGTGGTAATGGACTAGGTGCGGTGTTGATGTAAAAGAGTAAAGTTGTTGCTTATGCTAGTTAGTAACTGAAGCTCCAAGAGAAAGTACCCAGCTAATGATTTAAAGTCAGCAATGACCGTGTTGGTGCTAAGGGGTTGGAGGCACTATCTAATAGGAGAGTAGTTTGAGTTATTCACTGACTATAAATCATTGAAGTACCTATTTTTGTAAAAGGATCTTAACCTTCACCAGTAGTGATGGTTAGAGTTCCTAGCCTTCTATGATTTCGACATTCCCTATGCATTGGGAAAGGGAAATTCCAATGTCGATGCTTTGAGTAGGAGACATGCCGTCTTAGGAGCAAGGTTCCTAGAGTGGAAGCAGCTTGAGTATATTGCTAGTTAAGATTTCTCACTAAGATGCAAACTAGAGCCAAAGATGTCGGCGAGATTGACCATTAGGCTTACTCTTATAGAGTATATCAGTACTAGTCATAGACATGATATCAGACTCACAAAGATCATTGCTAAGATCGAGATAAGAGTAGAGTCGGAAGAGATGAGGCAGTTCAGATTCGACCATAATGGTTAGCTCCATAAGGACGTAAAATTGTTTATACCTGACGTTGACGGGTTAAGGAACGAGGTGCTACGAGAGTGTCATCATTTGAGATTGATTATACACCCCAAGGGAAATAAAATGTATATAGATATAAAACGGACATTATATTGGGATGGAATAAAGAAGGACAATAGGGCATTCATCTTGAAGTGCATGAACTTCTAGTTGTCGAAAGCTGAGAAGAAGAAGCCTAGTGGATTCTGCAACCATTAGAAGTTCCCTAGTGGAAGTGGGAATAGGTGTCGACAGACTTTGCCAATGGACTGCCATGGACTAAAAGAGAACACGATAGCATTTCGATCATAGTTGATCAATTGACCAAGAATGCTAGATTTATACTTCTTAAGTCGAGTAGGATGATATCCAAATTGGTCGAGTTGAACATAAAGTGGGTTGTGCGATTCCATGGTGTGCTGAAGAGCATTGTGAGTGACCAAGACCCAATATTCACGATAGGATTTTGGAGAAGCTTACAAGAGGCATTGGGGATAAGGCTGCATTTGAGTACAACTTACCATCCTTAGACCGACCAAGAGGGTGAATCATATATTAGAGGATCTTTTGTTTGCTTTCATTCTTGATTTTAGCGACTCATGGGATGATTATTTGCATATGGTGGAGTTCGCATATGATAACAGTTATCAGTCTAGCAATGCTATCACACCATTCAAAGCATTATATGGTCGACCATGCAACACTCCTTCTTGTTGGTGGGAAGTGGGCAAAAACTGATAATAGGGCCAGCTATGCTTCGAGGGATGATGGATAAGATTAATTTCATTCAACAACGGATTAAAGATGCCCAAGAAAGACAAAAGAGATATGCTGATAAGAGAGGATGAGATTTAGAGTTATCTGCTGGTGATTATGTGTTTTCCAAGAACTCTCCGTTGAAGAATGCAGTTAGATTGGGTCAAAGGGAGAAGTTGGCACCAAGATTTGTATGTATTTTTCCGATATCGAGAGTATTGGAAACCTTGCATTTAGAGTTGACTTACCTCAGAAAATGGAGGGTGTGCATAATGTGTTCCACTTTTCGCAATTGCTAAATGTTATACATGACTCAGGCGTGATATTAGCATTAGATCAACTGGATGATATTAAGATTGAACCAGAGGCTTCAAGACCTCGTATGCCTACTCATATAGTTGGACATAATACGAAGCATCTTATGAGGAAGACGGTGAAGTGGGTGAAGGTTCAATGAGAAGAAAGCAAGAGCAAAAATACTTGGGAGACAGGAGGTATTATTGACCTAAGTTTAATTTTGTGTGAAGATAATTTCCCTTGATTCTTCCATTAAGCTTCCTTCCTTTTCTTCTTCTTGGTTGAATGTTTAATGGAATTTTTGTTCCTTTTTTCTTTTCTTATGTTATAATAATATGGCCAAAAATATATGAGGTGGAGGGGAGAGTTAGAGAAAATTAATTATATTTGTTATCTTTACTACCTTATTTCTCCCCTATATAATTACTGCCATTTTTATTTCTTTCCCTATAAACCAATTCTCCCTTTAATGTTTTTTGAAATTCAAATTATATTTATATGGCGATAATCCACACAATCTACATATTTATATTCTCCCATATTATTTATTTAGTTACCTCTTAATTAAATATTTGGAATAATGTGTTATGAAATTAGGAGTGTTAGTGGCACCCCTCCTTATATGAATTTCATCCTCGAAATTTCGATAAGTTAAAATCAACAAGAAAATAAATCATGCATACATGTGCCATAAGCATATAAAATCAATAATACTTAGCATATAAGTCTATACAATAATATTGAATATGCAATCATAATAACTTAGGATAAGCCTCTCTAATCTATCCTCGATCTCCTTAGTATAGTCTCATTCATCGTCACTCTATTGCACGTTTACTAACTTGACTATTTTATTTCTATGGTCCTTTGTATTTCTATCCACTATATGAATAGGTCACCTAATGTTAGTTATATTAGGATCCACTACTAAATCTTCCATAACCGTTGGCCCTATAGTAGTCTTTGGATCAAACACATACTACCTTAAGTGAAAAATGTGAAAAACAATATGAACTCTTTCAGCTTGATACCATACGCGAGCTTTATGATTCTCTCTATAATAGGGAAGGGCCCCTATTTTAATGCCTATAACAAAGCACTACGGATGCTGCAGTCATCCATAATATTAATTTCAGGTGATAAAATGAGATCAGTTAATTGTATTTATAACATCAAGAGCACATGAATATGAAAATTTTCAAAACACGTTTCATTAATAACTTTCTTATTCATTATATCCCATTACATAATCCCATCAATTCCTTATTTGGAGAAAATATAATAATAATTACAATTATATTCCAAGAGCGACATATGAAGGTGCCCCCTTGGGTGGTCAGAGTCTACTTACTTGATAGTTATAAAT
The DNA here is from genome assembly GCA_030737815.1 of Allium fistulosum. NCBI lineage: Eukaryota > Viridiplantae > Streptophyta > Magnoliopsida > Asparagales > Amaryllidaceae > Allium > Allium fistulosum. The sequence continues at coordinate 1,139,116,488 of CM060902.1, read as the reverse complement.
CCAATCATTACATATATACAACAAAATAAAATTGTAAACGACACAACAGAAATATACTCCTAATATTAGCTTGCCTCCTGCATATCTTTGGAAGCTTATTCGTCTAACATGAAACCCTACTCTCGACCTAAATAAGTACCGGAGTGTTTAAGGGGGAAAATAAAAACTTTAGCTCAAACAAAAACGTATGGTGTGAATAATAATATACCATCTCGAACAAAATAGATATCTAGTGAGACCATGCCGTTGAGCAGAACGGGTTTCCCCTCGCTGTTATCTTATACAAATATGTCAATCTTCAATCATGCACCTACAACTATAATGGTTAGAGCAAAACATAACATGATCATATGCAAGCATGCAACATGGGCAAGTCTGACTAGTCTGTTATTCTAGAGTTATGCACACCCAAGATTTGCCCTTCCCAAAATAGACTGTCTGTATCAAATCGTAGTTTTCCTAAGGTTTAATGGTTTTGCAGGCCAACCAATAACCTATCGGGCTGACTCAGGCCAAAACATTAACCAGATATTCCAAAACCTCTAGATATGATTATGAGGAAATTGGACTGTTTGTTCGAATCATAGTTTTCCTAGGGTCACTATGAACCTAATGGTTTTGCGGGCCAACTAATAACCTTTTTCTGTTGGCATATAGAGCTACAATTACCTTTCTGTGCGTAAACACCCTTTAGCCTCATTAATGACAATCCATACGCACTGGAATTACAGACCTTTACCAACCAAGGGCTAACAGCTGAAGTATAGGGCGTGACCCTACACCAGTCCCACATTTGCATTTATTATCTGGTTTTAAATTCATTGGTCATATCTTTTTGATCAGTTTAAGCCATCCTAACACAATTGATATATCAGATCTTCTGGATGCAATTCTACTCACTCATGAGTTTAGTCTGACCATACTCACTATTGGAACAACCTAACTGGTAATTCTGCCCTAAATCCTAAGATGAATGTTGGGTCATAATGATGTGAGTATGACAATGATAAATATGAAAATTTAATTAATCAAGTGATAACAAGAACATATAACATCATTCATCAACAATTGTCACATCAATAGTCACATCCGTTACAAAATTACTTAATCTTAAGTAATAATTTCCTTTGGCAAAACTAACATAAAATTGGGTTAAAAAGGTATTTCATTTCCTTGAAAACCTTTATCTTTAGAAGTAATTACACACCCAAAACCATTGTTTGAAAACAAGGAAAACATAGCCAAAACATATTGCCAAAATCTTCAAATAACTTTTTGGAACATTCATTATCAAAATAGAGTCGTCGAACCTCTAGAAACCATGGGCTATCGAGCCTCTAACAAAGCCTTTGTTTATAAAATACATGACTACCATGCTGCTAAAATATAGATGTCGAGCCTCCAAAATATAGTTTCTTTGTTTATTAAACATACGGTTGTAATACTGCTGAAACATGGTTATCGAGTTTCCAGAAAATACGGGCTATCAAGCACTAAAAAAAAATTTCTAGCTTGCAAAACATACGGCTATCGAGCCTATAAAGCATAAGTAGTAAGTTAGAAAGCATTTGGCTATTATGCCGCAAAATAAAGATATCGAATAGCTACCTGGTATCTATCGAATAATAAAAGACATGAGGTACGAGTTTTCAAAACAATTAGGGATACCGAGCCCCTACACTAAGCGGTGTCGAGCCCCTGAAAACATAAAGCTATCAAACTTTTAAAATAATATTATTGAGTCTTAAAACCATAGGTTTTCAAGGCTCTACAACCTTGAGATACCGAACCCCTAAAAACAAAGAAGGTGTTGAGTTTCTAATAAGCCGATACACAACATAGCTACTAAGTAGATATCGCATCCATAGACCTATGTGGTTGTCGAGTCTATAAAGTAGATACGTCATATAACTATCGAATAGTTATTCCAGGTATCGACTATTATAGATGTCGAATATCAATATAGCAGGAGTGTCGAGTATCTAAAATGGCATTACTTTAATTAAAATAAAAATTCATTTTAAAGCCAATACTTCCCATCCACCCTTGCCTCTTGTCAAATTTTGATTGGTTAACAAAATACTTTTCATTTTCTTTTCAAAAATTACTGGTAGATCTTATTCTACTTTCCTAAAATAATTTGCAAACACTTATAATTAATATCATTAATTCATATTAATTAAAAGCTTTTCTTGCATAATAAATTCATAGAAAATCATAAACTTTAGGGAAAATTCCCAAAAAATAACCAAAAATCAGAACTTCCTACTTCTTTCATATATAAAAATATTGGGATCAAAATATTAAGTTAATCATACTTATTAATTAAAACTAAAAATAAACACCGTTTTTAAATTAGAAAATTCATAAAATATTCATATGAACTTGGAAAATTATGAAATTATAAACCCTTCTCTAAAATAATATTTTACACAAAATATTTAAATTTTGAGTCAAATGGAGATCAAAAATTATATTTTAACCTTTAAATCGATAAGAATAATTCCATAATATTTCCAATAAATCATCATTCAATCAAACAATGATATAAACCATCTAAGCATGACATATTATCACAACAATTCAAAAATCATACATAGATCTGAAAACAAGCATAAATAAATGAGACGGATACTATTATTCTCCTTAGATTGAGATTTGATGTTGATTACTTTTCTAAGCTTTTCCCTTGAATTCCCTTAGATTTCTTCTTTCTTTTCCTTAGGTAATGGCCGACCTTCCTTTAATTTTTTTTTCATTTTTTGAAAATGAAAATGAGAATGAATGAGAGAGGAAGGATTTAGGGAATGAAATAAGGAGTTATTCCCATTATACCCCTCTCATTAATCCATTTCTATTCTATGTTTTAAAACAATCTTATTAATTAATTAAGGCATGACCAAATTATTTAACAAATCTCATTCTCTTTATTACCTCACATTATTCTATTTAATTTATTTAATTACATTTCCTAAGTAATGTTAAAAAAAATTAGAGGTGTTACAGGCTCCCTCCTTAAAGAATTTCGTCCTCGAATTATGACAAAAAAATCAACAAGCATATCAATCATGCAAACATGTGTGACAAACAGATAACAACCATACTAGCATATCCTACTAGCTAAACGTTTATATGACATATATAGAACATATGTGTAACGCCCCGTAAAATCAACCCTAATTAGATAACTAAATTATGAGAAATTCAATTAATTAGGTGTTAACGCTAAAAACTGAACGCTAAATCTCGGTGTGTGTAATAGAATCGTGAAAGCACCACCCATTGGTACGGGAACAGAATATAAGCTGAAAATAGCAGAAAAGCAGTAAATGAACAATAGGTTTATAGTGGTTCGGCCCGTAATTGAGCCTACGTCCACTTTATAATCTTTTATTGCTGATTCGGTTACAATTTGATACAGTATCCTTCAAAATGCAATACAACTTGATCACGAAAGCACTCTTGACTACTAGCTCAATCTTTGATGAAGAAACTCGACGAATCCGTGTTGGATATAAGGAGTTCTTCTCGGAGATTGTTGTAGCATCTCGAATGCTTGAAGAACTTTGATTGTTGGATGAGTGGAGACTTCGACAGAGTAACGGCGCTTGAAGAAATGAATGACCAAAAGTCCCCTCCATGTTGGAAATGGTGGCCTATTTATAGGAGCGGCTCTGAATTCTGGGCAGAAATATTACAAGTCTTAGGTCGCATACGACATAAGTTAGGTCGTAGGTCATGAGCGACCTAAGCTAGGTCGCAGTCTATTCGCGACTTAGGAAATCAGCTGATGTAGTAGCACTGGGCTTCATTTGAACAAGTAGTAGGTCGCTGGCGAGTTAAGGATGGTACTAGGTCGTTGTTGACTTAGGAATGATCTTTTGAGTCGCTCACGACCTAAGTTAGATCGTAGGTTGCAAACAACTTAAGAAGTAGATTGATGTATTTTCTCTCGGTCTTCTCTATAGTAGATTGTGTGCGACCTAAGTTAAGTCGTAGGTCGCAGCTGTTTATAGGTCGCAGGTAGCTTCAGCAGTTAGGTCAGGAACTCTCTTAGGTCGCTAAGTTCCTTAGGTTGTTAGCTACCATTGGTCGTTCAGTTGTGATACTTCTTAGGTTGTAGTCAACTTTAGGTTGTGGAGAAGTTAGGTCGCTAACTTCTTATCTTGGTAGGTCATAGACTTTCTCAGTTAGGTCGCGAGGCTTCCTTTATCAGTTAGGTCGCTATGTATTTAGGTCGCGAGGTTCTTGAGATAGTTAGGTCGCGAGGTTCTTTAGGTAGTTAGGTCGCGAGGTTCTTTAGGTCGCAGAGCCTCTTAGGTCGTAGCCTTTTCCTTAGATCGCAACTTCCTTAGGTCGCAACTTCATTAGGTCGTAGCTTCCTTAGGTCGTAGCTTCCTTAGGTCGCAACTTCCTTAGGTCGTAGCTTTTTCCTTAGATCGTAGCTTCCTTAGGTCGTAGCTTCCTTAGGTCGTAGCTTCCTTAGGTCGCAACTTCCTTAGGTCGTAGCTTTTTCCTTAGATCGTAGCTTCCTTAGGTCGTAGCTTCCTTAGGTCGCAACTTCCTTAGGTCGCACCTTCATTAGGTCGCAACTTCATTAGGTCGTAGCTTCCTTAGGTCGTAGCTTCCTTAGGTCGCAACTTCCTTAGGTCGTAGCTTCCTTAGGTCGTAGCTCTCTTTTAGATCACGGAGTTTTAGGTCGCTGAAATAAAGGAGTTAACATTTGCCCCTCGAAGTATATGACTATTCCTTAGGTCGTATGCTTCGACTTAACTTTGCTAGGTCGCGAACGACGTAAAACTTGCACGCCTATTCGCCTTCTTCTACCAGTTCCATATAAATAAATTAGGTCGTCCTTCCTCTCCACCTTACTACTCTGAGACCCTATTGCCATTGACGAATTCTTAATTCTTCGGAGGTTAATTCATCCCAGCAAAACATCGATCCACTTCTATCAGTATATTACGTAAGTGGATTAATCTCTCCTCTTTCGCAATCACGTATCGATCGTAAATCCACGTTTACTGACCCAAATTTAATTCCGTGTGTCATGCTTCAGTTTTTTGGTTGTTTCGATCGATTTTCGATCGTTGTTTGATATGTTGCATTGATTCATGATCGCACGGAAGTTTTCACAATGAATCGGTGGGATTTTCAATTGATTGGTCGAATGATTCAGAGGTATATGGATGACTTCCAGTCGATTTGCTGGACGACTCGTTGATGGAATGGGGAAGATATCGAATTCTTTTATAATGGCGGTTTTGGGTTATTGGATACAATATGGTGTTGCTTGGAGAGTAAGTCAATAACTTACCAGATTTGGACGACCTAAGAGTTTGGTCGCACAGGAATATTCACGACCTAAAGAGTCTTCGACCTAAAGAGTTTACGACCTAAAAAGTCTTCGACCTAAAGAGTCTGCGATCTAATAATCTTCACGACCTAAAGAGTCTTCAACCTAAAGAGTTTACGACCTAAAGAGTCTTCGACCTAAAGAGTCTTCGACCTAAAGCCAAGTTGTGCGCGACCTAGGACTTAGATAAAATTGCACCGCTTTGACTTATTCAGTTACACTGTACGACCTAGAAATGCTGCGACTTATGATAGGTTGCAGAACGACCTAGGACTTGAACCACCTTGGCACTGCCTTGAACATCTTGACTCGCACAGTACGACTTAAAAGCCCTGACCTATGATATGTCGTCAAACGACTTAAGACTTGGAGGAATTTGCACAGAAGTTGCCTGGATTCTTGAATCTGAACTGTGTTGTAATTCCTTTCATATTGTCTTGACTTTAATGCTAATAACCTGCCTAAATACAACACTTGCAGAAAAACGGGACAAATATACTGCCATCGACTGCCCACATCGCATGACATATTAGTTTGATAACGAATAATTAACTTAAACGAATTCTGCGAATGAAATGTTGTGAAATGACTAATTCAAATGAAGTGTTGAAACAAAGCTGGAATAATCAACCTAAGCTGACTTGTTTGCATCAACACAACATTGTATTTTAATTCTGAAATAACAAGCCTCGAAACTTTATAATCGACGAACATCAATTGTCTCAATTTCGGTTATACTTGCTCGTTATTGTTTTAGTTTTGCACAACACTTCACACTTTTTAGGAAACGTGCACATTTATATTTAAATATCCAGTTGATTGTGTAGAATGATGTCTCAACAAGAAGATTCAGGACCAACTGAAGAAGCTTTCCCAATTGCCAATCCACTGATTGATCCTCCGGAGAGAACTCCGAATACCCTTAGTCACAGAATTTTTAGACAACTGTGTATCCAATTTGGTATTGCTGATTCAGACGCTATATTCCCTGGAGCAAGTGATACAGCTAACAGACCACCCCTAGGTTTTGTCGTGGTGAATCGCCATATGTGCTTGAACGGAGCTATTCCGCCTTTCAATGAATTTCTCCGGGAACTCTTCCTTCGGCTAGCTATCTCGCCTTTTCAGCTACACCCCAACGGTTACGCCGTTCTGATGGGTTTATGTGTTCTGTTTAGGAGGACGCTTGACCGTCTTCCGAGCTTTGACGAAATTTGCTATCTATGCACCTTCTCTAAGAATAAAGATCATCCTTTGATTGTACTCGTAAGGGGTGCCAGGAATCGGAAATTGATCTTGGATTTGCCTGAAAGTGCTCATGTCTTTTTAAACCAGTTCTTTTTTGTTCGATGTCCTCCGGGATTCTACGCAGTTTGGAGAATTGGGAGTAAGACTTGCCTTTCTCTGTTCATCTTATAGACTTTTCGAAATTCGAATCATCAAATGCTTATCTTCATTCTTTTTCTTTTTCCAGCACTTCCTCCTCCGCTCAGAAATCCGAGCCTCAAATCGATCCTTGAAACTTTAAATGCTGTGGCGGCAGAAGATAGAAGTGCCAAATTTTTGCTGAAAGATGAATTTTTGCACCAGTATGGGCTTTTACACTCTTCTCGCTCTTCACAGCCTCATGAAGTTTCCGACTCTCCTTCGAAGACAGCAGATGCCCCACTTTCTGTTGAAGACCCCACACCGAAAGAAAGTGCTACTGAAACCTTACTGGTAAAATGTCCCACACTTGCCGATGTTGCGGGCTCGTCCAGCAAACTGGCACTGCCCCCAATTATCGAAGAAGAAGAAAATCCTCGAATCATTGAAAAGTCAGCCGATGTGGAAGCTGAAAAAGAAAACTCTGCTGGGCATCATGATGATGACACCTTTGATGGCTTAAGTGATATAATGATAACTTCCCGAGAGCTCTTTAAAGATGACATAACTAAAGTCACTTCTCCTGTAATAGAAGCAACATCTACCTTGCAGCAAACTTTACTAGCTCAAGAATCAACTCCCGTTTCCCAATCTGCTATTATTCCTCAACCAAAGATTGGTTTGTAGTTTGACACGCGTAGTTTGCACATCACACACACTTAGGATGCTCAGCACTTATATGAATTTAGCCCCCTTTAATTTGAAGATTTCTAAGACTTGTCTTTTCTTCAATTTCAGGCTCTATAATGGGACGAACTGGCTCATATTATGACAACTTTCGGCGCTACGGAGGGCGTGATTCTTACGATTATGGACGTTATCTTCCCTCCCGCAAAGAATCTGACGAAGAGCATGCAGCTAGAAAAGCTCAAGAAAGGCGTGCTTACGAAGAGCAGCAAAGAAGGAGAGGCGATGACTCTCATAAAAGAAAATATCATGATGACAAAGGGAAGAAGCATGCTACCGATGACCCAAGTAAACGGGTTAAACTTGATGAGAAGGATGCGTCTGAAATTTCTGAGAAAACTGACGCTCCTATCCCTTCTGATACTCCGGCCGGCTCTCCTCCTCTAAAGAAGTCTGATATTCAAACAATCATTAACAGGCCACAATATCAAGTTAAAGACGGCCCTCCAACGCTTCAGAGCCGATTTCCAAATTGGTGCCCAAAAGGAGTGCGCTTTGACTTGGATTTGGTTCCGATTGATAAGCAAGACATGCTTAAAAGTCTTGACGCGGTCAGGCTTAATATCGAGAGGATGTCGCAATGGTAGAAACTTGTCGACGAACTTCAAAGGGTTAACCACATGAATCTTGAGGCGATGATGACCATGGAGAACGATAAATCAAAATGGGACAAATGGCGTAAGCAGCATGATGCGGAGATGACGAGCATTGCAGACGACAATGCAAAGCTTGCATCTGAAGTCAAGCGACTTAAGGAAGATCTCGCCTCATCTTCTGCATCGCATACCCAAAAGGAAGAAGTTTTTCAGAAGCAAGTGCGGGACGCACATGCTGCACAAAGAGATGCCGAAGTGAAGCTTGCAGCCGAGCAGCACATTACCAGGGAATATCGCATAGAAAATGCTGAACTGTGGGAAACAATTGTGTCCCAAAATGCGGAGATTGAAATACTGAAGGCTAAGCTTCTTAAAGTTGAGAAGGAGCGAGATGACGCGGTTGTTGGGCAAGTTGCGGCCGAAGAGTCTCACGAAGCCACTAAAGCTAGCATCGATTCTACTCTATTTGACTTCTACATGCACAGCATTCTGGGCCGCGGCAGCCTCTCATTCTTGGGTCCCAAATATGAGATTACACTTGCTGAAGTTTGGGAGACCATACTTGATACGTTTGCTGGCTATGCGGAGGCAGACCTTGTAGCGCTTTATCTGGATGATGAAGCATGTGATGCGCTTATTAGAGGCAAAGAGCAACTTGCCGAAACTAGAGCCGGGACAGTGGCAAAGGAGCATTCAGAAAAAGCAATACCTTTCACTGCCCCTGTCCATACTTCGACTTTGACCGATGTTGACATCATAGGTTCTAGCTCTCAATCTCCACTTGCTGCAAAAGATGCTGAAGCTAAACTTGATACTTCCGAGACTCCTCTTTCCCAAATTGAAGAGAAGAGCCAGGAAGAAACTGAGGCTGATAAATATGAAATTGAACTTGCGAAGACAACTCCTCCAGGTAATTTTGGCGAAGTTCCGGGTCTAATGAACCAGTTATTTGATTTAACTGAGTTTGATGACCTTCTTACTTGTTACTTGAACTTTGGTGAACCGATACCTTCTCTATTTTCGGGAGATGTTGATTTTAACTTCTTTTCTTCTACAGCGGAGGCACCTAACACTGCACAAGTTTCCACTCCTTCAGTTGCTGTACCTCCATCTTTACAGATTACTCCTCCTTCTGCTTCTCAACCGGGATCGCAGGCAGAAAAAATCGAAGCTCTTCAAGGCCTGGACGATCCGGCTATTTCGCAGGAGCAGAAGGCGGAGGATCTTGAAGACGTCGAGAAGACCCCGGAGCGGTCTCTAGATGATGACACAAAGCTTTCAACATTGCTCACTACTCCGGGGAGCGAATCTTCCTCGAAGAGGAAGGGGAAGCACGCCATAAGGAAGAAGAAGAGAGGTGCTTCGACTGGGGAAGACAAGACAGAAGAAAACCCAACCACTCCTCCTTCTCCGTCCCGCCCATATCGGATTCCGAAGTTAACTATTAGGTCAAGCAAAGGCTCCAAGGGTGGCGGAAAGAAGGAGTGACAAGCTGAACTTTCTACTTCTTATTTTGCTTTTTACATGTATAGATCGGAGATTGTGCGGGTACCGGTCCCTGCTTTTGCTTTTTGAGATATCTGCACATGTAAAAAGTTTCCATAGTATTGAATGAAATAGCTATTTTACTTGTACAAATTCTTGCATATGCGAGAATGCATCTGTTTCTCTTTTTTGGTGTAGAATAAACGATTCCTTTTACTTGTACAAACTTTTTGTCTGTGTTTGGAAATACATTTATTATTCCACCTCTATTTTTTTTGTGATATTGCAATGAACTTGTGGCATGTTGCTTTTATTAATACAATTAAATTATATAGTGTTGCCCCCATACCGCAAGTGCATTGCAATATTTCTAGCTTCTTCAAGACTGATATTCTTACTTCAGAGAATAACTACTTCACTTTTAAGGGAAGAATCATTCTGCTTTTAATAGAGTATATCTCGTCTTCAGAGAAGTTTTTTACTTTCTCTTTCTTCCTGAAAAACATTTCGACTTTTGGGAATGATCACTTTTATTTGTTTAAAAGTGAATTTTCCTGCACAGTGAAATGAGCTTCTAAAGAAGGTTTTTATTTTGTGCCCCAGTAAAGGGTTTATTTTTGGTACTTCAAACAAGGTGAAGTACGCCTCTGAAGAGGTCTTTTGGTCTCCGAAGAGAAGCAATTTTGGTCTCCGAAGAGAAGCAATTTTGGCATTTCAGCTCTGGTGAAGTGGGTCTCCGAAGAGAAGCATTTTGCACTTCTACACGGGTGAAATGTGCCTCCGAAAAGGGCTTTTTAGCATTTCATCACTGGTGAAGTGGGTCTCCGAAGATAAGCATTTTGCACTTCTACACGGGTGAAATGTGCCTCCGAAAAGGGCTTTTTAGCATTTCATCACTGGTGAAGTGGGTCTCCGAAGAGAAGCATTTTGCACTTCTACACGGGTGAAATGTGCCTCCGAAAAGGGCTTTTTAGCATTTCATCACTGGTGAAGTGGGTCTCCGAAGAGAAGCATTTTGCACTTCTACACGGGTGAAATGTGCCTCCGAAAAGGGGTTTTTAGCATTTCATCACTGGTGAAGTGGGTCTCCGAAGAGAAGCATTTTGCACTTCTACACGGGTGAAATGTGCCTCCGAAAAGGGCTTTTGCCTCCGAAGAGGTCTTGAAATTGCTTGGAAGTTACTTTCTCATGGTTGAGTGGATCCACGGGGCGGACGCAAGTTGCTTGATTGGATGTTCGTTTGCACAAATGATCGCAATCAATTAACAAGGGCCATGTTCCTTCAGCTTGGGAAGGTGCCCCTCCGGTGGTTCCACCAATCTTGTTATTGAGAGAAGCACTTTCATTTATTGTCGTGCCTCGTTAGAGGTCTTTGTTGACCTTTGGGAAGGAGCATCGGTTGGTTGGTGTGCCAGGAAGGTTGCTTCTCAGGGGCGAGTAGATCCACGGGACGGACGCAAGCTGCCTGATCGGATGCATCACGATCAGTTAGCAAGGGCCCTGTTCCTTCTGCTTGGGAAGGTGTCCCTTCGGTGGTTCTACCGGCCCTTTTATTGAGGAGCAAAATTCCTTTTGGTTGCTTCCGTGCTTGTTTGGCCATGTTCTCCCATCATCTGTCCATTAGCGATCTTTTATTATCATTCCCAAGCGTATCTTCGTTCCTTTTATAAGTAAATTGCCTTATCCGAAGAAGTGAACTTCACTGTTGAATAACTTCATGGGACAAACGTGAGTTACCTAGCTGGATGTCTGTTCATATTGACAATCACAACTGGTTAACGAAGGCTTGCCCCAGTGAAGTTGCCAACTTTTTATGTGAGGTTCTTCTTGTATAGGATTTGAATATGGAATTCTTTGTTGCTTGGTATTTGCTTTAATAAATGATTTGTAAGGCTTGCTTAGCTTTGCGATGGGTGAGCTTTGCTTTAATGACCTGCAATATTAGATCGACATTTTAACAATACATTTAGAGTATTTACACATCGAAATATAACAGGCATTTTATAATAGAAAACACAGAATGCATAGTTTTTCATTATTCAGTCACGCTGATTTCTCAGCGGTTTACAATGCAGAAGTTACACATCCATCATCATTTTTTACAAATTTAAGCAACGCTGTTAAGCAAAAAATGGATGCTAGTGATTGTTGTTTCAGAATCTCCGGACTGATTTTCCATTTGCACTAGATTTGCAGCTTCAGATTTATATGCCAGAGAAAGTGAAAGATGCCCCAGTTGCAGTTTTGTGGACAATTAGCAGTCTTCCCAACTTCTGCCTGTTGGGTGTGGACCTCCTGTGACAACATTAATGACAAGCTTTTCTGAATCTTGCACTGTAGTGTTGTTGAGAGAATCGGATTGATGGGTAGGACGTTGTTGATCCCGAGTGGATGAGGTTGGATCGACTCCGCTTCTCTTAACGTATTGTTGGAGTTTACCCTGCTCCAGCAATTCTTCAATCACATTCTTTAATTGGCGACATTGGTCAGTGTCATGGCCAGGTTGATTGTGAAATTGGCAGAATTTTCCATTACGCTTTGCACCTCTCGTCATCTCAGGTGGCTTAGGATACCTGACAACGTCCTTTGTTGCAAAAAAGATATTTCTTGGTGTATCAGTTAAAGGAGTATAATCCGAAGGATTAAAGCGGCGAGGTTTCTTTTCATTTCCCTGGCTCTTTCCTCCTTCATTCTCCCTTTTCTGACTTTCAGATTCTCTTTTATTAGATGGGACATTGTTATTATTAGTTTGGGCAGCAACCACTTTCGATGTCGTAGAAAGGCTTTCAAGGCGAATGAACTCGTCGGCCTTTTTATAAAATTTATCAAGTGAGTTCGGTTCCTTCATCATTAGCCATATCCCAAATTTACTCGATTTATCAATGGCTCGCATCAAATAAGTCAGGATCATGCGTGGTTCCGCATTTTCTACTTCGGCTAAAGCTATATTGAAACGGCTCAAGAAAGATTTGATTGATTCTCCGGGCGCTTGTTCAAGGTTAGACAGTGACATTATATCCTTAGCTTTTGAAGCATACAATCTGAACTGTTCTTTAAACTTTTGCGTTAAGTCGGAGAACTTATCTACAGACCGAACTGGAAGCTTTGTAAACCAAAGTAAAGCCACACCTTCCAGGTATACTGGAAAGTATCGACACTTGATCTCGTCTGATGCTCTTGCACCGGTCATATGCCAATCGTATTTGTATAGGAAATGATTAGGGTCACTGGTTCCCCTATAGGCTTGGATAGTAGGAGGTGCAAATTTCCTTGGAAATTCCGCTCTCAGGATCCTTTCAGTAAACGGAGTTCTGCTTGGTGCAAATCCCCAGTCGTTCTCATCCTCTTCCCTTTGCATGCTCTCTTTCATGATGCGGCTAACCATTTCGGACAGGTATTCTTTATTGTTCAAAGACACCTCCGGACAAGCATCAATTCTTCCCTCGGAAGTTTGCCCGGGCATATGTTCATGACAAGTTGGTTGCGGCATAGAACCATCAGCCTGGAAAGGTGGCATTTCAGGAAGAGTAGTTTGACGGTTTTCTGGTTGACGATTTGCCCCGAGCAGAGCAGATAACCTATCCATCATCAAAGCGTTTTGGGTTTCAATCTGTTGGTATAATCCAGAAACTGCCTCATCCAATTCAGCCCTGGTGACTCCAACGGTTGGAGTTGCTTGGTCTGTTGTTGGGGAAGCGGAAGTCCCTTCATGAGCATTTCCGGATCTGATAGGTCTACTCCTTCTTCCAGGAGCCATTATTTCGGATCTGGTTTTTAAGAGAGGTTCTTTTTATGAATCTTTGCGAAGCAATGGTGGATGATCGCCTGAGTTCAACTCTCAATGAAAGCACCAAAATGTTAACGCTAAAAAATGAACGCTAACACTCGGTGTGTGTAATAGAATCGTGAAAGCACCACCCGTTGGTACGGGAACAGAATATAAGCTGAAAATAGCAGAAAAGCAGTAAATGAACAACAGTTTTATAGTGGTTCGGCCCGTAATTGAGCCTACGTCCACTTTATAATCTTTTATTGCTGATTCGGTTACAATTTGATATAGTATCCTTCAAAATGCAATACAACTTGATCACGAAAGCACTCTTGACTACTAGCTCAACCTTTGATGATGAAACTCGACGAATCCGTGTTGGATGTAAGGAGTTCTTCTCGGAGATTGTTGTAGCGTCTCGAATGCTTGAAGATCTTTGATTGTTGGATGAGTGGAGACTTCGACAGAGTAACGACGCTTGAAGAAATGAATGACCAAAAGTCCCCTCCAAGTTGGAAATGGTGGCCTATTTATAGGAGCGGCTCTGAATTCTGGGCAGAAATATTACAAGTCTTAGGTCGCATACGACCTAAGTTAGGTCGTAGGCCGTGAGCGACCTAAGCTAGGTCGCAGTCTATTCGCGACTTAGGAAATCAGCTGATGTAGTAGCACTTGGCTTCATTTGAACAAGTAGTAGGTCGCTGGCGAGTTAAGGATGGTACTAGGTCGTTGTTGACTTAGGAATGATCTTTTGAGTCGCTCACAACCTAAGTTAGATCGTAGGTTGCAAACAACTTAAGAAGTAGATTGATGTATTTTCTCTCGGTCTTCTCTGTAGTAGATTGTGTGCGACCTAAGTTAAGTCGTAGGTCGCAGCTGTTTATAGGTCGCAGGTAGCTTCAACAGTTAGGTCAGGAACTCTCTTAGGTTGCTAAGTTCCTTAGGTTGTTAGCTACCATAGGTCGTTCAGTTGTGATACTTCTTAGGTTGTAGTCAACTTTAGGTTGTGGAGAAGTTAGGTCGCTAACTTCTTATCTTGGTAGGTCATAGACTTTCTCAGTTAGGTCGCGAGGCTTCCTTTATCAGTTAGGTCGCTATGTATTTAGGTCGCGAGGTTCTTGAGATAGTTAGGTCGCGAGGTTCTTTACGTAGTTAGGTCGCGAGGTTCTTTAGGTCGCAGAGCCTCTTAGGTCGTAGCCTTTTCCTTAGATCGCAACTTCCTTAGGTCGCAACTTCATTAGGTCGTAGCTTCCTTAGGTCGTAGCCTCTTTAGGTCGCAACTTCCTTAGGTCGTAGCTTTTTCCTTAGATCGTAGCTTCCTTAGGTCGTAGCTTCCTTAGGTCGTAGCTTCCTTAGGTCGCAACTTCCTTAGGTCGTAGCTTTTTCCTTAGATCGTAGCTTCCTTAGGTCGTAGCTTCCTTAGGTCGCAACTTCCTTAGGTCGCAACTTCATTAGGTCGTAGCTTCATTAGGTCGTAGCTTCCTTAGGTCGTAGCTTCCTTAGGTCGCAACTTCCTTAGGTCGTAGCTTCCTTAGGTCGTAGCTTTCTTTTAGATCACGGAGTTTTAGGTCGCTGAAATAAAGGAGTTAACATTAGGGTAGGGATAAAATGAAATTTTTGTAAAGTTATAAGTTTACCACGAAAGTTATGTCGTTGCGTTCTTGGAGAAATTCTGATCAATTTCCATATATAATATATTGAAAACGGAGCTCAAAAAAAGTTATAGGCGTTCGAAGTTTTCAGATTTAAATTAATTTAGTTTGAATTTAAATTCAAATAAAATAATTAATTCCCTAATTTGAAATTTTGAAATTAATTATGATTAGACTTGGGGATTAATAAACGTTAAATTTAATATTTAACGTTAAGAGTAATTAGGGAGTTAAATAAACAGCAGATCAAAAATTAAATATTCTTCCCAAAATAAGGGAAAGAGGTTGACCCTCTGACCTCAAAAGGTCCACCTCTAGAGGTCGACTGCTTGGAAGGAAGAGATCTGCTGCTTCCTTTGTAACGCCTGGGGTTTGGTTACTTGTACGGTCCAGATTTATCCATATTCAACCTAGTTTCATCCTCCAGTTCTGGTTTGTATTCGTAATCCCAAAATCCCCCCAAAATTCCTTTCTATTTCAAAATGTCAATTCCAGATGGAGATTCTCAATTATATATGTTAATTTGATGGAATTTATATTGTTTTGTAATTTTTGATAATTTCATAGTCTATTCCACTTCTCCTCCTTCTTTTATTCAAATTGTGGTTTTCAATAATGTAATAAGAGTTTAGAGTACGAATTCTATTAGTAGTTTACACCATTTATTCCACACAAAATTTCTTCGTTTATTTCTATGTAAAAGAGGAGTTGAATAGAATATGAAGTTAGGATTGCAATTCCTATTATTTAGGATATTCCATTGGATTGATGTAATAAATTGGGTTTCAATTTTTACAACGCTATGTATTGCAGTTTTGGATATGAATATTTAATCCCTTATTATAGATAATGAAATCTTGGAAATTTGAAGGAAAAGGACTTGTATTAGTATTATGGTTAAAAGAATTGACATTTAACGCTAGTTTGGAGCATATAAACTGCACACATATAATTTATTAGGCATGGATATATATTATTTCTATTAGCATAATACATATAATTATATCATATAATTGCGTAGTTAATTAGGTAGTAATTGTCATTAATTTCCCTCTTTAGGAAGGTAATTGATATTTTAAGCGTAATAAGGAAGATTCCTTATAAGACCTTATCTATGAAATAGTGAGAGGAGTATTATATATATGGATATTATTTAAATTATGTCAAAGTCATAGAGATGCGAGGTTAATAGAGTTGCATGATAGAAGACTTCTGTTCACTTTGAGCCTACCAGTAGTTGTGTACACATCCTATTTATGTGAGACATCTCTTGCGATAAATATTTATGATGGCACAAGGTTAGTCCTAATTTCTTTAGGGTAAACCTACCCAGTTAATTTGACTACCAGTTCCTACAATAAGACGTCATTTTAAGTATGGGTCATGATACGAAGAGCCTGCTTTGGGGTCTTGAGTTATTAAGTGGTTGTTTGAAGGCCTCTATTTTCCCTAAATAAAGTATTACATGGCAAAGGGGCTATTAGGCATGATAGGTGGTAACTTGACAGGGGTACGCTTCGAGATAAGGTATTACGTGAATGAATTAGGGTCAACTTTCCACAAAGAAGTATTAAGTGGCTCAAGAGGTCACATGCGATGACAACTACATAGTCACCTTTGATGGGTCCGCCTTGGTAATAAGCATTAAATGATGGGGTCTTCCTCAATTGAGGTCTTAAGTGACTAAAGTCTGCTTATTTTACAATAAAAGGTATTAAGTGGCTTAGGTATTGTTACCCGGCACCTTGGCCCGGCTACAAAGCGATAGTTGTAGAGGTTATAGTTAGCACTAAACAAGATTCTGGCCAAGAAGAGACATGGGATATAAGGTTTGATGCAATCGATGTGGTTCGGCATGTATGTATGGCTCGGTATGTATGGCTCGGTCAAAAGAAGGACGACCATGTCGTTCGGCCATAGTGTGAAGAATATGGTGGGTCGGAATACATGGCTCGGTAAAAGACGAAGGTCACACATGGCTCGGTCTATGTATAACGGCAGATGCCGCTCGATCAAGGAAGAAAGGTCGTGCGTGGTTCGGCCTTGGCGGATCGGTCAAGGTGAATGAAGTAGAAGTGGTTCGGCCATGTTGGTTCGGCCTTGGCGGATCGGCCATGAAGAAGAAGTGGTTTGACCATAGTTGTTGGATCAGGGAGATACGACCGGCATCCTTTCACTTCGGCCCAAATCACCACTTACTTCGAGTTACGCACAAGAAAACCCGAGCTTGGCCAAAGTGGGTTGGCGACCACCGTTCGGCATTGGAGGCTCAGTATGCTCGGTTCGGTGTATAGGAGTTGTCAGTGGTGGGCCGGAGTGTCTTGGTCATGGGCTTACGTAGAAGAACTAGCCTATCTTCGTCTATAAATATAGGGATGGGTACAGTGAAATGGGCTATTTTCGAGAACTCCAGGGAAACTCTACCATTTTTTATACTCTCCTCCTTTTGTTTCAAACTTGTATTCAAGTGGTTTGTTTACGGATTGTATCTATATTCAAGTGATTGAAAA
This sequence comes from Allium fistulosum, assembly GCA_030737815.1. Classification (NCBI taxonomy): domain Eukaryota; kingdom Viridiplantae; phylum Streptophyta; class Magnoliopsida; order Asparagales; family Amaryllidaceae; genus Allium; species Allium fistulosum. The sequence continues at coordinate 1,139,099,007 of CM060902.1, read as the reverse complement.
AGTAATAAAGATTCTTTTCAAAGTGGACGTAGGCAATTCCACCGAACCACTATAAATCTGGTGTTCTCATTTCTGTTGTTCTTTTTGCACTCAATTGCATGATTTCTCTGTTTTAATTTATTTTCTTCATTAATCTCTCTACACAACTCTATTCAAGGGTGTTAGTGACCAATTTTGGTGCTAAAATTTTGGTGCTTTCATTGAGAATTGAATTCTCAGCTTGATTGGATCTCATCGTCTACTAGTGGATTTCCATATTTGCGAGATAGATCTAGTTGTTTACCAGCAAACTTCCTATTCTACTCAGATTTGAAAGAGATCTAAAGGAAGCTATTAGCCATGGGATTGGATTCACCGATGTACGCAAGGTTTTGGGATTGAATGTTGAAGTTTGCACTGGAGTTATATAAAAGCCGACCCCTCACTCAACGCAGATAACCGATCCCCCACTCAAAAGTTGACAGCCGATAGCTCTAGCATATATACTGAGCAAATGCCAACCCGTGTATATCAACCCCCTATGACCGAACCAGTAGTCGCCGAGGCAGCCTGTTCGAACCTTGAATGCCTCGTGCATGACTCGAAGCGAAATCTCCTATAACTCGGAGCAGCTAGGGATGTAACCCGAAGTGAAGGAAATTCAACCATGTTGCCCTATTCGTAATCTGCTAACGTCCTCGAACGAACAATGAATGGCCGACCCACCTTAGCCTTCTCTCCATGACCGAGCGATATACAAGGAGCAATCCGGACCGGGCCAACGAGAATAGACTCAAGCTGCGGAACTGTACACGTCGAATCACTCAGGCCGATCCACCTTGGTCGAACCGCCTTGGCCGAGCCACTCTTGGCCGATCCACCATGTCTACACTCCAACACCGAACCGCCTTGGTCGAGCCACTCTTGGCCGATCCACCATGCCTACACTCCAATACCGAACCGCCTTGGCCGAGCCACTCTTGGCCGATCCACCATGTCTGCACTCCAACACCGAACCCCCTTAGCCGAGCCACTCTTGGCCGATCCACCATGCCTACACTCCATTACCAAACCGCCTTGGCTAAGCCACTCTTGGCCGATCCACCATGCCTACATTCCAACATCGAACCACCTTCTATTCTTATGCTTTACAAGCATGCCGACCCAGTATCAAATATACCGAACCATGTGCATAGGCCGATCCAAACTTAAGTTACACCGGTCTCTTTTACGAACCCTAGCCGCAGCGTAGTGCCTCCGCATAGTGAATTCAAAACCAAACCTAATGAAAGAACATTCGATCCACTTCCCTTACATCCTATGACCGACCAGGGCATAGAGCATCAAGCGACAGGTTCTGAATGGCAACAAGGGAATGGACAAGCAGCCGCTACTCAAACGATACTCCCAAAGGTTGGAGAACATAGATGATATGACTCCAAGAACCATTCTTCACTGGTCCAACACTTCGAGTTTAGTGACTCCAAGCAAACCAAATTTTGACTCCAAGCAATTTGTTCCAAATGCTAACAAGGATATCATACTGATCGCGTTTGAGGGGAATCGACCTCCAGATATATTTTGGCAGCTAGTTAGGTGGAGAACCTCCCACGACCATGGGTCGTTTATGTTACAAAATGAATCAAAACCAAAGTGTGGAGGAGTGGAGAAGACTAGGAAAAATAAAAATATAGGATCGTTGACTAAGGACTCAGATTCCAATAGATGAACCAAGATCTCAAAATTCGACTCATATGCTCTTGGAAAGATTCAATCGATAGCCTCTACTTGGAGACTCGCGACTCAGAGTGGTAATGAAAACCAACCTCGAGAGAGTCCACTGAAGCATAGAGAAAATAAGGGGAATGTTGTATATTCCAAGATGCTCACTAATCCTAACACTGGCGATTACAAACACCTCCGAGGTGTGATCGAAAGGCTGATCTGGAAAAGAAAGCTTCAACAGTATGTACAAGTCCTGTAGAATGGTGGGAAGCGAACATTTGAAGCCTATCAATAAAGAACTATGATTATCAATTGGACTGCTGACGGCCGACATCCCTTTGAAAGGAGCTAGGGGAAAAGTTGAATAGCGAGTACACGATGCTGCTTCACTCATAAATGAGATTTAATCCAATCTTCTTTGAATCATTTCTATTTCTATTTCAATTGTTCTATGAACTATGACCAACTTGAACTAAACTACTTTCAAAACGATGTAGGTGACCATGTACTCAAAGTTGGGCACCAACCTATCCACGCAGACCGTGATCGGACCTATAGAGTTTCATCAAGACGAGCATGATTCGACCGCTCATCATCAACCCTATTCCTTTGGTTTGAGGCCATGGACTAGAGATGGAAAAGCTCGTAACGATCATAACCCTATAGAAGGCATACATGATTGATCGTCCATTCATCGACCTCCATATTTGATTTGGTGGCCTAAGCAAGGCTTGGAATAAATGTGGCCCGATCATCCACTCCTCGGGTCATAAAGTAAAGTTCGATAATATACATATGCCTCTCCTGAAGCTCAGTGATGCCGGGATCTAATTAGAGCGGACGTGATTTGATCATCTACACTTCAACTCCTGCCCGGAACACAAGAGGTAGTTCGAAAGCCCGACTTGAAGTAGCTGTGATGGACTGACTACTCATCAACCATCGCTCTTAATACATGGACACGACTGCACTTTGGAACATATGCAACTTAGTTTGTCTACTCAATAATCCATTATCCTCGTTTTCTAGAAAGAGATACAAAGCAAATCGTGCGAGACTTGATTATCCAACCCTAGCATGGATGTGATCCGACCATCTATCATGTACATCCTTTCTTGACTTCATTGGAAGAGCTACAATCACCAAGCGAATGAGAATCGACCATCCATTTTTCAAGTTTCGTCCTTGATGCTGGGGGCATAGTCCCATTTCATGAGCAAACGCGGTTTGACAATTCATTCGACCACACTAGCCTGGACACAGTAAATGAAATACAAATCAAACGGGTGGAAATACGACTGCTCTCAAGAAAATCTCTAAGTCCCTGAAGCGGACTAGAGTACTCTGAGTCCCCAGAGCGTGGAAGAGAGTATAAACGACTTCAGAAAAATCTCTAAGTCCTTGAAGCAGACTAGAGTACTCTCAGTCCCCAAAGCACGAACTAGAGTATAAACGACTTGGGAAAAATCTCTAAGTCCCTGAAGTGGACTAGAGGATTCTAAGTCCCTAGAGCGCGGACTAGAGTATAAACAACTTCGGAAAAATCTCTTAAGTCCCTGAAGCGGACTAGAGTACTCTCAGTCCCCAGAGCGCGGACTAAAGTATAAATGACTTGAGAAAAATCTCTAAGTCCCTGAAGCGGACTAGAGTACTCTCAGTCCCCAATGCGCGGACTAGAGTATAAACGACTTGAGAAAAATCTCTAAGTCCCTGAAGCGGACTAGAGTACTCTCAGTCCTCAGAGCACGAACTAGAGTATCAACGACTTGAGAAAAATCTCTAAGTCCTTAAAGCAGACTAGAGTACTCTTAGTCCCCAGAGCCCGGACTAGAGTATAAACGACTTGAGAAAAATCTATAAGTCCCTGAAGCGGACTAGCTTACTCTGAGTCCTCATAGCGCGGACTAGAGTATAAATGACTTGAGAAAAATCTCTAAGTCCCCGAAGCGGTCTAGAGTACTCTTAGTCCCTGGAGTGCGGACTAGAGTATAAACGACTTGAGAAAAATCTCCAAGTCCCTGAAGCGGACAAGAGTACTCCCAGTCCCCAGAGCGCGGACTAGAGTATAAACAACTTGAGAAAAATCTCTAAGTCCCTAAAGAGGACTAGAGTACTCTAAGTCCCCAGAGCACGGACTAGAGTATAAACGACTTGAGAAAAATCTCTAAGTCCCTGAAGCGGACTAGAGTACTCTCAATCCCCAGAGCACGGACTAGAGTACAAACGACTTGAGAAAAATCTCTAAGTCCCTGAAGCAGACTAGAATACTATGAGTCCCCAGAGCGCGGACTAGAGTATAAACGACTTGAGAAAAATCTCTAAGTCCCCGAAGCGGACTAGAGTACTCTCAGTCCTTAGAGCGCGGACTAGAGTATAAACGACTTGGGAGAAATCTATAAGTCCCTGAAGCAGACTAGAGTACTCTTAGTCCCCAGAGCGCGGACTATAGTATAAACGACTTGAGAAAAATCTCTAAGTCCCTGAAGGGGACTAGAGTACTCTCAGTCCCGAGAGCGCGGAGTAGAGTATAAATGACTTGAGAAAAATCTCTAAGTCCCTAAAGCAGACTAGGCTACTCTAAGTCCCCAGAGCGCGGACTAGAGTATAAACGCCTTGAAGTCTCTAAGTCCCTGAAACGGACTAGAGTACTCTGAGTCCCTAGAGCGTGGACTAGAGTATAAACGACTTAACGAAAATTTCTATGCCTTTGACTGTGAAATAGAGCATAAACTGTTCGAAAAATCTCTAAGTCCCCGGAGAGCGGGTCGAGGCATGAACACAAATTGGGCACGAGTCGACCGGGGGAAGAATAACTCTAAGTCACCAGAATGTAGAGTGGAGTATAAACATTGATAAATAGATAAGGGGATTCCAACCGTTCTCTATTCCGCAAACTTCGGCCTAAAATCGACATAAGGAGTATTTACTCGCGAAGGATGGATTTCGACCATCCAACTTGTGGCCTAGCCATATCAAGGATTGGAGCAGGAGTACAAATCACTAAAAGCTGAATATGACAGCTCATTATAGCTCTAGCCTGGCATTCTTTACAACTTAAGGCAACGACTGCAAGGAGGCCTCAACACAGAATCAATCGAAACGGCATCCAAAGCTACGGGCAACCGACTATATCATACCTCAGATCGAGAGTAAATATTGATCCGTACCAAGCACATACGAATGTGACCAGAATGTCCCTTGAAAAACTATGACCACCAGAGTGGGGAAAGGAGAGTAAACCACGAAGACTTGGTCATTAATTCTCCAGCACCCTCCTTCGATCCGTCAAGAGGAATATGAAACTGGATGAGCATAACTCGACTGCACTTGAACCAACTTTACCCCAAGATCTGATTACAGAACATGAACCAAAGTGGACGTACCCGGCCGTTTAGTACCCAACTTATGCCAAGAAACTGACGAGGCATCAAAGTATTCCCCTTGGAATGAAAAACAACAATACAATCTAGGATAGGCGAGACTCAACCTCCCATTAACTGACATGATCCCACGATTCAACGGGAAAGAGAGTAAAGCTAAAGTGGGCAGAGCTGGCCTTCCTGCATATCGGTATATGCCCCAGACTTGGGGGCATGAGCAAGAAGCAGGATGAATGTGAACCAACCATTCACTGATCAACTCTATGTCTTTGGAATTTAAGTGGGAGTATAAACATAGGTAGGACGAGACTCAACCGTCCATGCAGTACATTTATCAACCCAAGACTGGGATCAGAAGCTTGATCATCCAAAGACTGGCTGCGATAGCTCAATATTGAAACTTATATATAGTGTTTACAACTACTCAAGGCTACGACCGAAAGAATGCCTAGAGATAGAATAATTAAATCGATGCCTAAGCTCGTGGGCAACGACTATCACTCCAACCCAAAGGATGGGTAAAGGATCATAAATGCGTTGAATGGAAAGCGCATTACTCGAATATACAAGCAGATTCAAATTCAAACTCAAAGTAAGATCCAGCTATGTAGCTTCACGCAACTCGAGGCTAGCCCCTACTCGAAATTTTCTTCAACCTGCTTCTAAGCCTGATCTTTGGCCATTTGCAGATAATCGGTTAGAGCATTCCGAGCCCTTCACTATCAGACTTAATAACTCATTACAAGACTCTAGGATTCGACCAGAGTAACCATCAACATTGACCGTCCCAATCATATTTCACATTGAATGTTACGCAAAATAGTTACATCTGAAATCAGAGAATCCGATATTGCACGCGCTAAGCTGACAATCGACATTACAGTCAGCCAGGCAACCCTTTTACGGGTGCTGAAGATCGGATCACAGCTCAGTGCAATGATGATAAAAGAATTAGTTGGATTTCTCTGAATAAATGATGATATGTTTCCTGGACCCATTCTGACATGCGTGCATGATTTTACCAACTATCACGAGCCATGCGTTGAATATCGACCCGAAGTTACAAAAGCTAGCGTAGTGTCTATTGATTTCATCATGAAAGCTCCACCCTTACTTTTAGGCTCACCCCATTAACGTCTATGCCTAACACCCATTATAACAGGCTATACAACGACCTAAGACGTCTGGAAGACTACTTAAATAGAATATCAAACTAAGCCAATTCGATACCACTTATTTCCCTCGAAGAGCTATCAAAGATGGAAATTAGCAGACCACATATCTGAATTCACTGCATCAGACTACTACTCGAAGAGTAGCGGAGAACCAACTAACAGATGGAAAATGTACGCGGATGGAGCATCCAATGATCAGTGTTATGGTGCAGGAGTCGTGTTAATGACTCCTGAGGAACGATCGATCTGCTACGTCCTAAAACTCGTTTTCCTTGTAACAAACAACGATGCTTAGTATGAAGCCTCAACCGCCAGCCTCAAACTTGCTAGAGAACTTGAAGTGTAAACTTTACATATCTTTTGTGATTCCTGATTGGTATTATGCAAAGTTAGGGAAGTTAATCTTGCCGGGGGCATTGTCTTGCTCCTTATCTCGGTCGGGTCTAAGAGCTACTAGCCGACTTCACGGATTACATCATTACACAGATTCTCAACGAACGAAATGAAAAAAGTCAAGTCACTGTCAAAGCTGGCCAGTTTCAGGGACGCGCAACGGACGTACTTTGTTTCGGTTGAAATAATTAATATTCCAAACATTGATGGATGGAGATCCGCTAAATCTTGGAGACAGAGCAAGTAAAGGGGCCATGCTTGACTCCTATCAAAGACTATCTACAATGAGGAATTCTTACTGAACGGAGGAATGGAAGACGATAGATCCTCCTCAAAGCTTCATGCCAAGTCATCTAAGAAGAAGTCATGTGTAGAAAGGAGTTTATCCATTCCCATGCTTCGGTGTATCACCCATGATGATATCAAATGAGTCTTGAGCGAAGTCTAAGAAGAAGAATGCGGCGATTAAATCAGGGGGGAACCCTGAAAAGAATTCTATGGGTATTACTGGCCAACTATCAATCAAGATGCCGTTGATCATGCTAGGCAATGCGATGAGTGCAAGATGTTTGCAAAAAATCCGAGAGCCCGGCCGATGAAAATTACTCAAATGGATAGTCCATAGCCATTTGCCACTTAGGGGCATTGACATCATCGTCTTCTTGCCGATCCTAAAGGTGGTGCGAAATACACCATCATAGCAGTTGATTACTTCACCAAATGGGCAGATGAAGAAAATAATCAACTTCATTATCCGTAACGTGATCTGTCCTTATGACCTTCCATGATCCATTATAACTGCAAATGGATAGGTTGAAGCTGTGAATAAAATCATAAAGTCTATTATGAAGAGAGGTTTGGAAAAGGCTAGAGGTAAATGGGTGGATGAACTCCCAACAACATTATGGGCTTATAGAACTACCCATGAGTCCGTGACTGGCTGTACCCCCTTCACCCTTGCTTATGGCACCGAGGTCGTCATCCATGCAGAACTTGAAGTCCCCTCTCATCAAGTGGCTGATTACAACCCTTATTTCACAAAAATATAAACAAGGAACTGCAATCGAATTGCAATTAAACTAGACGGAATTGGTGATGACTTATGAGCATATAAAATGCATCCGACAGCCAATGGCAAAAACATGTACCCAAATGTGCACGTGTATATTCAAAAAATTCAATTTCTTGAAATCGATAGAAATTGATTTTCGCTTACAGTTATTAAAGAAAAGATTAGATCAAACAGCCAAAGCTTACCAGTCATGTAGAACCGGACACGGATAGCCACTGATGGAATGCAATCCCGGATTTATACTATTTGGAATCAACCAAGCGTCGGGACAACCAAAGATGGATACAACACTTTGGGAGGATTAAATTGAAGGATAACGACTATTTAGGGAACATGATGGATTTCTTATGGAGACATTAACTTGCTTCGATTCAAAGCACGCCATGTATGCAACAAGACGTCCTTTGGGGGGCAAATGTTACCCAGCACCTTGGCCCGGCTACAAAGCGACAGTTGCAGAGGTTATAGTTAGCACTAAACAAGATTCTGGCTAAGAATAGACTTGGGATATAAGGGTTTGATGCAATCAATGTGGTTCGGCATGTAGGTGTGGCTCGGTATGTATGGCTCGGTCAAAAGAGGGACGACCATGTCGTTCGGTCATGGCGTGAAGAATAAGGTGGGTCGGAATACATGGCTCGGTAAAAGACGAAGGTCACACATGGCTCGGTCTACGTGGATCGGCAGATGCCACTCGGTCAAGGAAGAAAGGTCGTGTGTGGTTCGGCCTTGGCAGATCGGTCAAGGTGAATGAAGTAGAAGTGGTTCGGCCATGTTGGTTCGGCCTTGGAGGATCAGCTATGAAGAAGAAGTGGTTCGGCCATAGTTGTTAGATCAGGGAGATACGATAGACATGCTTTCACTTCGGCCCAAATCACCACTTACTTCGATTTACTCACAAGAAAACCCGAGCTCGGCCAAACTGGGTCGGCGACCACCGTTCGGCATTGGAGTCTCGGTATGCTCGGTTCGATGTACAGGAGTTGTTAGTAGTGGGCCGGAGTGTCTTGGTCATGGGCCTACGTAGGAGAAAGAGTCTATCTTTATCTATAAATATAGGGGTAGGGTTACTGTGAAAGGGGTTTTTTCGAGAAATCCAGGGAAACTCTGCCATTTTTTATACTCTCCTCCTTTTGTTTCAAACTTGTATTCAAGTGGTTTGTTTACAGATTGTATCTGTATTCAAGTGATTGAAAAAAGAAATAAAGATTCTATTCAAAGTGGACGTAGGCAAATCCGCCGAACCACTATAAATCTGGTGTTCTCATTTTTGTTGTTCTTTTTGCACTCAATTGCATGATTTCTCTGTTTTAATTTACTTTCTTCATTAATCTCTCTACACAACTCTATTCAAGGGTATTAGTGACCAATTTTGGTGCTAACAGGTACTATCTCTCGCATTGTTATATATTTAGGATTTGGGATTTGGATTATGGGATTTAGAAACCTACTTTGGGAATGGAAGGTATTAAGTGATTGATTATGGACCAGCCTCCTTTGTAATGACTGTTGTTATGTATTATGACATTTGAAATGATTTGATTTAAATGGGAACTATTATTTTATTATATTTTATTCCTTCTGCTGTGAGTTCTGAAAGAATATATAAATAGCTCTATAGAGTTTTTCTTTTTACAAACCAAAAGCTAGCTTTGGAATGGGCTTAAGTTTCAATGGGCCTTTTCTGGGTTGGAATTTAGGTCGGTTTCAGAGCGGTTTGTTAAATTTGGTATCAGAGCTTAGGTTACCCGATCAACAGAGAAAAGTATACGTATGAGTGGCATATTTGTTTTTTTGAAAATATTTTTCAAAAACCTTACTATATATATACACACACTTATTTTGAATTTACACTTAACTCTATAAATTCCTACTATAGAAGTAGTTGGTACCATATTTCAAAAGGGTAGGCGAAGTAACTGTGAGTTGGAGAAATAAATAGAGTTGAATTTATACTACTTTGTCGGACCTAAACTTCCTTATCATTGTGGACCTTATAAGCATACTAAATAATAGATATTTGAATCTTAGAAGGAAAGGTTGTAACTCCAAAAATTTAATATGTAATGAATGTGCAATAAGTGGGGAGTTACAAGAAATTGAAAAGATTTATGAGAGCGTTTGGGTAATTGTGGGAAGATAAGGAAGAATTTAAATAGGTAATGTTAAATAAGCAAATAAATGTCTTTAGGAAACGTACGTTAAGATAGCAACCATTTAATATGGAAAAAGTGACATTTATGAGAATAGTAGGTAATAGTTAGATGATATAAGGCATAGTATTCATATGGAAGTTAGGAATGTAGTAGTGAAATAAGCTTCCATAAGAAGGTGAACTTTAATCACCACAAGAGGACAACTAGATTAGATGATTGAATAGGGAATTCAAAGAAAAGAATGATCAAAGCCTATATTTTTAAACCTGACCTCTTAAGAAACAAAGAGGTAAAATCATTTTTTTAAAAAACTCCATGAATGTTTTGAATGGGCATATTCTAAAACTATCATTAAGTTAAAGTCTTTTGTATTGTAAGTTGGAAATTTTTAATGGAAAGTGATTTTTGACAACTTAGGAAAATATACTACCATTTGTAAAAAGTTTAGAAAGAAGTAGTGAAATAGTTTAAAAACAAAATGGTGGATGATTTTTAATTACTTTAAAAGTTGAAAAAAAGAAGGTTCTCATTTGTTAACTTCTCAATTAAAATTTGTTTAATTAGAAGTTTTCAACTTTTTGATTCTTCTATTTTTTTTATGATTTCTTCTACTTTATAAGTTTGGAAGTTGTTATTTTGAAAAGAGCAAGGAAATTTAGGGATTTATAATTTATAAATAGTTAAGTTGGAAAGTTCTAACTTAAAGGAATTTTGCATTATTAAAGTTCTTAGTTTAAATTTATTGAGCCAAAAGTTTTTGGTCCAAAGATTTTTAATAAGGGGTTTTTCTTTTGAGAAATGCATTATTTTTCCTACCTTATAAAATTAGAGGTTTTCTTCTTTAAATTTCTTTTGAAAGGGTGTACAAATGGAAAATGCACTTGATCAACATAGAATAGAAAGAATAGAAGGTTAAGAATGTCTGATAAGGTATATAGGAAGAACATTCCTGTATAAGGAAATGTGGAGAATGATAACTAAATTTAGGTAGTGATAGAATTGGGAATTTTAATCCAGTAATAAAAGATATAGAAGAGGAGTAATAGGAATGAGATAGGAGTTATCTTTGTCTATTCCATTTTTCCATCATTTAAAGTTATAAATGGTGTCTTTGACAACTGAAAGGATTTGAATGATGATTAATAAATGAGTTAGGTATTTTTGGAAAGACAACTATGTAAAGATGAGAATTTTATATATACAATTTTCTTAATTCAAATTCAGACCTTGTTTGAATAAGATATTATTGCAATGGATAAGGAAAGGATTGCAAGAGATTTTAAGAGTCTTGAACAAAGATACAAAAAGTATTTTGTCAAATAACGGTATATTTTGAGTAATAAGGCAATAAATGTTAATCTATATTTTATAATGATATACTGTTATTTTGAAATGATAATTGAGGAAAAACTATTATTTTGGAAATGATCATTCATGTAACTAGAAAACTCTTTGGAATAATAAAGGTTTAATTTATTATCTTAGAATGAAAATTAAGTTTTAAATGTTTTGTGTTAAAGATCCTATTTTAAAAAGGAGTAAGTCTTTATTTTAGAAAATCATTGAAAAGGGAAGTTTTCCCCAGTTCCTTTTTGAAAACCAAGCAGTCATTGAATTCTATGAGATGAAAGTCTAACTTTTAAAGGGATAAATCTTTAATGAAGAAAGTATTTAGATAAGAAATTATTTTACTCTTATTTGGGACTAAGAAATTTTGAATTTTCGGTAAAGGTTTCTAAGGTTATATTTCAAAGATGGAGATTTTGATTTTGGTACTTCATGTTCATGAAATTTTAAGTTTTGCAAGAAATGGGTACTCAATGCTGACATTGAAATAAGTTTGCTTATTTAAAACTATTTTGTATAATTGCTAAAATTATGGTTTTATAAAGAATAGTTTTTATGGAGTGGACATGGATCACAACTTAGGTAGGATAGACTAAGGCTTTTAGGATATGGATGAAATTGGAATAGAATTTACAACCTGATCTGGAAATTCGAAATAAATCCCAAACCTTTATTTGAAAATGTTGGTAAAGTGTAATAATATTCCAGATCTATAATGGGGTTGTAAATTAGGTTACCCATAGAGTATGAATTTCTATATTTTAATTTCGAAGCAGTTTTCGTGTAATTTCCATAAATTATCCAATTTTGAAATATGTATAAAAGTGCGTTGTTTGAAGTCACAAGGAATAAAATAAAAGGGAAAGAGATATGTAAGAGATGGATATTCTTTTCCATAGTTTACACTGTATATTTCAATAAAAATAAAAGAAACAATTCCTTTTAATTTCAAACAAAGCAAAAATCTCACTTGAGGTTAATTTATGAGAAATTATGACGGTAATTATTTTAAAAGAATAGCTTTGATAAATTAAAATGTAGAAATGAGTATTCTAGTTGTATAAATTAGTAGTTAGAAATATGTATACGTATAGCCATGCTTAACGTCTAGAATATATATAGATAGCATAGATTATGACTATATGCGTATTAGTTAGTAATTAATAGATTAGGATTTATAAACATTAATTACAAATTTAATGGGAAATAAATTTGTAATTATGAGAGGAAAAATAAATTAAATGGCGACTGATTAAGGAAACTGGATATGACATTTATGGAGGAAAGAAATTTGAGTAATGTATGGATTTTGAAAACCTGAAGAAGGTTAAATGGATTAAAGAAGGATTAATTGGGAATGGTCCAATTTTTATAGTAATGACTAATTGCTATGGATATATTAATTGAGGCAGTTGATGGACCACATTTATTAGAGGCCAAAAAGGAAAATAGGTAATAATGGAATGACATATTGGAAATACCCATCTGAATTTAGTACGAAGTATTACGACCTCAACACTATTTATAACACTTGGTAATAAATGGATGCTTCGAGCAAAATTTTCTTCTAGAGCTGTCGGGTTGTAGTCGCTAGTTGTCTCCCTTATCTATTGGAAAAGTGTATGATGTGGTATAAGATATATCCCTGTTTTATTCCTGTGTTGAATTTTTGTGTAGGATTTTACCCACTTGATAAATTATATATGTTGAGAAGCAAAGTAGGTAAGGAAATTTTATGGGGACACTTAATTAGCGATAAACCATAGGTAAGAATTGAAGTTAATGGAGGAAATTAGGTTAGTAGCCTAAAATGAATGAATGTTCCAATCCCAAAACTTTAAAATTTTGGGAAAAAATAAAATTTAGCTTTTGGACTGTCACCATTCAAGGAAAAGAAAAAATGGATAGGAATGTGAAGAGAATTTCCTACTGATCAAGGATGAGGAAGAAGGTAGCAAGAATTTTTCGTTAAAAGCAATAAAAACCGCATCATTTCTAACACAGCTTCATGGAGCTGCGGTTTGCATCGTTAGTTATAGGGACCCTTGGTTTACTAGAAAATTTTGGAGGAATTTGCTAGTGGCTTTAGGAACTTCATCAAATTTTAGCATCGCTTACCAATTGAAGATTGATGGACAAACTGAAGGAATGGATAGGAACTTGGAGGTTCGTTGAGAGCTTGCATCACGGACTTTGGAGGACATTAGAAGCAACACTTACCCTTAGTAGAATTCACGTTTAGTAGCAGTCACCAATAGATGATTAGTATGACACCTTTGAAGCAATTTTTGGGAGATCGTACAAATCGCCAAATTATGAGTGAGAAACCATCGACAAATACTACTCAGACCAGATTTAGATTGTGAGACTTTGGAAAGTCAGAGTTGATCAGGTAGCGTGTGAAGGTCATAAGATTTAGATAGTTGGAATAGGTGGCACGAAGATCTATTGAGCCTTTCCCAATAATAGGGAAAAATAAGAAAACTTTTATGTTGGTTGGAGTCCATGACGTTTTTCACGTTTTGCAATTGAGGAAATACCTTCATGGCATAGCAATTGTGATAGAGCCTAATAAGTTGGGAGATTTAGAGATAGAGCCAATAACGTCCCGTGCCACTATATGCATTGTGGGGCATGGAACTTGAAAGCTCCGCAATAAAGAAAATATATTGGTTCGAGTACAATGGGGAAAAAATCTGGTGGAGGGCATGAGGACTTCTCGTCCTAAGCCTTTCTCTGGTAAATTTTCTCTTCAAAATTAGGATTTTGGTTGCATCGTGGTTGCTAGATTGGATGGTATGAGATGGTTGATACACTTTTTCACCTATACTTTACATTCATATAATAGTTTTATGCATGTTTAGGGTATTTGCATACATATTTGCATAGCACGATCACACACTTGCTTTAGGATTGAGCTCATTTTAGTATGTCTATAGTACATAATCACATTGCACTTTGGTTAGTAGATGGTTGTGTAGATAACTTGGTTGTATAACATGGATGTTATTACGCATTACACTGTTCACCCCTTGAAATATTTTGGGATGAAATCCTTTTTAAGGGGGTAGAATGTAACACCCCGTAAAATCAACCATATTTAGATAAGTAAATTAAGATAAATTCAATTAATTATGGTAGAGAAAAAATGTAAATTTTGTAAAAGTTAGAATTTGACCATGAAAGTTATGTCGCTGCGTTCATGCTAAAATTCTGATCAATTTCCATTTATCATATGCTGAAAACGGAGCTCAAATGAAAAAGTTACGAGCATTCAAATTTTGCATATTTAAATTAATTTTGTTCGAACTAAAATTCAAATAAAATAATTAATTCCCTAATTTGAAAATTTTGAATTAATTGTGATTATAATTTGGGATTAAGTAAACGTTGAAGTTAATAATTATTGTTAAGAGTAATTATGGAATTAATTAAACAACGGCTCAAAAATTAAATATTCCTCCCAAAAAAGGGGAAGAGGTCGACCTCCTGATGTCAAGAGATCGACCCCTAGAGGTCGACCGCTTTGAAGGAAGAGGTATACAGCTTCCTATGTGGCAGCTAGGATTTGGTTGGTTTGTACGGTCCATGTTTATCCATTTTCAACCTAGTTTCATCCTATAGTTCTGTTGTGTTTCAACTACTATAAATAAGACCCTTGACCCCTCACTTTTATTCACAAATTTTTTGAGAACATCAACGAAGCTCTGTCAGTTTATCTCTTCTTAGATTCAAAAAACTCCATTAGGTTTTCAGGTAAGAAATCCTAATCTATCTTTGTTTATTATTTAATTTCTAAACCTCTTCTACTCTAACCTTTCTGAATCTAATATATATAGAAATCCTCAATTGTATATATAGAAAGAAGAGATCTAAAGGAGATTATAATGGCCGTTGAAAATCCAAAGAGAAGCAAAGCTAAGGATGAACTATGAGTGGAAACCTTAGTATTTCTTTTTCAGTAATTGATAGTATATGTATATGGATTTGAATATGCCTTAGGGATATTGAGATTGTCAAACCCAAATAGATAAAATCCCCTAAAATTCCTTTTTATTTTGAAATGTCAACTATAGATGGAGATTCTCAATTATTTATGTTAATTTGATGGAATTTATATTGCTCTACAATTTCTAATAATTTCATAAATTGCTCCATTTCTTCTCAATCTTTGATTCAAATTTTGAGTTTTCAATAATGAAATAAGGGTTACGAATTCTATTCGTAGTTTACACCACTTATTCCACACAAAATTTCTTTGTTTATTTATGTGTAAAAAAGGAGTTGAATAAAATATAAAGTTAGGATTGTAATTCCTATTGCTTAGGATATTCCATTGGATTGATGTAATAAACTGGGTTTCTACTTTTACAAATCTGTGTATTGCAATTTTGGTTATGAATATTTAATCTCTTGTTATAGATATTGAAATCTTGGGAATTTGAAGGAAAATGACTTGTATTAGTATTATGGTTAAAAAAAATTGTCATTTAATGCTAGTTTAAGGCGTATAAACTGCACGCTTAGAATTTATTAGGCATGAATATATGTTATTTCTATTGGCGTAATAAACATGTAATTATGGCATATAATTATGTAGTTAATTAGGTAGTAGTTATCATTAATTTCCCCCCACTACAAGAAATAGCGGCATATAGCCGCTATTAAACCCAACTATAGCGGTTTGATAAACGCTGTATATCGACATGTTATAAAAAAGAATTGCACGTTTATAACAGAAAAAAAACCGCTATAAAAGAGCATGATTTCATAGCATAAAATAGCCGCTATAAAATAGTTATTCTATAGCGCCTATTTCGTGCTATATATCAATATGTTTATAGTATATTCTACATCCATTTACAACATATATATACCGCTATAAAATGTGTAGATACAATAACGCCTATTTGCTGCTATCATTTGACTGTAACCTCATACATTGCATTCTCTTTTATAACACTTAAGTCATATAGTTATAACGCCTTTTAGGAGCTATGCTTTATTTTACTATATATTTGATGCACCCCACTATTACATTTTAATAATAACAATCAAAATGAATCTTCTTTAAATAGATAACAATTTGAACAATGTATGAACGAAAAAATATAATAATCGACAAATGTAACGCATATTCATGATAACAAAATAAAGTATCGACTAACAAAAAATAAGTTCAATATATGAGTTACCAAATTCAATACATATTCATGATAACAAAAGACAACGTAGTTCAAAAGTAACGTCTACAAGTACCAAATGCATCACTAAGAACTTGAACTGCTCAAAGCCTTTCTTCATGAATGTCTTCAGTCATTGGTAGTACTTCCTAAAAATTAGAACAATTTGAAAATAATTATATAAAACTGTGATGAATGAGTAATTTCACATGAAAAAAGGAACAGAAGTCGGTGTTATAGCTTGAAGATCGTGCTATAGGGATTAGGTGTCATTGTGTATGAGTCAGTAGTGTATTAATCCACTGGACTGAAGCCAAAATAAGATCATCCATAGCAAAAAATGAATAGATCTATATCATAAACATAGCATAGAACATGTATTGACGAGTGCAAAAAGAGTAAAAACAGGTATAATGGGAAAATATAGAATCCAGGGATGTGTATTGAAAAAATCAGGCTTGGCACTCCAAAATAGCGGGCAAACCTAAAGGAATACCTATGTAAAACAGACACGAAAATGATGCTAAAACAACAACTAAAACAATAATTAAAGGTGCAGAACCGGGACATGTACATGCTGGGAGAACAAGAAGGCCTACCACAGTTACTGCATGGCGAAGAAGGGCTAACTCAATGAGGCACCTGAACTGAAATGTCGTTACAAATACCTACAATCGGCAACAATTTCGTCCATCGACCCCTTGGAAATCCCTCGTTTGACCTAATAATAACCACTCATTTTCTGGTCACGGTCATACTGATCAATAACCTTAAGCTTCGGGTCCATCTTAGAATGGAAGTACTTTACCATCTATTACTTCAATAGGAAAGTAGAAACCAACACTTTAATTTGTTGACATGTGTCCTCTTTTACACACGTCCTTTTCGGTTTTCAATATTTTAATACTCAACACAACTGCACGTGTGTTACATACTTGATATATTTTACGTTCATTTTTGCGTAACCGTTCATATTTCCCCTACATCATCTGTAACCCACAGATCTATGGGTTACTGATGGACGAAATCCATTTCTATGCTGATAATCAAAATAACGTAGCCATAATCGACCTCAGCTACACATAAAAATTTTATGGAGTCAAAACTGCAATCACTCTGATGGAGGCGGCAGTTGCAATCATTTCAATGGAGGTGCCTTCTTCTTCTCCATTATCGGCCTTCTTCTTCTCCATTATCGGTAATCAAGCCTTCTCAACTCATCATGGAAATCACATCTCTTCCTTTTTAAGGTAGAAATTTTTGTGATTTTTCTTCACTTCGTCTGATTTACCTATTTCTGTGATTTCGTACTACGTTATTATGAATCTCACATTAATTGCTTTGACTTTTAGTGGACAGTCTGTTCATGTTTTACTCCATATTTTTTAGATTTGATTCATTTCAAATACTGAAGGTAGAATGATATTTGTATGTATTATTACTCTGTACTACTAAAATCATAGAAAGTTCCAAATGTATCTTGCTATTGTTTCAACCGGTTAATTGATGGTTACGAGGTTGATGTTTAAATGCATTTAAACTTTATTGGGATGCAACTAACTATGAACAAACTATGTACTATTCATGTATTTCCTATCTATATTCGTACTAGGAAGTCAAACGTACCAAGTTAAATTGTTGCGGCTAAATAATAACAGTACTCAAATGAGAAGCGAACAACTTGAGTGGGATTTTGTTAATTTTTTAAGCTGGTTAATGAAAAGTGCAACGGTCCATATATTCACAAGTCTATTATCATAGTAGTTTACTTTTTTGCCCTTTAACTAAATTAGTGTGTGAATTTCCGTTTTCAAAGGTTGTTTCTTTTCCGACAGGAGGAGTTTAATATTTAAGCCAATTCGTGCCTGATTTTGTGAGTCAGTAGACCATCCCTAGCATTATGGATGCAAAGCATAATCAAGTGTGGTAAGATAAGGTAACAAAGAATCTCTGTATATCTAATATTTTCATTTAATAGAGTTAAGCCAAGATTAATTATTACATCGTGTTATCCATTGAACAATTATCGTACTTGGAAGTGTACGAACAACTGTCTTTTCAACATAAGTATTTTGACTTGGTTGTCATGATAGATTTGAAGCATGTGAACAAGAAATTCTCTGTTAATATTCAGTCATGTTGAGGGATAAATCTACAATTTTGAAGACAAAAAGGCGATGAATTCCTTAAAATAGCGTATTATCGAGCAATTTAATCTGCTGTAGAGAAAAGATATCCCTACTAGCAGTAAAATTAGCAACGAAATGTTGCAAAGAAATTCAAAGACACCGAATTTATGACTAGGTGCTCTTGATTGTTTTTCCTGTACTATATGCTCTTACTTCCTATGAAACTAAAATATTATACTTGCAATTGTGCTAATTTAATTTCTAATCTTCTATCTTCATTATAGTTTTGAATCATCGTACTTTTTTTAAGTATCAATAATAATCCTTAAAGCAAAACGATGACGATGATGCAGTATTAGATCTATGTATAACATGATGAGAATAAAAAAAGGAAGCTGAAAGTATGAACTTTATTACAATATATGCAGTGTTTGTGGACACTATGAAAAAAAATTAGTAATATCATTTCCATGGACAATTTGCAAGGAGTTAAATAACCAACGTAAATTTATATATTGTCCTGAAGCTGAAAACCGATTCGTATGTTGATTAAATAAATCCATGTTTTTTGCCAAAGTGAGGCTATGTACTTTCAATGCTACATACGGAGCTTCCTATGTTGCAGGTGGATTAAACAGGGAGGGAATGAATCAGAGTTGGATTTTTTTAGGATACTGTTGGTACTGATACATCAGGATGGTTAGGTATTTTGAAATTTTATTGAATCTTGGAGTTTTTTTCACGTATTATGCATAATAATAGTGGTGGGAGTTTATTTAACAAAGATGAATTTCTTTATTTCATTTCTACAGCATTATATTCAATTGTGAATCAGTATTAAGCAAATTATTTTTGAAGCATTAACCAGTGCCACGGTTTGCTATGCATCATCTATTTTCACTTTATGCCAATTTTAAATTTTGAATTTTGAATTGTACTTTTTCTTTGTTCAAATATTTATATATCATAATTATCCGTTTGTTAGGTCATTCATGTACGGTTCAGCTATTCACAATTATCTTACAAATTGATTTTTTTTGAAGTATTAAGTTATTGAATTAGAGCAAACAACAATACAGGTCTTTGGTATTGGTTTAAAAACACAACTCCTAATCAGCTTCCAACATTTCCTACACATGTTTATTAGAGCTACTTGGGGTAATGTTCAGCCTTTATACTTCCAAAAGCAATTTTTTATTTTCATATCACCATTTCTTTACACTAAATAATTTTGCATTGGAATACAAAAACCAAGCTCAAAGGATTTCATTTGTGTTGATAGTATTTTACGTAGGTTTGGTTCATATTGTTTTCATTTACTTGATCATGCAAGTCCTCAATTTGTGGTGAATTTTGGATCAGCAAACTGTCTTTAACATGAATTTAAATGCAATTTTGAAACAATAACTAGATTAAACTTTATTGATGTAGTTGATTACAATAATATTACCAAATATCCTTCTATTGATGTAGTTGATTAAATTCTATACATATATTTATTTTTCACCGATGATCACTAAATCTAAGTCTTTGAATATAATGAATTTTTTGACTATCCACTTTGAATTTTATTCAAGCCCAGAATGTCGAAGTGAGGTCCTGGAGGGTTCGGTAGGAAATAAGTTCAGATTGTCACTTGGTTTACCTGTACAAGCTGCTGTGAATTATGGTGATAAAACCGGCACTTGGTTTACCTATAGAAGCAAAAGCGAGGCATGCATTGTAGAGAAACATAAAACGGTCATTCAAATATGACCTGCGGAAAAAAACGACGAAGACAGTACGAAGAGAAATTACTATGGTGTTGTGCTGCTTATTTCGTCCAACTTTCCAACCCTGCCCTTATCCGCTCTGTGATTTTGTTACAGTTTGTAATTTTAGTTGAGTATAGTTCTCCCCTCTTTGTACTGTCTACCCTATTTGTGTGTTTTTTATTGGTTCGTAAATTTATTTCGGTTTGGTTGTAACTGCTTTAAAAAAAAATAGCAGTGTACTTTCCTATCTCATTTTATTTTTACTTTGTTCAACGTACATTTATACAATGACCTATATGGGCTAATACATTTTTTTATGTACAACTGAACCTATTACTTTATAGTTCTACTGAACCTATTACTTTATATGTCAAAACGGGATTCTCATTAACAAGCTTTATCAACATTTTCCTAATATCATGTTTTATAATTTTGAACATTTTCTTAAAATTACATCAGTACTGTATCTGTCTTTGTACCACAAAGAACTGTGATGATTGCCGTACTCAATTAAGTTGCTTTTTAGGAAGAAATATTTACTACATTGCAAATATTCAGTAACCAATAACTTTTCTTTCGTTGAATGATTCAATCTGCAGTCTACTGTAGTATTATATAGATATATATAACTCCAGGCTACGATTGAATCGCTTTCTTTCATGAATTTTTTCGTAATTCTCATATCGTAGAGGCTTTCAGAAAACGTTCATTCCAAATACAGAGGGGTATGTTTTGTGCAAGTTATGATTACTTTTGCACAAATCAGAAGAACACTCGAATTTGATCATATGATGCTAATAGAGTTATTGATGTAGAAAACAATTTTTTTTCTTTTTTCGAAAACGAAGGCTGCCAGTACATGTAGGGAGAAGGCGTCTGTTGGTGGTCGACCACCGTCAATGGGGGCGTTGTCCCCGCACCCCACCTATGGCGGTTGCTACCTCCATGGACCCCTCGTAGCGGCAATCAATTTAAGCAATGTTATGAAAAATTCCAACATCTAATTCATTTTGTGCATACATGTCAACTATTTACTCATTTCAAACTTAGATCTAATTATTTCCACCTTTATGCTTTTACAAAAATTCTGTGCATTCATGACCAACCATTTGAATGAAATATTATACAATGGTAATCATTACCATCGCATTTTTTTAAAATAATCATTTTCCTAATATTTCCAAGTATGTAGCTGGTCTTAAAACTAAATTTCTTCCAAAATAAATTTTGACATGTTTACCGGTACAAATTTACAAACATGCTTTGATCCCATGAACTGAAAAATACTATAGTACTTTGAGCAAATATAACTTCATGAAAATAATAAAACTCTCATTGATGTAAGAAGGAGATACATTAAACATGAACAAAAACTTCAACCTTCCGCATCTACCCGTGTGCGTAGCACGGGCTACACACTAGTTAACATTGTATAACACGAACCCATTACAGTTCATTTTGGACAACGTGGCTTCCAGTCACTACCAAGTTGAAATAACCTCAATATAAAACCGAAATGATGCTCCACTCACATGCTTCATGTCAACTTCTTCTTCCTTGCTGTTACCTTTCATTATTTATCCATAACCGCTCTCCTCTAATCTCCCATCATCCAACTTCACCCTTAAACGACGAGACTACCTTGCCGCCTACCAACCATGATCCAATACTCAATGAGGACATAGAAGCCACTGCAAAGTATCTATAGTTTGCATTTATACGTTTTCACCGCCTCAACCCTTTCAGGTCTGCTCTCTTGGGTTCTAGAGCAGATTCTATTTGCCGTAGTATGGATCTGTTCCATTGTTGCATCATAAATATGGTTCATATGATGCTTTCATTGTTTCGACCTTCTTTCCTTACCATCAGCCTAACATCCACTGCTGCCCTCCTATTACACAAACCCACTTCTCCACCGAACTCAGACAAACATCACAGTGTTACAATAAGAAGTGAACATGAAATGATATAATTCTTCTGATAACAGTAACATGGGAAAATGAAAAATACTTACCTCATACGTGTAGACAAAAATTAATACAACTGAAGACACTCCATTTGAATTCAAAGCTACAGCTCCAGAAGAGGTAACTGCAATCTTGCATGGTCTAATTTAGTCTCACAAATCAAGCCGAAAGAAAGAAAAAGTAAGAGGAGCAAGGTGAGTTCTCCTTCAGTAACTATGAAACTAGGAGAGCTACTTCTATTGATAATTAATATGTCGTTCCTCATACGATACAAAGAAAATTGTCACTCCTATTCATAAGAATAATCAACTTCTATTTAAAATACAAGAAGGAAATTAATAACAATGGCTATGGCTGACAAGCAAGAGACATAACCGGCTAAGATCAAGTTCATATATCACAGATATTTTTGGTCCATTTCACCCAAATCTAACAGTAAACTGGAATTGAATTCCTAAAACTTCAGCCAAGCTAATACCGTCAACAGCAGATAAAGACACATGTGGATATTCTTAATATCTTATTTCCACGTAGCATACAGTAAAAAGGCATATAGTTACAAGGGAAAAAAGTTGAAGATCACGCGCAGCAACATACCTACCCGTACAAGCACTAGGAGAGTGATAAAGAAAAGAGGGCAAGAGTTAACTTTCATAAAAATACTTTTCCTCGGCATCAAGACTAGCTAATTCCCTGGACCAATAGTCATCCAGTCTCCCATCTTCATCTATTTTTGAGTAATCAAGATGCTCACTGTCTTATTTATTCATATGCGAAGTTCACTAATTTCCATAGAATATAACTACCGAATGAATTCAAGCTCTTACTGCAAGAAATATGGTTATTTCTTTGTAAATAGTTTGAGTGATCTGTATTAGAAACATCTCAGTCACATTATAACTTCAA
The DNA here is from genome assembly GCA_030737815.1 of Allium fistulosum. Taxonomy (NCBI): domain Eukaryota; kingdom Viridiplantae; phylum Streptophyta; class Magnoliopsida; order Asparagales; family Amaryllidaceae; genus Allium; species Allium fistulosum. The sequence continues at coordinate 1,139,075,841 of CM060902.1, read as the reverse complement.
TTTAAAAAACACTTCATATGTAAACCTTTGTGTGTACCCGTGCAAGCGTTACCTGTATTAAAACATCTCTCTTGTTACCTTAGTTATTATATACAATTCATGTTTACTTTTGATTAGCAACGCAAAAGACGGTTGATGGTCCATTGGAGAGGTGGACGAGTGGTAGTCAGAATATCATCCCCAGCTCAACCTATGCTGTTAAAGTGAGAATAGATAAACTATAATGCATTGAATAGATAGTATTTTTATTCTACTGTAATAGTTATGCTAGTTAAGGTACTGCAATAACTAAAATAATTAAGAGTAGGGTATAAATGTACAATATGTTTCTACTTTATAATTAAAGCTAGCTATCAAGAATTAGATGGTTAAACTAGTTTACAGTTGACAGTTTTCAACAAGATCTCTAAAAAAACTGCAATTTCTAATGCAATAAGCATAAACAAGTGGATGTCAAAGATTTTCTAAGCATATTTGTAGTTATAAAATAAATAAAAAACCAAAATATTGAAAATAAAGCATGTAACAACAGAACAGGTAACAAGGTTTGCTTGTGTTGCAAACATCAAGTTAAATTATCATTTAGATTCAAGACATTTATGAGATATGTTTACTGAAGCAAGGAACTATAACCATAAAACTCCATATGCAGCACATAAGAAAGCAAAGTAGGATATTCGTAAATCAAGCTACTTTCAGTCTGATCTAAAGACTCAAATCCAAAACCAAACTAAAGACTACAATTCTGGGTGTTGGGGAAAAATCCCTTCAGACACAATATATTATCTTATAACATGGACTAAATCTTCTAATTCCTAACCATTTAGTAACACAATATACTATCTTATAACATATGCTAAACCTTCTGATTGCTAACCATAAATTTTTATCTATCATTTCATTTTATTCTGATGATTCATCAGATGTACAGCCAACCAATATTTGCATATTCGTAGCCAATATTTATCAACCTAAACAGCTTCACATGCTCTATAACAATGGCCATATACTTTCTTTCAATAATGACATTGTAGCACATAGACATATTAAAATTATATCAAGATACTATCACTGGCCTCAGTTATAACTAATAATTTTCACCTGCTAGGTGAAAATAGTTAGATGTTGAAAATTTAATGCGAGTTGATTCCTGCACTTAGCTAAAGAAGTGCTTGACTCAATGAATTTGGTCTGGAGGTCAACTAATTAATAAAGTAATGCCAAAAGTGGAAACCGTCTCCTTTTAGCTTAAAGGACACATACATATATTTATTCAAATTACGTCTTATACATAGTTATCATTTGCTTTTGTGCTCTACCATCATCAAACAAAGAAAATATGGGTGAAATGAAGAGAAAAAAGAAGAAGGCGTTTAAAAACAAAGAAGGTAACATGTTGCCTAATCAAACATTAAGAAGATGAATTATTAATAAATGCTAATCGATGGAGAATAATTTAAGTGTTAGGAAAATTATATACCAATTTTCTATTAATACTTTCTACAGGAAATCAAAAAACAAATAAGAATGGGTCCATATTGGAAGCGAAATGGAGAGGAAAATTCCTTTTCTTTTTCAAAAAAAAGCAGCACCAGTAGACAAAATTCCTTTTGTTTTACAGGCATGGGGTTCGGCAAATATTATCATGTTGGTCAGATGGACCATCATATATCACACGATGTCTTATTCAACCAGGCAAATCTTTTATGCATGAGTTTACATTAGTGCATCAAATGGGCACTCTTTGGTGGCATGCTCATATATCATGGATGCGTGCCACTGTGCATAGTGCTCTTGTCATATACCCTAAAAAACAGGTTCCTTATCCATTCAAGACACCTTATGAAGTACATATCCTCATATTAGTTAATTGAAACAAATCATTAAAAGTTATAATAACATAGTAGTATTACTACTTTATATAAAACATGTATAATATGATTTTATCACTTACAGAGGAATACTGGAACAACAATTTGTACAAGATGGAGCAGTCTTTGATTGCATGTGGAGATAGCACTCCTATCGCCATTGCTTACATGATCAATGGAAACTCAGGACCTCACTACAACTGCTCTGCACTAGGCAAGCAAATAATATATTAAGAGTTATTTCATACAATTTGATGAATATACCCTATGTATGTATAATATAATGTGACTCTAATATAGTATAAATGTTATTCGTAAATAAATGATGTGTCAAAACTACAAAGGCAGTTTCTTGTATTCTTTGTGGAAGTAGTTTATATATAGAGCTCTTATTCACACATACACATCCATTCCTTTCAATTGGTTTTTTATGTTAAGCTATTAAGGTTGAGTTATTCCATAATTACTTTGCATGTGAAAAGAGAGCAAGTATAAAAAAATATTCAAGAAGTAAGCAGTATCTCTAACATAAAATGATTAATAAAACTACTAATATTTGCAAGGTATAAACTTAGGTAACATGATAATCATAACTGTTATCTCAAACTATGAAGTGTTTATAGCCTAAGGTTAAGATTTTTTATTATCAAAAGCCTATCTAATTTTACATAACTGTTTTTCTTTACTGAGATTTATCAAATTTCAACACTATGGACGTATACAAGATCGACATTGTTCTAGGAAAGACGTACCTGCTCAGACTAATAAACTCCGGCCTCGATACAGAGCTCTTCTTCTCAATGCAGTTTACAACAAAAGAACCTCAACTCAGCATTATCATCTCAACCATATTGCAAAGGACAACATCTTCAAGTACGTACAAAATCTCATTCGAATTCATTAGCAGCGGGTTCAAGGCAAGTTCACAATCCTCACTATATCATTATTAGTATATCACAAAGCCAATAATTCATCAATGCAAGCTTATCACGACCAAAAGGTCAAGATCCCAAAACATACAGATTATCACTTACTGTATCATCACATCAAACAAGATGCTACTCGATATCTCTGGTGGCAGCTGATCTAGACAGCTATAGGACTTGGTCTCTAATGCATCTCAGTTCAAGAAAAGCTTCAGACCGATAATAAAAATGTTCAACCACTGAAACAACAAAGATGATTCACTCCAGCTCCATCTCCATTTCGACTACATTTTTAGGCTATTTGCAACATAACTACCAGTCTATAGTGGAATCAAAGCAAGGAGAACAACTCTAGATCGACAAACGTGGTGATAGGCGATATTGAGATAACTCATTTTGTTTCTACAAAACTATAGCCCAAAAGCTTTTAATGGATCCGAAGGAGTGAATTAGGGAAAGAGTGATTTGGGGATTTACAAGAGAGAAAAGGTTAGGTTTTCTTTTGGGTTTTGAGATGGAAAAAGAATTGGAATGAAAAGTAGGAGGGAAATAACTTGACAAAAGGGCGGGAAAATAATTGGGGGAATCAAATGCGTTACAGAATGCATTTCTATTCTGAATAAAGCAAATTAATATAAACAAAAACGCTGCAGAGTATAGTGTTATCCGTTGGCGTTATAAAAGATATTTTTTCTTGTAGTGCCCCTTTATGAAGGTAATTGGTATTTTGAGGTGTAATAAGGAAGATTCCTTATAAGGACTTATTTATGAAATGGCGAGATGAGTATTATATATATGGAGAATATTTAAGTTATGGCTAAGTGATAGGGATGCGAGGTCAGTAGAGTTGGACGGCAGAAGTCTGCCCTTCACTTTGAGGCTACCAGTAGTTGTGTACACTTCTTATTGATGTAAGACATCTCCTGTGATAAATATTTGTAATGACACGAGGTTAGTCCCAAATTCTATAGGATAAACCTGCCCAGTGAATCTAGCTACTGGTTCCTACGACTAGTCGGACTAATGTGAGACGTCATTATGAGTATGGGACTTAACATAAAGGGCCCACTTTGGAGTTTTAAGGTATTAAGCGGTTTTTTGAGGGCCCGCCTCTTTTCCAAAAATAAAGTATTAAATGGCCAAGGGGCTAGTTATTAGTCACGATAGATGGTATCTCGACAGGGGTCCACTTCGTGATAAGGTATTAAGTGACTGAATTAGGGTCTTCCTTTCAACAAAGAAGTATTTAGTGGCTCAAGAGATCCTATGTGAATGTCAGCTAGATAGTCACCTTTGAGGGGTCCACCTTGGGAATAGGTATTAAATGATGGAGTCTCCCTTAATTGAGGTCTTAAATGGCCAGAGTCTGCTTATGTTTCAATAAAAGGTACTAAGTGGCTTGGGTATTATCTCTCGCATTGTTAGATATTTATGATGTGGGATTTGAAAACCTGCTTTGAAAATGGAAGGTATTAAGTGGTTGATTGTGGACCCGCCTCCTTTCCTTATAAGAAGTATTAAATGGTTTTATGTACATGAGACATATTCTTATTTTTAAATATACAGCACAAGTACTGAAATGGTACCACTCGAGGTTTTTATTCACTAGGCACTTGTTGTTCTGACTCCCTCCTCATTACAACACGGGTTAGAGAAGGAGTTAATGAAGTTTGAAGATGGCGAGAGTGGAGCTTGTGGCAGTTACTATCTATCTTTTTTGTATTATTTTCTATTGTAGCCATGAAATGTAAGTTTGGGTAAAATGTTGTAACATATGTTTTTATGTATTATGACATTTGAAATGATTTGAAATTAATGGGTACTATTTTTATTATTATATTATATTCATTATGTTATGAGCTCTGAAAGAATAGATAGATAGATAGCTCTTTATAGTTTTTCTTTTTACCAACCAACAGCGAGCTTTGGAATGAGCCTAAGATTCAATGGACCTTTTCTAGGTCGGAATTTAGGTCTATTTTGGATCGGGTAGTTACAATACCATTAAAACAACTTAGGATAAGTATCTCTAATCCTATCTTACGTCTCCCAAGTACAGTATTTCTCATTTCCACTCTACAAGACTTTCACTAACTTGACTGTCTTATTCCTTAATCTCTTCTCATATCTTGCTATAACACAAACTAGTTGTCTAACAAAGTCATATCTGGTTCTACAACTAAATCTTCGAGTACAGTCGGTGCAATAGTAGTCTTTGGATCATGCACACACTTCCTAAGATTAGAAATATGAAAAACATTATGAACTCTTGCCAAATTATTCGGTAACTCCATCCGAGAAGCGAGTTTTCCGATCCTTTCTATGAAGTAAACATACCAACATATCTCAGTGTCAATTTTCCCGACTTCCCAAACTGTGCCACACCCTTGATCAGTGATACTCTAACAATAACCTAGTCTCCAACTGAAAGCTCTAGATCCTTATGCCTCTTATCTGCGTAACTTTTCTGCCTAGACTAAGCTTTCTTTATCCTTACACAGATATACTCAATCTTTTCTGTAGCTTCTCTCACCATATCTGGACCAAGGACCAACCTGCCTCTTGGCTCTAGCTAACATGCCAGTGATTTGCATAGCCTTCCGTAAAGAGTTTCAAAAGGCACCATTCCTATACTACTCTGAAGCTATTATTAAAGGAAAACTTGACTAAGTGCAAATGGTCCTCCCATGACCCTCCAAAGTCTAGTACCTAAGCTCTTAGAAAATCCTTGAGAACTTTGTTAACTCTTTCTGTTTACCCCTCCATTTGTGGATGGTAGGCGGTACTTATCTTCAGCTTGGTACCTAACACTTCTTGCAGACTCTTCCAGAATTCATTTGTGAATAAAGTACCTTTGTCACTGACTATACTATTAGGGATCTCATGCTGTCTTACGATATTCTTCACAAACAAATTCACCAAAGTAGGTGTCGTCCTTGTCGACTTAATGAGAATAAAGTGTGCACTTTTGTTTATCCACTTGGCTTCTAGTGCTCGGCGTTTACTTGTTGACAATTCAAACATTGTCTTACCCATAAGCCTACAAATTTTTTCATCCCTTCCCAGAAGAAACTCCTCTTCATATCCTGCTACAACTTAGTTTCTCTAGGATGAATATTAAACTTTGATTGATGACACTCCCTAAGAACTTCCTTCCTTAGGTTGCAAACATTTGGAAAACACACCATCCCTTCTCCCTCAACCATCCGTTCCGGTCAAGACTAAAACCTTTAAAATCATCAGCCTTAGTTCCCTCCTCATGTCTTCTAATTTGTTCAACTATTAATCGATCATCACTCTACTTAGAAGAAATTCTTTCGATCATTACTGGTCAAACTTCCAAACAAGATAAAATTAAAGTATTCCGACTAGAACTAGCCATCGATCTTAACTGCACACCACAAGTGGTCAATGCTTCTAAATTCTTCCATTCTGATAACATGGCTAAAACCACAATCTGATGTTTCCTGCAAAGTGCATCTGTAACTTTATTTCCTTTCCCTGGCGTATACTTAATACCGAAATCATAAGCCGTCACAAAACACCAGCCACCTTTTTTGTCTAGTATTCAACTCCTTCTGAGAGAATGAATACTTCAAAGACTTATGGTCCATAAATAACTCGAATCTTTCTCCCAAAAAATAGTGTCTCCACACTTTTAAAGCAAAGATCACCGGTGCCAACTCTAAATCATGAGTCAGATATCTAACTTCATGTGGTTGAAGCTATCGAGAAGCGAAGGCAATCATTTTACCTTTTTGCGTCAACACATCTCCTAACCCTGTCCTGCATGCATCAATATACACCATTATGTCTTGATTTCCATCTAAAATAACTAATATGGGTGCATTGGTAATAAATGATTTAGCTTTAAGAATGCTTCTTCACATTTATTGGTCCAAACAAACTTTACATCCTTCTTTGTTAGTTTGGTCATAGGCACCGCCATATGAGAGAAATCCTTGATGAATCTTCAATAATAGCCAATCAATCCTAGAAAACATCTTATCCCGATCATAGTCTTGAGTCTTTTCCAATTATTAACAGCTTCAATCTTAGCTGGATCTATAGATAACCCTTTTTCTGAAACTACATGACTAAGGAACTTCACTTCTTTCTTTCAAAAATAACATTTCGAAAACTTCGCTTTTAGTTGATGTTGCCTCAACATTTCAAGCACTATTCTAAGATGAATCTCATGATCTCGTTTATTCTTAAAATATATCAGAACGTCATCTATAAACACTAACATGAATTTGTACAAATACTCTCGGAAGATCTATTTCATCAAATCCACAAAGAAAGCAGACACATTAGTCAGTCCAAAGCGCATGACTAACCACTCATACAAACCATATCTTGTTCAAAATGTCATTAATGGAATGTTGTCCTCTACCACTCCCAATTAATGGAACCCTATTGCTAAGTCCAATTGGGGAAATACCTTGGCTCCACTCAATTGATCAAACAAATCATCTTTTCTTGGCAAAGGACACCGATTCTTTATTGTCTTATCATTTAACTTACGATAATCAAAACACATCCTTAACAACTCGTTCGGTTTCTTCACGTACACCATGGCCGCTCCCTAAGGCAAACTACATGGTCTGATAAAACTCTTTCTTTCTAAGTCCACCAGCTGCATCTTTAACTCTTTCGTCTCAGTAGGGGTCATTCTGTTAGGCAGTCTACTTACGGGTTTAGCTTCAGGTACAATATTTGTTCAAAAAATAGTAGCTCGTCTTGGTGGTAGTCCTATAACTAACTCAAAAACATCTGCATACTCTCTTACAATGAAAACCCGATTCACCACATCTTCCACTTCAATTGCACCCAATAAAGCACATACGATGAAATTTAAATTTTCTACCGAGTATATAGTTCGATCATGGCTATTAGGGTGTCTTAATGATATCTTCCTATCCTAGAAAAATATCGTAGCATCATATCTACTTAACCAGTCATACCTAAAATAATCCAAAACCCACAAAATCAAACACATGAAAATTGTATGCAATGCATGACCTAATAGCTCAATTTCTAAATGGTCACATCTCATCCCAAGAGTTTCATAACCTTCTATTGGATTCACAACCTTTGAAGTAATAAGTTACGATGGTTCTAGATTTAATTTATTTACCAAAAATTGTGAGACAAAAAGAATGTGATGCGCTAGTATCAAATAATATTTTAACAGGTATGCCATGAATCAAAAGCATACCTCCCATCATAGAATTTCCTTTCTCTTCTGTAGTCGGACTAAAAGCTGATGACTCCAGAGCAAAAACTTTCCCTTTATTAGCCTTGTCCGATTCTGGACATTCATTCTTGTAATGCCCCATCCGGTTGCAGATTTAACACTTCACACCCTTCTTTCCATCACCAGATCGACACTCATTAGCGAAGTGCCCTTTCTTATCATATTTATAACAAACAATGCTAGCTTTCCCTTTCTAGGCAGCTACGCCCTACTAAGCTCCCTTCCTTAAACAACTTTCTCTTATTGCCTTGAAAACCTTTAGTCTCCACAGGCTTGTCATTTCCAAAGGTCGAAAGCATTTCCTCATTCCTTAATGCCATCTCCACCACTACATCACATGGATCTCTTAGAAGCGGTATCGTCGCCCCTAGCGGTCTCAGGCTTCAATCGATGAATGAACTTCTCATTCCTTTTGATCATAGTATCAATAGTAGCATATCCATATCTGGACCACTCATCAAACTTAGTTGCATACTACAGTATTGTAACGACCCGTATTTTTAACACTTTAAAAATACAAATTAAAATAAAAAAAATTGGATAAGAATCCGAAGGAAATAAAATTTTGTGTTGTTAAATGTGAATTACAAGTTAAAATACAAAACTGAATTCTGAAATAACTTACTTGTAAATTAAATATGGATGTTAACTTGTATTGAATGAAAATAACGAATTGAATTTGATTGTAAACAACGAAATAAATAAAATGTTACATTTAATATTGAAGTTATAATATTGAAATCAACGTAAATGAATGTAATTTAATATTACTGTGAATTTAAATAAGATGATAGCTGAAGAAAATGAAAGTAAATGAATTATAAACTATTGGTAATAATGTATAATGAAAGTGTAAATCAAAATAAAAGAATTCAATTGGAATTAAATAACTTGAATTTGAATTACAATATAATTGAACGCTGAATCTAATGTAATCTTTTATACTGGATTTATAATGGAAAAACTGCATTGTAAAAGATTGTTAATTACTGTGAAATTAAAAATGAAATTTGTGAACAATTGAAATTTGATTTAAACGTTAATAATTTAAAATTGGGAATTTTATATTGAAATTAAACTGTAGAAATAGCCATTTTTACAGCTGTCTCGGATTTCGACGAAACCAGTTTCATTGGATCCGTAACAGAGAATTATTGTAAGGTTTCAATTTTCGTAGCAATCGGACTTGCCGTTTGGCCGTGCGAGCTTGAAACGCGTAGAAATTTAATTTCAAATTTAATTAAAATAATCGACTTCAAAAGCTATCTTCCACATACGATTGAATTGGGCCTTGGGACTAGTTCCATTGCGTTCGGAATATGGGTAAAACCTTATAAACGCCTAGCGGCACACCTCGATAGGAGTTCGAAATAAATATCTAGATATTTGAATTTAAAATAATAATAATATATATGTTGATTTTGACCATAGCCTCCAACATATCATTTCAGCCATTCACATCCTTCCTTTCATCCACCCTGGAACCTGTCTACTCTTCAATAAGGCCTCTTTTTTTTCAGAGCAGGACACAGTAAGAGAAAAAAAACAATTGAAACTTTGAAAAATCATAACTCGATTTCCACTCAACTAAAAATCGCGAAACTTGTTTCTAAATTCTTGTTTTCACCCGAGCTTCGAAGCGGTATGCGATTTGAAGGGTGTGGCTTCGAGTTAAGTTGCTCGATGTTGATTTAGTGAGCTAGGGCTTCGATTTATTAGCTGATTGGTGGGGTTTTGGATCATGGCGACGTGGTAATTGAGTTTGTAGCGAAGTTTAGCAGCTGTTATGGGGTTTTTTGAGTGGCACGTCGTTATAGGGGGAAAGGCGACCTGTACGGTCATGGTTTTGGGGCTCCAGGTCACACATAGCATGGTGGGTCCGAGCGTGATGATGGCACGTGCAAATGTGGTTCGTCGAGAGGGAGCTGTTGGCGAAAGCGGTTCGACAAACGGAGGTCCCTAGCTCCGTATCGCTCCAAATTCGTGCATAGCATGTTGGGTTCTTGTTCGGTCATGTACATGCATCTCAATTAAGGAAGAAATCTTCTAGTTGGGCTGGGCTTTGGCTATTGGGTATGGGTTGTTTTAAAATAATTAAATTGTTTTATAAATTTAAATATCGTTGAACTTATAAAATGTATATCTTCTGCATACGATGTCCGATTGGGACGAGACTTTTTGCGTTGCGATTATGATGACGAGAGCTTTGTAATGAAACTGGTTTGGACGAATTTGGAGACAGTCAAATTTGGACTAAAAACGGAAGTCGTCTGGTTTTAGTTCCAAATCGGAACGTCTCGGCGACAGGGGAATATCAAGGTGAGTGTTTATATGCTCACAATTGACTAAAATAAATTTTTATTAGTTAAATTTATATTCTGAAGTGATATGAAATTTATTGGCTGTTGTTTGGTAGGTTTAATTATCATCTGTATTGATATAAGAATTAATTGATAGAATTTAAATTGACCGTTAAAATAAATTTAAATTTTAAAATTGGCAGTATATTACTCGATATTGATAATTATAAAATTGTTGTGATTGCTATTGGCTTTATGGTTGATTGGTTGTGATGGATGCTATTGGTCGATATTGGTTGTTATTTATTTTGATATATCATGCTATCATCATGTATATTGTTTATTGCATATAAACTGTAAACTGAATCATTTCGAATAAACTAAGGAATAGGTTGAAATGATATACCTATGACATCTTTTGAATTGAAATGATATATCCATCCTTGAAATTAAAATTGAAATAATTATCCACTTGGCCATAGGTTAGAAAATTATATTCGAACACCGGGTTGGTTAAATTAAATGATTTTAAAAGTTGTTTTGAAATTATTTAAATGAATTGATTTTAAGAAAAATATCCAATTTATGGAAATTGAATTATTTTGAATTGAAGCTCGAAATGTTGGAATTTAAACTTGGTAAATGAAATTGTTTAATTATTCGAAGTTTAGATTTTTAAGAAAAAAAAATTGAAATACGACGTAAATTTTCGAAAGTTGATTTGTTTTAAAAGATTGGACTTTTAATCGAACTCTGAATATTTCTAAGAAATTTATATGAAATGATATTTCAAGTTTGAGTTTGAAATTGAAAATTAATTTGAAATTGAGATTTAATTAATTTGGAATTGAATTGAAATCAAATTGAGATATAAATGGAATTATCAAATTTAGTTTTGAAATGTGAATATTTAAAGCTTTGAGATATATGGAAATTGGAATGGCTTATTTTGTGGTTCAAATATGTATTGAAAGTGATAATTTGAAATGGTTTATTGAGAAGCTGAATCGAGTTGAAATCGATGATTTGAGATTTGATTTAATTTTAAATTTTGGAATTCGAGTTTATGTGAATCATTTTGTGGAATTTGAGGCGAAAAATGATTTTGAAATCGAAATGAGATATTGAGGCGAAAAATGATTTTGAAATCGAAATGAGATATTGAGGCGAAAATGATTTTTGAAATGAAATCGTATATTTTGAGTAGATATGACGATTTTGAAATTGAAATGAGATATTGAGGCGAAAATGATTTTGAAATGAAATCGTATATTTTGAGTAGATATGATGATTTTGAAATGGCTTTGATTTTTGAAGGGAATATGATATTTTTGATAATCAATTATGAATTGATTTTGAAAATGTAAAAGAGCCATCGGTGTAATAATTACGTAGTTATTGAAGAGACCGGGATCGGATATGGACATACTCTCTGTCGATACCGAAAGCCACTTTAATAACTAATATACGCGGAGTATTGATCCAGAATGAAGTGGATGGTTTTGGTGAACGTGTTGATTTGAAGAAAGAGAACGATTTTGGATGACCCCTGACATGACTAAAACAGGAGCCGCGCCGGGCCATTGAGGTTCGCCACCTCTAGCGGACACACTTCTTCGTTACCATATCTATTACTGTTGTGATTCGATTTGGGTGCACCCCTCGATTATGGGAGTGTTGTTTCGCGGTGTTGGGGTAGTAGCTGCTATGCCCAACATCAGTCCAGATCACGCAACTACTAGTATCCTAGTTGGTATCGCCTCATGTACCTTGTCATACTGATTATCCTATTCGCGACCACTACGTTTTGGTTTGTACCTTTAGTATATGGATTGCCCTCTGGTGACTTTCGGTTTTGGGGAAACTACGGTCTTGTATATGCTCTTGGGAATAAAAATGTGTTAAGGGTGGAATGGGCCATGGCTTAATGCTAGTTTGATATTTTACTTTATGATAGACATTATTGTATATAGCGTATTCTATTATATAGTAGATAGTTTAATGGATCCTTAGGAGATGGAAATCCCGAACATCTCTTAAGTTAATGCACGCACGTTAAATACTGGATAGGAGGTGTCTAAAACCCGTAAACATCTCCGACGCCGTCACACTCATATTTACTTATTCGATTTAACTTACATGAGATATTTTAGTCCTGACTCGAGTGTTTTGTCTTTTCATTACGCTCGGGTCAGCCTGAGCATTTCAGATAAGGTTGAAGATCTATTTTGGAGGACGAAGACGGAGTTTGGTATTACATCATTTGTATTCTACTACTGTATTATTTTTCTGCTGCATTGTTGTATTATCTCTGATATGTATGTAACTCTGATTTATGATGTATAATAATAATCAAATTTATTTATTTAACAGCTTCATGAACTGTTATTTTATTATTATATCTTGTCCCTTCCGCTGCGAGATTCTGAGTTTGTTTCTGTTCTTTCTTTTCTTTTCTTACTTAACCCCAATAACTATCTGTATTTTGGGTTGTTTGAGTCGGCATGTGTGTATGTTTTGTCGACTTGAATGGTCAAAAATGCAGTTCGTTACAGTTGGTATTAGAGCTTTGGTTTAGATTACCTTGGCTCTTGTGGGGAATAACTCATTGAAATAGGGTTAAACCTTATGAATGAGTTTGAGTGTATATGAGAGAGCGTATTTGTAAATTTGATATAAAAATGATTTTATATTGTGTTAATTTGTTCCGTTGAGTATTTATGAATTCTGGTTGGTACTTGGGACGCCAAGGCATCGATAGGAATTTCTAAACACTCGAATAGGACAGATTGACATAATATTGTTTTAGATTATATTTTATATATAAAAGAATTATCTTGAAAATTTATAAATTTTGATTGTATTGGTTGTTAGGAGATGATAACATTAGATTATCATCGTTTATTGTTGATTAGTCAATATTTCTGACTATTAACTATTGGATGATTTTAAGAAATGAAACTTGTAAATATGATTGATAATGAATATAAATGGTAAATAAAATAAAATAAAAATGAATTTGAATTAAGATGGAGAATTTAAATTCCGATGTTTGAAAATTTATTAACAAAAATTTGAAATGTATAATATAAGTATTATATGATAGTATATTCGATTAGAAATTGTTTTCAAAGGATTTTCAAATGAAGTAAGTGTTATACTCCCCTCTTGACACTAGAGAATGATTTCTGTGATATCCCGGAATTTTTGACAATATCAATTTAATAATCTGCATCTAAAAATTAAATTGATTTGATGATAATTGTTAATAAGAATTGAATTGATTTAATAATCTTCTTTAAAATAAATATTTAACTGATAATTTATCTTTTAAAAGGCTAATAAATTGCTTCTATTTATAATGTGTATATATTTGTATATATATTGTAAATAGAGATCTTGGTTTGAATTAATAAATAAATAAATCTTGTTTTCAAATTCTAATATTTTGGTAATTACAATTTGATTTAATATATATATATATATATATATATATATATTTAGGCTATTTAAAATAAATAACTGTATGGTTTAAAATACTTAAGAAAAATATTAATTGTTTTAAATTTATTTTAGTTTAAGTTTGAATTTAAAAAAAAAGATTACTAAAAAGGGTGGGTTTGTTCTTTTTAAATATAGATTGTTTAAATAAATAATTTAGTAATAAAGAGATAATTTCTTTTATAAATTATTTTAATAATGAGGTATATTTTAAGTAGTATTAATAATGTGATATTTTTACAAATAGATTTTTTATAGGAATAGAATTGTTATATATATTTTGGAAGAACTATGATTTGTAAATTTGAAATGAAATCTTTCAAAAATACTTAAAATAAAATAAACCTTATTAATATTTAAAATTTAGTCTTTCTAACATAAGTATAAAATATGAATAATAGTAGACTGAGTATTTAATAGTTTAAGTTTTAAAAATAAAAATAAACACATTCCCTAAATTCTAACATCAAGTTAATATAGGAACTTAGTTAAATTACAAAGTATTAGTCTAAAACAAGGCAAGATAAATGAACATTTGTTAGTTATGGGAATTCATGTAGTTGTTAGGCTGTTAGACTAAAACAAGACAATAAATAAAGTATAAAAGGGAAATGTGTATTCATGTGTGTACAGGGAAGTAAGGGGATAAGCATCAGTACCATACGAAATATAATAAAGGATAAGTTGTAGACATAAGGACAATCTCATTAATACTATCATCTCTCTAGTACACTAAGCAGGATCATATCAGCCTCCTAATGTTAAAAATCTCTGACCCAAAGTTTATAAAATCTTGTACAAACAAATAAAATAAACAACCTGTTACTTTCTTTTTATATCAACCTATCTCCTTTTCTTTTCGTTGATTAAAAAGAAAACTTAGCATACTAGTAAATACATTACAAATGAAGCTTCAGTTCTACTCAACAAAACATGGAGATTTAACAAGTTCCAGTTGCAACTTTCAAAAGCCTATTTCAAAAATAAAAGCTTTTCAAAATAAAAAGGGCTGTCTCTATTTTCAAATTTTCAGGTGAGTAACATTTAAAAAAAACTTAAATATGGTTATAAGTTTTACTGCATATGATGAATGTTTGAAGTAAATGATGTTTGCATATAAGAATAGATGTTGATATCTGTGAAATGGCTGGATATATATGTACATATACATTTCCTCTGTTCTCTGTTATTTATCAAGTGTGTAACCTTTGTTTTAAACATAAAGTATAAATCTATTGGATACTTATCTGTGAGCAAACATGTATATGACTTCTCCGTATATATAAAAAGATGGATGTATGGTTGCAGGCTGTCATATATGTCCTCTGTCTTAAACTATAAATATAAGATTTGATTCAAAAATCATTTTTCCCTTGATTTACTTACTATTTGAATTTAGTGTTAAAACAAAGATTGATTGTTATAACATAGATTAAAGGTAGAAAATTTTTTCAGTTAAAACAACTTAGAATTTCCTCTGAAATGCAAGAAAACTGAGTACAACTTCCTATAAGTCAAAATTTAAATATTTTAAATTACGATTTCAGATATATAAATGGAATGCATATGCGAAAATATGATTTTTAAAGCTTGAGTTGTAATTTTTAGATGAGAGATAAGAGAGCAGTTTGAGCTGTTCCAATTTCCTTTCTTTCGACGAATTCTGGTGATATAGTCATTGATGGAGATCGGGGTTTTTAAGAATGGTAGTGGACTGAACGGGGTGTCGGGGAAAAATGGTGGATGGTGATGTAATTCATTATGGAAGTTGCGGCAGTGGGTTTCTTCCTGGAACCCTAGTTTTACTGGGTAATGGTAGTTCGATCACCACGGCCAGTATAGTTGATCGAGTGCCGTATATTTTTGGGAAGTGGTAGGGGAGGTGTAGACGAAGTTATGGCCGGAATTTCAAGTCGTCTGATGGACAAGATTGCGGGGGCGACGACGCGATTGATAGGGTTTGGGAGGTGTGGCCAGTTTCGTTGCTAGGTCTTAGCTTTGTGCTCGTTTTCGAATTCGTGGCGTTGGTGAAGTCC
Organism: Allium fistulosum; assembly: GCA_030737815.1. Lineage (NCBI taxonomy): Eukaryota > Viridiplantae > Streptophyta > Magnoliopsida > Asparagales > Amaryllidaceae > Allium > Allium fistulosum. The sequence goes on along the minus strand of CM060902.1, from coordinate 1,139,059,947 downwards.
AGGTGGTTAGAGATAGGTCTGGAGGTGATAATCGACGTATTCGACGACGTGGTGTCGCCTGGAGTTGGTCAGAATCATGGTGCATGTGCACCATGCACTTTTCATTTCTGGTGTACTCGTTGACTTTGGACGGGGGTGAACTCGAGTTTACTCGAGTTGCTCGAGTATTTTACTCGAAGCAGAGGGAAGATTGTCTCGGGGTTTTTAGGGGTAGGCTCGGGTATTGTTTGCCCATTTTTTAAACAGAACCTGTTCTGTTATAAAATTTTAAAGTTTAATTTAATATTTGAAGCAAGTTTAAAACTGAGTTTATGTATAAAAATTTAAATACGCATTTAAGTTCAGTTTGACACTTAGTTGGAAACAAAGTTTTTAAAATTTCAAATTTGCCTAATAACTAAATAGGGTTGAATTTAAATGGATTTGGAATTTGAAATAAACTGGAAGTAAATTGTTTTTAAATGCTTTGATAATGATAATTTGATCATTAGTAAGAATAATTGTTTTATATTAAGGTAAATTAAGTTTTAATAATTTAGAGTAATTAAATTATTAAGGTAATTAAATGGATAATTAATTAATTTAATTAATTAAAGATATGGATGATTAATTAACAAATTAAGAGTTCTAAATTATTAATTAAAGTAAGACTAATCAATTAGGAGTAACTAATTTGTAATTAAGTATCATTAATTAGACAAGATTATATTTTTATTTAATGATTAGAGATTAATTTATCAAGTAATTTAAGATTAATTAAGTTACAGTTAAAACTTAAATTAATTAAATAATTAGAGATTAATTAATTGGTTATTAAGGGTTAATTAATTTTAAATTAATATTGATTAATCTAAGCTTAATTTCTTAAGAAAAGAATTTAAGAATTGTTAATAAATGATGAAGATCATTAACTTAAGATTTGTTAAATAATTAATTAATGTGATAAACTTTAATAATTAATTAGATTAATTAATTAAAGATAATCATTTGTAAAATTGATTAAGTATAATTACTTAATAAAAGTAATTAAGGAATTAATTACTCATTGTAATTAATTGAGTTAAATTTGATTTGTTTAAGTTAATTAATTAACTTTAATTAATTTAAGACAATCACTAATGATTTGATAAGTATAATTACTTAAATGTAATTAATGAAGTATAATTACTTAACGAAGTAATTAATGGAAATTACTGGATGTAATTAATTGAAGAGGATTTAAATATGAGAGTAATTTGGATTAAATTACTTTGTATAATTAATCAAGGGATTAATTAAGATAATTAATTAAGGAGTAATTAATTTGTTTGATGAAGTAATTAAGGGTAGTTAATTAATGAAATGGGATTAATCAAGACTGATTAATAAATATGGTTTAGTCAAAGATTAATTACTTAATGTAATTAATTTAAATGGATTAATTAAATCAAGAATGTAATTAGGGATCATTAATTTATATAATTAATGATGTAATTAAGGATTTATTCATTAAGGCAAATTAATCAATAATAAGTGATTTTGAGTAATTAAATAATGTAATTAATTAAGAATTAATGTAATTAATTAAGAATTATTGTAATTAATTTTAGTTAATTAATAAATAGAGTAATTAAAAGATTAATTACTGTATTTGGTTAAGAATAATTTATTTGTGAAATTAATTAAAAGCTAATTACTTGAATGTAATTAAAAGTTAATTAATCAATGATGATTAATTAAGATGGAAATTAAAGAATGATTAATTAATTGTTTAGTAATTAATTAATTATTATGTAAGCAAGATTTATAATGATGAAGTAATTAATTTAATTTACTTTAAATTAATTAGATATAGAAGTAATTAATTTAATTCATTTTAAATTGATTATAGATTGTGGTTAATAAATCATTGCTTATTGATGAATGATATTGATATCCCATTGATTGATTGTGATCTCAGATATGAGATGAATAATATCTATTGTGATATGAATGCTTGGTTTAAGTATGATAATATTGATTATCTGTTTGAGTTGATAGTATGGATTATTTGTTTATGATGATAATGTGATTATCCATTGTTATATTGTGATTTATCTATATGTATGTATATAGATAATTAAATTGAATTGTTTTAAACTCTAAAACAACTTGGACCTAAAAGATGGCGATTTGGATTTCGATGAGACCGGGATCGGGTTTCCAGATTTGGATATCCGAAAACCACATCGATCCGAATTAACGATAGGTCGTGAATCTCAAGTGAAGATGAAGATTCAGAATGCAAGGGTTATTGTCGTTAACTCTGAGGGTGATTCCAAAATGAGTGTAACGAGATAATGTCTTCGGTTTCGTTCGAACCCGGAACGAACTTGTATGGATTGAATGCTTTCAGAACATCGTCAGGTGGACGATGAGCATTCTAAGAGATGTGTTCTCTAAAGGTAATCGTAGCCTCAAGCCTCATCAACCGGGAATGGCTAAAACAGGGGAGGTGCAGCAAGGTTAGTGGGTAGCCCCCAAGTAGGACAAGATTGCCCATGTCTAGATGTCCCTTTTTATTCGGCTTAGTGGGCAGTTGGCGACGGCCATCTGCGGGGTGTCTTGTGCGGGAATTATCCAGTAAGGGATGGTTCCGACCTTGTGTTGCAGGGGACTTAGGGTGGGTCCTCGGTACGCTGATCTAGGCCAGGACTGTGACGGGCGGTACCCCAGTAGTCCTGCCATTGTATGGAATCCAATCTCCAATAAGTGTCGTACGTATTAGTTGTGCCCAACTACGTTGGAACGTGAGATGTAAGCATTCCAGCTATTTCTGTATTTTACTTGAAAACCCTAGACACTATTATAATATCATTGGATTTCCTATCAAATGTTTGGTTAGCGTAAGGTAAAAACTTTTCCATGTTTATGTGTGGGAAGTCTTACGTGATACCTTTTGTTTTCAAAGGATTTTCAAAGTTAAGCAACTTTAACCTATTACTCATACCAGACCCATGTCTGACCTAGAGTTTATTTCTGTTTTTCTTAAACTCTCGGGTACTCAAATTTTTACGAGTAGCCAAGGGATTCAAGTTAGCTTTGACGATTTGTGGAGGAGCAATGGAGTAGGAGGCTTCAGCGATTTTAGATATATAGTTTTTCGCTGTGTTGGTATCTCTGTGTTGTATTTGAGTTATATCGAGTTGTATTAACTAGACAGGTGTTTATAACTGTCTAGTATCTGATGTATTATCTGTGTAACTTTGATTGATGTTGTATATTATGTAATCTTTATGTGATATATTATATTTCATTCGTTCCGTTGTTGAGATCCTGATGTTGTTTCTTCTTTCTTCTTTATCTTTTCTATTTTCTCACCCCTTTCTTTCTTACAGATGATGCAACTTTCTGGTAGTAGGAAGTTGGGTCGTTTCAATTTCGATGATGAGTGCATGCATCATCGACGTTTATTTTTGAGAGTCCAAGTGGGGGAGATCACTTAATAGTTTTTCTAAACCCTGTTTTGATTAAAAATTGTAATTTTCTAAAGTATGAAATGAAAATAAGTATATATATATATATACATTTCAATGCTGGTTAAAATTCTTCTAAAAAGTATGATTTGAGATATAAAGATATTAGTATATATATATATATATATATGGTTTAAATCGAATCCGGAGTTGAAATTCTTAAGTTCTCTAATAAGGAATGATTTTAATTATTAAACTAAAGTAAATCTTGAATTGTTAGAAACTTATGAATTGAAAAGGGTGAAATTGAATTTAAGTGTTAAAAAAAAATTAAAAATTGTAGTAGTAACCCTTAATTTGGAAAATAATAAATTGGAAATTTATTGAATAGGTATAACACTCAAATTGAATGAAAAGAAGTTGTATATTGTTTAACTACATTCTATTTGCATAGCTATAACTTACCAAATACTTAAAAAGTTTAAAATGCTAATATGGATAAGTAAATGAATAATATACAAGTGTGATTGCGAATAATAAAATGTGAAGATCTATTGATAGTTGTAAATATAAACGAAATTTAAGTTGTAAAATGAATTAAATTTAAAATTAATTAAATATAAAATTAGTAAATGGAAACTAATTAAATTTGAATAAAACTAAATGTCAATAAACTTGGAAGTGTATGAAATTAAAATTTTGACTTGGAAATGTATAATTGATTTAGTGTAGATTTTGGATGGATGTTAATGTTTGATATGTATTAGTTGTTAAATGGATGGTAATTGATTAAATAGAATTCATTAGTGTAAATGGAATTGAATAAACGGAATAAAAATTTTAAATAATTAAATTCAAATTTGAAACAAAGTGAAATTAAATATAATTGAATTCAAATTTAATTGAAGCAAATTGACTTGAATTTAAATTATGAATGAAACAAACTTGAATAAATCGGAAACAAATCGAATGTAAACTTATTTCATGGATAAATAAGAAAATAAGCGACTTTATGTTTATGATTGTTTCTTTAGAAAATTTGAAGTTTGATGGTTTGTACTTTGAAATAATAAAAGCAAATTTTGGAAAAAAATCCAAAATTGTCCAATATATGCTGAAACGAAAACAACTATAACTTTTAAACGGATAGATGAAATTCGAAGATCTTAGACTTTTCGGAAAGCTTAGAAACTGTAGCACGACTTTTGTTTAGAGTGTCTTGAGAAATTCCTTCATTTACTTAGTTAAAAATTTGAATCTTCTCGCTGGCCTATGTAAAAAGGAAGCAAAATCAGTAGCATATACCCTTAGTATTTTCACCATAACTTTTTACTGGTTTATCGGATTTTGACGATCTTGCACTTTCTGGAAATTTAGAACTTAAGCTAAAACTTTTGTTTTAAATGTTTTGTGTTTTTCTGTCATTTAGAGGGTCAAAAACGTGAGTGAACGTCGCTGTCCTGCGCAATTCATTTTCCAGGCTGAGGCGTATCCTTTTAGTAAAACGGCCGTAACTTTTGAACGGATGGTCCGAATTCGATCATTTTTGACATTCCGGAAAGCCTGAAACGAATGAAATAACTTTTCTTTAGATTCCATTGCCAAATTTTACCGTTTAGGTGACCAAAAACTGAGATTCGTTTGCTGTCCTGGAATTGGAATTTCAGTTTTGAAGCTAAAACATGTTATATGCATGTTGTTTATGCTAAGTATATCGATCTATCTTTATATGCATGGTTCTAACTTTGTTGTTGAGTATTTTAATAGGTGGCAAAGGGGTTGTGCTTCGTTGTGGAGCTCGCTTCTACGCTAAATGCAAAATGTAAGGTAAATTGCTAATAAACGCTTAATAAAAGGTACGTTCTCGGATTACGGTTTATGTTGTGGTATATTATTGTGTTCCCCATGTTTTGGAATGCCTCATTCTTGTAATGAGATGTATATCATGCAATTATTACCACTGTGAAATTTTTCGGTCCTAGCCGCGCAAATGAGGTGCTATCGAAATTTTTCAAAAATCCGGGAGTTAGAAAATTTTGAGATTTTTTTTAAAAAAAAACCTATAACTAAATTTTGCAAATAAGTCGAATATTTTGAATGAATTATATCTAAATGATGGTTTCTTCTTCTCCGTTCTTTTTCGAGGACGAAAAGTTTTAAGTGGGGGAGAATGTAACGACCTGTATTTTTAACACTTTAAAAATACGAATTAAAATAAAAAAATTTGGATAAGAATCCGAAGGAAATAAATTTTTGTGTTGTTAAATGTGAATTACAAGTAAAAATACAAAACTAAATTCTGAAATAACTTATTTGTAAATTAAATATGGATGTTAACTTGTATTGAATGAAAATAACGAATTGAATTTGATTGTAAACAACGAAATAAATAAAATGTTACATTTAATATTGAAGTTATAATATTGAAATCAACGTAAATGAATGTAATTTAATATTACTGTGAATTTAAATAAGATGATAGCTGAAGAAAATGAAAGTAAATGAATTATAAACTATTGATAATAATGTATAATGAAAGTGTAAATCGAAATAAAAGAATTCAATTGGAATTAAATAACTTGAATTTGAATTACAATATAATTGAACGCTGAATCTAATGTAATCTTTTATACTGGATTTATAATGGAAAAACTGCATTGTAAAAGATTGTTAATTACTGTGAAATTAAAAATGAAATTTGTGAACAATTGAAATTTGATTTAAAAGTTAATAATTTAAAATTGGGAATTTTATATTGAAATTAAACTGTAGAAATAGCCATTTTTACAACTGTCTCGGATTTCGACGAAACCAGTTTCATCGGATCCGTAACAGTGAATTATTGTAAGGTTTCAATTTTCGTAGCAATCAGACTTGTCGTTTGGCCGTGCGAGCTTGAAACGTGTAACGACCCTAATTTTCGACCCAAATTAAAATTTTAAATTCATCGTTTCAATAAAAAATTTGAAATTATAAACGATCTCAATTTACGACCAAACTTTATTTGTGACATACGTCTAGTTAGATATGGACATAGAAAAAGTTTCGTTGAAAAATATTACAGAAAAATCCGTTCGCGTTTTACTGTATATCAGTCCATATAAAGCTGCGTAAAATTTATCTTCCAAATCCAATTATTTTTACACAGCTATATTGTAAAAATTATCCTGATCAAGATTATGTAATTCGTTTCGTCTAAAACTGTCATCGCCTGCTCCGTTTAAATTAATTTGCAAATCGTACAATTTAAGCTGCGTAAATGCAAATTTTATAAAATCATCGTATCGTAATAACCTGTGTACCATTGGAAGCGCATTGTCGCGCTGATCAAAATGGTATATTTATTCTGACCAATCGGAGTCCGACAAAAATCCGTCGCGTTGATTTAACGGTTCCGAACGGACCGGTTAAATAAAATCTCAGCCCATTTACAAAAGAAATTGGAAAATATAATCTGAACTAACGTTTAAATTGGTTGGTTGGAAGCTAGTAAGTTGCTTTGGGAATTGATAGAGACGTTTGGGAACTTGGGGAAACTTGGGAACCAGGGCAACGCTTTGGAAACTAAAACTGAAAATTTATTAACGTGCCGCATTGTTAAAGTTAAAGGAAAACAACTTTTACCATTCTCATTTTTCTACTGTTCAAACACATCCAACTTTCAGAAAAGCTTCAGGTAACCTCTTTCCCTCCTTTCTTCTTATTCATCCTTCCTCTGCCCATTTCTATTTCTTTCTTTGCTTTGGAAATTAAGGGTGCACTGCGCCTAGCTCTTCCCACCAGCACTCAACCCATCTCAACTGCCTCCGCGCCACCCTCCAGTTCACCATCCCATCGACTCGACCTACCACCCACGCCACAAAATCGCAACCACCTCACCCAGCCCACTCGTTCCTTCCCAGCCAACCCGCCACCCAGAACCATGCATACACCCAGGCACCCACCAGTCACCACCGTCCCTCCGCACCTCCATACCGCCTGCTAGCTTCCACTTCGCCCCACCGCCCCACCACCAGAAACCGCACCTCCCTGAACCCGCCACCCTGTCTCCACGTCCACGCAGCCAACCCAGACCTCCCTGACTCCACGTCCACGCATACACCGCCTCCTGTCTACTGCCCAACCTCACATACCCACTGCCCTTCACCCCACCACCTCAACTGGTCAAGCAGCCACGCCCTTCATCCAAAGCCACCACTGCCGAACCCGTGCTTCTCTTTTTTTTCTTGCCGCGTGCGTGTGTATATACGTACGTGTATGAGTGTGTGCGTGTGTTGCTGTTGGCGTGCGTGTGTTTGTATAAAAAAAAAAGAAGTGTGCGTGCGTGTAGTAAGTGCGGCAACAAGTTGAAGGGGATGAGGGAGCGGTTGCGTGTGTAGTAGATGAAGTGCATGTGCTGGGCGTGTGTTATGTTGTGTGTAGTAGGGTTGTTGATGCGCGAGTGTATAAAAAAAAACTGTGTTTGAGTATTAGATTTGCTGAAGAATAGTTTCGCGAATATCTTGTTCGGTTAACAAAAACAGTAACCGACTTTTCTTTTTCGTTGTGTGCAGAAACGTCCGTTTGAACGCCTTTTGCAGCATCGTCAATCTCCAGCTTTTGTTCTTTTCCTCCGTCTTCGTGTTCGTTGTTTGTGTTGTACCGTCTCTTGTCTGCTTCTTTGTGCTTCGTCGCCAAATTTCTTATCCACGAAAGGTGAATTAATTTTCACGACTATATTCTTATGCAAGTTTGAATTGATAAATGATTGCTATGTGATGTTGAATTGGATGTAAATTGTTATTGTTAAGTGATAAATTAATTGCAAGTTAAAATTGGATATAGGATGATTAACAATTTAAAAAGAATTATATATGTCGAATTTTGATTGTTAACTTGACCCCTTTATATGATGAATATTGATTAATTAAATCGACCCTTTAAATTGTTAAGTTAATTGACACGTAGAATTTGATAAATGTCACTTTGGACTATTGAACATATTGAATTAACTGTTGTAGTTGAAATTGAACGACAAGTGAAACCGAAATGTTATAATCTTTAATCTACTCGAAATGATAGAGTAGATTCTAGAAATAGTTATATTAATTTGCGTAAATAACAAACGCAAGTTAATACGATTATTTCGGGATTATTTGAAATTATTGAATTGTTGTGAATGGATGCTATTGCTTGTTTATTTACTTTGACACCATCCCAGCTATCACACTGCAAGTTCCCTTTGTATGTTTTGATTTTGAATTTAAATGGAATCGGGTTGAAATGATAAATACCCAAACAATTTGACTTAGGATAGAAAATTAAAATAAAACCCGATTGGTCAATGTTTTGATTTAAATAAAAAAATAAGTTTTATTTGACGAATAAAAATGTTTTGAATAATTTGGAATTTAAATTGGAATAAATGTAAATGTGAATATTTGAATTTGGAACGAATATTAAAGTAGTAATTGACAAAAGAATATTGTTTAAAATTTAATTATTTAATAATTAAATTTAGAATTAATTGATAATAAATTTTTGAAATAATTAAAAATTAAGTGTTGAAATTATTAATAATTAACTTTTGAAATTATTAATAGTTAAGTTGTGAAATTATTAATAACGTAGTTTGGAATAATTAATAATTGAATTTTTGAATTTATTAACAATTAAGTTTGAAATTATTAATGAATGTGTTTGAAATGATTAATAATTAAGATTTAAAATTATTGAAAATTTGATGAGATCGAATTATAATTGAATTGAATATCTTTATTAAGAGAAATTGAATTATTGAACAAATGAAACTAAGTTTTAACTAAGTTTTGAAATTGAAAGGAATTTCTTTGATAAGAAATAGAATGCGTTTTGTCAAAACAAATGAAAGACTTGTAATTTAAAGAATTGGATTGGACGAATGTAATTGTAAATAAGTTGTAAACTTTGATAATGAAATCGAACTTAAGACGTAACGTAATGAATTGGAAATTTAATTGAAATTGTTTAATGATAAATTTATTTAATGAATATCGAATGAAAGCGATAATTGATTTAAATTGTTTTGAACGTTAAATTTAGTTAAATGATTTTGGAATGAACTTATATACAAAATGAAATGGATATTCGATTGTTTTTAATTGAAACTTTGAAATTGAATTATAGAATGTTGAAATTGAAATTGGAAAGTTTGAAACGTAATTTTGGAAATTGATTTCGAAAGACTAACGAATTGTCGATTTACGAACTCCAATTGAAATTGAAATTGTTTGGTTTTGAAATATATTAACGACCAATCGGTGTTATAATCATGAAGGTTATTAAAGGAACCGGAGTCGGTTTGGGACATACTCACTGTCTAAACCGGAAACCATTTTAATAACTATACGCGAAGTGATGATCCAGAATGAAGTGGTTGGATTGGCGAACATTGATGATTGAAGAAAGTGAACGATAAAGGATAGCCTTGACACTTGTGTCAAATTGGAAATGACTAAAACAGGAGCTGTGCCGGGCCAATGGAGGATTAGCTACCTCAAGTGGACACACTTCTTCGTAAACTATTCTTTTACTTTGTGATTGATTGGTGCGCACCCTTGATTTGGGAGTGTTGTTTCACGGTGTTGCGGGCACTGCGGCGTTGCGTTCTCACCAGTCCGGATCAGGCGAACGGTAGTGTCACTACCTTGGGTATAGCCTCATGTGCCTTGTCATACTTGTATCCCATTTATGCGCGACCACTACGATTTTGATTTGTACCTTTAGTATATGGATTGCCCTCTGGTGACTTCCGGTTTTGGGGAAACTACGGTCTTGTATATGCTTTTGGGAATAAAAATGTGTTAAGGGTGGAATGGGCCATGACTTAACACTATTTTTGATATCTTTATATTATTGATAGACATTATCTACTTATCGTACTCTACTATATATAGATAGTTTATCGGATCCTGAAAGATGCTTATTCCAACCATCTTTGAGTTATTGTTATTTCAAATTTTTAACCATATTATCTGTATAAGAATATATGTCCTGATTCGAGTGTTTGTTTGTGCATATGCTCGGATCAGACTGAGGATTGTTGTTGCTGCTTACTTGGAGCTGAAGACTTGAAGACTATCTTATCTTTATCAGTATTGTTCTTTCCATTTGGACTATTTGGACATCTATGTTGTTGTATTTCTTTTATTTGAGACATTGTTGAATTTTCTTAGTAGCTTCATGAACTACTATTATGACATTGTTGTAATTCCGCTGCACTATTCTGTTATGTTATATTTTCTGTGATTCTGTGATGATTCCCATTTATATACATATACTCCATTAATGATTCGTGTTTTGTATTATTTAAGTTGACATGTGTGGATTATTGTCAATTTAAATGGTCCAAATATACGGGTTGTTACAGTTGGTATCAGAGCTTTGGTTCCCGATAACCTTAGCCTGTGGAGTTTAAAGCTCATTAGAGATAGGGTAAACATACCCTAGAATGAGGAGAATCATTTCTGAATCCACATTCTTTGATTCATCTTTCTCATTGAAATCGTTGAATAGAATTTCCTTAAGTTCTATAAATTTCTATCTTTGATTCTAAATCACTTTTGGTAATCCAGGATGGCTACCAGAAGAAATGTTAGAGGCAGGGGTGGAAATGCTCCTGGTCCACATGCTCCAGCTCCCGCAGTCCGATTCTCCACTCTTAGCAAGGAGTATACTCAGCTTGGAGGAGTCAAATTTACTGGCTCTGAAAGTATTATCGAAGCACAACAATGGCTAAAGAGTTTGGAAAGGATCTTTTCTGGCTTAGAGATCGCAGATGCTCAGAAGCGCAAGTTGGCCGCTTGGCAGCTTCAGGATGCTGCTCAAGATTGGTGGGAATTAGTCACTTCTCGAACTGATGAGGAAACTATCACATGGGCCCAGTTTAGGTAGTAATCTATCTAAATTCCTACTAAATAAATTTCTCTTTTATCTCGTCAAAATTTTGATTCGTTTCATATCATTTGTAATAGGGATTCTTTCATGGCTCAGTGGATGCCAGCTGCTGGGAAGGCCCAACTCTATCGGTCTTTCATGGATCTCAAGCAGGGCAACATGACTTTTACTGAGTACGAAAGGAGGTTTAACAAACTCTCCAAGTTCGGACCTGGCTTGATTGACACACCTCTACTGAAGAACGAGAAGTTCATACATGGCGCACGCCCAGAGTATTACGAGCTCCTCACCGCTCATGTCCATGGGACTTTCACTGAGTTGATGGATTTTGCTCTTCGATATGAGGGAAAACCTAAGGGAACATCTGTCCCCAAAGCTCCAGTTACTCAGACACCAGCTAATCAGTCAGGAAAGAGGAAGCAAAATTTTGAGCAACAGAAGAAGAATTGGCAGCAGAAATCCGGGCATGGCTATTCTCAGAAGAAGCCTATTGACTTGTCCTCCATCACTTGTTTCAAGTGCGACCAGAGGGGTCACTACGCCAACAGCTGTCCAACATCTGCCGGTGCCGCTGTTCCACCTCCTCAGAATACTAGGAACGACCTCTGTCACGTATGTCTGCAGCCATGCCATTTCAAGAGGGATTGTCCTATGTACAAAAAGGGAAAGACGGCTGGAGTATTTGCTATGACTTCTTCAGCCCATGATCCACCTACCCCACCTGCTCCTACTAATAACCAAGGTACATTACAGGGTATTTTTATGTTGCATACTTTACCAGTTAAAGTTATATTTGATACCGGAGCAACACATAGTTTCATATCTATTGATTTGTGCAATAAACTTGGTTTGGAACCCATTCTTTCATCTACCTTCTTATGTGTATCAAACCCTATTGGAGGGCCCGCTAACCTTAAAAGGGTTTGTAAATATGTCACTCTTATGCATGGCATTCACCACTTCACTTGGGATTTCTATGTCCTCGGATTCGAAGCATTCGATATACTATTAGGCATCGATTGGCTACGGAAGTTCGAAGCCAATATCTCATGCAAAGCTCGAACAGTCTCTCTCATCGATAACCAGGGCATGTCTTTGGTTATAGAAGGCAAATCACCTCAAGAATATGCTGGGAGTTTTATATTTTCACTGGACTCCCATCCAAATGAACTAAGCTCTACTCCAGTGGTCCAATCATTTTTCTGATGTATTTGGAGAAGTCAATTCTCTACCACCACCGTGGGAAATCGAATTTTGCATTGACCTTATTCCTGGTTCCCGACCAGTAGTTCTCCCTCCTCGGAGAATGGCTCCTAAAGAAAAAGCTGAACTGAATGCTCAAATTGAAGACTTATTTTCTAAAGGCTTGATTCGGCGAAGTCATTCAGAATGGGGTGCTGCAGTAGTGTTCGTCACAAAATCAGATGGTTCCCTCAGAATGTGTGTGGACTACAGAGAGCTGAACAAGCTCACACACAAGAACAGATATCCAATGCCCCGCATCAACGATCTATTCGACCAGCTCCATGGAGCTAAAGTATTCTCTCAACTCGATCTGGCTACTGGCTTTCACCAACTCAGAATTGCCGAGGAGAGTATTCCTATGACAGCATTCCGCACTGAGACTGGTTTCTTTGAATGGCTGGTTATGCCGTTCGGTCTTACTAATGCTCCAGCTTATTTCGTCGACTTGATGAATAGAGTTTTCCGGGATGTTCTTAACAAGTTTGTTCTTGTTTTCATCGATGACATTCTCGTTTTCTCTAAGGATGAGGAAGAGCATAGGTCACATTTGGCTTTTGTTCTTGAAACTCTACGCAGTCATCAGCTTAAAGCCAAGTTTTCAAAATGCCACTTTTGGAAGGATGAAGTTCGATTTCTTGGCCATATCGTTTCAGAGAATGGGATATCGGTCGATCCAGCTAAGATCGCCGTAATCAATGTAAGTTCTATTCTTACTCGTCAAATTCTATCAAAACAACTTATAAATTTCTTAATTCGAATCTTTGGAACTTGCAGGATTGGGAGACTCCCAAAACTCCTACAGATATCCGCAGTTTCTTGGGTTTGGCCGGCTAATACCGCAGATTTATAGAAAACTTTGCCCGTATTGCCGCACCACTTACCGCACTGACCAGAAAGAATGTGAAATTTATTTGGAGCGAAAAGTGCGAAGCAGCTTTCAATGAGATGAAGCGAAAGTTGACCTCTGCCCCAGTTCTTACAGTTATTGATGGTAGCGAAGGATTGACCGTCTATACAGATGCCTGTCGAGATGGACTTGGAGCTGTTTTAATGCAGAAAGGAAAAGTTATTGCCTATGCGGGTCATCAGTTAAAGACCCATGAGACAAACTACGCAACCCACGATTTAGAGCTTCTTGCGGTTGTATTTGCTCTTAAGCTATGGAGGCACTATCTATTGGGAACAAAATTCGAGTTATTCACTGACCATAAGTCATTGAGGTATATCTTCTCGCAGAAGGACTTGAATCAGAGACAAGTCCGATGGCTTGAATTTCTAGCTGCATATGATCTTGATATTAACTACACTCCGGGAAAAGAAAATGCTTTAGCCGATGCTTTGAGCAGAAACCAAGCTATGATATGTTGTAATCTTGTTGAAGGGGTGTTATTCCAGCTTTCCGTCTCCCCAGCTCTTATGGATCGTATTATAGCCAAACAATACGAGGACACTTTGCTTTATCGCATCAAAGAAATAGTTCTTGGCAGAGTTGAAAATGCTGATAATAAAGTGGGTGCACATGTTGATAGTAATGGAATTTTGAGGATTGATAATCGAATGTGTGTTCCTAATGTTGATGGTCTTAGACAGGAAGTGCTGCGAGAAAATCATAAGTCTTCGCTTTCATTTCATCCTGGGGTCACTAAAATGTACCAGAATATGAAGAAACTGTATTGTTGGAGTGGAATGAAGCGCGATATTTCTACCTATGTTAGCAGGTGCACCACCTGCCAACAAATTAAAGCTGATCACAGAAAGACAGCAGGATTGCTTCAACCTCTAGAGATTCCAGGTTGGAAATGGGAGCAGATTTCTATGGACTTTATTGATGGGCTACCAAGGATTAGAAAGGGTAACGAAAGCATATGGGTAATTGTCGATAGACTGACGTAGTCCGCTCACTTTATTCCAGTCAAGACCACTCGTACAGCTTCGAGTTTGGCCGAGATATACATGAGAGAAGTTGTTAAACTTCATGGTGTACCATCTAGTATTGTATGCGATCGAGATCCTATTTTCACCAGTAAATTCTGGAAGGCATTTCAGGATACTTTGGGAACCAAACTAAATCTGAGCACAGCATATCATCCTCAGACATATGGCCAAACTGAGAGGGTGAATCAGATTTTGGAAGATCTTCTCCGGGCTTGTATTATTGACTTTGGTGGATCTTGGGAAGACCATCTTCACTTGGTAGAATTCACTTATAATAATAGTTACCAGGTAAATAATTTGAATTTCAAATTTGAATAAGTATATTTTGAATTTGAATTAATTATCCTTTATAAACCAGGCAAGCATTGGTATGGCACCGTTCGAAGCCTTATATGGACGGCCGTGCAAATCGCCAGCTTGTTGGATTGAGTCTGGAGATCGATTAGTGCTTGGTCCAGAAATGATTATGGAAGCTTCTGAAAAAGTCGAAGAAATCAGGGAGAAGATAAAGACGGCACAGGATAGACAAAAGAGCTATGCTGACAAAAGGAGAAGAGATCTCGAATTCAGTGTTGGAGACAAAGTATTTCTGAAAGTGTCGCCTTTGAAGAATATTGTTCGATTTGGAAGGAAAGGGAAATTAGCTCCCAGATTTGTTGGTCCGTTTGAGATTACAGAAAGAGTCGGAACATTAGCATATAGAGTTGCATTACCAGAGAAGTTCGCCGGTGTGCACAACGTGTTCCACGTCTCACATCTTCGCAAAGTTGTACACGATCCATCTATGACCATCCCTACTGCTCAGTTGGATGAGATAGTTATTGAGCCAGACTTGACTATTGAGCGAAAGCCGCTTCGGATAGTCGATCGTGAGACAAAACAACTCAGAAGGAAGTCGGTAAATATCGTCAAAGTACAATGGAGCACAGATGAGCGAGATTGCACGTGGGAAACTGAGGATAGTATCCGGGATTCAAACCCTGAACTATTAATTTCAGGTATTATTCAAATTCTCGAAATCTATCTTGACTTTTCTACTTTTTATTTCTACTTCACTGGTCTCGTTCCTATTCGAGGACGAAATGTTTTGAGTGGGGGAGATTGTAACGACCCTAATTTTCGACCCAAATTAAAATTTTAAATTCATCATTTTAATAAAAAATTTGAAATTATAAACGATCTCAATTTACGCCCAAACTTTATTTGTGACATACGTCTAGTTAGATATGGACATAGAAAAAGTTTCGTTGAAAAATATTACAGAAAAATCCATTCGCGTTTTACTGTATATCAGTCCATATAAAGCTGCATAAAATTTATCTTCCAAATCCAATTATTTTTACACAGCTATGTTGTAAAAATTATCCTGATCAAGATTATGTAATTCGTTTCGTCTAAAACTATCATCGCCTGCTCCGTTTAAATTAATTTGCAAATCGTACAATTTAAGCGGCGTAAATGCAAATTTTATAAAATCATCGTATCGCAATAACCTGTGTACCGTTGGAAGCGCATTGTCGCGCTGATCAAAATGGTATATTTATTCTGACCAATCGGAGTCCGACAAAAATCCGTCGCGTTGATTTAACGGTTCCGAACGGACCGGTTAAATAAAATCTCAGCCCATTTACAAAAGAAATTGGAAAATATAATCTGAACTAACGTTTAAATTGGTTGGTTGGAAGCTAGTAAGTTGCTTTGGGAATTGATAGAGACGTTTGGGAACTTGGGGAAACTTGGGAACCAGGGCAACGCTTTGGAAACTAAAACTGAAAATTTATTAACGTGCCGCACTGTTAAAGTTAAAGGAAAACAACTTTTACCATTCTCATTTTTCTACTGTTCAAACACATCCAACTTTCAGAAAAGCTTCAGGTAACCTCTTTCCCTCCTTTCTTCTTATTCATCCTTCCTCTGCCCATTTCTATTTCTTTCTTTGCTTTGGAAATTAAGGGTGCACTGCGCCTAGCTCTTCCCACCAGCACTCAACCCATCTCAACTGCCTCCGCGCCACCCTCCAGTTCACCATCCCACCGACTCGACCTACCACCCATGCCACAAAATCGCAACCACCTCACCCAGCCCACTCGTTCCTTCCCAGCCAACCCGCCACCCAGAACCATGCATACACCCAGGCACCCACCAGTCACCACCGTCCCTCCGCACCTCCATACCGCCTGCTAGCTTCCACTTCGCCCCACCGCCCCACCACCAGAAACCGCACCTCCCTGAACCCGCCACCCTGTTTCCACGTCCACGCAGCCAACCCAGACCTCCCTGACTCCACGTCCACGCATACACCGCCTCCTGTCTACTGCCCAACCTCACATACCCACTGCCCTTCGCCCCACCACCTCAATTGGTCAAGCAGCCACGCCCTTCACCCAAAGCCACCACTGCCGAACCCGTGCTTCTCTTTTTTTTCTTGCCGCGTGCGTGTGTATATACGTACGTGTATGAGTGTGTACGTGTGTTGCTGTTGGCGTGCGTGTGTTTGTATAAAAAAAAAGAAGTGTGCGTGTGTGTAGTAAGTGCGGCAACAAGTTGAAGGGGATGAGGGAGTGGTTGCATGTGTAGTAGATGAAGTGCATGTGCTGGGCGTGTGTTATGTTGTGTGTAGTAGGGTTGTTGATGCGTGAGTGTATAAAAAAAAACTGTGTTTGAGTATTAGATTTGCTGAAGAATAGTTTCGCGAATATCTAGTCCGGTTAACAAAAACAGTAACCGACTTTTCTTTTTCGTTGTGTGCAGAAACGTCCGTTTGAACGCCTTTTGCAGCATCGTCAATCTCCAGCTTTTGTTCTTTTCCTCCGTCTTCGTGTTCGTTGTTTGTGCTGTACCGTCTCTTGTCTGCTTCTTTGTGCTTCGCCGCCAAATTTCTTATCCACGAAAGGTGAATTAATTTTCACGACTATATTCTTATGCAAGTTTGAATTGATAAATGATTGCTATGTGATGTTGAATTGGATGTAAATTGTTATTGTTAAGTGATAAATTAATTGCAAGTTAAAATTGGATATAGGATGATTAACAATTTAAAAAGAATTATATATGTCGAATTTTGATTGTTAACTTGACCCCTTTATATGATGAATATTGATTAATTAAATCGACCCTTTAAATTGTTAAGTTAATTGACACGTAGAATTTGATAAATGTCACTTTGGACTATTGAACATATTGAATTAACTGTTGTAGTTGAATTTGAACGACAAGTGAAACCGAAATGTTATAATCTTTAATCTACTCGAAATGATAGAGTAGATTCTAGAAATAGTTATATTAATTTGCGTAAATAACAAACGCGAGTTAATACGATTATTTTGGGATTATTTGAAATTGTTGAATTGTTGTGAATGGATGCTATTGCTTGTTTATTTACTTTGACACCATCCCAGCTATCACACTGCAAGTTCCCTTTGTATGTTTTGATTTTGAATTTAAATGGAATCAGGTTGAAATGATAAATACCCAAACAATTTGACTTAGGATAGAAAATTAAAATAAAACCCGATTGGTCACTGTTTTGATTTAAATAAAAAAAATAAGTTTTATTTGACGAATAAAAATGTTTTGAATAATTTGGAATTTAAATTGGAATAAATGTAAATGTGAATATTTGAATTTGGAACGAATATTAAAGTAGTAATTGACAAAAGAATATTGTTTAAAATTTAATTATTTAATAATTAAATTTATAATTAATTGATAATAAATTTTTGAAATAGTTAAAAATTAAGTGTTGAAATTATTAATAATTAACTTTTGAAATTATTAATAGTTAAGTTGTGAAATTATTAATAACGTAGTTTGGAATAATTAATAATTGAATTTTTGAATTTATTAACAATTAAGTTTGAAATTATTAATGAATGAGTTTGAAATGATTAATAATTAAGATTTAAAATTATTGAAAATTTGATGAGATCGAATTATAATTGAATTGAATATCTTTATTAAGAGAAATTGAATTATTGAACAAATGAAACTAAGTTTTAACTAAGTTTTGAAATTGAAAGGAATTTCTTTGATAAGAAATAGAATGCGTTTTGTCAAAACAAATGAAAGACTTGTAATTTAAAGAATTGGATTCGACGAATGTAATTGTAAATAAGTTGTAAACTTTGATAATGAAATCGAACTTAAGACGTAACGTAATGAATTGGAAATTTAATTGAAATTGTTTAATGATAAATTTATTTAATGAATATCGAATGAAAGCGATAATTGATTTAAATCGTTTTGAACGTTAAATTTAGTTAAATGATTTTGGAATGAACTTATATACAAAATGAAATGGATATTCGATTGTTTTTAATTGAAACTTTGAAATTGAATTATAGAATGTTGAAATTAAAATTGGAAAGTTTGAAACGTAATTTTGGGAATTGATTTCGAAAGACTAACGAATTGTCGATTTACGAACTCCAATTGAAATTGAAATTGTTTGGTTTTGAAATATATTAACGACCAATCGGTGTTATAATCATGAAGGTTATTAAAGGAACCGGAGTCGGTTTGGGACATACTCACTGTCTAAACCGGAAACCACTTTAATAACTATACGCGAAGTGATGATCCAGAATGAAGTGGTTGGATTGGCGAACGTTGATGATTGAAGAAAGTGAACGATAATGGATAGCCTTGACACTTGTGTCAAATTGGAAATGACTAAAACAAGAGCTGTGCCAGGCCAATGGAGGATTAGCTACCTCAAGTGGACACACTTCTTCATAAACTATTCTTTTACTTTGTGATTGATTGGTGCGCACCCTTGATTTGGGAGTGTTGTTTCACGGTGTTGCGGGCGCTGCGGCGTTGCGTTCTCACCAGTCCGGATCAGGCGAACGGTAGTGTCACTACCTTGGGTATAGCCTCATGTGCTTGTCATACTTGTATCCCATTTATGCGCGACCACTACGATTTTGATTTGTACCTTTAGTATATGGATTGCCCTTTGGTGACTTCCGGTTTTGGGGAAACTACGGTCTTGTATATGATTTTGGGAATAAAAATGTGTTAAGGGTGGAATGGGCCATGACTTAACACTATTTTTGATATCTTTATATTATTGATAGACATTATCTACTTATCGTACTCTACTATATATAGATAGTTTATCGGATCCTGAAAGATGCTTATTCCAACCATCTTTGAGTTATTGTTATTTCAAATTTTTAACCATATTATCTGTATAAGAATATATGTCATGATTCGAGTGTTTGTTTGTGCATATGCTCGGATCAGACTGAGGATTGTTGTTGCTGCTTACTTGGAGCTGAAGACTTGAAGACTATCTTATCTTTATCAGTATTGTTCTTTCCATTTGGACTATTTGGACATCTATGTTGTTGTATTTCTTTTATTTGAGACATTGTTGTATTTTCTTAGTAGCTTCATGAACTACAATTATGACATTGTTGTAATTCCGCTGCACTATTCTGTTATGTTATATTTTCTGTGATTCTGTGATGATTCTCATTTATATACATATACTCCATTAATGATTTGTGTTTTGTATTATTTAAGTTGACTTGTGTGGATTATTGTCAATTTAAATGGTCCAAATATACGGGTTGTTACAAAACGCGTAGAAATTTAATTTCAAATTTAATTAAAATAATCGACTTCAAAAGCTATCTTCCACATACGATTGAATTGGGCCTTGGGACTAGTTCCATTGCGTTCGGAATATGGGTAAAACCTTATAAACGCCTGGCGACACACCTCGATAGGAGTTCGAAATAAATATCTAGATATTTGAATTTAAAATAATAATAATATATATATGTTGATTTTGACCATAGCCTCCAACATATCATTTCAGCCATTCACATCCATCCTTTCATCCACCCTGGAACCTGTCTACTCTTCAATAAGGCCTCTTTTTTTTTCAGAGCAGGACACGGTAAGAAAATAAACAATGGAAACTTTGAAAAATCATAACTCGATTTCCACTCAACTAAAAATCGCGAAACTTGTTTCTAAATTCTTGTTTTCACCCGAGCTTCGAAGCGATATGCGATTTGAAGGGTGCGGCTTCCAGTTAAGTTGCTCGATGTTGATTTAGTGAGCTAGGGTTTCGATTTATCAGCTGATTGGTGGGGTTTTGGATCATGGCGACGTGGTAATTGAGTTTGTAGCGAAGTTTAGCAGCAGTTGTGGGGTTTTTTGAGTGGCACGTCGTCATAGGGGGAAAGGCGACCTGTACGGTCATGGTTTTGGGGCTCCAGGTCGCACATAGCATGGTGGGTCCGAGCGTGATGACGTTGGCACGTGCAAATGCGGTTCGTCGAGAGGGAGCTGTTGGCGAAAGCGGTTCGACAAACGGAGGTCCCTAGCTCCGCATCGCTACAAATTCATGCACATCATGTTGGGTTCTTGTTCGTTCATGTACAGGCATCTCAATTAAGGAAGAAATCTTCTAGTTGGGCTGGGCTTTGGCTATTGGGTATGAGTTGTTTTAAAATAATTAAATTGTTTTATAAATTTAAATATCATCGAACTTATAAAATGTATAACTTCTGCATACGATGTCCGATTGGGACGAGACTTTTTGCGTTGCGATTGTGATAACGAGAGCTTCGTAATGAAACTAGTTTGGATGAATTTGGAGATAGTCAAAATTTGGGCTAAAAACGGAAGTCGTCTGGTTTTAGTTCCAAATCGGAACGTCTCGGCGACAGGGGAATATCAAGGTGAGTGTTTATACGCTCACAATTGACTAAAATAAATTTTGTTAGTTAAATTTATATTCTGAAGTGATATGAAATTTATTGGCTGTTGTTTGGTAGGTTTAATTATCATCTGTATTGATATAAGAATTAATTGATAGAATTTAAATTGACCGTTAAAATAAATTTAAATTTAAATTGGCAGTATATTACTCGATATTGATAATTATAAAATTGTTGTGAATGCTATTGGCTTTATGGTTGATTGGTTGTGATGGATGCTATTGGTCGATATTGGTTGTTATTTATTTTGATATATCATGCTATCATCATGTATATTGTTTATTGCATTTAAACTGTAAACTGAATCATTTCGAATAAACTAAGGAATAGGTTGAAATGATATACCTATGACATCTTTTGGATTGAAATGATATATCCATCCTTGAAATTAAAATTGAAATAATTATCCACTTGGCCATAGGTTAGAAAATTATATTCGAACACCGGGTTGGTTAAATTAAATGATTTTAAAAGTTGTTTTGAAATTATTTAAATGAATTGATTTTAAGAAAAAAATCCAATTTATGGAAATTGAATTATTTTGAATTGAAGCTCGAAATGTTGGAATTTAAACTTGGTAAATGAAATTGTTTAATTATTCGAAGTTTAGATTTTTAAGAAGAAAAAGAAATTGAAATACATCGTAAATTTTCGAAAGTTGATTTGTTTTAAAAGATTGGACTTTTAATCGAACTCTGAATATTTCTAAGAAATTTATATGAAAGGATATTCAAGTTTGAGGTTGAAATTGATAATTGATTTGAAATTGAGATTTAATTAATTTGGAATTGAATTGAAATCAAATTGAGATATAAATGGAATTATCAAATTTAGTTTTGAAATGTGAATATTTAAAGCTTTGAGATATATAGAAATTGGAATGGCTTATTTTGTGGTTCAAATGTGTATTGAAAGTGATAATTTGAAATGGTTTATTGAGAAGCTGGATTGAGTTGAAATCGATGATTTAAGATTTGATTTAATTTTAAATTTTGGAATTCGAGTTTATGTGAATCGTTTTGTGGAATTTGAGGCGAAAAATGATTTTGAAATCGAAATGAGATATTGAGGCGAAAAATGATTTTGAAATCGAAATGTGATATTGAGGGGGAAAATGATTTTGAAATCGAAATGAGATATTGAGGTGAAAATGATTTTTGAAATGAAATCGTATATTTTGAGTAGATATGACGATTTTGAAATTGAAATGAGATATTGAGGCGAAAATGATTTTTGAAATGAAATCGTATATTTTGAGTAGATATGACGATTTTGAAATCGAAATGAGATATTGAGGCGAAAATGATTTTGAAATGAAATCGTATATTTTGAGTAGATATGATGATTTTGAAATGGCTTTGATTTTTGAAGCGAATATGATATTTTTGATAATCAATTATGAATTGATTTTGAAAATGTAAAAGAGCCATCGGTGTAATAATTACGTAGTTATTGAAGAGATCGGGATCGGATATGGACATACTCTCTGTCGATACTGAAAACCACTTTTATAACTAATATACGCGGAGTGTTGATCCAGAATGAAGTGGATGGTTTTGGTGAACGTGTTGATTTGAAGAAAGAGAACGATTTTGGATTACCCCTGACATGACTAAAACAGGAGCCGCGCCGGGCCATTGAGGTTCGCCACCTCTAGCGGACACACTTCTTCGTTACCATATCTATTACTGTTGTGATTCGTTTTGGGTGCACCCCTCGATTATGGGAGTGTTGTTTCGCGGTGTTAGGGTAGTAGCTGTTATGCCCAACATCAGTCCGGATCACGCAACTACTAGTATCCTAGTTGGTATCGCCTCATGTACCTTGTCATACTGATTATCCTATTCGCGACCACTACGTTTTGGTTTGTACCTTTAGTATATGGATTGCCCTCTGGTGACTTCCGGTTTTGGGGAAACTACGGTCTTGTATATGCTCTTGGGAATAAAAATGTGTTAAGGGTGGAATGGGCCATGGCTTAACAGTAGTTTGATATTTTACTTTATGATAGACATTATTGTATATAGCGTATTCTATTATATAGTAGATAGTTTAACGGATCCTTAGGAGATGGAAATCCCGAACATCTCTTAAGTTAATGCACGCACGTTAAATACTGGATAGGAGGTGTCTAAAATCCGTAAACATCTTCGACGCCGTGACACTCATATTTACTTATTCGATTTAACTTACATGAGATATTTTAGTCCTGACTCGAGTGTTTTGTCTTTTCATTACGCTCGGGTCAGCCTGAGCATTTCAGATAAGGTTGAAGACTATTTTGGAGGACGAAGACGGAGTTTGGTATTACATCATTTGTATTCTACTACTGTATTATTTTTCCGCTACATTGTTGTATTATCTCTGATATGTATGTAACTCTGATTTATGATGTATAATAATAATCAAATTTATTTATTTAACAGCTTCATGAAGTGTTATTTAATTATTATATCTTGTCCCTTCCACTGCGAGATTCTGAGTTTGTTTCTGTTCTTTCTTTTCTTTTCTTACTTAACCCCAATAACTATCTGTATTTTGGGTTGTTTGAGTCGGCATGTGTGTATGTTTTGTTGACTTGAACGGTCAAAAATGCGGTTCGTTACAAGTATAGACATCTCTCTCTGCTCCAATTCCATGAACGCTCTAAGCAAGTTGACTTGGCTTTCTCGAACAAGAAGCTTTCCTCAAATCTCCTTCTAAGTTCACCACAAGTCAAATTTCCTCTGTTGCTCCTATAGTCACACTATTCCATCGGTACAAAGTAGCTCCTTGCAATTATCTACATGCTTACCTCCTCTTCTACTCATCATCCAAGCCTAAGTAAGTAAAGATCCTTTCACAGTGCAACGACCAATTCTCCACTTCAATAGGACTTTCCATTCCTAGGAAAGACTTCCTTCCAAGAGTGGTATAATCATGGCTCAACTTGACGTAATTGTTGGGGTAGGTACCTTGGATTAGCAACTTTCGCATTGCAAACGTTTCCTCCAACCAAACTAGGAGCAGCTTTAACTTGCATCATATTCATGAAAAACTGATACATAGTCCCAATATCTACTGTCGGGGTTCTAGCACTCACACTATCATTTGCATTTAGGTTAGCATTTGCTTGTCAACCCGAATTTCTTCTAGTATTAGGTCGAACATTTCCATTAGTTATGGTGCTTCCTCTACTTAGATTCACTCTTCCATTTCCTACTTCCATATCTTGCTTTCTCATAATCTGCATACGAGTCATTGTAAGATACAGAAGAATTGTCTGAGAGAGAATGGATAATAGAGATAAAATACTTACTTATATATAGCAAATAAAAAGTATATTACTATAGCGTTATCTCCATACCCCAATGTTATTCTTTGATACTAAGTTTGTAACATCCTCTATTTTGAGGCCCAAAAATAACCACTACGGGTGCTACAGTCATCCATAGTATTAATTTGTGGTAGCAAATTGAGATCAATTATTGTATCTATAACATGGATGGCGGGAGAAATCCATGTTAAACTGGGACGTATTTCGGGTCTATGTTCAACATATGACTCGTGATGGCGGGAGAAATCCCACACATATCAGAATGCGTCCAGGCGAAAACATCAAGATTCGCCCGGAGGAAGTCGCTAAGGTCTTCAGTCATCGCGGGACCAAGCTGTGATCCGATTTTCAGAATTCGCGAAGGGTCGTCACGGCTAACTGAGATGTCAATTGTTAATTCATCCGGTGCCGCCTTCTCTTCCCTGGGTTTCTCATCGTCGTCTCTCGGATCTATATCTCCGAAGGTCCAAGAACTATGCCCGAGCCAGGGCTCGGGAACTACTTGTCAATTATCCGCATTAAGGATGCGGACGGGATTGTCCGCAACCTTTCCCTTCTCCCTCCGATGGGCTTCTCAGAGCTCAGCCACATAACAGGAACGACCAGCTGCTTGATCGCCATGAACAATACCTACTCCTTTGTCAGTCGGGAACTTCAAAGTTAAACACCAAGGGGCTAACGCTGCCCTAAACTCAGCCAGGGCCGGCCGGCCCAAGAAAACGTTATATGGAGAATCCACATCCAAAACTACGAAGGGTAGAATCCGCACCCTCCGACGCTCGCCTTGTCCCAGTTCAACTGGTAAATCAACGTACCCCACGGCGTCGGTTGCCGCGCCGTTAAAGCCGTGTATATGAGCCTTGGACGGTTTCAGGTCTTTTGTTTCCAGTTTCATTTGGTCGTAAGCCTTCTTGAAGATGATGTTGACTGAACTCCCGCAAACAATCAGAATTCTTTTTACATATGCTGGTCCGATCGTTGCAGATATGACCATGGGGTCGATGGTCGGAGCCTCTATCTGATCAGCGTCTCTACTTCTAAACACAATATCGTCTGTCATTACGCACTGCTGCTTAGCAGGGGTCCCGTCCTCCGCGTTCGAACAACGCTCAAAATCGGCATGCTTCAGGGAACTTGCATATCGCTCCATCTCTTGCCAATTCTTATCCGCGGGGTGAGGTCCGCCGATAATTGTATTTATGACTAGTCTACCTACGGTTCGGGCAGGCTCCTCGGGATGACGCGGAGCTGGTGCACGACCTGGGTTGGACGTTCCCTGTCCTCCTTCTTGTGGATCCTTCACAAATTCTTGCAATTTCTTCTACCTGATCAACTTCCCAATAGCGTCGTGTAGGTGTCTGCACTCCTCCGTATTGTGCCCATAAGTCTCATGGAAGCGACAATATTTCCCGGTCCACTTCTGTTCCTCGGTTGATTCTTTCGGACGTGGCTTTCTGTATTGAAATGTATTGCAGGTGGACAAGTAAATGTTCTCAAGCGGTGCGTTCAGCGGAGTATACTCGTTGTAGCTTGGGATTCTCGACTTCCACTTCCCCGCTTCTCTCTTTTTCCCTTGACTCCTTCCGCCGGACTCCTTGGGTTGCCCAGGCTTGTTCTGGACATTGACTTGGACCTTTCCCGAGCTGTCTCCAGACTGCTTCACAGCAATGTTGCTCTTTATTGACTCTTGGACAGGTCCTGGCACCTTATCTCGTCGTACCCACCTAGCTTCCTCTCTTCTTATGAACTGGTGTGCCTTTGAGTAGAAACGCTCTAGTGTAGCCGGAGGTTTTCCTGCCAGCCAGTCTCCAAACTCAAAGTCTGGATCCACACCTCTCATTACAGCCATCAGAATTGCATGGTCATTGGGATTACTGACTTCAGTTGCTGCTACGTGGAATCTTTGTAAATATTCCTTCAACGAGTCCCCGGGATTTTGGATTACACTTGACAGAGACATCACGTCCTTTGGGCGCGTAGTGTGTATCCTGAACTGCTCAATAAACTTCTTTGCTAACTCCTCGAAATTTGATACGGATCGCGGAGGAAGTCGGGTGAACCACATAGTAGCGATCCCAGATAGAGTAATCAGAAAGCACCTACACTTGGTGGCATCATTCGCTCTAGCTGAATCCATCATCCATTCGTACCTCATGACATGCTGTCTGGGGTCAGTCCTCCCTTCATACGTAGGGATAGTAGGCATACTAAACTTCCTGGGGTACGCCGCTTGCAACACAACATCCGTGAACGGAGTATGTCTTCTTGACACTCCCCAGTCATCATTCGATGACCCCTGATTTTCCTTCATCAACTGCCTGATCATGGCTGTCAGATCTGGTGTCTGTATGGAAGGCGGAAGGTTAGTGTCTGTTCTATGCGCCTGTCCATGCTGATGCCTCCTCTCCTGGCGGTCTGCCAATCGTGCGTCTTAAGGTTCGACATCGTTAGCATTCTGATGATCCGGGCCTCTATCCTCCGTCTGTACCCCGGTCCTGAAGTTTCCAGCTCTTGCTTGGTCACGGTCTCCAGTAGTTTGAACAGCATCTTCTGCTCGTGCAGCGTCAGTCTTGCGGCGTCTGCGCCTGGGAGGTTCATCAGAGGAAGTTGAGCTGTCAGATGAAGAGTAAGGAGCGGGATTGCCCCCAGCATTCTGTTGCTGCTGTTGAGTGAGTTGTGCCATCAAGTTGGCGTTAGCTTGCATCTGCTCTCCTAGTTGTCTCCTGCTTTCCCTGAGTTCTCTCATCAAGTCATTGAACTCTATTCTGGTGACAACTGGAGTCTGTTCTTGAGCGGCAATTCCTGCACTCGGAATTGCTGGTTGATTGCTAGGTCCTGCTTGTTGCACACTAGCAGTTTCGTGGGCATCCGCATTATGAGAAGCTGACCTGGTACGTGGTCTTGCCATTGTAGAGTTATCGGTATGAACTCTGAGTAGAATCAACGGATGTCCTATCAGTGAGTCGGATCTTCTTTGGGGGATTTGTTCAATCCAGTAGCTTCAAAGCAGATCCTTGAGGTCTGAGAATTCAATTCTCAGTGAAAGCACCAAAGTGTTAGCACCAAAATTGGTCACTAACCTCGTAGAGAAAGATTGTGTAGAGATATAAGTGATGAAAGTAAATTAAACAGAGAAGACAATGCTAATCTAACTGCAGAAAGTAAGAACACCAAATTTATAGTGGTTCAGCGTAATTGCCTACGTCCACTTTGAGGTTAAACTGTATTGATCTTCTTTATAGTTGATTACAAATACAATTCGTGAATCAAATGCTTGCATGAAGTTGTTTAAGTAGAGAAGATGAGTCTCGAAAATGGCAGAGTCTCCCCAGTGTTCTCTCCCAAAAAAGAATCCATTTCATTGTGACCTTGCCCCTCTATTTATAGGCAAATATGGGCTGGACTTCCCAAGTGGGCTTGGTGGCCGATCGCTCTAGGCCAGGTGTTGTGGTCGCTGCATGCCGAACCTGGTATGCCGAACGCTCTGATGCCGAACAGTCCTTCCTATGCCGAACGGTACGTTGGATGTGCGGGAAGTGCAGGATGGTTGTCAGTTGAGGCCGAACGTGTCTCTATCTGAAGCCCTTGAACGAACAATGCATGCAGGCCGAACGACATTGTTACCTTGAGTAGTTGTGCATGCTGAATGTCTTCTGGATGCCGAGTACTCCCGTTGCCGAGTACTACGCCGAATACCTTGGGATGCCGAGTACTCCCGCTGCCGAGTACTACGCCGAGTACCTTGGGATGCCGAGTACTCCTGTCACCGAGTTCTAATGATGCCGCACGCTAGCTGACGCTGAGCATTGGTTGTCGCCGAGAGCCAGTTGACGCCGAACACTACTTGACGCCGAGTCTTCTGGTCGCCGAGCACTACGGATGCCGAACGCTATGGATGCCGAGTCCCACTGCATGCCGTGTGCTTCGCCGAACACTCCTGGGTGCCAAGTGCTTCGCCGAACACTCCTGGATGCCGGACACTATGGATGCCGGACACTCTCTGGTGCCGAGTCCCACTAGATGCCAAGTGCTTCGCCGAACACTCCTGGATGCCAGACACTCTCTGATGCCGAGTGCTACCTGATGCCGAGCACTAGTTGCCTGGTCAAATCTCCAGGAAACAATCATTTATAGCTTCAAATTCTTATCTAATAATTTACTTGATTCATGTAATATTTTGCTTTATTATTCTAGGAAGTAATTCTAATTTATTTGGTTGGTTATAAAAACTATATTTAAAAATCCATTTCCATATTTTAATATTAAATAATACTATAAACAATAATCCGTAACTGCTGGATATTTCTTTTACTATGTTGGAATAGTGTAAAATATAGTGGTTTCTCTATTTTACACTAATTCTCTTTTTCTTTCTTTTATTCTAGCAATTACGTTCATTGTTGTCTTTTAAATAGTAAATTATAGAAATGTATCCTATTTTCTAAACCAACCCATTAACCTTTTAGTTACTCCCAAATCCAGTTATTAGATTAATTAACTTTTCTCATTTTAACGTAATTTATTACAGTAATTCCATTCCTCAAACTTTTATTACTTTTCATCTTATTTCCTTCATTTCAGTATTCTTAATTATTTAATCCATATTCACGTATACTCTATTCTAATCCATACGTGAAGAAAGAGGAGAAAATAAAAGAAGAATGACGCTTGCATAGAAATCCAAAACCTAGAAACCAATGTAAATAAATACTAATACTGTAAATTACTTATAGTTCAACATAACTTAATTAATAGGATTAATTATTGAATAAAATTATCTAAACGGGAATTTAACAATAATATATCTTAAACTTAAAAGATATATAAATAAATCCATTCACCTGACGTTCTTAGCTTTGCCTATGCTCAGCTTGGCTCCATGGTCCTTCTGGATCCCCCTCAAAGATGCATAATATTTTAATTTAGAAGATCTTCTCCCTAGAAATATTTTCTTTTTAGGGTCCAGCTTTTTAGCCAAGGACCCAAAGAAATATTTTCTATTTAGGGTTCAACCTTGGCCAAGAACCCATTGGGAGAAAATATAATTGTGAGAAAAGAGCTAAGCCTAGGGTTCTATTTATAGGGGAGCTTGGGAATCTCAGACCATTGGATTCTTGGATTGAATCTGGTGCCACCACATCACAGGGTCATTCGGAGCCATAGGATCGAAGAACGTATGGCTCAGATCGCGTTTAAAACCAAAAATACATCACTGTACGTACCTGGACGAGGCTTTGTCTAAGCTGTATGCGGGTCGATCGGGCGATCGACCGCCCATAGCCACCGGTCGACCGCACGGTCGACCATGGGGTTATTTGGCGACCTTCTGTCAGCTCATAAACGTGTGTGTGTGTGTGTATTTTTGTTTTCTTTCCCGCTTTTGTTTTGTTTGTAACTTCTTCATATTGGCTCGGATTTTGACAAGTTATATATGAAAACTGATCAAAAAATCGCCTCGGATGGAATGGTACAATTTCCGAAACCATATTCTAAAAATTCCAAAATTATTTATTTTCATTGCTTATCGTCATTCGTTAAATTCTAACTATATAAAAATGCGGGGTGTTACAACCATCTTCGGCGATGTATCACATCACTACTCACATGACTTCGAAGGTGTTAAATATCAAAGAAAAATTGGAATTGAAGAGGCATCTCATCAACAATCGCTGGAACTACTAAAACCACGATGGCATATAACCCAACAAGCTCTTCGAAGGCATTCAAGTCAAGCAAAGTCACATCACTCTTCACTAATAACCACATATAACGACGTCGCGTTTATGTGGCTCATCGAAGTCATGCTACTATTAACAAGCGCCTTGATTTTCTTACCAAAACCAAGGCAGACTTGTCGACACACTTCTCTATGACCATTGGTGCACTTCGCCATTCAGAGGAATCGTATGTTCAAGCAAATGAATGTCGATAGTAGACACCATCAATATTTGTGAACACCTTGGCACTATTTGAACGACACCGCTGATAGCATCATCAACTATTTCAGAGACCTTTATGTTGCATAAAGATGGTGACATCATAAGCAATGCTTCTATGATACCATTTCTACACTAGCGGAGATGGATGATAACGTCGAAGATGTGAAAATAAGACGATGCCTCCTCCATGAAGATAAAAGCAAGAATAATACCATCGAAATCGAAGACCGCCGAAGTCCAGCTGATCAAAGACGTTAGATGCGAAGAGGGAGGGCCGCCTACATTTATAAATACAACCCTAGGGACGCCCTTTTAAGGGGCTGATTTTTCAATTTTCTCTCTCCTTTCTAAAATTAAAGTTTGTAACCCTAAATCGAATTGGGGATAATTCAATTTAAATGTAACTATATTCAAACTGAATGAACATGAACTTAGCCTCGCATAATGACTTCGATTAAGACCTTATTTGAACATTATTGACCTGGACTTACATAATAAGAATTTTTCATGACCAAATCGGCATGAATCTAGTAAAGGTAGCTTGGATTGTGATGGATTCTTATATGCATATTTATATGAACTATAAACTATGGACTTTGAACATACAGACAAAATATCTAGTCTAATGTCATACATAATGGATGATAACATGACCTCGAAACTTATTTTCTTTGCCTATTGTACATATGGCATAGCATATGCTCATTGGATTATGTTATCTAAAGGCCAACATGGACTCATATATAGGTGACACTTCTAGTGGCCATATAGGACTTTGAGTATATTAAACAATAGTGACATAGATGAACTTTTCCTAAAAGGCCATTGTCTTCCATTCTTTAATGATCCTATCATATGATTAGGCTCAAAGTAATAAGTTATACCTTAATATATCATCATATTAATGTGATGTCCTCAATCATGTCAATATGAGGTCCTCGCATATGCCCTAACCACATCGGTATGGTCAATCTATTCTTGGCTATGTTTGCTTACATGAATTGGTTAAGTCAATGATATTGGTGTATTATGACTTCATATATATTCAAAATTAGGGAATAATTTATTACACTTAGCATCTGAGGTGTTATATCATTTTTGGTCTAACATTTCTGGTGCTAGAAGGAGGGCTTGAGACTCCGATTTGTTTAATTCCCTCATTATGGACTAATTAAGTGAATTTTATTTTAGGAAAATGAGATCACGAAGACTTAATACTCAGACCGAAGAGGTCACACAAACGGTGATGCTAAAAGAGAACGTGACTCAAAATTTCAACATGGGAAACATAGAGCATAGGGAACAGTGACAACCAGTACATCCTACTAGGAGTGAGGCAAAAATCCAAAACTGGGAACACCAACTAATAATGATGAAAGAAGTCTGGGAAGGGGTGCTTACCCAAATATCTTTGAAGACCACCAAGCTTACGAGTGGAGACAAAGTGGAAACGCCCAGGAGAAACTTGAATGCTTCCCAGCTTAGGGACAAAGGCAAAAGCAAGCTTGTCATAATGCCACAAAAAATAAAAGTAACCAGCAAACTAAGGCAGATTATCGGGGTAGGATGGAAGAAAAATCCCATGAACAGTTTGGAAGCTCTACTTCAGAGGGATATAAACACAAAAAGAAGCAATTATCATTCCGAGGAAGACTACCCGAGGGATATGACAGCAAAAATGGCGAAGGATATGCTCAATGTCAATGGAAAAAGGACTGAAGATGAGAGAGTCAACGATAATCAGCGAGAAGCTTCACTCATTGATGAAATTATATCTGCGAAAATTCTATCCCATATTAAGATCCCATCAATCAGATACAACAGAACAACTGATCCGAATGACCATTTATTAGACATTGAGAGTAAGATAGACTTGTATAATGCATCTGGGGCAATGCGATGTAGACTTTTCTCGACCACCTTCCGAGGTGCTGCAGCCAAATGGTATCGACAATATCGCGAAAGGACTATATACTCTTAGAATCAGTTCTCTTATGAGTTTTAGGCTCAATTCTGCATTTGCAAAGACCCCACTGTTGATTATAGTATAGTAGCAAACATCAAATAGAGACCAATAGAGCTACTAGGAGATTATCTTAAAAGGTTTAACATGGATGCTTTGAAAACCAAAAATATGACTGATAAAGACAGACTGGTGGAAGTACACTCGGGGCTAATCGAGCAAACCTCATTTTGGCATGAATTATACATTCACGGGTGGAAAGATTTACAAAACTTTCACTTTCAAGCAGATAAGTTCATCCGAGTGGATGAAATATATCATGCTAAAAAGAAAGCTCATCTCAAGAGGGAAACGAGAAAGATTGATCACAGTCATAATCACAAAAAGCCAAGATGGGAAGAAGACTCGAGTGCAAGTCATGTTGCTTTAAACTAACCAATCTCTCACATATACGTTACGATGAAGGAGAGTAGTGATTTCTAATCGCCTGCAAGGCAAAGACTAACCCAGAACCAAGGAATGGGGGAGAATATTATTCTTATCACAAGTCTAATGGACACAAGACGGAAGAGTGCCAAGTGTTGGCAGGCATAATCCAACAGATGATCTATAATGGACAGCAAAAGGAGTTTATCAAAGATAACCAGAAGGGTGTCCGTCCGGAGAAGAGCAACTCAAAACTTTCGAATAACACTACAAAAGCAATAGAAGAGGATGTCCAACTTGATTACATCACACCTCTTAATAGAATTGATGTGATCCATGTGGGTCCATATATAGTCAGAAACAACAAAGGTTTCAGGAATTGTTACATTAGGGAAGCGAAGGAAGGAATCTTCTAAATCCAAGAAGAACCACCACACAAGAACCCTAGGTTCTATATTCAAATGAATAACCTATCCATTACTCCACAAGAACTGAAAGGATTCTACCATCCCTACAATGACCCACTCATGATAACTTCTCAAATCGGACTTTCAGTCGTGACGAAAATCCCATTTGACACCGGAAGCGCAGTCAATGTAATCATTAAGCATGCCTTAAATCAGATGGGGATTCTTGAGGAGAAGTTGGAACAAAGTCTGGAACCTATCTTTGGATTCAACAATAAGGGGTCAACACCCATAGGTCAAATAAAGTTGCTGGACAAATGGGAGTTCTTCCATACTGCATGACTTTCGAAACTATGTTTGTTATAATTGATCAGCCATCTTTTTACAATGCGTTCTTCTATAGGCCAGCAATGGATGAAGTTGATGCTTTCGTGTTGCCAAAGTATCTGACGGTGAATTATCTAACTAAGAGTGATTGGGGAATAGTAAGGGTAGAGCAGTTTAGCTCCCGTGAAATGTATTTTGCTACGCTTGATCAATATAAGTGAAACTATATTCCTTGTTATGACACAATGCTGGTAACTCAATCCAAACTGATATTACTCGTCCTTTGAATGAAGGTTCATGCAACCAATCATCCAAGCCCAGGCAGAAGCATGCAATGAAGACCAACATAAGTTTAGGAAGTTCAGCTTCTCAGAAAAGAAAAGAAAGAGAAAGGAAGCAAACCTAGTAGATAAAGAGGAGAAAGGAGAGAAGATTATTACTGAACTTGATTGTATGGGTGACAAAGAGAGAATGAAACCCATCAAGGAGCTTGAGGAAATATGCATAGACTAAATTGACACTACGAACATAGTAAAAGTTGGGAAGGAACTAGATAGTAAACTAAAAGGGGTGTTAGATCGTTTTCTTCAATCCAGCAAAGACATGTTCGCTTGGACTCTTTTAGATATGGTGGGGATAGATCCAACCGTTATGTGTCATGCCCTGGACATAGATCCAAAATTTACGCTAATCCGACAAAAGAAAGGGCCAATTTATAAAGTCTGATCTTACGCTTTGAAAGAGGAATTCAAAAGGTTGCTTGAAAATGGATTTATCTAAGAGGTGCTCTATCCGAGGTGGTTAGCCAATCTACTTCTAGTCAAGAAATCCAACGGAAAATGGAGAACTTGCGTTGATTATACTGAATTAAATAAGGCGTGCCCAATAGATTGTTATCCACTCCAAAGGATAGATCAGTTAGTCGATGCAACAAGTCGATACCGGCTTTTATCTTTCATAGATGCTTATTCAGGATATAACCAGATTGCAATGTTAGCCCAATGAGAAAAACACCAGCTTTATAACAGAGTGGAAACCTACTGCTACAAAGTAATGCCCTTCAGTCTGAAAAATGCAGGGGAAACATATCAAACACTAGTAAATAGAATGTTCAAAGAACAAACTGGCCAGAACATGGAGGTATATGTAGACGACATGCTAGTGAAATCCCAAGAAAGAAGCAGTCACTTGAAAGACCTAGAAGAGATGTTCGATGTGTTGCGAAAATATCAAATGAAACTTAATCCACAAAAAGTGTTCTTTAAGGATCCAGCCTGGCAAGTTCTTAGAGTATATAGTGAGTGCAAGAGGAATTAAAGCTAATTATAACCAAATCCAAGCTATCAAAGGGATGGTGGAACCTGAGACAAGCAAGGATGTGATGAGCCTAAACGGGAGAGTGGGAACATTGAATGGTTCATTTCTAAGGCTACTGATAAATGTATCCCATTCTTCAATGTAGTCAAGAAAAAGAAAAAACTTTGAGTGGATCAAATATTATTGGAAAGCATTCCAGGAGCTAAAATATCATTTGGAGAAACCACCTATTCTTTCCAGTCCCGTGGAAGGGTAGAATCTTTATATCTACATGGCAGTTTTGAAAATGCAGTCGAAACATCCCACACCCCTAAATATACCCAAAAGGACACATTAAAAGGCGTGGTGTGTTGTAGGTATACCTGAAACTAACAGAGACTAAGATTCACAAGACAAAAATAGGTAAAAACAGCGGAAACTAAAATAATAACTTATTCAAAACAAAAACTTCATAATTGCTTCATAAACCAAATAAGTCAAAATCCAAATACAACATAAATGTCTCAAAACCCAACGTGTCTCATGAAATAATAACTCGTAGTCTCAACAAAAATCTGATTATAAATATCCCTCTCAAGTGCCAGTACAAAGAAAGAAAAACGAAAATAAAAGTAGGGAAATACATAGCAGAATCTTCTCTAAGAAACCTCCGAGCAACTGCAATTTACTGCCCTCTCCTTTGATTGCCTATGGGGGGAAAAGGGGAAAATAGAGGAGTGGGTTAGACTAAAAGTCTGGTGAATGATAGTAATTACTAGAATCTTTAAGCAAAGTAATAGACTTTGCAACAGTTCTGGTATATAAAAGGAAACAAAGGGAATATAAAAGAGAGAAACTATAAATAAATACGAATAAACTATTTCTCAATTAGTAAGATAGGTTAACTTTTATTGTTTGCACTTGTCTTTGATAGCTGCTTTGATTAGGCTGAATTCCTAATCCTATAATTAGGCTAAAATCCTAATTCTACCCTTTGATCGGCCTGCTACTCCATAGACCTTACTGCAGACTAGACGGTATATAGCTCCCTACACAAAAATGGTGTCTACGAATGACATGCAAAGTATCTATTGTGGACTAGACATTATATAGCTCCCTACACAGAAGGCAATGGTGTCTACGAAAGACACACATACTAAGCGCTTGGAACTCAATAGCAACTTATCTCCCCTAATCGATGCTGCACGCTCGGTCACCGCCAGTTCGCACTATCTATTGCTCCCTCTTTTGATCTTTTATTTACCCTAGACGGCATAAGCATGCCCTCGTCTCACTTCAGGCTATTGTGAGACACCGTATCCATAGAAAATAGGGGATGTTGTTGGTACTGTCCCTATTAAACAAAATCTAGTTGCGTCCCTTGTACAAATCCCCATGATTTAGTCTTTTAATTATCGACCTCTTATCTACCCTAAACAGCATAAGCGTGTCCCAAGGGAAATGCTGCCGGTATGGATCTTTTCTTTTAACTATTAACCACTTATCTACCTTAAATAGCATAAGGGAAATGCTGCCGGTATGGATCTTTTCTTTTAACTATTGACCACTTATCTACCCTAAACAACATTAGGGAAATGCTGCCGGTACGGATCTTTTCTTTTAACTATTGACCACTTATCTACCCTAAACAACATAAGGGAAATGCTGTCGGTATGGATCCTACTTTCATCTTTTCTTATTAACTTAGATAAATTATTTTAAATAAGCCTTTGTTATTATTCTTACTATCCGTGCTTATTAATTTATCCTAAGTCTTAAAATAAGCCTCATTCTGTTCTGTTTTCTTATTATAACTTACGTTATAATCATGCTTATTACTTAACCCAAGGTCTAAGTATGAAAATAAGCTTCTTTCATCTTTCACTATTTTTAGTTATAATTCTAAGTTATAACTAGGCCAATCTCTTTAATTTAGTCCAATTCTAATATTTACATCACAATTTTAGTCCAATTCCATTTTTATTACCATCCTTACAATTTACATCTTATCTTCCTTTGTTTCAGTATTTTTATAATTTAATCCAAATTCGCGTTTAATCTATTATAATCCATACGCGAAGAAGGAGAAATAAAAGAAAACTGAAAATAGAAGAAAATCCAAAGTGTATGAAAAAGATGTAAATAACACATAAATAACAGTAAATAAATTTTAATATTGTAAATAAACTGTAAATAAATGGAAAAGCTATAACTAACAGAAATAAACTAAAATTAACTTAAAAGAATAGTTAAAAGAAATAGAATGAAAATAATTCTAAAAACTGTAAATAAACTATTTAAAAAGGTTATTCCAAAAACCGTAGTGAATCTACAATTATTGGAAACCCTGTTATTTTAAATTACTTAAAGAAATCTAAAATAATTACAATCACTCACCTGTGGTGCTAAACTCTTCCCTTTTGGTCTTCCCGGATCCACTTGAGGATATTAAAATATTTTTATTAAAAAGATTCTCTTCTTGGAAAATTATTCCATTTAGGGTCCTTCCTGAAAAGGTGAACCCAAGCGGATAAAATCTAGAATGAGAAAAAGTGTTAGGTCTACGGGTCTATTTATAGGGATAGAAGTGGATCTCAAACCGTTGGATTTGGAAATTGAATAGGATGCAACCACGTCATAGGCTGAATTGGAGCCATCGGATGCAAGTATGGAAGGACCAGATTGAGTTAAATAATGCAAAACACGTAGAAAATAGGCTAACTAATGTTACTGGACGAAGGAATTTTCCTTCGTCCAATTTCTAAGGTGGCTCGACCGCCCCTATACCTAGGTCGACCTAGGGTGAGGTTAGGTCGACCTAGTGGTCAACCTAGCCCCTATATGCATATTCATATGAACTATGAACTATGGGGTTTGAACATAAGAACAAAATACCTAGCCTAATTTCATATATAATGGACAATAGCATGACTTCAAAACTTATTTTCTTTGCCTATTGAACATATGGCATAGCATGAGCCCTTTGGATTATTTTATCTAAAGGGCAACATGGACTCATATATGGATGACACTTATAATAGCCTTAGAGGACTTTGAGTATATTAAACAGTAGTGACATAGACGAACTTTTCCTCAAAGGCCATTTGTCTTCCATTCTTTAATGATCCTATTATATGATTAGTCTCGAAGTAATAAGTTATACCTTGATATATCATCATATTAATGTGATGTCCTCAATCTATGAGGTCCTCACATATGCACTAATCACATCGGTATGGTCAGCCTATTCTTGGCTATGTCTTTGCACATGAACTGGTCGAGTCGATGAGATGGCTTTTTATGACTGCATATATATTCAAAATCAAGGAATAATTTACTACACTTGGCATCTGAGGTGTTATACAATTTTTTGGTCTAATAGACATATTATCACAACAATCTGAAAATCAAACATAGATCCAAAAACAAGCATAAATAAATGATATGGATATTATTATTCACCTTAAATTGGATATGAGAGATTGAGATTTGATGTTGATTAGTTTCCTAAGCTTTTCCTTTAAATTCCCTCAGATTTCTTCTTTCTTTTCCTTACGTAATGGCTAGCCTTCCTTTAGTTTAGTTTTTGAGTTTTCAAAATGAAAATGAGAATGAATGAGAGAGAAAGGGTTTAGGAATGAAATAAGGAGTTATTCCTATTATACCCCTCTCATTAATCCCTTTCTATTCTATATTTTAAAATAATCTTATTAATTAATTAAGGCATGACCGGAATTAGTTAACAAATCTCATTCTCTTTATCACCTCACGTTATTCTATTTAATTTATCTAATTAAATTTCCTGAATAATGTTAAACAAAAATTAGGAATGTTACAACCAACATATCTTGGTGCTAACTTTTCTCAACTTGTCAAATCGTACAATACCCTTTATCAATGATACTTTTATGAAAATATAATCTCCAACTGAGAATTTCATGTCCATATTCCTTTTATCTGTGTAATTATTCTGCCTTGATTGAGCTTCCTTCATCCTTCCATGGATTAACTCAATCTTTTCAATGGCATCTTTCACCAAATCCGGACCAAGCATAGATCTATCGCTGGTCACCAACCAACATGTCAGTGATTTGCACGACCTTTCATAAAGTTCTTCCAAAGGTACCATTCCTATACCGGTCTGAAAGATATTATTATAGGATAATTCGACTAAGTGTAAATGTTCTTTCCATGACCCTCCATAGTCTAATACATAAGCTCTCAATAAATATTTGAGTACTTTGTTAACCCTATCTATTTGCCCATCGGTTTGTGGATGGTAAGTGGTACTCTTCTTCAGCTTGTTACCCAGTTCATTCGGTAAGCTCTTCCAAAACTCACTAGTAAACAAAGGATCTCTATCACTTATAATGCTACTCTATATTCCATAAAGTCTCACAACATTCTTCATTAATAATTTCGCTAAACTAGGTTTTGTCCTTGTCGACATAACAGGGATAAAGTGTGAACCCGTGGTCAGTCTATCAACCATGACCAAAATACTTTCATTTCCCCTACTTGAACATGGCAACACATCGATAAAATCCATAATTATAGAATCTCATTTTCACAGTGGCACTTCTAACGGTTGAAGTAATCCACTTAGCTTTGGATGCTCGGCTTTTATTGTTAGCAGTTCATAAACTACTTCACCCACAAGCCCATATATCCCATCATACCTTCCTGGAAGAAATCCCTCTTTGTATCTTTTGTATCTTTATACCTCTAGGATGAATAATAAAATTTGATCGATGACATTCTCCAAGGACTTCCTTTCTTAGATTATCCGCATTTGGAACATAATCGTCTGTTCTTTTTCAACCATATTCTTTGGGCAA
Source organism: Allium fistulosum (assembly GCA_030737815.1). Lineage (NCBI taxonomy): Eukaryota > Viridiplantae > Streptophyta > Magnoliopsida > Asparagales > Amaryllidaceae > Allium > Allium fistulosum. The sequence continues at coordinate 1,139,020,170 of CM060902.1, read as the reverse complement.
GTGCAATATCGTTCAAATCGTCAATCTCCCTTTCCACTTCTAATCTTAATATATCCGGCTAGTCATGGATCATCTTTTTTCTTAGAACCAATTCTTTCGATTAATATTGAACGAACTTCTAAATAAGTAGTCATTACGGTACTTTGACTAGAACTAGCCATCGGCCTCAGTCTAACTCCACAAGAAGCTAACACATTTAAATCATCTCATTCAGATAATATCGCCAATACCACATTCTGATGTTTTCTACTACTAAGTGCACCGTTAACTTTATTTCCTTTTCCCGACATATACTCAATCACAAAGTCATATGCTGCCAATAACTTAAGCCAACTTTGTTATCTCATATTCAACTCCTTCTGAGAGAATAAATACCTCAAGGACTTATGATCCCTAAATAACTTAAATCATTCTCCCAAAAGGTAGTGTTCCATACTTTCAATGCAAGATCATTACTGCCAACTCTAAATCACGAGGAGGATATCTAACTTCATGCGATCGAAGCTATCGAGAAGTAAAGGTGATAATTTTACCTCACCACATCAATGCGGCTCCTAACCATGTACAACATGCATCGTTATACACCACTAGACCTTGATTTCCATCTAGAACAACTAACGTGGGCGCATTGGTAAACAAATGCTATAGCTTCTAAAATGCTTCTTCAGATTTATTGGTCCAAACATACTTTATGTCCTTCCTTGTTAGTTTAATCATCGATGTTGTTGTACAGGGAAAATCTTAAATAATTATCCCATAGTAGCCAGCCAACCCAAAGAAACTTCTAATCTTAGTAATGGTATTATGCCTTTTCGAACTATTAATAGCATTGATCTTTGATGGATCCAAAGACAAAAGATTCTCCGAAGTCTAAGGAACTTCACTTCTCTTTACTAGAAATGATATTTTAAAAACTTCACCTTTAACTGATGCTACCTCAGCATATCTAGCACTATCTTGAGATGAACTTCATGATCTCGTTCATCGATTATATCAAGATGTCATCAATAAATACCAACACGAATCTGTCCAAATGCTCTCAGAAGATTTGGTTCATCAAGTACAAAAAGAAAGCACTTGCGTTGGTCAGTCTGAAGGGCATGACTAACCATTCACACAAACCATACGTTGTTCGAAAAGTCATTAATTAATAATATAATTTCCTCCGCCAACTCAATTGATGGAAACTTGTTGCTAAGTCCAAGTGTGAGAATACCTTGATCCACTCAATTAATCAAACAAATCATTTATTTTAGGAAAAGGATACTAATTCTTTACCGTCTTCTCATTCGTCTTTCTATAATCAATACACAACCTCAACGACCCATCCGATTTCTTCATGAACACCGCTGTAGCAACCCAAGGCCAACTTCTTAGTCTAATAAAATTCTTCCCTTCTAGGTCGACTAGCTACAACTTTAACTCCTTCATCTCGGTAGATGTCATTCTGCTATGTGGCCTACTTATGGGTTCAGCTCCTGGTATGAGATCTATTCGAAACTCTATAGCACGTTTTGGTAGTAGTCCCGTAATAGGCTCAAAAACATTTGTGTATTCTCTAACTACAAAAACCTGATTTATTGTATCCTCCACGTCTTCCATTGCACCCAACATTGTACATAGATCGGAACTCGAACCTTTATTGAGTATATAACTCGACAATCAGGGAGTTATAAGGATATTACTCTATCTGGACAAAATATCCTAGCACCTTATTGGTTTAACCAATCCATACCCAAAATTATCCCAAACCCATAAAAACAAACACTTGCAAATTTCTAGCAAACATATGACTGAACAAAACAAACTCTATATGATCATATCTCATTCTAAGAGTTTCATAGCTACCTATCGAATTCGTAACCCTTGGAGAACTGTTTGTTCAAGATCTAACTTATATACCAAATATCTAGAGGTAAAAGAATGTGATGCTTCTGCATCGAACAACACTTTCATAGGAATGTTATGAATAAGAAGTGTACCTCTTAATATAGCATTTCCCTTCTCCTTCACAGTTGGTCCATAAGTTGTAGGTTCTAAACTAAAAACCTTTCCACTTTCATATTTGATTGGTTCAGGAAACTCCTTCTTGAAATGCCCCCATCTTCTTACAATTATAACACCTTACACCTTTCTTGTCAACGGTCTTCTTTCTATCACTAGAAAGACACTCATTTGCAAAGTGCCCTTCCTTATCACATTTATAGTAAGTCACTTCAGTTGTTTCCTTCTTTGGAACTCCACCAGTCCAAGCTCCTTTTTTAAGAACTTCCTCTTCTTGCCTTGGAACCAATAGTCTCCACGGACTTCTTCTTTCCTAATGATGAAAGCATATCTTCTTTTCTTAGAGCCTTGTCCACAACGACATTGAATGGATCTCTAAGGTGCGCCATTGTGGCCTTTGCAATCTCCGGCTTCAATCCCTGGATGAACCTTTTGTTTTTTGTTAAGCGAATGTTTATGATGTACTGCCCATGCCTTAATAGCTCATCAAACTCCGTAGTATGTGTTTGACGATGAAAATTCTACCGGATTAGAAAACCGTCGAACGAATTTAGAAATAAAATAACCGCAAGCACACGGCGTACACTTGTAGTACGTGGTGAATACGGGTCGATCCGCAGGGAATTGATGATTTTAAAAATATATTCAATCAAATTATACCAAAGTCGAGAGATTGTTAAGCTAGAAAAATGAGAAAACTAACAAACTACCAAAAGAAAATAGATAAAAATATGAGAGTTAAATGACAATTTAGAGATAAATCCACTCTCTAGATCATATAATTCAACAATTAATGAAATTATGATCTCTTTTGTAATATCCCGAAAATTTTAACAATATCAATTTAATAATCTGTTGAATAATTAAATTGATATTGATGATCTTTGATAATAAAATTTGAATTTAATTTAATAATCTAATTAAATAAGTATCAAATATGTTAATTTCAAATAATAAGTATAATGTATTATTTTTAATATGTATGAATTTTAAAAGACTATAGAATTGTTATTTTTAAATTGATAAATAATTGTATATTTTAATTGAATCTTAGGATCTAATTTAACTTGAATTTGAATTTAAGTTTTGAAATTCAAAAGAATAGATATTTAAATTGTTTTGGATTTTAGAATATTTGTATAAACTTTTATGTATAAAATATAATTAGCTTTTGTTTCTCTTTAAAAAGTAATATATATAGATAAGTGATTAAATAAATAAGAAAAGGACTTTTTATTTACTTTTAAAATAAATATAAATATGAGTAATTACTTATAAGACATGTGTCATTTATCTAAAGCTTTGTAAAACATGTGTAATTAAATAAACAAATGTATAGGACAAGTGTCCTTATTTATTTTCATTTTCTTTTATTTTATAAAATCTAAAATATACATGTATGTAAACATTTGCATTTCTTCAATTCATTCTTTCTAAATTCTTTTTCAAAACCAAGAGAACTCAAAATCTTCTTCTCTAAATACAAATCTGAAACAAATCAGATCAATACCTTTCTCAAACATTCTCTAAATTAAAATCTGAAATCAGTAAACAAATTTTCCTCAAACTAGAGATTACCAAAATCAAATCTCTGTAAACCATTTTCCAAAATCTAAAACAAAGTTCAGCCTGCATGTTCTTTAGTCTGGAAGAAATTCTGGAATCATTTTAAAGCCAGTCTGCAATCATCTCAAGCCTACCTGCAATTCTTTTCATCTCTGAAAGGAATTCTTACTGTCTGCATTCATTCTTCAAACTGGAGGCCAACATGCGTGTAGATTTAAAGCAATTTAAAGATTCAACAATTCAAGTTTTAAATCAAGAGGCATTCAAGTTAAAGTTCAAAACAGTTTAAAATTTCAAAAGCTTTTCAAAATTAAAGAAACTGCCTCTGTTCATACAAATCAGGTGAGTAACATTACTATTTCTAAAAGTTTAGGTTATGAATAAGATTGCATGTTAAATTCTTGTGATAAATATGTATTGTTTGTATGTGCAAGTTAAATTTGTTGTGAGAACTATGGATGTATTGTATGCATGTATGATATTGTTCCCTGTTCTGTTTTGTTGCTCAGACTCCAGGATTTTTTTTAAATCTCTTACCAATTGATCTAGTTCTTGTTGAGACTAAACTTATAAACAAAAGTTGTTGATTTTCATAGAGGAATGTTTAAAAATTTTAGTTAAGTCAAATTTTAAAACCAACTATCTCTATAAAACAAAAACCACAGAGCAATATTTATATAAGTGGAAACCCAAACATTGTAATTCGTAAATCCAAGATTATAAATGGAATTCATAAGCTAAAATATGATTTTTAGCATTGAAATCAAAATTTATAGTTTAGTAATGAAGGTGCAGTTCTGGTTTAAGATAAAAATAAATATTTGGGAAATTCTGTTAATCTCGATAGTTTGGTAAGTTGAAATCTTCAGTAGTGATGGTAGAATGATCGAAGATTCAGGGAAAATTACTAGAATTTGAATTAATGATTCGAGACAAAAATGATTTGGGATTTAAATTTTTAACCCTAGTTTTTAACTGTCGTGATAATTTGATCACCACGTCTTCCCTAGTGAATCGAGTGTATTAAGGTTTGGAGAGAGGGAAGTTGGGTCGCAGGCGAGGCTGTGGACGGCGGTGGAGGATCTCTGATGGACGGAGTGACGTGGGGGAAGTGTTGACAGGTTTTAGTGATGGTTTAGACTTTTTGTTCCAGGTTTTTGAAAATCAAACTCGATTTCGATTTCGCGAATGGATTAAAGGTGGGAGGATCGTAATAGGGTTTAGGGTTGATCGTCGACTGGTGGGGGAAGTCGTTGATGGTCGGAGTTGATGTGGTTGATCGTGCACGTGCACGCGATCGAGTATGTATCTGGTGATGTCTGGTTGTTAGCAGAGAAATGCTCGAGTTTTTCTCGAGTTATTTCGAGTGATGTTTGAAGTATTTAGAGAGGCGACTCGAAGGAATTTTGAGGGGTCTCGAGTATTTTTAGTGGTTGCCAGGTTTTTGAAAAAAACCTGTCTGTTTAAATTTAACTAAACTTAAATTTGTAAGAAAGATTAAAAACTGGAAGTTAAGTCAAAGTTTTAATACTTGGAGTAAGGTTTAGTTTTGAATTTTAGATGGAGAAATAAAATAAGTTTTATAAATTTAAATATGAATTTGTTTAGCACCCTTTTAAACTTCTTTATGAATGAGTATTTCTTTAACTTGTAAATTAAAAGAGATTTAGAAATGTTATTTTAAACGTTGTTAAAGATAATTTGTTTTCAATTTAAATCTTTAAATTTAAAATGAAATTTTGAAGGTAAAATTAAAGTAAATTGATTTAAAATACTTTGTAAATGAATAACTTGATTATTAATAAAACAAAGTTTTATCTTAAAGTAAATTAGAGATTTGTGTTCATTAAATTTATAAGGAAATTTAATGGATAATTAATTTATTTGATTAATTAATCATTTGGATTAATTAATAGATAATTAAAGGTTTAAACTAATTAATTAACGATTAAGATTAATTAATTAGAATAATTAATTTGTAATTAAGGATTATAAATTAGAATATTAATTAATGATTAAGAATTAATAAAGTAATTAAATATTAATTAAGTTATGGTTAACACTTAATTAATTAAATAAATTAGATTAATTAATTGGTTATTAAGATTTATTAATTTGAAATTAATAATAATTAATCTAAGTTAATTACTTAAGAAAAGTAATTAAATAATTGTTAATGAAGGTCATTAACTATGGATTATTAAATAATTAATTAATGGGATTAATTTTGATTATTAATTAGATTAATTAATTAAGGATAATCATTATGGAATTGTTTAAAGTGTAATTACTTAATGAAAGAAATTAAGAAATAAATTACTCATTTGTAATTAATTAAGTTAATTTGATTAGTTAAGTTAATTAATTAAGTTTAATTAATTTAGAATAATCAAATGGATTGATTTGATAAATAATTACTTAATGTAATTATTAAGGTATGATTATTTAGGGAAGTAAATAATAAATAATTGCTGAAAGTAATTAATTGAATGGTGATGTATTTATGGAAGTAATTTAAGATTTATTACTTGTGAATTAATCAAGGGATTAAGAAATTAATTAAGGAGTAATTAATTTAGTTAAATAAAGTAATTAAGGGTAATTAATTACTGATTGAAGATTAATCAAGGTGATTAATAAATATTGTTTAATTAAAGATTAATTACTTAATGTAATTAATTTAATTTAAGTAATTAATAATTAAGTTGTAATTAAGGATCATTAATTAATATAATTAATGATGTAATTAAGATTGATTAATTAAGCAATAATTAATAAATAAAGTAATTAATTAAGAATTAATGTAATTAATTATAGTTGATTAAGTTAATTAATTTTAGTTAATTAATTAATGATGTAATTAAAGGTTAATTACTATAAGTGATTAAGGATAATTAATTTGAGTAATTAATTAAAGATAAATTACTTGGATGTAATTAAAAGATAATTAATCAAAGATGATTAATTGAAATGAATTATTAGAGGATAATTAATTAATTGATTGTAATTAATTAATGGTTAAGTAAGAAGGATTTATAAAATGAAGTAATTAATTTAATTCAATTTAAATTAATTAGAGATGATATAAATCATTACTTATGAATGGGTGATAGTATTGAATACTTGGCATTGATTGATATCTCTGATGAGATATATGCTGTATGATATGGATGTTAGTTGAATTGTATGGATTATCTGATAATGTTGATTATCTGTTGTGAATTATCTTTCTTTGTGTATAAAGATAATTGAATTGAATTGTTTTAACCTTTAAAACAACTTGGCCTTAAAAGATACGCTTTGGATTTCGATGAGACCGGGATCGGGTTTCCGTATACCGGATTTCCAGGTCTGGAGACCCGAATACCACATCGATCCAAATTAACGATAGGTCGTGAATCAAGTGAAGATGAAGATTCAGAGTGCAAGGGTTATTGTCGTTAACTCTGAGGGTGATTCCAAAACGAGTGTAACGAGATAATGCCTTCGGTTTCGTTCGAACCCAGAACGAACTTATATGGACCGAATGCTTTCAGCACATCGTCAGGTGGACGATGAGCATTCTAAGATAGATGTGTTATATTTAAAGGTAATCGTGACCTCAAGCCTCACAAACCGGGAATGGCTAAAACAGGGGAGGTGCAGCAAGGTTAGTGGGTAGCACCCAAGTAGGACAAGGTTACCTCTGTCTAGATGTCCCTTTCTATTTTCGACTTAGTGGTGCGGTTGCTGATCCCAACCGTGAGGTATCTTGTGCGGGAATTATCCAGTAAGGGATGTTCCGACCTTGTGTTGCAGGGGATTGGGAGTGATCCTCGGTACGGTGATCTAGGCCACGTACTGTGACGGGCGGTACCCCGGTAGCCCTGCCATTGTATGGAATCCAAACTCCAATAAGTGCCGTACGTATTAGTTGTGCCCAACTATGTTGGAAAGTGAGATGTAAGCATTTCAGCTATTTCTGTATTTTACTTGAAAACCCTAGACCCTATTATAATACAATCGAATTTCCTATCAAATGTTTTGGTTAGCGTAAGGTAAAAACTTACCCATGTTTATTTGTGGGAAGTCTTACGTGATACCTTTTCTTTCAAAAGGTTTTGAAGTTAAACAAGTTTAACCTGTTACTCACACCAGACCCATGTCTGACCCAAGTTGTTTATTTCTGTTTTATAAACTCTTGGGTACTCAAATTTTTACGAGTAGCCAAGGGATTCAGGTTAGCCTTGATGAATTGTGGAGGAGCAATGGAGCAGGAGGCTTCAGCGTTGTAGATATAGATAGTAGTTTCCGCTGTGTTGATCTTGTTTAGATCTTTGTTTTGTATTGGGATGTAATAACTAGACAGATGTTTATAACTGTCTAGTATATGATATGTAATCTGTGTAACTCTGATAAGTGTTGTATATGATACTATGTAATATTTATGTGATATAATATATTTTGTTCGTTTCCGCTGTGAGTATTTGTGTTTGTTTCTTTTCTCTTCTTCTCTTTTCTACTTCTCACCCCCTTTCTTTCTTATTAGCGATACGACTTTCTATGGAGATAAAGTCGTGGTCGTTACAGTGGTATCAGAGCATAGGTTGAGCGAATACCTAAGCTATTGGTTAAGTGAATATCAGAACACTAGGTTGAGTGAATACCTAGGTTCAGAAGGATTGTTCATTAGAGATAGGATCTGTAGCAACCTATTTGAGTCTGAGTATATATATATACGAGAGCGCGTATTTGTTAGTTATATAAAATGGTTTTATATTGTGTTAATTGATCGGTTGAGTGGTATATGGATTCTGGTCAATACGAGTAGCTAACGTTATTGATAGGGATCTCTAAACACTTGGACCAGGCCAACGGACACAATATTGTTTTAAAAAGATAGATGAAATAATTTTACCCAAATATAATTTCTATATAAAAAAAGTATCATTTTAAATGTATATGGTATTTGTAATGATTGGTTGAGATGATAATAATTTATCATCTAGGATTAGGAGTCTGAGTGTTGAGGTTGGAAGTGTATTTGTCGAGACTGTAAACCTAATACCGTCTCGAGTGAACTTTGCAATTGTAAGGATTTCACAATCTCTGAAGAAAAACCTGTTAAGGTTCGGAGTTTATCTTTGGAGTTGGATGAGTAGAGTTGGATCTGTCGGTCGAGCAGAAGCGAGTGATGGTATCTTTGTAACTTCTGGAAGGAGTAGCTGTGTGATATGATGTAGTGACAATGGATGTTTCCGAAGATATTTTCTTTGGAACAAGCTTAAGGAAGTGTATCTGCTTCGGTGTTGTGGCTGAGTTCAGCATGAAGTTTCTGCTTTGATTTGGAGTCCGAGTTTCTCGAAGAGCTGTGGATAAGAGCATCAGTGTCAGCAGTGCAGCTCGGAGTATTCTGTGATGGCAGGAAGTTTTCTGGATGAGCAGTTTTTCTGGAAGTGAAGTTCAGAAGCAGCAGAGTGGATCCATTTCTTAGATGGATTGGATAAATAAGTGTAAGCTGTTCTGATTGGTAAAGAGAGAACAGTCTGTTTGGAATTAGGATGGGTTGATCGTAAAAGTGACTTGCGATTGCTGAGTATTCTCTTGGGTTGTCAGAGTTTTTCTGGATGTCTTCAGAGAAGTCAGAAGTTTGTCCGCATCTGAAGGTTGAGTTTTCTTATCGACTGGATTCCAAGAGTGATACCGGTGGTTCAGTCTAGTGGAAGGATGTTTTCCTAGAGATAGAGTTGGTGAAGCAACTCAAGTTTTGCTGGAATATCTGAGTTTTCTTTTATGGATCAGTGAACCTTATTTCTAGAAGTGAGTTGTCCAGTCTGTGCTTGTGTTCTACCTCAGATCAGAGTTGAGCAGCGAAAGCAGTTTGGAGTGTATCTCTGGATGGGAGAAGTAAGTTTGGAATCTACTGATAGTTGTGAAGTAGAGTTATATTTGGATCTCGTCTGTGTTCTGATTTGGATAAGTATTTGGTCTTTTGAATTGAATTGTCAGTTTGGATAACTGAAATTCATTGAGTTTTACGTATCTCTGAGGGAATACGTATTTGATCTATCTCTTGTTTTAGAATCTGCAGTTTTGGGAAGTTTGGTAGTTGAGTCAGACTCGTCTGTAGTCTGATATTCTGTTTAGTTCTGTAGATCTAGATGAGTAGGAGATCTATAGCTTAGTAGTTTAGATTGTTTGTAGAGCGAGTATCCCGATATATATATACTTGGGAAAACTCGAGGTATTTTATCTAGAATTTAGTCTAGATAGTTAGAATTGTTTGATTGGATGATTTGGTTGCTATGGTTGCTAGCATATGGATGATAGTATATGCTGGTGTTTTAAATTAAAATCTTTAATAAGATTATTAAATTACCTTTGTTTAAAATTTCGGGGACGAAATTATTTTAAGGGGGAAGGAATGTAATATCCCGAAAATTTTAACAATATCAATTTAATAATCTGTTGAATAATTAAATTGATATTGATGATCTTTGATAATAAAATTTGAATTTAATTTAATAATCTAATTAAATAAGTATCAAATATGTTAATTTCAAATAATAAGTATAATGTATTATTTTTAATATGTATGAATTTTAAAAGACTATAGAATTGTTATTTTTAAATTGATAAATAATTGTATATTTTAATTGAATCTTAGGATCTAATTTAACTTGAATTTGAATTTAAGTTTTGAAATTCAAAAGAATAGATATTTAAATTGTTTTGGATTTTAGAATATTTGTATAAACTTTTATGTATAAAATATAATTAGCTTTTGTTTCTCTTTAAAAAGTAATATATATAGATAAGTGATTAAATAAATAAGAAAAGGACTTTTTATTTACTTTTAAAATAAATATAAATATGAGTAATTACTTATAAGACATGTGTCATTTATCTAAAGCTTTGTAAAACATGTGTAATTAAATAAACAAATGTATAGGACAAGTGTCCTTATTTATTTTCATTTTCTTTTATTTTATAAAATCTAAAATATACATGTATGTAAACATTTGCATTTCTTCAATTCATTCTTTCTAAATTCTTTTTCAAAACCAAGAGAACTCAAAATCTTCTTCTCTAAATACAAATCTGAAACAAATCAGATCAATACCTTTCTCAAACATTCTCTAAATTAAAATCTGAAATCAGTAAACAAATTTTCCTCAAACCAGAGATTATCAAAATCAAATCTCTGTAAACCATTTTCCAAAATCTAAAACAAAGTTCAGCCTGCATGTTCTTTAGTCTGGAAGAAATTCTAGAATCATTTTAAAGCCAGTCTGCAATCATCTCAAGCCTACCTGCAATTCTTTTCATCTCTGAAAGGAATTCTTACTGTCTGCATTCATTCTTCAAACTGGAGGCCAACATGCGTGTAGATTTAAAGCAATTTAAAGATTCAACAATTCAAGTTTTAAATCAAGAGGCATTCAAGTTAAAGTTCAAAACAGTTTAAAATTTCAAAAGCTTTTCAAAATTAAAGAAACTGCCTCTGTTCATACAAATCAGGTGAGTAACATTACTATTTCTAAAAGTTTAGGTTATGAATAAGATTGCATGTTAAATTGTTGTGATAAATATGTATTGTTTGTATGTGCAAGTTAAATTTGTTGTGAGAACTATGGATGTATTGTATGCATGTATGATATTGTTCCCTGTTCTGTTTTGTTGCTCAGACTCCAGGATTTTTTTTAAATCTCTTACCAATTGATCTAGTTCTTGTTGAGACTAAACTTATAAACAAAAGTTGTTGATTTTCATAGAGGAATGTTTAAAAATTTTAGTTAAGTCAAATTTTAAAACCAACTATCTCTATAAAACAAAAACCACAGAGCAATATTTATATAAGTGGAAACCCAAACATTGTAATTCGTAAATCCAAGATTATAAATGGAATTCATAAGCTAAAATATGATTTTTAGCATTGAAATCAAAATTTATAGTTTAGTAATGAAGGTGCAGTTCTGGTTTAAGATAAAAATAAATATTTGGGAAATTCTGTTAATCTTGATAGTTTGGTAAGTTGAAATCTTCAGTAGTGATGGTAGAATGATCGAAGATTCAGGGAAAATTACTAGAATTTGAATTAATGATTCGAGACAAAAATGATTTGGGATTTAAATTTTTAACCCTAGTTTTTAACTGTCGTGATAATTTGATCACCACGTCTTCCCTAGTGAATCGAGTGTATTAAGGTTTGGAGAGAGGGAAGTTGGGTCGCAGGCGAGGCTGTGGACGGCGGTGGAGGATCTCTGATGGACGGAGTGACGTGGGGGAAGTGTTGACAGGTTTTAGTGATGGTTTAGACTTTTGGTTCCAGGTTTTTGAAAATCAAACTCGATTTCGATTTCGCGAATGGATTAAAGGTGGGAGGATCGTAATAGGGTTTGGGGTTGATCGTCGACTGGTGGGGGAAGTCGTTGATGGTCGGAGTTGATGTGGTTGATCGTGCACGTGCACGCGATCGAGTATGTATCTGGTGATGTCTGGTTGTTAGCAGAGAAATGCTCGAGTTTTTCTCGAGTTATTTCGAGTGATGTTCGAAGTATTTAGAGAGGCGACTCGAAGGAATTTTGAGGGGTCTCGAGTATTTTTAGTGGTTGCCAGGTTTTTGAAAAAAACCTGTCTGTTTAAATTTAACTAAACTTAAATTTGTAAGAAAGATTAAAAACTGGAAGTTAAGTCAAAGTTTTAATACTTGGAGTAAGGTTTAGTTTTGAATTTTAGATGGAGAAATAAAATAAGTTTTATAAATTTAAATATGAATTTGTTTAGCACCCTTTTAAACTTCTTTATGAATGAGTATTTCTTTAACTTGTAAATTAAAAGAGATTTAGAAATGTTATTTTAAACGTTGTTAAAGATAATTTGTTTTCAATTTAAATCTTTAAATTTAAAATGAAATTTTGAAGGTAAAATTAAAGTAAATTGATTTAAAATACTTTGTAAATGAATAACTTGATTATTAATAAAACAAAGTTTTATCTTAAAGTAAATTAGAGATTTGTGTTCATTAAATTTATAAGGAAATTTAATGGATAATTAATTTATTTGATTAATTGATCATTTGGATTAATTAATAGATAATTAAAGGTTTAAACTAATTAATTAACGATTAAGATTAATTAATTAGAATAATTAATTTGTAATTAAGGATTATAAATTAGAATATTAATTAATGATTAAGAATTAATAAAGTAATTAAATATTAATTAAGTTATGGTTAACACTTAATTAATTAAATAAATTAGATTAATTAATTGGTTATTAAGATTTATTAATTTGAAATTAATAATAATTAATCTAAGTTAATTACTTAAGAAAAGTAATTAAATAATTGTTAATGAAGGTCATTAACTATGGATTATTAAATAATTAATTAATGGGATTAATTTTGATTATTAATTAGATTAATTAATTAAGGATAATCATTATGGAATTGTTTAAAGTGTAATTACTTAATGAAAGAAATTAAGAAATAAATTACTCATTTGTAATTAATTAAGTTAATTTGATTAGTTAAGTTAATTAATTAAGTTTAATTAATTTAGAATAATCAAATGGATTGATTTGATAAATAATTACTTAATGTAATTATTAAGGTATGATTATTTAGGGAAGTAAATAATAAATAATTGCTGAAAGTAATTAATTGAATGGTGATGTATTTATGGAAGTAATTTAAGATTTATTACTTGTGAATTAATCAAGGGATTAAGAAATTAATTAAGGAGTAATTAATTTAGTTAAATAAAGTAATTAAGGGTAATTAATTACTGATTGAAGATTAATCAAGGTGATTAATAAATATTGTTTAATTAAAGATTAATTACTTAATGTAATTAATTTAATTTAAGTAATTAATAATTAAGTTGTAATTAAGGATCATTAATTAATATAATTAATGATGTAATCAAGATTGATTAATTAAGTAATAATTAATAAATAAAGTAATTAATTAATGTAATTAATTAAGAATTAATGTAATTAATTATAGTTGATTAAGTTAATTAATTTTAGTTAATTAATTAATGATGTAATTAAAGGTTAATTACTATAAGTGATTAAGGATAATTAATTTGAGTAATTAATTAAAGATAAATTACTTGGATGTAATTAAAAGATAATTAATCAAAGATGATTAATTGAAATGAATTATTAGAGGATAATTAATTAATTGATTGTAATTAATTAATGGTTAAGTAAGAAGGATTTATAAAATGAAGTAATTAATTTAATTCAATTTAAATTAATTAGAGATGATATAAATCATTACTTATGAATGGGTGATAGTATTGAATACTTGGCATTGATTGATATCTCTGATGAGATATATGCTGTATGATATGGATGTTAGTTGAATTGTATGGATTATCTGATAATGTTGATTATCTGTTGTGAATTATCTTTCTTTGTGTATAAAGATAATTGAATTGAATTGTTTTAACCTTTAAAACAACTTGGCCTTAAAAGATACGCTTTGGATTTCGATGAGACCGGGATCGGGTTTCCGTATACCGGATTTCCAGGTCTGGAGACCCGAATACCACATCGATCCAAATTAACGATAGGTCGTGAATCAAGTGAAGATGAAGATTCAGAGTGCAAGGGTTATTGTCGTTAACTCTGAGGGTGATTCCAAAACGAGTGTAACGAGATAATGCCTTCGGTTTCGTTCGAACCCAGAACGAACTTATATGGACTGAATGCTTTCAGCACATCGTCAGGTGGACGATGAGCATTCTAAGATAGATGTGTTCTATTTAAAGGTAATCGTGACCTCAAGCCTCACAAACCGGGAATGGCTAAAACAGGGGAGGTGCAGCAAGGTTAGTGGGTAGCACCCAAGTAGGACAAGGTTACCTCTGTCTAGATGTCCCTTTCTATTTTCGACTTAGTGGTGCGGTTGCTGATCCCAACCGTGAGGTATCTTGTGCGGGAATTATCCAGTAAGGGATGTTCCGACCTTGTGTTGCAGGGGATTGGGAGTGATCCTCGGTACGGTGATCTAGGCCACGTACTGTGACGGGCGGTACCCCGGTAGCCCTGCCATTGTATGGAATCCAAACTCCAATAAGTGCCGTACGTATTAGTTGTGCCCAACTATGTTGGAATGTGAGATGTAAGCATTTCAGCTATTTCTGTATTTTACTTGAAAACCCTAGACCCTATTATAATACAATCGAATTTCCTATCAAATGTTTTGGTTAGCGTAAGGTAAAAACTTACCCATGTTTATTTGTGGGAAGTCTTACGTGATACCTTTTCTTTCAAAAGGTTTTGAAGTTAAACAAGTTTAACCTGTTACTCACACCAGACCCATGTCTGACCCAAGTTGTTTATTTCTGTTTTATAAACTCTTGGGTACTCAAATTTTTACGAGTAGCCAAGGGATTCAGGTTAGCCTTGATGAATTGTGGAGGAGCAATGGAGCAGGAGGCTTCAGCGTTGTAGATATAGATAGTAGTTTCCGCTGTGTTGATCTTGTTTAGATCTTTGTTTTGTATTGGGATGTAATAACTAGACAGATGTTTATAACTGTCTAGTATATGATATGTAATCTGTGTAACTCTGATAAGTGTTGTATATGATACTATGTAATATTTATGTGATATAATATATTTTGTTCGTTTCCGCTGTGAGTATTTGTGTTTGTTTCTTTTCTCTTCTTCTCTTTTCTACTTCTCACCCCCTTTCTTTCTTATTAGCGATACGACTTTCTATGGAGAGAAAGTCGTGGTCGTTACATCTTTTTTGGTCAAAAGTGAGTTTAAATGATGTGTTTATCATACGTATGGCTTATTTGTGCTATTAATTAGTTCAACATAAGCCATCAAACTTTAACACACCACTTAAACCACTTACTAACTCTCATGAAAACAACAACAAAGTTGAAAATGAAATCAATTTTAAGCATGACCTATTAACTATTGTTTAGAAATATAGGCCATCAAATTTTAATTTCACATTCACTTCATTACCATCATCATATGTAGATGAAGAGGTAATTATTGCTTGTGATTGTTTAAGCATAGCCTATTTGTTATGAACAACATAGACTATCAAATTCAACATGAAACAATAAATCACATCAACATTCCTTTAAGCACAAAAGAGATCAAAATTATCAAAATGTTGAAGCTACATGATTAGAGGCTTCATTATCCCTAAATTGAAGGGGTTAAGCTCTCATTTTTGTTATCATATGAACAAATGTAGCTAGCAACATGAAAGCAAAAAGAAAGGAAAATTAAAGCTAATGGAAAAGAGAAGCTAATTAACAAGAATTAAAACTAATCTACTTTGCATGAATGTAAACTTCACTACTAGCATAAGAAGGAAAGAAGAATGTAAATAAAAGAGAATTAACATTGCATAAAAGAGAAAAATTACATGAAATAAAATGGCTAAGTAGCCATGGAAAAAGAAGAGAGAAAAGCTTTGATTTATTTCCTAAGCTAAAAACTAAGTAAGAGAGACTAAGGGAAGGGGAGGGTTACATGAAGATATGGGGTATTTATACAAGTGTTAAACCCTAATTCTTATTTTTGGGGAATTCCCAAAATACCCTTGTAGGAAGTGTGGTGGCCAAGTTATCATTAGCTTCAATAATCCCTCACTTAAATGTACATGAAGCCATTAATTCCATAAGCATGTGCATTAGCCTCTAATTTGTACATTAAGGTAGGTGGGCAGGTGGGGTCCTCCATTATCTTCACTTTGAATTATTTCCATCTTCATTTGTTCTCTTCACTCTTGTGCATGCATATATCATCATGTAACCACTTGTATATGAAGCCAAATTCCTATAAAAAATATAGAAATTTCTAATTAAATTTCCTCAAATTAATATATGCACAAAAATGACCATTTTGCCCTTGGATGAAGATGAATATGTGACGATTTGAAAATAAAATGAATTTTGGTTTAAACAAGTTAAAATACATGATATGACCATTTATTTAATTTAAATAGATTAAATATGGTGGTAAAAATATACACATTTACGTGCACATCAGTATGCTCCGGAGCAAACATTTCACCCTCTTCCAACTCCGAAAACCTTCTAAACAAAGTTGACTTAGCTGCTTCAGACATAAATTTCTCCTCGAACATATCTCCAAAGTCGGCCCGAGTAAGTTTCTCTTTAGGTACTCCCATGGTAACAAAGTTTCATCGATATAAAGCAGCTCTTTGCAACTTCCTTGAAGCTAATCTCCTCTTCTAAACATCATTCAGCCCCAAGTCAGCAAAAAAATTCTCACACTAAAAAGGTCAATCCTTCACTTCAATAGCATTCTTCATCCCTTAGAAGCCAATCCTCCAGATCAATACCCAGCTTAATGCGACATAGTTATTGCGAGCACCACTTTAGGCACAACATCTCCCACATTACCAGCATTACCTCTAATCAGTCTAACCGCTGCTCCATGTTGCGTTAAATTAACAAAAAATTGGCACATTATCCCTATGTCAACTGGTGCAGCTCTAGCACCCACATTAGCATTTGAATTAGTATTGGTTGTTCAATTAGCATTTCTATCATTCGCCCAAACATTTCCTCTGTTGTGGTCCTTCCGCATCCCAAGTTTTGTCTTTCACTTCTGATATCCATTTCTCGTAATTTCCACACAAGTCTTCGTGAAATACAAAAGATTGGTCTAAGATAGAGGGAGAGTATAAATAGATATACATACTTATATATAGCAAATAACAAGTACATTACTCTAACACTATCCCATTTCCTAGTTTATTCTTTCAGTTTTGTGTTCTTTCTTATTTCTTTTGGGTTAGTCACTTTCTTTTGAAATAGGGTTTGATGAAAATGATATTGGTCTTGCCTCATATACTTTTGATTTTGATTCAGTTGCTTTGGATGCTTCTACCATCGAGGATGCACTAGAAATGAGTCAGTGACTATTACAGTGATTAATGTAGGGTTTAATATGGTCGTGTGCATTAATATTGAAAATGATGTAGTGACCGATGTAATAGTTAATGCAGTGGATACTAGTGATGCTGAATATGATGCATTGACTAGTATAGGGATTAATGAAGTGGAGATTGTTGATTCAGAAAATGTTGCAGGGGTTAATGCGATGGTTAATGAGGTAGAGGGTATTGATTAGGAAAATGTAATAGTGGTTATGGAAATAGTAAATGCAGTGGACAGTAGGTTTGTAGGGAATGTTGAACAGGTTGTTGTAACAAGAGGAGAAAATGTTAGTGCAATGTGGGGAGATGATTCTTCTTATATGGCTGTAACATCCCCTATCTTGAGGCCCGAAGCAAAGCGCTACAGATGCTACAGTCATCTATAGTATTTACTTCTGGTGATAAATTACGGTAATGTTAATGGTCTCCTTAATATCAGAAGCACATGAATATGAAACAAAATCACAGATTCAAAAAACAACTTTTGCTGACTACGTTTCAAAACATGTTTCACAT
The DNA here is from genome assembly GCA_030737815.1 of Allium fistulosum. Lineage (NCBI taxonomy): Eukaryota > Viridiplantae > Streptophyta > Magnoliopsida > Asparagales > Amaryllidaceae > Allium > Allium fistulosum. Next base: position 1,139,002,158 of record CM060902.1, on the reverse strand, counting down.
TCCATTACATAATCCCAAAACGTACCCCATGTTTCAATCAAATATAATTATCAAAAAATATGCCAAGGGCGACATGTGAAGATGCCCTCTTGGATGATCAGAGTACTAAATAGACAAAAACTGACTTAATACATCATAGTGGAAATAAACAAAATAGCTCCTAAATAGTTATCCATGCCTCCTGCACATCTACGAAAGCTTTATTCGTCCACCTACTAAAACCGGTAAATCCTCAACTCTCAACCTACTCAAATCAATTTTGAGCACCCGAGAGTTTAAGGGGAAAACCATAAACTTCGAGTCAGACAAAAAGCCTGGTGTGAATAATACTATACATCACGGTTATCTAATATTAAGTGAGACCACACCCCTTAGCAGAATGCGTTTCCCCTCAATAATATCCCTTTTTAAAATATATCTTTTGCAAATCAAAATCCTGCAACCAAACTGGTTAAATCAATAATAACAATATCATGTATGCATACAAATCAGGTAATCAATGGACTATCTGTCCGAACAATATAGTTTTGTTTGGCTGACTATTAACCTTTGGCTGACTCGGGCCTATAAGACAAAATAAACAAATAATCTAACTTCTGTTTGATACTCTTCTGGATGGTCTGTCCCTAACTTACTTTTCCCAAAGTCAATTGATCCTAATGGTTTTGCAGGCTCACCAATAACCCGTCTTTACTCTGTATATTCCTTTCTGTGTGTAACATCATTTTAGTCTCACCTGGACAATGCCCTACACACCGGAATTTTGGACTTATATTAGTTAGGGACTACTAGCTAAATTATAAGGCGCGACCCCATACCAGTCCCATCTGATATTCTAGTATCTGAGTCATTTACATAGGGTCGACTACCCCATCAAATGTTCCTTCAAAAATTTTCTTTCAAATTGATTTAACTCTTTAAATCATACTTAAACAAGGAAAATATACTCTATGATTTACTCAAATCACTTTGCCATGTTATATATACTTTACACAAAACACTATTGATGAACACATTCGAAACCCTTATTTAAAAGCTTTAAACAACCGATTTCGAAACCTTTGAAAGTACCCCTTTTGAAACCATTGAAAGTACCTCTTTCGAAACCATTGAAAGTACCCCTTTCGACACTAGTAAACTACTTTACCTTATAAACTTAGTCCGAAAGCTATATCATTTGAAAGCATTCTTTTCGAAAGCAAAGAAAGCGCATTTCCTTTGAAAGCAAAACAAGGTCTCGATTCGAAAGCCATGTTTCGACTCTATACCTTTCGCTTATCTCCAATCCACTACATACCAAGTCTTCGATACTATGTGTATTACTTTCAAACTGGTTGGAGGTGGAAGTATGTAGTCGAAAGGTAGCTGTCGAAAGCGGCGAAACAACAAAAGCCTTGTAAAATTGATTTTTTACTTTAAAAAGTAATTTCTTTTCAACTAACCTGCTTTGTTTGTCAGCATATGATTGGTTGCCAATTTCTTTGCCAAAATATTTCCTAAAAAAGCTGCCGAATTTCAGAATTAAACAATTTAAAACATTTACGAATTACCCTTTCTCCTTTAATAAACATATAAGACATTTAAGTCCTATACCTTAAATAATTTTATATACTTATTAAAACACTTAGGAAAAATCTACAAAAATTCCAATAAATCACTTTTAATATGTTTTCTAACATATTTAAATTTCTGACCCAAAGCTAATATATAATAGCCGTAATTAATTTTACACCTAGTTAACCATTTTCTTACTAGAAAATTCATAATAAATGCACAATAATTTGGAAAATTATGATACTTGAAACCCATCTCTAAAATATTATTCCTGACCTTATATCAAAATCGCAAGGCATTTAGATGTCATTTAATAGGTTTTTCAAGTTAAATCTTATCATAAATCCTATATGAAATAGCATAAATCATCAACAAGCATATATATCCATTTAAACAACCAAAACATGGCAAAACATTTGCAAAATATATTTGGATATCATCTAAAACCGAAAACAATATAATGAGATGTAACCTATTCACCTTTAGCTTGTGATTAAGGAGTTGAGGTTTGCTTCTTGAATTAAGTTGATTAAGCTTCCTTCACTTAGTTCTTGCTTATCTTCCTTTAAATTCCCTTTAATGGTGGTCGGTCTCTTCTTAGATTTAGTTTTGTTTATGAACTTGTAAAATGAAAGTGCATGACGGTTTATGGTATTAGAATATGACTTATTCCTATCTTGCTCTTATCAACAACCCTTACTTATTTCATTTTATTTTCCTTTAGTTCATTGTCTAAATTGGCACGACTACCCACTATTAACACAAATCTCAATCCCTTAGCCATTTATATTATTTCATTTAATTTAACTAATTAAATGTCCTAAATAATGTTAATTAAAATTAGGGTCGTTACAGACTCCCCTCCTTGAAGAATTTCGTTCTCGAAATTACAGTACATATCAAATCAATCATAAAGGTAAAACATACCATGAAACAGATTAGGATAAGCATCTCTAATTCTGCTCTCAGTTTCCCAAGTAAGTCTCTCTCATCGTCGCTCCACTGGACTTTAACTAATCTGACTGTCTTGTTCCTTAGCCTCTTCCATCTCTCGCGACTATATGAACTTGTTTTCTAACTATAGTTAAATTCGGCTCCACTACTAAGTCATCTAATACAGTCGGTGCTATAGTAGTCTCCAGATCTCGAATACACTTTCTCAGATGAGAAACATGAAAAACATTATGAACTCCTGCTAAACTATTCAGTAACTCTACTCTATATGCGAGTTTCCCGATCCTTTCTACAATAGGAAATGGTCTAACAAATCTTGGTGCCAATTTCCCTGATTTCCCGAGTCGAATTACACCTTTCATCGGTCATACCTTGATGAAAACATGATCCCGAACTGAGCACTCTAAGTCTTTCCATCTCTTATCTGCATAACTCTTCTGCCTAGACTGAGCTTCGCTCGAATTAACCTAATCTTCTCTGCAGCTTCTCTAACCAAATCTGGACCAAGAACCAACCTATCTCCGGTTTCCAACCAACAAACGGGAGATTTGCATGCCTTCCATACAAAGCTTCAATGGTGCCATCCCTATACTAGCCTTATAACTATTGTTAGATGAAAACTCGACTAAGTGTAGATGGTCTTCCCATGATCCCCCAAAATCTATCACACAAGCTTGTAACAAATCTTCTAAGAGTTTTTTAACTCTTTCCGTTTGCCCATCTGTCTGTGGATGGTAAGCGATACTCATTTTGATCTTGGTACCCAAAATCTCTTATAGACTCTTCCAGAACTCGCTAGTGAATAAGGAATCTCTATCACTTACTATACTACTATGAATCTCATGCAGTCTAACTACATTCTTCATAAATAACTTAGCTAAAACAGGTACCATCCTGGTTGACTTAACTGGAATGAAATGAGCACTCTTGGTTAACCTGTCCACTATGACCTACGTACTTTCATTTCCTCTATTTGACCTCGGCAACCCATCTATAAAATCCATTGAGATAGAATCCCACTTCCAAAATTGAACCTCTAAAGGCTAAAGTAACCCACTTGGTTTCTGATGTTCGGCTTTTACTTGTTGGCAGTTCAAACACTATTTCACCCATAAGCCTACATCCCTCTTCACACCTTCCCAGAAGAAACTTCTTTTCATGTCCTGATACATCGTAGTTCCTCCCGGATGAACAGTGAAATTCGAACGATGGCATTCTCCATGAACTTCCTTCCTAATGTTTCCCACATTCGGAACACATAACCTTCTTTTCTTCTTCAACCACCCATTCTGGTCAAGATTAAAATCTTTCAAGTCATTGCTCTCTGTTCCATCCCTTAACTTTCTGATCCGTTCAACTAATAATGTGTAACGACCCGTAAATTTTAAGTTTTATTTATTTAATTAATTAAATTGTTGTGAATTTTTGAACAATAAAATTCGAAAATAAAAATTTAATATTTGGAATTCGTCTTCTCAAACATAGCAACTGGTAAATTTTCATCGGAAGCTATGCAAGTAAATTTTATTGTGTAATTTTATTCCAATTTATATCAGTAAAAATTGAAGGTAATAAAATGTTTTTCCAAACCTGAATATTTTTCTATAGAAAATTTGTAAATCATCTTTTGAGTGAGATGTCATCTTTCATTTCGTCAAATTCTGACTTCTATTGCTCCGTCGATCTTATTTTCGACGATAGAGCAGCATTTTCGTACCGATATCGACTTTAGATCGGATGATCATACCACTGATATCTGTATACCATTTTGATCGTCTTGTCGTTCTGATCTCTACGGTATATTCAATTTTGTGTTTGGAAGTTCGATACGAAGCGGAATCCGTGAAAAGGCAACCGTATCGGTATCGGTTTCTGTTTTTTCATATTTTACCGTGAGACTCAAATAGCCATTGGCTTTTAAAATTCCGAGATTTTTACCCTATGACTTTTTCTTTTCAACTTTAACTAATGGTATTCATTAAATTGTTTTCGGTGTTTGTTCATTTGCTTTAAACCAATGTTTATATTTTTCCTTCGTTCTTTCCCATTTTCTTCACTTCCGCCTAGACCAGCCTCTTCATCGCCTCTTTCCCCTTGCGCATGCCCACCAGATAGCTGCACCACAGGCCGCCATTTATCTCCGCCACTTCCACTCCTCTGCCAGTGCATGACAAGCTCACACAACCCGCAAGCCGTGTCTTCCTTCCTCCCTGTCAACACGCGAACCTCGCAAGCCGCACCCATTCGACTTCCATCCATAGCCTGCTGCCTTGGTCGAGCAAACACCAGACCCATTCGTTGCAGGCTCTGTTTCCTCCATCGGCCCCAGCGACCTGACCTTTTCCCCGTCACCCGATCCAACTCTTAGCTTCTCTATGTAAAATATAGGTGAGCCTGTGCACATTTACATTCATGTATGATTTCTACATGCATAAACTCTACCAGTTTCTCTCTTTACCTTTTGCTTTCAACAGTGCTTGTATATGTATAATACGTTATATAGAGTTATATATATATATTGGCTAGTATATATGTGTATATGTTGCGTTATGTTGATGTGAGTATTGGTTTTGAACTGTAATATTATATATATATATATATTATTTTAAAGGTTATAAAAGTTTATATAAACCTTTATTTAATTTCCAAGTATACATATACTTGTTTGTATATGATTATTTTCAGACTTTCAAGTTTACAATGTGTGTTTTATATATATTATAGTTTCAATGTATCTGTTGTATAAATTATATTATATATATATATTAGTATTTGTATTCGTTAGTTGTTTGACTTCATATATATGCTTTATATGGAGTATGGAGTCTGTATAACTATTTACAGAGACATATATTTGTTTGAGGTATTTAACGTGTACATATATAATCATTGTTTTAAAATGTTGCTTTGTACTGTCTTATTTTATATATAAGTAAGTATTGGTTATACTGATTTTCTATTATATAAATATATATATATAAAGTAGTTTTGGCCGTATTGTTATTTGTGTCTTAAAGTTGTGTTAAGTTGAATACTGATTTTAGAAATATATATATGATGTAATAAACTGTTACCTTAACATTTCTTTTGATCTATATCGATATATAAAAGTATATAAGTTGTGTACAATCTGTTATTGGTAAGATTTAAAGGTTATCTGCTAGTTATAACATAAGCTGAAAAAAATTCTACATTGTTAGTTTATATATGTATTTATACATTTTATAAGTATTGACTGGCTTTATTTTTACACCATGTAAGTTTAGATATATATAGACCGGTTACTTTATAGGTTATATATAGTTATTTATAAGTCAGGAACTATATATGCCAATTTATATAAGCTTTTATTTCAGGATATAGTATGTATACATATTTGATTTTTGGATATGTGAGGTTAATTTAAAAACAATGATTTTTGATATATTTATATAATTTAATATGTGTTTGAAATATAAAATATGATATATATATATATATGTATATATATAGTTATATATAGTTATATATACGAGTCCAGTTATATCCATTTTCTTTATCGATCCAGCTCTGACTTGTTCTCGTCAATTCTGATTTATCAGTTTTGTTCGACGATTTGTATCCATCGTGCTTTGCTTCGAAATTCGTGCTTGGATTCGTAACTCAATTTCATTTTCTATCTTCTCCAGCTTTAGAAGGTGAGTTTTATCACTTTAGACATATATACTTATACGATTGTGAAACGATGACAAGTGAGTCTGTATAAATTGATATGTTATTCATATATGCATGTGATATGTTATATGATGTTAAATACTGCTTATATATTTGTTACATCACCTGATATGATATTATTTGCTATACTGTTCATTTTATTTACTGTATCTCACACTGCAAGTTCCCTATCATTATGGGTTGAAATGATACATACCCGAACGGACTTTAGAATAAGGAAAAATCATTACGGGCTGAAATGATAGGCTCGAGTGATTTTTATTGTATTTGATTTACTTGGGTGTAATAACCCGCTTTTCCGTACCCCTTGAATAGACACTAATCTCCATCTATTTACTCAAGGTGAACGAAAAACCGAACCATTAGGGTTTTAAAAGAAGAGGTAGAAGAAAAGATAGAAGAAAAGAGAAAGAAGAAACAAAAGAACAACATCAGAACAGAAACAATATCAGAATCTCACATATCGCAGCGGAACAATATACAATAGATAATTACTAGTCTTTTAAAACAAAGAACTATATCAGTTTATACATACATCAATCAACAGAGTCAATATACAACAATGGACAGTTATATAACTTGTCCTCATACAGAATACACAGCGGAATAAATCTATCAGATACAAATACTACGTCTCGCCATCCAACTTGCTTCCAAAGCTCCAGAATATCCAGAATATCCTAATAATATAACTCTAGGCTGCCCGTGTGGAAATTGGTGGGCACCCAGAGTTTAGAAGGGAACAATAAACTCCGAGTCAGTCATGGTGACTGGTGTGAGATCGTAAAACAGTTTATCTTTCACAAAGAAAATAAAACAAATTCGCAATGCTTTTGGAAAATGAAACTACCATAAGACCTCCCACCACACACACAATGCAAACGCAGACTTGGAGGAGATTTCTTCTTATGATAGTCAAAGATGCTTACTACGCAAAATCAAATTATTTTGGATATTATCATTAGTGCATAGTGGAAAACATTTCGAAAGTAGAATATTAATCTTAGCCAGCATAGGTACCATTATATTATGCCTGCTATAGCTACCATATTAAATGGCAGGTTCTACAACCAAAACCGTACAAGGCTCGTATTGTTTCTTTGGATTTCCAACAAATGGTCAGGCTTAGGAACTTCCTTTTCCACGATGGGTACGTCCCTGGAATAGACGACCCGAGAAATAACCTAACATTACGGTTAGATCTCTGCCAACACAAGGCCGGGTTACCTCTGCAAAAATAGGTAACTACTGACACGCGTATGCCATCCCCCGATCGTCACCGATCTTCCCGAGGATCCCCGATTTCCAACAAACCACATAGATAATAATAATGCAGTAACCACAGAGGTTAAATATCTGGGCTCCATACCATGATACCACCTTTATCCAGAAGGAATGACATACACTAAGGGGCGCTACTCCCTAGAACCTTGCCGCATCCTTCCTGTTTCGACCATTTCCGGGGTGTGAGGCTCGATGAAGTCTCGTCCACAAAGCTACGCTTTCTCAAAAAGCCCTGCTTCGGGTCAAACAAAAATGATCAACCTATGATCACAAAGATATAAGATCAAACAAATGATCATATCACAAATGATCAAACACTGATCATTTCACAGCAACACTCAGTATGCCACGTTACCAAATTGGGATATATCGCTGATAAATTTCAACTACATAACCTCTGAGCTCGTACGTCTCAGAGAAGGGTGTTAAGATAAGAGAATAAATTCTCCGCCACCAACAGAAATGTATTTGAAAGAAGTCAGCTTTATATCTCAAATTGTAACGTCAGACACACAATCCATACAAGTCTGTTCCGGGATCGAACAGAACCGAAGGCACTTCTCACGAAGCCCTTGCACATCCGGATAAATTTCTAATCACGTCCGAACTTCCCGTCACTAAGGGTGATAAAACCTCTAAATTGGAGATCAGCCGATGTAGAGTAACTCGACGGTAATCCTTCCGTTTTCAAAAATATCCGGTCTTCAACACCGGTCTTCGAATGCAATTCATAACGACGTATCACATATTCGGAATGGGTTATACGACCCCATGGTCCTTTCCCGGTTAACCCGAATAGTGAGCGTTTATTTAAAAATAAGTGTGGCATTCAAATTCATCCAATCACAACAAATACCTATCTAAAGGTAATTATTGATAGTCGGTTATTTAACTATCAATAAAGATGCACAACATCATCCGATTTCAAATAATTTTCCCAAATTATTTATTCTTCAAAAATATCTTTTACTAGATATAAAATTTCCACACTTCTAAAATAAATCGATTTTTATTTTTAAACAGTCTCCCTTTTATAAATTCCATAGTGAATTTATATTTTTCAAATATCTACAGATATACGATTTTCAAATCGATTTCAATATTCAATTTCAATTCATCTTACAAAGATAAATTCTCAAAACTTTCATTTCATTTTGGAAAAGAAATTTCATACTTATTTAAAAATAAGTATTTCACAAATCATTTATTTTCAACACTTGGAAAACCTTCGATATACTTAAATCAATATTAAGTATATATTTCATTCTTTAAGGAAAACATTCGAGTCAAAACGAATGTTACGTAAAACATCGTTACGACGACTCAAAATCTCTAGTATAGGGATTCGAAATTTAAGATATATAAATCCCAATACTACATCAAAACATTTCCTTTCGGAAATCATTTACTATAACAACAGTGTTATAGTCCACCATTTCCTTATATTTTCGAAAACGCCTATTTCAACAATGAACGTTGAAATCTATGCTTTCGATTCATAATACGTTTTAAAACATCTTTAAAATGTTTAACTTCATTTTTAAAATATTACTTCCTCAAAAATGAATCCATTTTACTAAACAATATATTCACTGTCCAAAATCGTGAATATAATTTACCTAACCCCATTTCAATCATTTCTACACATTTTATCTCCATAAAAATTCGCTATCCAAAATCGCGAATATATCTCCTTTAAAAAAAATCTTATATATTTAATTTCTCAAATTCCACTGATTTCGAATTTATAAACAACGTTTATAAATTCTATTCCTACTTTATAACAACTTCGATTTGTAAATCTCCTTTATTAACAAATTCGATCCATATTTCATTTGAAGGCAAAAACCCAATTTATAAGTTAATTTCTTATAAACCTTCCATTCTACAATTTCATCCATTTTAACTTCACAATTTATAAATCTATAAATTTCATATCTTTACAACTTATAAATTTATAAATTTTCTATCTCCACAATTTATAAAAACTCGTTTAAATTCCAAAAATTTTAATTGATAAATATCAATTCTATACATCTTTTATATACATTGGTTTAATAATTCAAAAATCTCAACTTAAACCATTTTATAAATTTCTTAACTCTTAATTTCAAAAGAAATTACTTTTTTTGTTAAAATTCACAAAATCTTAACTTTTATAACTTTAAAGTTTTAACGTTCATTTATTTAAAGTAAATCAATTCAACAATTTAAATAAACGTATATTTTCAAAGATCACTTTTAAAATTTCACTTTTAAAATCAACATCGTTATTTTTAAATTTCAAAATTTGAATCCAATGATGCAACGCATTAATTAGTCCATCACAACATCAAACATCATATATCATCACATGATAACAGAATATATATCAACATCTGTAAATAAATAAATACAGTTGAGGAATCCAGTTGGATCCCTCCAACCTGTTTCCCTGCATCCAAAGACGTTAGCACAATACCAATTCCGCTCCAGTACGGAATTATCGCGGTATATGGGTTTTTATAAAAATCCGCTTACTAACGGCGCAATAGGGTCTCATCCGCTATACGAGGCGGGAAATCATCAAATCCAATATATACATATGCCAATATGTATATACTGCTATATATATAGATATATCCTATCATATCTAATAGCACATTCAAACAAATCAATCAATAACTGCAATTCAATTATAAATCTGAGTGAGAAGATCTCACCTTTGCTTTTAATTTGCAATTCATCTCTTTTTCGGCTCGACTTCCTTGATTTATACCTTGTATAAATATTTTACAACATTTATTAATATTTGAACAGATCGAATAATAAATTTTCATTTTCAACAGATTTATTAACCCGTGATTTTATTTTGATTAACAATTTCTTTTTAACGATTTATTTAACAAAAAAAAATTAGATTTAAAACTAAATTTCCTTTAATAAATTCCATTTTGAATATATAAATATATATATAATCTTGTCAATATACTAAATTCGTATTTATTTATCTTTTCAAACCCAACTACTTAAAATAATTCCTGTTTTCATCTATAGCTTACTGAAAAATACCAAAATAAATACAATATTCAAAACTGCATATATCTTACTGCATATAAATTTTATTAATATATATTTTCTTTTTTTTTTCAAACCAAAATTCATGATCTATATTTTATTTTCTTTCCATAATCTTTCCTATATATATTTAATTTAAAATGGCAGGAATATATATATATTTTTAAAACTTAATTGAAATAAAACAACCCTATATACATATCTGTATTTATATCATCTTATTTTAAATGAAATTTTAAACAACTGTAATTTTTCCAAAATTATGTATATCTACCTTACTGTACTTGCCAAAGATGAGTATCGTGACTTCCAGGCGATCGCTGCTACTGACCACCACGAAGCCTTAGCTCAAACGCCAGATATCGCCGAAGCTTGCATCTCTTCACGCACGCGAGCAACCACTGCGAACTCGAGCCCAATCGACTTCGTCGCCACCAGAACCCATGCAAACTAACTCCATTCACGCGCGCGACCACGAAGACAGTCGCGACATTGCCTCGCTCGAGTACGGCGCCTTCGCCATCAAATCGAACGCTTGCCGCCTTCGTTCGACATCCCCTAGAGACACGCGCCTCTGCCACTACAACGCGCTCTTGCGAACGAACCCTAGGCTGCGACTTCAATCGCAATTAAATCGAGATGCTCGGCTGTGATTGTTGAGGAGAGGAATAGGAGGTTGATTTTCCAGATTATCGAATTAAAAGAAAGTGAGAGCGACTCAAATGAAATAGCAGCCGTGATTTATTTGAACGGAGAGCGGCCATGGATTTTGATTTCATTTTGAATTCTTGTTCGAACGAAAATTTGAAGTGGACGCCATTTTTCATTTGATTTAAACGAACAGATCTTGATTTTGAGCGAAATAATTTCGTATAAGATTTGTAAAGGGATAGGGAGACAAGGAGTACTCGACTTTGCAGAGAGAACGTGATTTTTCAGAGAAAAGATCGTGTGCCTTACTTTTGATGTCGGCAAAAGTTTAAATTTTAAAATTTAAATCGAATTTGATTAAATTTCAATACGTTTATTCACCGTACGGTTACATAACAACTCCGATCAATACGAAATTTGAAATCCGGGAATAATACAATATTACGGACCCAATGGAACTGGTTTCGTCAAATTCCAAGACTGCGCCTCGGACGACTAATTTTAAATATCGGTTAAACGATATAAATTTCAAAACTGATCAGATCGTTTCCAAACTCAATTCTAAAGTTTCAATTATCTTCAGTATTATCAATACGAATTTTAAAAGCTTTCGAAATATCAATCTTCAACTTAAAATTGAAGATTCAAATTTTATAATTAAATAACCAAATTCAAAGTTATATCGGGAATTCAAATTAAATTACCGTTCAAATATTTAAAATTAATTAAATATTTTCAATTTAATTTGGTCAAAATTCTGGGTCGTTACAGACTTCCCCCCTTAAAAGAATTTCGTCCTCGAAATTACAAGTTAGGAAAAAAGGGTCCTTAACTCGTCTACTATCTTTCACAATCTAATAGTTTTATCAATCTTTCAAAACAAATCTTCTACTAAAGATTCGTTATCATTCAACTAATTTTCCAACCTCAATTATAGGTTTCAAACAACACTGCTTTACTTCAAAACTCAAATTTAAATTCAAATTTCAAATTTAAACTTTCAAATTTTCTCAAAAATTTTCTAACGCCCTAAATTTTCGAAAAATTTCGCCAGCGTCTCCTTTGCGCGGCTAATACAGTACGACTACAAAACGTCCCTACGGACTCTCAGATTTCAAAAAGAAAAAGAAAAAGCCAAGCGGCTAGACAAGAAATCATCAAAAACTCATATTGGAATTCAAATACTTACCTTTTGTCGAGCAATTCAAATTTATCTTCGAAATTAAATTCCAATTCCTTTATACCTGTATATCCTACTAGCCATTATATCTAGTTACATATATTCAAACCATTTCGTACATTCAATTACAAAATTTTCAATATAAACTACTTATACCTTTTTAGCTTACTATTGAAGTTGCATATTCAATTTCGTTCAATCTTTACATTTCAATTCCATTTGAATTCAATTCCAACATTTTCAATTCTATTTGAGTTCAATTTATCTTAAATTTTGAATTTCATTCCAATCAGATTTCAAATATTCTACAAGTTATCAACTTATCTACATCTTGATTTATACATCCACATTCACAATTCCATTTCATTAAGGAATTTTATTTTCAATTACCTTTTTGGAATTCTATTTTCATTTATGAATCATATTTACAATTCATATTCAAAAATTTTGTTCATATATGAATTTATTTCCTTATACTTTCAATTCACATTTATAGATTTCATTTGTTAATGAACTTCAATTCCAATCACAATTACATAATTTATATTAACAATTTCTATTTGTATAAGTTATCAACTCAATCACATTCCATAAATATTCTTATAAAGTATTCCAGAGTCTTTTCAACCTTTCAAAACCATTTTGAAAACAATTCAAATTCCATTTGAATTTCCAAACAAAAAACCCAAATTTTCAAACAACTCCTATTTAAAACAATTTGACAGCAATTTCTCTTTTGGAAACCCGAAAATGAATTCTAATGATGTGGCCATCATCATCAGGATTATTTTCCAGCGACCTAAAAGAGTTTAGAGCTTTCATCTCTTCAAAACATTTTTCAAAACCTTTGAAATTCATTTTCAAATCAAAAAGGAATTAAATTCCAAAATTTCCAAATTCTTTTCAAAACATTTCCAAAAACTTCTCTGGAATTCCGTTTTAAATTACAATTCACATTTATAATTTACATCCTTTAAATTCATTTGTATATGGATTCATTTCTTAACTTTTGGAGTTATGATTTGAATTTCTTATTCAATTTCAATAATAATGATAACATTTCAATATTATCACTTTCCTAACATCCATGCAACCATATACTGTAATAATTTACAGAAAATCATTTCTTTTCTATACAAAAATAGTTTTGGGTAAAATTATTTCATTTACCCTATTTAAAACAATACTGTACCGAACTGTTCTATTCGAGCGTTTAGAAACCCCTTCGATACAGTTTTGCAAGACTGTGCCGACGAAGGTTCATATGCCACTCAATAAACCAATCATCACAATACAAAACAATTTTATATTAACTAACAAATACGCGCTCATATCTATTATTACACTCAACTCATTCTAGAGTACTGCTGACTCTATCTCTAATGAATAACACCCAACAGAGCAGGGTTGTCGCTTAACCATATGCTCTGATACCAAATGTAATAACCCGCTTTTCCGTACCCCTTGAATAGACACTAGTCTCCATCTATTTACTCAAGGTGAACGAAAAACCGAACCATTAGGGTTTTAAAAGAAGAGGTAGAAGAAAAGATAGAAGAAAAGAGAAAGAAGAAACAAAAGAACAACATCAGAACAGAAACAATATCAGAATCTCACATATCGCAGCGGAACAATATACAATAGATAATTACTAGTCTTTTAAAACAAAGAACTATATCAGTTTATACATACATCAATCATCAGAGTCAATATACAACAATGGACAGTTATATAACTTGTCCTCATACAGAATACACAGCGGAATAAATCTATCAGATACAAATACTACGTCTCGCCATCCAACTTGCTTCCAAAGCTCCAGAATATCCAGAATATCCTGATAATATAACTCTAGGCTGCCCATGTGGAAATTGGTGGGCACCCAGAGTTTAGAAGGGAACAATAAACTCCGAGTCAGTCATGGTGACTGGTGTGAGATCGTAAAACAGTTTATCTTTCACAAAGAAAATAAAACAAATTCGCAATGCTTTTGGAAAATGAAACTACCATAAGACCTCCCACCACACACACAATGCAAACGCAGACTTGGAGGAGATTTCTTCTTATGATAGTCAAAGATGCTTACTACGCAAAATCAAATTATTTTGGATATTATCATTAGTGCATAGTGGAAAACATTTCGAAAGTAGAATATTAATCTTAGCCAGCATAGGTACCATTATATTATGCCTGCTATAGCTACCATATTAAATGGCAGGTTCTACAACCAAAACCGTACAAGGCTCGTATTGTTTCTTTGGATTTCCAACAAATGGTCAGGCTTAGGAACTTCCTTTTCCACGATGGGTACGTCCCTGGAATAGACGATCCGAGAAATAACCTAACATTACGGTTAGATCTCTGCCAACACAAGGCCGGGTTACCTCTGCAAAAATAGGTAACTACTGACACGCGTATGCCATCCCCCGATCGTCACCGATCTTCCCGAGGATCCCCGATTTCCAACAAACCACATAGATAATAATAATGCAGTAACCACAGAGGTTAAATATCTGGGCTCCATACCATGATACCACCTTTATCCAGAAGGAATGACATACACTAAGGGGCGCTACTCCCTAGAACCTTGCCGCATCCTTCCTGTTTCGACCATTTCCGGGGTGTGAGGCTCGATGAAGTCTCGTCCACAAAGCTACGCTTTCTCAAAAAGCCCTGCTTCGGGTCAAACAAAAATGATCAACCTATGATCACAAAGATATAAGATCAAACAAATGATCATATCACAAATGATCAAACACTGATCATTTCACAGCAACACTCAGTATGCCACGTTACCAAATTGGGATATATCGCTGATAAATTTCAACTACATAACCTCTGAGCTCGTACGTCTCAGAGAAGGGTGTTAAGCTAAGAGAATAAATTCTCCGCCACCAACAAAAATGTATTTGAAAGAAGTCAGCTTTATATCTCAAATTGTAACGTCAGACACACAATCCATACAAGTCTGTTCCGGGATCGAACAGAACCGAAGGCACTTCTCACGAAGCCCTTGCACATCCGGATAAATTTCTAATCACGTCCGGACTTCCCGTCACTAAGGGTGATAAAACCTCTAAATCGGAGATCAGCCGATGTAGAGTAACTCGACGGTAATCCTTCCGTTTTCAAAAATATCCGGTCTTCAACACCGGTCTTCGAATGCAATTCATAACGACGTATCACATATTCGGAATGGGTTATACGACCCCATGGTCCTTTCCCGGTTAACCCGAATAGTGAGCGTTTATTTAAAAATAAGTGTGGCATTCAAATTCATCCAATCACAACAAATACCTATCTAAAGGTAATTATTGATAGTCGGTTATTTAACTATCAATAAAGATGCACAACATCATCCGATTCCAAATAATTTTCCCAAATTATTTATTCTTCAAAAATATCTTTTACTAGATATAAAATTTCCACACTTCTAAAATAAATCGATTTTTATTTTTAAACAGTCTCCCTTTTATAAATTCCATAGTGAATTTATATTTTTCAAATATCTACAGATATACGATTTTCAAATCGATTTCAATATTCAATTTCAATTCATCTTTACAAAGATAAATTCTCAAAACTTTCATTTCATTTTGGAAAAGAAATTTCATACTTATTTAAAAATAAGTATTTCACAAATCATTTATTTTCAACACTTGGAAAACCTTCGATATACTTAAATCAATATTAAGTATATATTTCATTCTTTAAGGAAAACATTCGAGTCAAAACGAATGTTACGTAAAACATCGTTACGACGACTCAAAATCTCTAGTATAGGGATTCGAAATTTAAGATATATAAATCCCAATACTACATCAAAACATTTCCTTTCGGAAATCATTTACTATAACAACAGTGTTATAGTCCACCATTTCCTTATATTTTCGAAAACGCCTATTTCAACAATGAACGTTGAAATCTATGCTTTCGATTCATAATACGTTTTAAAACATCTTTAAAATGTTTAACTTCATTTTTAAAATATTACTTCCTCAAAAATGAATCCATTTTACTAAACAATATATTCACTGTCCAAAATCGTGAATATAATTTACCTAACCCCATTTCAATCATTTCTACACATTTTATCTCCATAAAAATTCGCTATCCAAAATCGCGAATATATCTCCTTTAAAAAAAATCTTATATATTTAATTTCTCAAATTCCACTGATTTCGAATTTATAAACAACGTTTATAAATTCTATTCCTACTTTATAACAACTTCGATTTGTAAATCTCCTTTATTAACAAATTCGATCCATATTTCATTTGAAGGCAAAAACCCAATTTATAAGTTAATTTCTTATAAACCTTCCATTCTACAATTTCATCCATTTTAACTTCACAATTTATAAATCTATAAATTTCATATCTTTACAACTTATAAATTTATAAATTTTCTATCTCCACAATTTATAAAAACTCGTTTAAATTCCAAAAATTTTAATTGATAAATATCAATTCTATACATCTTTTATATACATTGGTTTAATAATTCAAAAATCTCAACTTAAACCATTTTATAAATTTCTTAACTCTTAATTTCAAAAGAAATTACTTTTTTTGTTAAAATTCACAAAATCTTAACTTTTATAACT
The DNA here is from genome assembly GCA_030737815.1 of Allium fistulosum. Lineage (NCBI taxonomy): Eukaryota > Viridiplantae > Streptophyta > Magnoliopsida > Asparagales > Amaryllidaceae > Allium > Allium fistulosum. The sequence goes on along the minus strand of CM060902.1, from coordinate 1,138,985,158 downwards.
TTAAAGTTTTAACGTTCATTTATTTAAAGTAAATCAATTCAACAATTTAAATAAACGTATATTTTCAAAGATCACTTTTAAAATTTCACTTTTAAAATCAACATCGTTATTTTTAAATTTCAAAATTTGAATCCAATGATGCAACGCATCAATTAGTCCATCACAACATCAAACATCATATATCATCACAGGATAACAGAATATATATCAACATCTGTAAATAAATAAAAAAGTTGAGGAATCCAGTTGGATCCCTCCAACCTGTTTCCCTGCATCCAAAGACGTTAGCACAATACCAATTCCGCTCCAGTACGGAATTATCGCGGTATATGGGTTTTTATAAAAATCCGCTTACTAACGGCGCAATAGGGTCTCATCCGCTATACGAGGCGGGAAATCATCAAATCCAATATATACATATGCCAATATGTATATACTGCTATATATATAGATATATCCTATCATATCTAATAGCACATTCAAACAAATCAATCAATAACTGCAATTCAATTATAAATCTGAGTGAGAAGATCTCACCTTTGCTTTTAATTTGCAATTCATCTCTTATTCGGCTCGACTTCCTTGATTTATACCTTGTATAAATATTTTACACCATTTATTAATATTTGAACAGATCGAATAATAAATTTTCATTTTCAACAGATTTATTAACCCGTGATTTTATTTTGATTAACAATTTCTTTTTAACGATTTATTTAACAAAAAAAATTAGATTTAAAACTAAATTTCCTTTAATAAATTCCATTTTGAATATATAAATATATATATAATCTTGTCAATATACTAAATTCGTATTTATTTATCTTTTCAAACCCAACTACTTAAAATAATTCCTGTTTTCATCTATAGCTTACTGAAAAATACCAAAATAAATACATTATTCAAAACTGCATATATCTTACTGCATATAAATTTTATTAATATATATTTTCTTTTTTTTTTCAAACCAAAATTCATGATCTATATTTTATTTTCTTTCCATAATCTTTCCTATATATATTTAATTTAAAATGGCAGGAATATATATATATTTTTAAAACTTAATTGAAATAAAACAACCCTATATACATATCTGTATTTATATCATCTTATTTTAAATGAAATTTTAAACAACTGTAATTTTTCCAAAATTATGTATATCTACCTTACTGTACTTGCCAGAGACGAGTATCGTGACTTCCAGGCGATCGCTGCTACTGACCACCACGAAGCCCTAGCTCAAACGCCAGATATCGCCGAAGCTTGCATCTCTTCACGCACGCGAGCAACCACTGCGAACTCGAGCCCAATCGACTTCGTCGCCACCAGAATCCATGCAAACTAACTCCATTCACGCGCACGACCACGAAGACAGTCGCGACATCGCCTCGCTCGAGTACGGCGCCTTCGCCATCAAATCGAACGCTTGCCGCCTTCGTTCGACATCCCCTAGAGACACGCGCCTCTGCCACTACAACGCGCTCTTGCGAACGAACCCTAGGCTGCGACTTCAATCGCAATTAAATCGAGATGCTCGGCTGTGATTGTTGAGGAGAGGAATAGGAGGTTGATTTTCCAGATTATCGAATTAAAAGAAAGTGAGAGCGACTCAAATGAAATAGCAGCCGTGATTTATTTGAACGGAGAGCGGCCATGGATTTTGATTTCATTTTGAATTCTTGTTCGAACGAAAATTTGAAGTGGACGCCATTTTTCTTTTGATTTAAACGAACAGATCTTGATTTTGAGCGAAATAATTTCGTATAAGATTTGTAAAGGGATAGGGAGACAAGGAGTACTCGACTTTGCAGAGAGAACGTGATTTTTCAGAGAAAAGATCGTGTGCCTTACTTTTGATGTCGGCAAAAGTTTAAATTTTAAAATTTAAATCGAATTTGATTAAATTTCAATACGTTTATTCACCGTACGGTTACATAACAACTCCGATCAATACGAAATTTGAAATCCGGGAATAGTACAATATTACGGACCCAATGGAACTGGTTTCGTCAAATTCCGAGACTGCGCCTCGGACGACTAATTTTAAATATCGGTTAAACGATATAAATTTCAAAACTGATCAGATCGTTTCCAAACTCAATTCTGAAGTTTCAATTATCTTCAGTATTATCAATACGAATTTTAAAAGCTTTCGAAATATCAATCTTCAACTTAAAATTGAAGATTCAAATTTTATAATTAAATAACCAAATTCAAAGTTATATCGGGAATTCAAATTAAATTACCGTTCAAATATTTAAAATTAATTAAATATTTTCAATTTAATTTGGTCAAAATTCTGGGTCGTTACATTGGGATTGCGGGTTTGAAATGATAGAACCCGGATTTTTCTTTTAAATTACGGATTGAAATGATATATTATTTGTATCACTTGACCTAGGTTAGAAAATATTATACAGGCCCATGGTTATATTTTTAAAGAATATTTTCCAAAAAATTTATTTAGTATTTAAATATTTTCTAAAAATCATTAAGTATTCTGAAATTATAAATATATGAAATTTAACTTAAATTTGATTTAAGGCTTTAAATTTTAAGGGTGTATTGTTTTTCTAAAAGTTAAATTTCATAAGTTAATAATTGGTTTAAAATGGAATTTGAAGAATTTTATTTACGATAAATAACTTAATAATGAAATTTTGATATAATATGGGATGTAAAATCTAACCTGGTAATTGTAATGAATTTTATTTATGAAATGGACATGTTTGTATAATAAAGAATGGACTTTTGCAATAAAATTTGTTAACTTAAATTCATAGTTAGTTGATGACAAATGAATATATTTATAAATAAATTTGATTGTTATATTAACAATGGTAAGATAATTTATTTATGAATATGTTTGTAAAATAAATAATTAGGTTTTTTAAAATGGATGGAAAATGTAATTTAAATACGACTTAACTTGATAATTGGAAATTTGGTTTAAAATGAAATTGTTAAGTTAAGTAAATAAATGGGGATTTAGTTTTATTTTGCGAAATGGGTATTTTAGAATTAAGTGTTAGGTTAGTGGTTAAAAATAAAAATTAAGTAAATAGTGTATTTTGACTTAATAAATGAATTATGGTTAAATTGGATATTTATTTATAAATTTTTATTTTATTAAATCATAAGTTAAATGATATCCAAATGAATGGTTTTGAAGCATGAAATATGATTTTTATAAGTCAAAATGGCTAAAATTGAAGTCTTAATGTTTCTAAAAAGTTATAATAAAATCTGAAATTTTATTGGTAGCATTTATAAATTGTTTGGGTTGTAAGATGGAATTTGCTAAGTGTTTTTGTTTCTGAATTTGACATTGTTTTGAAAGATTACTAATATATCTACTGTAACACTTTATAAGTGATTTTGTTAGCTAAAAATACAATGTTTTGGAAATTTTATAATTAAATGAATGATCTTTGAAATGCTAAAACTTTGGTAATGAGATTTATTTTAAAAGTATTATGATTTCAAAGTATTATGGTTTTTCAAAGTGTTTTGATGTCGAAATTGTTATAACTTTGGAAGTACCATGATTTTAGAAATGAATTTATTTGAAATAGTATTAATTAAGAATTGTTTTGATTATATTGATTTGCAATTGATGATTTGAGAATATGGCTTTATAAAGTGGGTTTGGGTTAAGATGATTTAAAAAGGAATATTTCAAGTTTATTAATTTAAGGAAATATTCAGTGATTTGGAAGCTTGGGTTTTATTAAAATGATATATTGATTTGGTTTTTGGAATTTAAATGATTTATTATTGCTTTGGGATTTGAAATGGAAATGATATATTGATTTGGCTTTGAAATGAAATAATATAGTATTTAGTTTTGAAATGGATATGATATTTTGGGTTTTAAAGTAAATTATTTTGAAATAAATATCCATGGGTTATAATAACGATTGGTTGGCAAAGAGACCGGGATCGAATATGGGCATACTCTCAGTCAATACCGATAACCACTTTGACAACCGTGTATGCGGTGGATATTCCAGAATGAAGTAGGATGGTGGCGACGTGCTATTAAGGTATGAACGTGGACCCGACTCCCGTGAGTTGGCATAAGGTGGCTAAAACAGGAGCGATTCTCGGGCCAATGAGGTAGCACCTCTGATCGGATGCATTTCTACGATACTATTCTATTACTTTGTGATTGATTTGGTAGCCACCCTTCGATTTTGATTGGGAGTGTGTTCCGAGGTGGGCGTTAGTGGCTGCTATGCCTTTCCACCAGCCCGGATGTGTAATTGGTATATCTACCCTGGCATTGCCTTGTTGTGCTGTGTCACCTACCATATCGAGCTTTACTACGAGTTGGATTTTGTGCCGTAGCCTATGGAGTATTGAGGGTAGTCCCGATCTGGGAGTACGCTAATACTGTATAGACTATCGGGACTATTATGTGTTAAGATGGAAAATGTAAAGCCTTAACGCTATTTAAAAGTAAGTTTATTTTATTATTAGACATTATTATAATAGCGAATATTACTACATAGTAGATAGTTTAATGGATCCTTAAAGAATGGGCGATCCCAAGCATCCTTTAAGTTACTTGTGCATCTTTGTTACAGTTCACTTTAGTTGGTTTACATTGTATAAGTTTGTATGTCCTGACTCGAGTGTTTTGTGTTTTGCTTTACGCTCGGGTCAGACTGAGTGATACAGCATTCGAGACTCACCTTTGGAGTTGGAGCTTTTCTTGGAGATCCAGCTATCTATTTCGCTTTCAGTTATCCTGTTGATTCTAGTGATGTATTATGATTTATACTTGATTTTCATATTGATACTTCTGTTGTGTCTTTTACTTCTGTTGTATCTTGTAACTCTGATGTATATATATAGTAGCATCATGAACTACTACTTCTTGCTTCCGCTGCTTTGTTATATTACTCTGTGTCTGTGATCTGTGATTTATTTACTGTATATCCTGAGTTCTTGCCAAATTTATATTTACAATTTGGTATTTTGAGCAATTCAATTCCGACTTGTGTGGATGCGAATGGTTCAAAATATCGGGTTGTTACAGTTGGTATCAGAGCTTTGGCTCTAGGCAAACTTAGCATATATGGTAAATTTATTTACAGAATCACTTTCGTTCGAGCTTGAATCTCTTCCTTTTGACTCGATTTCTTTTGAATTTTGGAACGTTCCCTGCGGTTCCAAATCCATTCTTGTCTCTCCCTATTTGTCTTCTTTTGATTCTGGAGTATCCCATAACTCCACTTCGAATGATCTTTATAATGAATAGGTAGTCTCGCCAATTTTCGAATGATATGTAAAGGGGTGAAACTCCTTTACAATTAGAATTGATTCACCGAAGATTTCTGTATCCACGGTTTACAATGCTATCTATTTCTTGTTATCCCCAATTCTGTCTCTTGAGATCTGGTGTAGATTTACCCCAGAACCCCACATCGATCTTATTCTTTAAGTCACGGTTGACCCGGTCAAGGTTGCCCGCGATTTATATAAGCTTATTCTGTTATTTGATCACCTTGTCTTTTGTTTCCAACTTATCTTCAGATCATTCTTGAAGTGTATTGGTAAACTAATATTTAAGATGTTTTATTATATATTGTGTTGTTTGAGTTGTTGATGTTGATTTGGGTTTTCGATCGATTCGTTTGATCAACGTAATCGATAGGATCTCCAAAACACTTGAATAGAGCAAACTGACACAATATTATTTTCAAAACTTGGTAAATGAGAAAATTTTGTATAATCATATTTTATATATGTATAATTTTATGAACTTTTATAGTTAATTGAATTGGATGTTAAGAAATAATATTTGACTTTGTATATATCTTGTAATCATTGGTTTTGTTTCATATATAAATAATTGAACTATGAAATATGATTATAAATTAATTTGGAAATTTAAATGAATTTAAATCAAGAATTTGAGAATTTGATTTCTGATGATTCCGAACTTTGGTTTTAAGGTTTTAAAAGGATATTTTTTTAAGAAAAATATTTTAGAATTGAAATTGTTTCTAAAGAATTTTAATGTTTTAAATCAGTGCTCTTCTCTTTGTCGTTGGAAAATAATTTCGGTGACGACTGCAGCATCATCGACATTCATTTTCGAGTTTCGAAGTGAAGAGACCATTCTGTAGTTTTGCTACAGTTTTGCTTTAGGGAATTAAATTGATTTGAATTTCTAAATTATAACTTGATTTATAATATATATATTGCCATATGATAATAGATCTGATTTGATATATAGTGTGTACATATATTTATCTCTAAATGGTTTGAAGTGAATCGGAAATTTAATTCTTAAATTTATGTGAAAGGATGATTTAATTATAAATAAATCCAAAAATTTTAATATATATTTAAAACTTGAATAATTGAATTGGAAAATTTTATTTGTATAATATTCAATTGCATTCCAATATAACTTATGTAAATTATTCAAGTTGAATATGTAATTGGATAATATACAATATAAGATGATTTTATAAATAAAATTGAGTGTTTATAATGAATGTTATACACTCAATATTTGATTATAAAATATTAATTGAGATGAATAGAATAATAAGTTAATTGAATAATAAATGAGATAAATAAAATAAAGTTTGTTTTGAGGGCAATAATAAATTGAAATAAAATCAACTTAATGAAATACCTTGAAAGAGAAAAAAATCAATTATTGGATATTAATTGATTTAAATTGGAATTTACATGGTTTGAATAAATGGTTTTATTTTTATTTTGTTTTCTAAGCTATTTTTCTTTCTAGTTGTTTCTATTCTCCCATCTCCTTCCTTTTCGGGGATGAAAAGTTTTGAGTGGGGGAGAGTGTAACGACCCATAAATTTTAAGTAGTTTTATTTATCTAATTAATTAAATTTTTGTGAATTTTTCAACAACAAAATTCGGAAATAAAAATTTAATATTTGGAATTCGTCTTCTCAAACATAGCAACTGGTAAATTTTCATCGGAAGTTATGCAAGTAAATTTTTGTGTAATTTTATTCCAATTTATATCAGTAAAAATTGATGGTGATAAAATGTTTTTCCAAACCTGAATATTTTTCTATAGAAAATCTGTAAATCATCTTCTAAGTGAGACGTCATCTTTCGTTTCGTCAAATTCTGACTTCTATTGCTCCGTCGATCTTATTTTCGACGAAAGAGCAGCATTTTCGTACCGATATCGACTTTAGATCGGATGATCGTACCACTGATATCTGTATACCGTTTTGATCGTCTTGTCGTGCTGATCTCCACGGTATATTCAATTTTGTGTTTGGAAGTTCGATACGAAGCAGAATCCGTGAAAAGGAAACCGTATCGGTATCGGTTTCTATTTTTCCAGATTTTACCGTGAGACTCAAATAGCCATTGGCTTTTAAAATTCCCAGATTTTTACCCTATGACTTTTGCTTTTCAACTTTAACTAATGGTATTCATTATATTGTTTTCGGTGTCTGTTCGTTTGCTTTAAACCAATGTTTATATTTTTCCTTCATTCTTTCCCATTTTCTTCACTTCCGCCTAGACCAGCCTCTTCATCGCCTCTTTCCCCTTGCGCATGCCCACCAGATAGCTGCACCATAGGCCGCCATTTATCTCCGCCATTTCCACTCCTCTTCCAGTGCACGACAAGCTCACACAACCCGCAAGCCGTGTCTTCCTTCCTCCCTGTCAACACACAAACCCCACAAGCCGCACCCACTCGACTTCTATCTCTAGCCTACTGCCTTGGTCGAGCAAACACCAGACCCATTCGCTGCAGCCTCGGTTTCCTCCATCGGCCCCAGCGACCTGACCTTTTCCCCGTCACCCGATCCAACTCTTAGCTTCTCTGTGTAAAATATAGGTGAGCCTGTGCACATTTACATTCATGTATGATTGCTACATGCATAAACTCTACCGGTTTCTCTCTTTACCTTTTGCTTTCAGTAGTGCTTGTATATATATATAATACATTATATAGAGTTATATATATTGGCTAGTATATATGTGTGTATGTTGTGTTATGTTGATGTGAGTATTGGTTTTGAACTGTGATATTATATATATATATATATATTATTTTAAAGGTTATAAAAGTTTATATAAACCTTTATTTAATTTCCAAGTATACATATACTTGTTTGTATATGATTATTTTCAGACTTTCAAGTTTACAATGTGTGTTTTATATATATATTATAGTTTCAATGTATCTGTTGTATAAATTATATATATATATATATATATTAGTATTTGTATTCGTTAGTTGTTTGACTTCATATATATGCTTTATATGGAGTATGGAGTCTGTATAACTATTTACAGAGACATATATTTGTCTGAGGTGTTTAATGTGTACATATATAATCATTGTTTTAAAATGTTGCTTTGTACCGTCTTATTTTATATATAAGTAAGTATTGGTTATACTGATTTGCTGTTATATAAATATATATAAAGTAGTTTTGACTGTATTGTTATTTGTGTCTTAAAGTTGTGTTAAGTTAAATACTGATTTTAGAAATATATATATGATGTAATAAACTATTACCTTAACGTTTCTTTTGATCTATATCGCTATATAAAAGTATATAAGTTGTGTACAATCTGTTGTTGGTCGGATTTAAAGGTTATCTGCTAGTTATAACATTAGGTGAAAAAAATTCTACACTGTTAGTTTATATATGTATTTATACCTTTTATAAGTATTGACTAGCTTTAGTTTTACACCATGTAAGTTTAGATATATATAGACCGGTTACTTTATAGGTTATATATAGTTATTTATAAGTCAAGAACTATGTATGCCAATTTATATAAGATTTTATTTCAGGATATAGTATGTATACATATTTGATTTTTGGATATGTGAGGTTAATTTAAAAACAATGATTTTTGATATATTTATATAATTTAATATGTGTTTGAAATATAAAATATGATTTATATATATATAGTTATATATACGAGTCCACTTATATCCATTTTCTTTATCGACCAGCTCTGACTTGTTCTCGTCAATTCTGAATTACCAGTTTTGTTCGACGATTCGTCTCCATCGTGCTTTGCTTCGAAATTCGTGCTTGGATTCGTAACTCAATTTCATTGTCTATCTTCTCCAGCCTTAGAAGGTGAGTTTTATCACTTTAGACATATATACTTATATTATTGTGAAACGATGACAAGTGAGTCTGTATAAATTGATATGTTATTCATATATGCATGTGAATGTTATATGATGTTAAATACTGCTTATATATTTGTTACATCACCTGATATGATATTATTTGCTATACTGTTCATTTTATTTACTGTATCTCACACTGCAAGTTCCCTATCATTATGGGTTGAAATGATACATACCCGAACGGACTTTAGAATAAGGAAAAATCATTATGGGCTGAAATGATAGGCTCGAGTGATTTTTATTGTATTTGATTTACTTGGGATTGCGGGTTTGAAATGACAGAACCCGGATTTTTCTTTTAAATTACGGATTGAAATGATATATTATCCGTATCACTTGACCTAGGTTAGAAAATATTATACAGGCCCATGGTTATATTTTTAAAGAATATTTTCCAAAAATTTATTTAGTATTTAAATATTTTCTAAAAATCATTAAGTATTCTGAAATTATAAATATATGAAATTTAACTTAAATTTGATTTAAGGCTTTAAATTTTAAGGGTGTATTGTTTTTCTAAAAGTTAAATTTCATAAGTTAATAATTGGTTTAAAATGGAATTTGAAGAATTTTATTTACGATAAATAACTTAATAATGAAATTTTGATTTAATATGGGATGTAAAATCTAACTTGGTAATTGTAATGAATTTTATTTATGAAATGGACATGTTTGTATAATAAAGAATGTATTTTGAATGGATAAATTAAAACACAATTTTGCTTGGACTTTTGCAATAAAATTTGTTTAACTGAAATTCATAGTTAGTTGATGACAAATGAATATATTTATAAAGAAATTTGATTGTTATATTAACAATGGTAAGATAATTTATTTATGAATATGTTTGTAAAATAAATAATTAGGATTTTTAAAATGGAAGGAAAATGTAATTTAAATACGACTTAACTTGATAATTGGAAATTTGGTTTAAAATGAAATTTTTAAGTTAAGTAAATAAATGGGGATTTAGTTTTATTTAAGAAATGGGTATTTTAAAATTAAGTGTTAGGTTAGTGGTTAAAAATAAAAATAAAGTAAATAGTGTATTTTGACTTAATAAATGAATTATGGTTAAATTGGATATTTGTTTATAAATTTTTATTTTATTAAATCATAAGTTAAATGATATCCAAATGAATGGTTTTGAAGCATGAAATATGATTTTTATAAGTAAAAAATGGCTAAAATTGAAGTCTTAATGTTTCTGAAAAGTTATAATAAAATCTGAAATTTTATTGGTAGCATTTATAAATTGCTGTGGTTGTAAGATGGAATTTGCTAAGTGCTGCTGTTTCTGAATTTGACAATGTTTTGAAAGATTACTAATATATCTATTGTAACACTTTATAAGTGTTGTTGTTAGCTGAAATACAATGTTTTGGAAATTTTATAATTAAATGAATGATCTTTGAAATGCTACAACTTTGGTAATGAGATTTATTTTAAAAGTATTATGATTTCAAAGTATTATGGTTTCAAAGTGTTTTGAGGTCGAAATTGTTATAACTTTGGAACTACCATGATTTTAGAAATGAATTTATTTGAAATAGTATTAATTAAGAATTGTTTTGAATATATTGATTTGCAATTGAAGATTTGAGAATATGGCTTTATAAGGTGGGTTTGGGTTAAGATGATTTAAAAAGGAATATTTCAAGTTTATTAAATTTAAGGAAATATTCAGTGATTTGGAAATTTTGGTTTTATTAAAATGATATATTGATTTGGTTTTTGGAATTTAAATGATATATTATTGGTTTGGGATTTGAAATGGAAATGATATATTGATTTGGCTTTGAAATGAAATAATATAGTATTTAGTTTTGAAATGGATATGATATTTTGGGTTTTAAAGTAAATGATTTTGAAATAAATATCCATGGGTTATAATAACGATTGGTTGGCAAAGAGACCGGGATCGGATATGGGCATACTCTCTGCCAATACCGAAAACCACTTTGACAACCGTGTACGCGGTGGAGATTCCAGAATGAAGTAGGATGGTGGCGACGATGCTATTAAGGTATGAACGTGGACCCGACTCCCGTGAGTTGGCATAAGGTGGCTAAAACAGGAGCGATTCTCGAGCCAATGAGGTAGCACCTCTGATCAGACGCATTTCTTCGATACTATTCTATTACTTTGTGATTGATTTGGTGGCCACCCTTCGATTTTGATTCGGAGTGTGTTCCGAGGTGGGCGTTAGTGCCTGCTATGCCTTTCCACCAGCCCGGATGCGTAATTGGTATATCTACCCTGGCATTGCCTTGTTGTGTCGTGTCACCTACCATATCGAGCTTTACTACGAGTTGGATTTTGTGCCGTAGCCTGTGGAGTATTGAGGGTAGCCCCCGATCTGGGAGTATGCTAATACTGGATAGACTACTGGGACTATTATGTGTTAAGGTGGAAAATCTAAAGCCTTAACGCTATTTAAACGTAAGTTTATTTTATTACTAGACATTACTATAATAGCGAATATTACTACATAGTAGATAGTTTAACGGATCCTTAAAGAATGGGCGATCCCAAACATCCTTTAAGTTACTTGTGCATCTTTATTACTGTAACGACCAGGAATTTTCGATCCCGAAAATTCCAGATAGTTAGAAGAAGAATAAAGAGATAGAACAAGAAGAAACAGAATTACAACACAGATTCTCACATTCGCAGCGGATCAAAATATAATATTAAATAAAATAACAGTTTACAATGAATACTATATATGTCAATTTTATTTTAATACATCAGAGTTATACATATACACAATCACTGGATATATACAAATCAACATATCCTAGATAAACAGAAATATATCACAGCGGAAACACTCCATACGTTCCTGCCATCCCGCTCGTCTCCCGAACTCCCAAACGTCCTTACCTGAAAATCTGTAATACTCGGTCTGACCCGAGCATTACAATAAAGTAACACCCGAGTCAGGCTGGAAACCAGCGTGAGTAAACCCATAATATGAAATACCAAGCTATATAACTTAAGTGAATTACCAGGGTAACTCGTACTTTTCTACGAGTTCTAATCTTATTTAAGTCGATCATTTATCTCAAAACAATATCCAAGAATCGTTATCCAGTTTTAAATATCCATGATACTTAACTTATTTCATTCCAACATGTTTGCTTCCAAACTCACATTTATAAAGAATCGAAGTGGTTTCGGGTATTTACTGATAACCGACCCCGGTCTCTTCGAATTCAATGTCATCTTTAATCCAAGTTGTTAAGTTTTAAACAATACAATTCATATCCAGGATATCATACAACAATTCAACTCAGATTGGTAACCTATATTATCACAGTTTAACCCATTCATATCACATCATATCTCAATCGCCCATCAGAGATAAAATTAATCCAAGTCATCCAATATCATTCAACCATCCATAACAAGTTGATTCATTCTTAATTAATTTAATTAATCTCAAATTAAATTAATTACTAACCATTAATCACTTGGATTACCTTAATCCATCTTACTTAACATTAATTAGTTACAAATTAATTAATCATTTCTTAATTATTTATCTTAATAAATCTTCCTTGATTAATTATCCCTTAATTACAATAAGTAATTATCCTGAACCATTCTCAATAATAAACTTAAATTACTTTCATTAATTAATTAACGATCTTCTAATTACTTCATTAATTAATTACTCTTTTAATTAATTACCTTAACAAGTAATTAATCACATTATTAATTAACCTTAACCCTTTAATTAATTATATTAATTAATCCTTTAATTAATCACACTAAGTGATTAATCCTTAATCACTTCCATTTAATTACTTCCATAAATAATTTCCCTTTTACTTAATTACATTCAATAATTATTCATTAATTACTTCTCTAAGTAATTATACTTAATTAATTAATAAGTGATTATCTTTAATTAATTAGACAAATTAATTAACTTAAAATTAATTACATTAATTAATCAATTAATCACTTAATCTCTAGTTAATTGATTCATCTCTTAGTCATTAACTACTCACTAATTACTCCATTAAGTAATTATTCTTAATTACAGATAGTAATTAACCTTTAATTACTCTCCTTAATTAATTTAGTTAATTACTTTTGAAACCAACAACCTTAAACATCTTAAATTTGAAAATATATTCAATTAAACACTCCTGAAACTTGATTGACGTTTATTTTGAAAAGAACTTGCTTTTAAATTGTAAACTTGATTTTTTTAAATTTTTTTTTCTTTTACTTAAAACCAGATTAACATATCATTACACCCGAGTCAAACCGTTATTAAACCCGAGCCTACCCCGAGACAATCACCCCACTCAACTGCTTCGAGTCAAACCACGATTTCCACGAGCCAGACCTGAGAAGTCCTCGTCTTCCCCAAATCAAACATCAATCCAGATATCCAAATGCACTCGTACACGTGCACAGGAGATCGCCGTCGCTCCGGCCATTTCCAAGACCGTCACCAAGTCGCAAATGAACTCATCGACAACCTCGATCAACCAATACCCTCAAGCTCGACGTGGCTCAAAATCTAGCACGACAGCACCAACTGGAACCAAACTTCGATCACAAAATTCGACTCGCCTCGCCGACCAACACCACCTGAAGCCTCGCCATCTCGTCCACAACTTCACCATACGACGATGCAACAATCCTCCAAGGTCTGATCCATTCCGGTTCCTCGATGACGATGATCTATCCCTTGAAATTATAACGAGCAGAACTAGGTTAAAACCCTAAAATGGCATCGCCTGATCGCTCCGATCATCAAAAGGACTTCGCACTATTTTTCCTCTGCTTCCCATTCTTCATCCTACCTCCGACATCAACCCTGAGCCTCCACTCCACATTGATCATCAGAAATTGATGAAAAACAGTTTCCTGATCAACTCGAGAATCCACACTATTTTTAAATCTAAAAATCTTAATCTTAACATTAAAATTCCTCATTTTACAACTCGAATCAGTTTATCAATTCAAAACAAAATTTTGCGAGCATTGACTTTTGATTTATTTTGATTTCCTACTATGATTTATCATTTTATAAATAAGTACTCAACAAACATACTTGAATTTATTTTTAAAAATTGATATCACATTGTTACTATCATTTTTCATTTAGAGATCGTAACCAGAAAAGGATTGGAAAGAAACACTACAACAAAAGAGGCATATTACAATGGTGGAACACAGTTGTAAAAGATATATTACAACGGTGGAACCACAGTCGTATTTTAAGAAGTTGTAAAAGACTATCAATTTTTTACAAGTGTGTTCTTTAGTTGCATATAACCGTTGTGATATTGTATATTACAACTGTTTCTTACCCTTGCAAATAACCATTTTACAACTGTCGGTAACTCTTGTAGATATGTAACATTTCGTGCTGTAGCAGTTGCAGTTTAGTATGTTCTACGACCTCCTCCACAGTTGTAATATAATTTAATTACAACCACATCAATTGCAATTTAAACCCAAAAATATAATTGCATGCACCATTTAATAATTTACCAAAACTATAAATATACATAACTGAATCAAATTCATTCATAAATATTAATATTTATATAATTCTAACAAAACACAATACATACCAAATAAAACAATCTAAAGTATCCGTTCACATCACCAACTAAAACAGTACCAAAACAACATTCTCACATAACCATTCCAAAATAGGATACAACACAAAATACATAAGAAAGATAAAGTTTTGTATCGCAAAAAACATACCCTAAGGAATACACTAGTCGAAGGCAACGAAGTCTTTATGCCAAGCCACGGTCGATCCAACTGCTTCTCCAATAGTACACATCTCGGAACTCAGCCTCCATAAGAAAGATTCCGGATCCACCGCCACATCAACCCAAACTTTACAACCATCTGGTCCTAGTTTTTTAAAATGCACCAAACAATCAGGATCAGTGGATACTACCGTTCCTTCTGCAACAACTTGCTTTTGCCAACTCAATATTTTACATTTTCCGACCTCAATTCTAGCATGCCTTGCATATTTTACATTTTCCGACCTCAATTTTGAGACTTTGGCTTAGTTATATTTGTGAGTTAGTATCTCAAAAATCAAATTACCAAATAACTAGCACTGAAGAAGTGAACTTTAGCAACAAATATTAGAAGCTTTTACTTGTCAATTGAATATACCAACTGTTTAAATAAAACTAGTGGTTAGTTATAGAGAATGATGAAACATATAAAATAATTTGGTTTGCTCAAAAGGACATGGGTCATAAATTAGAAAAAGGCTTTAACATAAGCTTTAAAACCTTATTATTTATCCATAAGTTAGAAGAGGACATTAACATTGCAGTTTCCAATAATATTCTTTCCATTTAAGATGAAATCATGAACGACATTTGCTAAATTTTGGCACCTTTCATTATCCTAGTGAAGGTTCAACAGATGCGCATAGAGTTAAGTAGTGTGAAAATAGCTCCTAGGGTGAAGCTTAAAATACACTGCTGAACTTTGAGTACTTGAGTTATCAATAAACAATGTTAGTGTCATCTATCAGTCTACACTAATAGATAATTTAATTGTAGTATACCTAAGTTTTAGGCTGAAGTAAAACTATACTAGAATTATATGTCCTAGCACCTTTTGAAAGGTAATATTGTTATCTTATTCACGAAACAAAACACAATGAGAAAAAAACAGAGAGCAAAAAAAAACCGATGAAGGTGATGTGCATATCAATTTGTGTTCATACCTTAGCAAAATACTCTTCTACTTTGTCTTTGCTCACAATAGGTGTAGCCTGCACACAACAAACCAGAAACATTATTTTCTTCTCCAAGATGTAAGTGTTCGATTTTTAAATAGCAGAATGAACAACTGGGTTTGAGTGGAATATAAACTTGCAGTACAAGTGGTTACAGAATTATTTTGCATTGCAGATAGTTGCACTGCACTGATAATAGTTTTTTAAGACATGATGTGGTCATTTCAGATAGTTGCATTATAGATAGTTGCAGTGCACTATCAGTTTTTTAAGAAATAAGAAATGAATTAGTGGGAGTGAAACTGTATATTGATGTGGATAAAATAAATGAAAGAAAAGTGAATGACGCTAGTATAGTTGAATATGGTGAGGTTATTGTTTTTAAAAAGGCTGAACTAGATTATATTTGAATGGGAGATAGTAGGGTTTCATGCATTCTATTGAGTGCCATGGGGGTACTGTGTTTGGATAGTAATGAAGTGGTTTTTCATGCAAGTACGGTTGTGAAAAGGGCTGCTTCAGTTTATAGGGATAAAGGTTTCATTGATCATGGTCCTTGTCTTGGCAGTCAAGCCGTGAGGGAGGAAAATATGGCTGATGTAATGGATCGACACTGATAGTGCACTGATAACACTTGCAGATTTTTAACATTGATAACTGCAGATAGTTGCGATGCAACTCATTGCAGATAGGCTAGTGAACAGTTCAAAAATATACTCAGTTTAATTAAATGCATTCATTACCTCATCATTATCTCTTAAAAGAACGAGGCTTTTATAGGCCATTGAACGAAACTCCCAACCGTTTCTCCTATCGTGCTGTGATGTTTAGTTGGAACTGGTAGTGGGGTTCCTTCATGAATAGATTCCATTGTGTCAATTCTGACATTTATATGATCGACTAAGATTTGTTGATTATGATGTTGCTCTCCGGGCCTTGAAGCGGAATCCACCATGCCACGGCCCACTACGACAATTTCATAGTCCATATTCATAGCTAAATGACATTTAGTTGGTTTCTATAATGGTAAGTACAAAACCAACATTTTTAACTTAACACTTGTCAAATGCATAAAATCATTTAGGTTTATAAAATCAACTTACCTGCAAGTCCGCGTAATGATTCGTTCCTTAAGTTTTGTTTGCCGATTGTAATTTGCTCGGGTGTGTTGATTGACTACTACTACGATGAACAATTGATGGTGTATTTTCGACCTCCATATCATTGGGCGTACCCACCTTGTTCTAAATGTTTGCAACCTTCTCCTCAACCATTGTATCCATCTTTTGTCTCAATCTTTAACTCACTTTAGCCTCTATTTCCTGGATGATAAGATGTAACTCATATGCTGATATTAAACCACTTAGACCTTTCCTTTTCTCTACCTCCTTAAATACGTTTTTGATACTGACCGTTCCACCAATTCCTCTAACTCAACCTGAATGCTTTATTATTCAAGAGCACGATTTAAGACATCATTATGCGTATTTGGAACCCATCTCTCTTCAATGATTTTTTCTCACCAATCATTCTGTCAGGAAAAAGAATAATTAGATCATGAGAGCTGTAAAATTCATGAAAGCTAAACTTGTATTGCTATATATGTGTGTTTAACGATAAGTTATTGCAATAGGAGCCATGAATAAGGTACCAATATTGGAAACAAAAATATTGTCATATGTACATAGAAAAATTGTTTAAAACATGTATGTAGCAAAAACTGTTTAAAACTTGTAAAGAGATAAAATGCATGGGTAAAATCAGTACATGTAATGAAATTAATATGCAGGCTAGAGAATATGTATGCTCGTTACTTATTATTATACACTCTATAATATGTATGTATTATGATATACACACATATATGTGTGTCTCTTTAGGCTTTTATTACTGAACTTTAACGTAGAATAGCTCAGGTTCAAATAGTCTAGACAATGAAATCATATTCTGTTGTTAGTAAATTTTTAAGATAAAATGAACTCTAATTCAAATTTCTTGGACAAAGGGTAATCATATTTTATTACTAATTAATTTTATGATAGAATGGACTCAAATTCATATAATTTGGACAAGGTAATCATATTTTGTTACAGTTTGATTTTAAGATACAATGAACTCAAATTCCAATAACTTGGACAAATTAATCATATTTTGTTACTAATTAACTTTAAGATAGGTTGAACTTATTACTGTAATAAGGTTAGCTGATAACATAAGACAACAAGATCAAGTTAATAAAACTTTAATATTTGGTATTGTAATGTAATATCAATTCATCATGCTTTCATCTTATTATCGTATAGTAATTCTAAAAAAAATACACCTTAAATTCCTCTGTTTCACAATTCTTCGTAAATGTTTCCCATTGTGTTTTTGTAATCCCGTTGGAGATACTCTTAGAGAAGTCGTCAATGAAAGTGATCCACTACTACAACGACTCACGGCTCCATTTACTTTGTAAATGTCACCGAGAATGAGATAGGAAGGGATCGGTGCTCCTAATGATCAAGATGAAAGACTTCCTCGGTTTATATTAAGTATAAATTTCACACATTCATTAACGATATCAAATCTAGGAATTGAACCAAGTATCATCATTATTTGTCAAGTGCTGAAGTTCAAATGTCCTACTGTCATAAGTGTCATCACTGTAATTAACAATAATTTTGCATGAATGCAAACATTGTCTAACTAATTAATAAAAAGATTCTGTTGCAAAAAAAATGGAACTGACCCTACATGCATAAGCATTTACCTATAAGTTTCTATTCGGAGAAATTACAGCTCCATTAAACTCAATTATAAGCTTATAACCATGTTTATTCAAAAGATAATTGAAAGTTAGATTTCTATTTGACGTTTGGAACATGCAAAGCTCTTGAAACTGACAATTAAGTTTCCAACAAGGGGCACTCCATGTTGGTACAGAAATATCCTACATGGTTAAAAATATCGTACACTAAATGCATAACATGTGGTTAGAAGAATAAAGAGTATGATTTTAGCCATGTTATCAATCTTGTCAACGTGTTCCTATTTGATGCCCTGACTACTTTATTCGTTTGCTTATAATTAATCAAAATAATAGCTTTAGAAACATTAATATCTTCAATAGCAAGTTCCTTCATTTGCGTCTAAAATTAATCAAAATAGAAGCATGAATGAGAACAGTAAGTTATGCTACCAAATCCAAACGAGTACATATACAAGCATATAATACCCCTTTACGACGGGCACAAAATCCTCTGTATAGGAGGAATAACTGTTGCGTCTCTTCATCAAGTTGTTCGCTACTCCCTCCGGAGCTTGTATGTGATGTGACGATGGCGACGATGATTACAGTTAGGGTTTGTAATCGGAAACGGAGGCAAGCACGATCTAGCTTCGTCGATGGTGACAGCAGCGGGCACAACGGGGTTCAGATGTGACGATGGCGATAACGGCGAGGGCGCTGCGGGGTTTACCTTTCGTTGGCGAGCGGCGAGTGTTGAGCGGGATTGGATTAGGTTTTCCAAATGTTGGGAGTGAATTCTTTTGCACGGGAATAAAAGTTAATTAGAAAGTTCAGCGGGAAGGAAAGAAATGTTGGAGGGAAAGTTGAATTTCACGTTACACTCGTTTTTCATTTGCACGGACTTGTTACAACTATTCAACAACTTCGGATCACAGTGCTTACAAACAAATATAACAACTGATACCGAAAGGGCAGTTGTTCCAGATGTATATTACAACTGTCAAAAATACATAGTTGTTACAAAATGCATATCACAATTGTCCGCTTATGCCAGTTGTAAATAAAAAGTTGTAATATAGCTGTTTTGTTGTAGTGAAAGAAATTGATTTTTAAAACTTATGTTTAGCCTGTGAAAACAAACAGGGGGATGTTCATCAATATACAGGCATGCACACAGATATATCATAATTACATACATGCAAACATTTCTTCAATCCTTCTTTAATCAGTTATCACATACAACAACATATTAAAATAGATTAATCTTTAAAAGGTGTAGTTTACTCACCACTCCTGGAAGAACAGAGAAGCCTGGGAAATGTTTTCTCTCGAATTTGAAAATCTGGAGTTTGCTACATTGCTTGATTTTGGAAATCGTAAGCCTGATCCTGAATTTGCTTGATTACTGAACTAAACCTTCCTTAGTTGCTTGATTCTGAGTTGATCTTTGGAAATTTGTAAGCTTGGTACTCGTTTGATTTGAATTTTGTCCTCCCCTAGTTTGTTTCCTTTACAGGTTTGTTTTTTTTAATTTGGGTTCGAATGAATACAAACGAGATAGGAAAACCAAGAACAAGGCAGTGATGGATATCTGAATATATACATAAAATAGAGGCGTGCAGAAGAAGCTAGGCTGGGATATTTTGTGTACAATTTCTCACATATTTCTTTTTGTTTGCTTTGAAAAAGATGTTTCGACCTGACCTAGTTTTATATTTTTTAACTTGAAATGATATATTGTAGGCTTGAGTTGAACTGTGCATTAATTGCTTGTCTCCTTAGGTTCATACATGCATATCCCCTCTTATGTATGTACATATATATTTATACAATTTGTACCTGCTCTTCCTGTACTTACCTATGAGCATTTTGTAATTATATATGCATATTATCCTTACTACACATATTCATGTTCTGGTATATAAGCTTACACTTACATTTACATATGTTTGCCATCATCCATATATTTACATTTTATCACTTTCACCATTCATATAATATGTATACCTACTTTTATATTTATACCTACCTTTAAATACTTGTATACATCTTGTCCTAATATGTATATACATATATATCCACATTTATACAAACTTTCATGTATTTTACCTTATGTTGGCGTAAATATACATATACATACATTTATATACTTATATATTTTTATTTAAAATCATAAGCTTGTATATTCTTAATTTTCATATACATATTATGACCATACACTCATATACTTTTATATGTATGTTCTTGTATATTTTTTTTCAAACATCGTGAAGTTTGTATATATTTATCTCTCTATATATATGTTTATGGGTATTTTATCTTAATTTAAATGTTGGAGTTTATATATATACACATTTCTAGAATATCTATCAATCTATACATACCCAGCTGTTTTACAAATCCAAAATATATAAAATTTTCAGATCACTATATAGATTCAGGTATTTTATTATCATAATTTTTTTTTATTTGATCAATCAAAATTAATATTCCGATGATTAAAATCAGTTAATTCCCTAATTAACAGACGTTAAAAATCCGGGTCGTCACAATTACAATTCACTTGAGTTGGTTTACATTGTATAAGTATGTATGTCTTGACTCGAGTGTTTTGTGTTTTGCTTTACGCTCGGATCAGATTGAGTGATATAGAATTCGAGACTCACCTTTGGAGTTGGAGCTTTTCTTGGAGATTCAGCTATCTATTTCGCTTTCAGTTATCCAGTTGATTCCAGTGATGTATTCTGATTTATACTTGATTTTCATATTGAGACTTCTGTTGTATCTTTTACTTCTGTTGTATCTTGTAACTCTGATGTATATATATATAGTAGCTTCATGAACTACTATTTCTTGCTTCCACTGCATTGTTATATTACTCTGTGATTGTGATCTGTGATTTATTTACTGTATATCCTGAGTTTTTGCCAAATTTATATTTACAATTTGGTATTTTGAGCAATTCAAGTCCGACATGTGCGCATGCGAATGGTCCAAAATATCGGGTCATTACATAATAGATCCTCATTCTCCTTAGAAGCAATCTTTTCGATCATCATCGGTCGAACTTCTAAAGATGACAACATAACCGTTTCCTTACTAGATCTAGCTTCAAATCTCCACTATATTCTACATGTCATCAATGCTTCCAAATCTTTCCACTCGGCTATCATTGCCAACACCGCGTTCTGATGTTTTCTGCTAAGTGCATCTGCAACCTTATTGCCTTTTTCTGGTGTGTACTCAGTACCAAAGTCATAAGTGGCTATAAACTCTAGTCACCTCTGCTATCTCTTATTCAACTCCTTTTGAAAGAATAAATACTTCAATGACTTATGATCTGTATACCTCTCAAATCTTTCTCCCAAAAGGTAATGTCTCCACACCTTTAACGCAAAAATTACGACAGCAATTCCAAATCACACGTTGGATATCTAACCACATGCGGTCTAAGCTGTCAAGAAGCATAGGCAATCACTTTACCTCTATGCATCAACACAGCTCCTAACCCAGTTCCACATGCATATGTGTACGCTACTATATCCTGATTCCCTTCTGGAACAACTAACATAGGTTCATTAGTCAATAAGTGTTTAAATCTCTGGAATACTTCCTCACACTTATCGATCCAATCGAACTTCACATCCTTTCGCGTTAGCTTGGTCATCGGTGCCGCTATCCACGAAAAATCCTTTATGAATCTCCGATAATACCCAGTTAATCTAAGAAAACTCTTTATCTCAGTCACTGTCTCGGGTCTCTTCCAATTATTCACGTCTTCGATCTTAGTCAGATCTACAGACAACCCTTCCTTTGAGACTACATGACCAAGAAACTTCACTTCTTTCTTCCAGAAATGACACTTCGAAAATTTCACTTTCAACCGATGCTACCTCAGCTCCTCAAGCACCACTCTAAGATGAACTCCATGCTCTCTTTCATCTTTAAAGTGTATCAAAATATCATCTATGAATACCAACACAAGCCTATCCAAGTGATCTCGGAAAACTCGGTTCATCAAATCTACAAAGAATGCTAGTGCATTAGTTAGTCCAAACATCATTACTAACCATTCTTATAATCCATATCTAGTTCTAAACGCCGTTAAAGGAATACTATCCTCTGCCACTCTAAGTTGATGGAACCCTGTTGCTAAATCCAATTGGAAAAATACTTTGGCTCCACTCAACTAGTCGAACAAATCGTCAATTCTAGGTATTGGATATCGATTCTTTATCATCTTCTCATTCAACTTACGATAATCGATACATAACCTTAACGATCTGTCTGGTTTCTTAGCAAACACTACGGCTGCTCCCTAAGGAAAACTTCTTGGTCCGATAAAATTCTTACCTTCCACATCCACCAGATGCACCTTTAGTCCCTCATCTCGGTAGGTATCATTCTACTTGGCGGTCTACTCACCGGTTCTGCTCTGGGTACCAAATATATCAAAAACTCAATAGCTCGTTTTGATGGCAATCCTACTACAGGTTCAAGACATTTGCGAATTCTCTAACAACGAAAACTCGATTCAACTCGTCTCTTACCTCCATACCACCCAACAAAGCATTAGCCTAAAAACTAGGGTTTTCTAAGGAGTATATAAGCCGGTCACTACAATCAAGGTTTCTAAGCGATATTTTCCTATCATGGGAAAATATCCTAGCATCGTATTTACTTAACCAATCCATACCCAATATTATTCCGAACCCTACGAAATCAAACACATGCAATGTGCAAACAAAGTTATGACCTAACAATTCAAACTCTAGGTGGTCACATCTCATACCAAGTGTCGCATACCCTCCTATCGGATTTGCAACCCTTAAGGAAGTAAATAGGTATGAGGGTTCTAGGTTAAGCTTATCTACCAAACAATGAGATATAAAAGAATGTGATGCATCAGTATCAAAAATAACTCTAACTAACATACCATGAATCAAAAGCGTACCTCCCAACATAGCTTTTCCTTTTTCCTCTACTGTTGGTCTCGAGGTAGCTGGCTCCAATGCAAACACTTTGACCTTTCCATCCTTGGCTGGCTCCTTGCACTAGTTCTTATAATGCCCAATTTGATCACAGTTGAAGCATATAATATTCTTCTTCCCGATCACCTTCTTTCCATCTCCCAAGCGACATTCATTTGTGAAATGCCCTTTCTTGTCACATTTATAGCAGACAACTTCTGCCTTTCCTTTCTTAACAGCTCCGCCATTCTAAGCTCCTTTCTTGTGGAAAAACTTCCTTATCTGACTCTGCCCACCTTGAGCTTCCTTTGCCTTATTTCTTTCAAGAAAAGCAAGCATCTCTTCATGCCTCAAGGCCATCTCAACAACAACATCACATGGATCCCTAATATGCGATAATGTGGTCTTTGTAAGCTCAGGTTTCAACCCTCGAATGAACTTTTCATTCCTCTTGATCACAGTATCAACCGTAGCATAGCTATATCTTGCTATCTCCTCAAACCTCGTTGCATACTCAAGCACTGTCATTTCCCCCTGCTCCAACTCAGCAAACTTCCTGAGCAGAGTAGACTTCACAATCTCCAACATAAACCTCTCCTCAAATCTCCTTTTGAACTCCGCCCAAGTCATAGTCTCCTCATTAACTCCGATCGTAACACTATTCCACCAGTATAGTGTTGCTCCTTGTAAATGTCTAGAAGAAAGCCTTCTCTTCTTCTCATCATCGAGCCCCAAATCAGGGAAAATCCTCTCACAATGAAGTAACCAATTCTCTACTTCGATTGCATCTTTAGTACCAATAAACGCTTTCCTCCCAACCGGGCATAGTCTCTACTCAAAAACAGCATAGTTGTTGGCAACTAGAGCTCCCTAATTTCCTCCTTCAGCATTTCATCCAACTACTCCAGCAGCAACTCCCGCTTGCATCATGTTTACAAAGAACTGATACATTGCTCCCATTTCTACTTGCGGGACTCCAGCACCCACATTTGCAGCTTGTGCCTGACCTTGATTTCTCCTAGTATTTGGTCTAGCATTTCCATTAGTTGTGGTACTTCCCCCACCAATGTTAACTCTTCCACTTCTAGCATCTATATATGCATTCGAGCTTTCATAAGATACAGAAGAATAGCTAAAGAGAGATACGCGAATAGAGATATAGCATGTACTTGGATATAACAAGTACAAG
This sequence comes from Allium fistulosum, assembly GCA_030737815.1. NCBI lineage: Eukaryota > Viridiplantae > Streptophyta > Magnoliopsida > Asparagales > Amaryllidaceae > Allium > Allium fistulosum. Next base: position 1,138,960,342 of record CM060902.1, on the reverse strand, counting down.
TACGTTACTATAGCATTATCTCATACCTCGATCTTTTCTCTAATTTCTTAGGATTATGTTTTTAAAATCATTTTAAGTTTAAATTTTTTCATAAACCTATGCTCTGATACCTAGTTGTAACATCCTCTATCTTGAGGCCCGAAGCTAAGCCCTACACATCTTGCAGTGATCTATAGTATTATCTTTCGATGACATAATATGGTAATGTTAATGGTATCCATAATATCAGAAGCACATGAATATGAAACAAAATCACAAATTCCAAAAACAGCTTTTACTGACTACATTTCAAAACATATTTCACATTCCATTACATAATCCCAAAACGTACCCCAGGTTACGATCAAATATAATTACTACAAAATACGCCAAGATTTACATATAAAGATGCCCCCCTTGGATGATCAGAGTACTAAATACACAAAAACTATCTTAGTACATCATAGCAAAAATAAACAAAATAACTCCTAAATAGTTATCCATGCCTACTGCACGTCTTCGAAAACTTTATTCGTCCACCTACTAAAACTTGTAAATCCTCAACTCTCAACCTACTCAACTTAATTTTGAGCACCCGAGTGTTTAAGGGGAAAAGCATAAACTTCGAGTCAGACATAAAGCCTGGTGTGAATGATACTATACATCTCGGTTATCTGATATTAAGTGAGACCACACCCCTTAGCGGAATGCGATTCCCCTCACTAATATCCCTTTTTAAAATATATCTTTTGCAAATCAAAATCCTGCAACCAAACTGGTTAAAGCAATAATAGCAATATCATGTATGCATATAAATCAGGTAATCAATGGATAATCTGTCTTAACACTATAGTTTTGTTAGGCTAACTACTAACCTTTGTCTAACTCAGTCCTACCAGACAAAATAAACAAATAATCAAACTTCTATTAGATACTCTTCTAAACGGTCTGTCCCTAACTTACTTCTTCTAGGGTCAACTGATCCTAAGTGTTTTGTGGGCTCACCAATAACCTATCTTTACTCTGTATATTCCTTTCTGTGTGTAACAACATTTTAGTCTTACCTGTGACAAAGCCTAAGACACTGTAATTTTGGACTTATATTAGCTAGTGGCTACTAGCTAAAGAATAGGACGTGCCCCATACCAGTCCCACCTAGTATTCTAATATCCGAGTCATTTACTTAGGGTCAACTACCCCATCAAATTTTCCTTGAAAACATTTCTTTCAAATTGATTTAACCCTTTAAATTATACTTAAACACGGAAAATATACTTTATGCTTTACTCAAATCACTTTGCCATGTTATATATACTTTACACAAAACAATATTGATGAACATATTTGAAACCCTTGTTTAAAAGCTTTAAACAACCCCTTTCGAAACCTTTGAAAGTACCCCTTTCGAAACCATTGAAAGTACCTCTTTCGAAACCATTGAAAGTACTCCTTTCGATACCAGTAAACTACTTTACCTTATAACCTTAGGCCGAAAGGCCAAAACATACCTTTCGAAACCATTAACAATAGACCTTTCGAAAACATTAAAAGTATCCTTTTGAAAGCTTTACAAAACCTTAGACATCCTCTTTTCAAAAAAAATAAAACATGCCTTTCGAAAACATTGGAAACCTTCCATTTAAACACTAAAGGTAAACCTATCAAAAACATTGGGGAACCACCCCTTCGAAACCTTTATCATATACCTTTCGAAAGCATTAAGTCCTTTACATAAATCAAACCTTTCGAAAGCATTGGATTCAAGTAAAAACATGTGGAACAACCTTTCGAAACCATTTAAAACCATTCCTTTTGAAACCTTTGGGTTTAACTTTCAAAATATCAAAAGGGTCTTAAAAGAAATAATTCGAAAGCAACTCTTGCGAAAGCAATTTCCTAAGTAAAAGAAGTGGATGGAGTCAAAACCAACCCCTTCGAAAGCATTGGAGAAGCGGCTCAGGGTTTGAAGCAAAGGAACCCTTTCGAAGGCATTTCTTCGAAAGGTATAATGCGGCAGCATGGGTTTCGAGCCCTTCGAAAACTTATATTTAAAAAAAAGGTGGCAACCTCTTTCGAAACCTTTAAAATAATTAACCAAGTCGAAAGCTATCTCATTTGAAAGCATTCTTTTCGAAAGCAAAGGAAGTGCATTTCCTTTGAAAGCAAAACAAGCTCTCGACCCCTTCGAAACCATGTTTCAACTCTATAGCTTTCGCCTATCTCCAATCCACTACATACCAAGTCTTTGATACCATGTGTATTGGTTTGGAACTGGTTAGAGGCGGAAGTATGTAGTCGAAAGGTAGCTTCCGAAAGTGGCGAAACAACAAAAGCCTTATAAAATTGATTTTTGACTTTAAAAAGTAATTTATTTTCAACTAGCCTGCTTTGTTTGTCAACATATGATTGGCTGCCAATTTTTTTTCAAACTCTTTTCTAAAAGTGTTACCGAATTAAACAATTTAAAACATTTGCAAATAACCCCTTCTCCTTTTATAAACATATAAAACATTTAAGTCCCTTACCTTGAATAATTTTATATACTTATTAAAACACTTAGGAAAAATCTACAAAAATCCCATAAATCACTTTTAGTATGTTTTCTAACATATTTGAATTTCTGACCTAAAGATAATATATAATAGCCGTAATTAATTTTAAATCCAATTAACCATTTTCTTACTAGAAAATTCATAATAAATCCTCATTAATTCAGAAAATTATGAAACTTGAAACCCATCTCTAAAATCTTACTTATGATCTTATATCAAAATCACAAGGTATTTGGATGTCAATTAATAGGTTTTTCAAGTTAAATCTTATCATAAATCCTATATGAAATAGCGTAAATCATCAACAAGCATATATATCCATTTAAACAACCAAAACATGATAGTCGCAAAATAGATTCGGATCTCAACTAAAACCGAAAATAATAAAATGAGATGTAACATATTATTCACCTTTAGCTTGTGATCAAGGAGTTAAGATTTGCTTCTTGAATTAAGTTAATTAAGCTTCCATTTGTTGGTTCTTGCTTATCTTCCTTTAGATTCCCTCTAATGGTGGTCGGCCTCTTCTTAGATTTTGTTTTGTTTATGAGCGTGCAAAATGAAAGTGCATTAGGGTTTAGGGCATTAGAATATGACTTATTCCAATCTTGCCCTTATCAACTACCCTAACTTATTCCATTTTATTTTCCTTTAATTCATTGTTTAAATTGGCACGGCTACACTATATTAACACAAATCTCAATCCCTTAGCCATTTACATTATTTCATTTAATTCAACTGATTAAATGTCCTAAATTATGTTAATTAAAATTAGATTAATTACAATGGCATCAGTTGATTTATATGATTTACGTGATAACAAAGTGAAGGAGCATGATAGTCATGCAGATTCAAGACATGATTCTATAGCGCTTTGTGTGGGATTAAATAATATATATGATGGGAAACATGATTATGTGGTTTTTCATCTGCATAGAATAAATAATGCAATGAAGAGCGTGGAATCTTTTAAAAATATGAACAATCTGTTCTTGGTAAAAATTTATTAGATCCAAGCATGTTATAAAGCCCGATGTGGTTAACAATATGCTGTTGAGCGGAGAGATGCCAGTAATTCTCGGCAAGCTTAGATCAAAGCTCTATTGAAATATTGTGGTACTGGATTCCCAAAGCTCGACAACATCCGGGGATGCTTCAAAGGGCCCAAAGTGCACTTTTAGGAAACAATCTGCATCTTGGGGGAGCGGGAAGGAGGAGGCATGTTTACACAGGACTCCACTGACTGCTAGCAATAAAGCATCGAGCTCTAACTCAAGCTCGATTATTCAATTAGGAAGCATTACAGTCCTTTAATGCTAAATGAACTTTCTACTTCAGCTAAGTTAGGTCTAGCCAAGAGGCCGGGTTTCATTTTTGATTTGGAATGGTCTGATATAGAATTTATTAATAACAATAACTTTAGAGGGTTGCATCCCTTAAATCATGAGGTACATTACCTGTAATGTTAGAGGTTTAAATGACTGAGATAAACATAATAAAATCAGGTCTTTCTAAAGGATAATTATACTGATTTAGCTCTACTGCATGAAACTAAAATAGAATGCCCCGATTACCATTTCTACAAAAGCCTAAGGGAATTTTACATTAGTAATTGGGTTGTCTCCCGACTAGAGGTAGCTCGGGTGGATTAATGGTGGGTTGGAAACATAAAGGTGTTAAACTAATGCAAATTGTCACTAATATTCACTCGATGCATCTTACTTTCACGGATTTAAGTGATAACTAAGTTTCAAATGTTTCCCATACTTATGAACCTCATAATAAAATTGATAGAAGAGCCCTTCAGAGAGAATGCCAAGAATTTAGATCCCTAACTATCGGTCAGTGGGTAGTAGGAGGTGACTTTAACATGACAAGATACATAGAAGAGCGTTCGCCCAAAGATGGTGGCATCTCCGCAATTGAAGAGTTTAACCAATTTATTGCTAATGGTTACTTGGTTGAATTACCACTTAGTAATAGGCCATTCACTTAGTCATACTCAAGAGGAACTCCTTCATTGGTACTATTAGAGATTGCATTTTCACTACCGAGGAAATGGAAAACAAATTCCCAGTGTTACGAGTCAAGGGGCTTCCTACTATTTATTTATATCACTGTCCCATTATTTTTCTTTGTGAGAATCACCGTCATCTTCATATCACTTTTTTATTTGAAAAGATGTGGCTGTTAGAAAGTAATTTTACCGATCCAATTACAAATAAATGATTTTCTATGAGTTGTGACAAAAACAAATATTCTAAATATATTGCTAAAGTTTTCACTGGTAAACTTAAGGACCTAAGAATATTCCTTAACAAATGAAATAGAGATGTTTTTGGCAACATTAAAAATAAAAAAAGAGAATTTACTCCCTGAAAATTTAAAATTAAATAAAGTAGAAGAACTAAGAATTTTAAATTTATCCAAGAAAAATGTTATGTCAAACATTAAAGAAGAACTAAATAAAGTTATTAAACAGGAGGAAGTAATGTGGAAGTAAAGGTCAAGGGTCCAATGGATGAACGAGGGGTACAAAGATACTAAGTTTTTCCATTAAATTACCAGTGGTCGTAAATATAGTAACACCATAAGTTCCTCACTCATTAACAATGTGGAAATTTCTGATCAAAATGAACTTAATAATATCTTTACTAAATACTATAAAGACATCTTTGGAACTATCAAAGGGCACAGAGTTTGCGCAGGATGGGCTGATTTATACCCTATAAACTCCAGGATTGCATTGGAAGATCTGGACAGTCCGTTCTCAGAAGAGGAAATATTTAAGGCCACTAGTGATATGCCTAGTGACGAATCGCCAGAACCAGATGGCTTTTCGATTTTGTTTTATAAAAAAATTTAGCACATTTAAAAATATAACCTAATCAAAATGTTTAAACAATTTTACAATGACAATCTTCATGTAGGAAGATTTAACTTTGCCGAAGACATTCTACTTCATAAGAAAGTGGATGCGATATAACTCAAGCTTTTAGGCTTATTTCTTTAATAAACCGTTATCTAAAAATCATTTCAAAGGTCCTACAAAATAGGAAAGGTACCAAAACGAACAATTTAAATGAAATTACTCAATCTGTTTTTATTAAAGGCAAATCGTGGACGGGATCGCAACAATACAAGAATTTATTAACTACCGTTGTAATAATAATATCACTTGTACTCTCTTAAACTTGTTGCTAAAGCCTTTGATTCAATTGATTGGTTTTTTCTCAAAGATTTACTATTGTCCAGAGGTTTCAGTGCTAAATGGGTACGCTAGATTATGACATGACTAAAAATTGAAAACTCGAGTATAATGGTTAAGGTCGTCCTAGGAAATAAAATTCAATCGAAGTGTGGTATTAGGCAAGGCGATCCTTTATCGCCACTGCTACTCAACTTAGCAATAGACATTTTTACAAGGATCATTAAGCTTTCGATTACAAATGGGGTTTTTGAATGCATGGGAAACAATATTACTATTGATGGCCTTTTTATTCTACAATTTGCGGACGATACCATGCTTTTTTGTCCCTTTACCACATCACATGCAACACCCTTAATTTTTGATAATATTATTCAGGAGATTTAATTAGATATATTAAATAGAATTATGTAAGAATTAAAATGATAAAGGGATTGAGATTTGAAAATAAGATTTAAGGTCGCGCTTAATAATAAATTAAATGGGCTTAAGAATGGTTATAAGCTAATTAATTTACATAAGGCCTATTAAGAAATAGCCGCCTTCATTTTCTATTACCCACATATTCATGTTTCTTTCCATTCGCGTACATTTCATTTTCTAAAAAAATAAAAAACAAACGTAAAACCTAAGGAGCCAACCATTATCAAAGAAGAAAGAGGAAAAATTTAATCTAAAGCTAAGGATCAAAGCTAGGAGAGATTAATCTACAACAAATCTCAAATTCCTTATCATATTCAAGGTGAATAATAATTCATTCCATCTCTATTTTGTTTTTATGATCAAACATTTCTGGATTTAAGATGAAATTCCTTTTTATGATGTTTTAGATGATGATATGCTTGAGTTATAATATGTTTGATTTAAATCAAATTACTATTATATGCATTTATCCGATTTTAAGGCAAAACCGATTATTAAAGATTTCTAAATGCCATGGAAATATTATATGTTACGTAAATTATGATTTTGGAGATGGTTTCAAATTTTGTAATTTTCCAAGCCATGGAAAATTTATTATGGATTTTCAAAAGAAAATATGATAAAATTGTGTTTAAAATTAGTATCGATTATTTCAGGAAGAATTTGGGTATGAAATTTTAATATGTTAGAAAACATGATGAAATTTGTGATTTATGGGGATTTTTCCTAATTGATTTACCATGGAAAATAAATTATTTTAAAAGAAGGACTTATTTGCAATATTGGTTTTGTTTAATGGAAGGGCTTAAACATTAATTTTTCCTTAATTTAGATCTGATAAATGTGGAAGTTAGTTTTGTAAAGGATTTGAAAAGTTTTAAGGCAGCCAATTAAAAGGTTACAAATAGGCAGGTTAGTTATAAAGTAATTACTAAAATTAGCATGATTTTAGCCTTTGTTCAGAAAAGCAAGTTCCGCCACCTTTAGTAGTGCCTTTCGACTCCAATGCTTTCGCTTTGACTCAGTCAAAACCAACCCAGCCGAAACCTACCTAGTTGAAACCAATACACAGGGTATCACTTAAACGGTATGTAGTGGATTTGAAGGAAAGGCGGGAGCCATGGTGTCGAAAGCAATGCTTTCGATGGGGTCAAAACCTTATTTTTGTTTTCAAATGTTAAGTGCCTGCTTTATTTTACTTAAAGCTTTTGATGTAGTCGAAACATATGTTTTAGGAAGGGGTTTTCTAGATAGCTTTCGAAGGAAGTTGCCATACTATGTTTTAAAGTAGGAGTTTTCAAATGAGTTCCTTTGTTTTGAAATAAGGCTTTCGAAAATGGTGGTTTCGTCCTAGTCGAAACCAAGCTGCCATTTGTGTACCTTTCGAGGGTATTAAAGTCATCAGTGCTTTCGAAGCGTGCATTTGTTTTAAACTTATGCTAAGCCACTTCCTAAATGCTTTCGAAAGGGGTAAAGGGTTTCGAAGGCAATGGTGTCTAAAAGGGGTTTCAATGCTATCCTTCAAAGTTTTACTAAAAGGTTTTGAGCTTTCGAATGGATGGTTTCGACACCATCAAATTTTCCTCCAAACAATTTTATTAAAGATTTCGAAAGAGATAATTTCACCTATATTCACTTTAACCCAAAAGATGTATTTAAAGAGTAAACCCAATGATTCGAAAGGGGTACTTTCATTATTTTCGAAGCCATTGTCCTAAAGGCTATTAAGAAATGTTTTGATACATTCAAAAGGTTTATTTGGTTGAAAGGAATAAGTTAAAGTGCTTCGAAAGGTATATACTTAGTGTTTTGAATAGAAGTTTTCTATGCTTCCGAAGGAGGTCATCCATGGGTTTCGAAAGTGATGTTTTAAGGTTTTCAAAACAAATAACCCAATCTCATTTTAAAAAGAAAAACCATGGCATAAATTAAAGAGTTTTGAAATAAAAGAAGTTTTCCTTGGTTAACAGGTTAAAGGGTTTAACTGAGTTTTATATAACTTGATTCCAAGGATATTAAACCACATGGGTTGGTATTATTATGTTGCTATGATTTCTTCTTCACATATTTATTCACATTGCAATGAACCCATAACGGTCCTTTGGGGAAGGGCAGAATAACCAGTTAGATTGACCCGATAGTGAATATAAATTAAATTAGTGAAAGATATTGGTAGGGGCCAATAGGTTCACAGCAAGCCCATGAAAATTGTGTATAGGGAAAAGATATTGGTAGGGTCCAATAGGTTAAGCCCATGAAAACTATGTATAACTGAAGATGTTAGGAAGATAGGTTCATAGTAAACCCATAAAAACTATGATTTCATATTGGCGGGTGCCAATAGGTTTGTAGTGAACCCATGCAAACTATATCCGGATTAAGATATAGACATATGTCAATAGGTTCCTAGTCAACCCATGAAAAATAGGATAAGGGAATGATACTGGAGTTACCAATAGGTTTGGGGACCCATGAAACAGTAAAGATATTGGTAGGACTCAATAGGTTCTTAGTGATCCTATGAAAACTATGAAATTGGGCAGGGAGTCTGAAAACATTTAATAGGTTATTAGTAAGCCCATGAAAACTAATAGGTTAATAGTTACCCTAGAAACTATAAATGAAACAGATAGTCAGAATGAATGGGGATGGGTAATCCAGAAATTAATTTACGTGTTTACATATCATCGTATTGTTTTGAAATGTTTTAACCATTATGGATGCAGGAGCACAATAAATGGTTTTATAAAGGTTTTAGGATACTAGTGAGGAGAAAACCCGTTCCGTTAAGTGGCGTGGTCTCACTAGATATCTAAATGGTTTGAGATGGTAGATTATTATTCATACCAGGCTTTATGTCTGACTCGAAGATTTTGTTTTCCCCTTAAACTCTTGGATGCTCAATTGATTTTGAGTAGTTTGAGGGTTAAGGTTTGCAGGTTTTCTTTTAGACGAACAAAGTTTCCGAAGACGTGCAAGAGACAAGCAAATTAATAAGAGTTCTTCTATTCCACTGTGTGTTTTGGTTGTAAAGGTAAATCTATTTTTATTTCCTTATTATATACTCTGATCATCCAAGGGGGCATCTTCATATGTCGCTTTTGGCGTATGTTATATTTATATTTTATCTGAACGTGGTTTGCATACTGGGATTATGTAATGAACATGAAATGTTTTGAATGGAATGTGGAATGTGTTTTGATGTTTTAAATTTTTCCATATTCATGTGTTTCTGTATCAATGTATCTAACATTGCCTTATTTGGTCGCCGACGATTAATAACTTGTGATGACTACAGCATCCGTAGCTGTTAGTTTTGGGCCTCTAAGTAGGGGGATGCTACAAGTTGGTATCAGAGCATAGGTTTATGAAACTTTAAAAGAAATTTAAACCTATTAGATTTTTCAAACATAATCCAATAAATGAGATAATATGATCGGGGTTTTGGGATAATGTTATAGTAACGTACTTGTAATTGATATATATAGTTATATATGTAAGTACGTATTCCCCGCTCTCTTAGACCGTTCTTCTGTATCTTACTAAGGCTTGTATGTAGATTTACGAGAAAGGAGATATGGAAGCAGGAAATGGAAGAGGACATCTCGATGGAGGCAGCACCACAACTAATGGAAATGCTCAACCCACCACTAGGAGGAACCCGGGTCGACCGGCTAATGCTAATAGCCAAAATGCTGATGCCAATGTGGGTGCTGGAAATCCACTAGTAGATATGAGGGCAATGTATCAGTTCTTCGTCAATATGATGCAAGCAGGAGCTGCTGCTGGAGTAGCTGGAATTGTAGGAGGAGCTAATCCTATGGCTCCGGTTGGGAATAATTATGCTAAGTTGAGTGGAGACTACACCAGTTTAGGTGGGAAGCCATTCATGGGGAATGCCATAGACGTTGAGAATTGGCTGTTGCATTGTGAGCGTACCATTGCTGATTTGGATTTAGATGATGAGCAAAAGAGAAGGTTGGCCTCTAAATAGTTGCAAGGGTCAGCGCATCATTGGTGGTATAGTGTTACTACCGGAGTTCCAGAGGAGGAATTGACTTGGGTTGATTTTCGAAGGAGATTTGAGCAAAGGTTTATGTTTGAGGTTGCTAAGTCAGCATTGTTAAGGAAGTTTATGGATCTGGAGCAGGGAGAGATGTCGATTGTTGAGTATGCTACTCAGTTTGATGAGTTGTCCCGTTATGAATACAATACTATAAACACTGTCATCAGAAGAAATGAGAAGTTCATTAGGGGACTGAGGTCGGAGATTGCTAGGGTGACCCTACCACATCTCCTTGATCCTAGTAATTTAGTTGCAGAGATGGCAATTCGCCATGTGGAGATGCTTGCTATTTGTGCTAGAGAGAAGCCAATTGAGATCCAGGGTTCTCAAGGAAAGAAAAGAAAGTTCTTTAAGAAGAAGGGAGCCCAGAAGGGAGATGCTGCTAAGAAGGCTAAGGCTGATTTAGTTTGCTTTAAGTGTGACAAGAAGGGTCATTATGCGAGTGAGTGCCGGAAAGGTAAGGGAAAGAATGCTACAGATAAGAAGAATGTGAAGTGCTTCAACTATGATCAAGTTGGGCATTACAAGAATCAGTGTCCAGAGCTAGTAAAGGCGAACAGAGGGAAGGTTTTTTCCTTTTGGACCAGCATCAACTAGGCCTACTGCAGCAGTTAAAGGAAAGACTGTGATGGAAGGTACGCTTTTGATTCAGAGTATTCCAGTTAGGGTACTTTTTCATACCGACGCATCACATTCATTTATATCTCGGTATTTGGTCGATAGGTTATGCATAAACCACATACCTTTTTACTTCCTTAAGGGTTGCGAATCCAATAGGAGGGTATGCAACTCTAAGATTGTGATGTGACCAGTTAGAACTTGATTTGTTAGGTCATAAGTTTGCATGCAGTCTGTATGTTTTCGATTTAGTAGATTTTGGAATCATCTTGTGTATGGATTGGTTGGGTTGGTATGAGGCTAGAATATTTTGCCAGGATAGGGAGATATCACTGAGACACCCTGATAGTCATAACCGAGTGATATTCTTAGTGGATAATTCTGACTGGAATGTTAGTGCTTTGCTAAGTGCCATGGAGGTAGGAGAAGAGTTAAATCAGGTTTGAGTAGCAAAGGAGTTTGCAGATGTCTTTGAGCCGCCTACAGGACTACCATCGAAACGAGCTGTTGAATTTCGAATAGACCTTATGTCAGGAGCTGAAGCTGTGAGTAGAACACCTAGCAGGATGACACCAACTGAGATGAAGAAATTGAAGGTAAAACTAGTGGATCTTGAAGGAATGAATTTTATTAGGCCAAGCAGTTCTCCTTGGAGAGCGGTCGCGGTGTTCGTAAAGAAACCAGATGGGTGGTTGAGGATGTGCATCAACTATTGTAAGTTGAACGAAAGGATGATTAATTTAAGTATCCTTTGTCGAGAATAGATGATTTGTTCGATCAGTTGAGTAGAGCCAGAGTGTTTTCCCAGTTAGATTTGGTGACAGGTTTCCATCAGTTAAGAGTGGCAGAGGACAATATTCCTTTGACAGCATTTTGGACTAGGTATGGTTTGTATGAGTGGTTAGTGATGCCATTTGGTTTGACGAATGCACCTTCTTTCTTCGTAGATTTGATGAACCGAGTTTTCCGAGAGTTCTTGGATAGTTTTGTATTGGTGTTTATAGATGAAATTTTAGTATACTCTAAGGATGAGAGAGAGCATAAGGAACATCTTAAAGTGGTACTTGAGAGACTAAGGCATAATCAGCAAAAGGCGAAGTTTACCAAGTGTCATTTTTGGAAGAATGAGGTTAAGTTTCTTAGTCACGTGGTTTTAGAGAAAAGCTTGTTAGTTGATCCAGATAAGATCGAAGCTGTGAATAATTGGAAGAGACTAGAGACGGTGACTGAGATTAGGAGTTTTCTTCGACTCGTTGGCTACTACCGGAGATTCATTAAGGATTTCTCACGGATAGCAGCACTATTGACTAAGCTAACCATTAAGGAGGTGAAGTTTGTTTGGTTCAACAAACATGAGGAAGCATTCCTCAAGTTAAAGCATTTGTTAAAAAATGACCCAGTGCTAGTAGTTCCAAATGAAACCAAGGGTTAGTGGTGTATACTGATGCATGTGAAACTGGATTAGGAGCAGTGTTAATGCAGAAGGGTAAAGTTATTGCCTACACTTCATGACATCTTAGACCGCATGTAGTGAGATATCCTACTCATGATTTGGAGTTGGCTGCGTGATCTTCACGTTGAAGATTTGGAGACATCATCTCTTAGGGGAGAGGTTTGAGCTTTATACTGATCATAAGTCTTTAAGGTATTCATTCTCTCAGAAGGAGTTGAATATGAGACAGCTGAGGTGGCAGGAGTTTTTGGCTGCTTATGATTTTGGTATAGAGTATACACCAGGGAAAGGAAACAAGGTTGGAGACGCTCTCAGCAGAAGACATCGGAATGTGGTGTTAGCTATGATGGTGAAGTGGAAGGATTTAGAAGCTTTGGCCAGTTTTGGTATGCAGTTATGGTCGACTGCTAGTTCTAGTCAGAGTACCGCCATGTTGTCCTGTTTAGAAGTTCGACCAGTGTTGAACGAAAGGATTGCTTCTAAGCAGAAAGATGATCTAGTATTAGCCGAGAGGATTAGAAGGCTTGAGGTTGGAACTGAGATCAATGATCTAAAAGACTTTATTCTTGACCAAAGAGGATGGTTGTGAAAGAAGCGACGGTTGTGTGTTCTGAATGTGGAGGACTTGAGGAAAGAAGTTCTTGGAGAATGTCATCGGTCCAAGTTTACGATTCATCCTGGAGGGACCAAGATGTATCAGGATATGAAGAGGAGCTTCTAAGGTATGAAGAGAGTTGTTGGCTTGTGGGTTACGCAGTGTGCAAACTGTCAATAAGTGAAAGCTGAAAATCAAAAGCCGAGTGGGTTGCTTCATCCTTTAGAGATTACAATTTGGAAATGGGATTCGATGTCCATGGATTTTATAGATGGGTTGCCAAGGTCAGACAGTGGAAATGAAAGCATATGGGTTATAGTGGACAGATCAACCAAGAGTGCCCATTTCATTCCAGCCAAATCAACCAGGATGGCACCTATATTAGCTAAGTTGTTCCTGAAGAACATAGTTAGAGTACATGGAGTTCCTAGTAGTATAGTCAGTGACAGAGATGCTTTGTTCACTAGTGAATTCTGGAAGAGTCTACATGATGTATTACGTACCAAGCTTAATATGAATACTGCATATCACCCTCAGAAAAATGAGCAGACAAAGAGAGTCAACAAATACTCGAGGATATATTCAAAGCTTGTGTATTAGACTTCGGTGGATCTTGGGAGGATCACCTACATTTGGTTGAGTTTTCCTATAATAGTTATCACACTAGCATAGGAATGGCGCCTTTTAAAGCTTTGTATAAAAGGCCATGCAAATCACCAACCTATTGGTTGGAGACTGGAGACAGATAAGTCTTAGGTCCAGATTTGGTTAGGGAGGCGTTAGAAAAGATTGAGTTTATCCGAGGAAGGATGAAGGAAGTTCAGTCCAGATAGAAGAGTTATACAGAAAAGAGGCGTAAAGACCTAGAATTCTCAGTTGAAGATAAGGTTTTCATTAAGGTGACACCGATGAAGGGTGTGGTGCGACTTGGAAAAGATATGTTGGACCATTCCAGGTTATAGAGAGGATTAGAAAGCTCGTATACAGAGTAGAGTTGCCGAGCAGTATGGCAGGAGTCCATAATGTATTTCGTGTGTCTCATCTCCGTAAGCGTGTACATGATCCAGAGACTACTATTCCTCTGACAAGGTTAGAAGATTTGATAGTAGAGTCTAATTTGAATTTTGTTAGACAACAAGTTCAGGTTATGGCGAGAGATGAGAAAAGATTGAGGAACAAGACAGTTAAGTTGGTGAAAGTTCAGTGGAGCGACAACGAGAAGGACTGTACTTGGAAGATAGAAGATAGGATTCGAGGTACTTATCCTGATCTGCTTTGAGGGTAAGTCAATATTAGATTTATATAGATATTCGCTAGTCAGGTAGACTAGTATGGTTGTTAGGAGTTATTACATATGATTGCTATGTTTAGTATTTAGTCCTTACTGAATTTCGAGGATGAAATTCTTTAAGGAGGGAGCTTGTAACACCCCTAATTTTTGATAACATTGTCCAGGAGATCTAGCTAGATAAATTAAATAGAATAATATAAGAATTAAAATGATAAGGGGATTGAGATTTGAAAAATAAGATTTAAGGTCATGCTTAATAATAAAGTAAATGGGCTTAGGAATGGTTATAAGCTAATTAATTTACATTAGGCCTATTAAGAAATAGCCGCCTTCATTTTCTATACCCACCTATTCACGTTTCTTTCCATTCACGTACATTTCATTTTCTAAAAAACAAAAAAAACGTGAAACCTAAGGAGCCGGCCATTATCAAAGAGGAAAGAGGAAAAGTTTAATCTAAACCTAAGGATTAAAGCTAGGAGAGATTAATCTACAACAAATCTCAAATTCCTTATCATATTCAGGGTGAATAATAATACATTCCATCTCTATTTTGTCTTTATGATCAAATCTTTTCGGATTTAAGATTAAATTCGTTTTTATGATGTTTTAGATGATGATATGCTTGAGTTATAATATGTTTGATTTAAATCAAATTACTGTAACATCCCGGAATTTTCGACTTTCGAAAATTCGACATCGATACTCCCTTTATCGACTGCTGAGCCATCGAGTGCCGGAAACCCGAAAAGTTATGGTTTTAAAAAGAAGAAAAAAGTAGAAGAAGAAGAAAAGAGTAGAAGAAGAAGAGAGGAAAGAAGAAAAAGAAAAAAAGAGAACAACAGAACAACAGAACAGCAACAGAAACAGAACAATATCAGAATCTTACATATCGCAGCGGAACAATATATAATAGATAATCACTAGTCTTTTAAAAACAAAGAACTATATCAGTTTATACATACATCAATCATCAGAGTCAATATACAACTCAATACAACAATGGACAGTTATATAAACTTGTCCTCATACAGAATACACAGCGAAATAAATATTATCAGATACAAATACTACGTCTCGTCATCCAGCTTATCTCCAAAGCTCCAGAATATCCTGATAACATAACTCTAGGCTGCCCATGTGGAAATTGGTGGGCACCCAGAGTTTAGAAGGGAAACAATAAACTCCGAGTCAGTCATGGTGACTGGTGTGAGATCGTAAAACAATTATTTTTCACAAAGAAAATAAAACAAATTCACAATGCTTTTGGAAAATGAAACTACCATAAGACCTCCCGCCACACACACAATGCAAACGCAGAATTGGAGGAGATTTCTTCTTATGATAGTCAAAGATGCTTACTATGCAAAATAAAATCATTTTTGATATTATTATTAGTGCATAGTGTAGAAAACATTTCGAAAGTATAATATAAATCTTAGCCAGCATAGGTACCATTATAGTATGCTTGCTATAGCTGCCATATTAGATGGCAGGTTCTACAACTAAAACCGTACAAGGCTCGTATTGTTTCTTTGGATTTCCAACAAATGGTCAGGCCAAGGAACTTCCTTTTCCACGATGGGTGCGTCCCTGGAATAGACGACCCGAGAACCTAACCGGATCTCTGCCAACACAAGGCCGGGTTACCTCTGCAAAAATAGGTAACTACTGACACGCGTATGCCATCCCCCGATCGTCACCGATCTTCCCGAGGATCCCCGATTCGCAACAACCACAAAGTAATAAATTTGCTGCAACCACAGAGGTTAAGTATCTGGGCTCCATACCATGATACCACCTTTATCCAGAAGGAATGACATACACTAAGGGGCGCTACTCCCTAGAACCTTGATGCATCCTTCCTGTTTCGACCATTTCCGGGGTGTGAGGCTCGACGAAGTCTCGTCCACAAAGCTACGCTTTCTACAAAGCCATGCTTCGGGTCAAACAAATGATCAACCTATGATCACAAAGATATAAGATCAAACAAATGATCATATCACAAATGATCAAACACTGATCATTTCACAGCAACACTCAGTATGCCACGTTACCAAATTGGGAATATATCGCTGATAAATTTCAACTACATAACCTCTGAGCTCGTACGTCTCAGAGAAGGGTGTTAAGCTAAGAGAATAAATTCTCCGCCACCAACAGATATGTATTTGAAAGAAATCAGCTTTATATCTCAAATTGTAACGTCAGACACACAATCCATACAAGTCTGTTCCGGGATCGAACAGAACCGAAGGCACTTCTCACGAAGCCCTTGCATATCCGAATAATTTTCTAATCACGTCCGGACTTCCCGTCACTAAGGGTGATGAAACCTCTAAATCGGAGATCAGCCGATGTAGAGTAACTCGACGGTAATCCTTCCGTTTTCAAAAATATCCAGTCTTCAACGCCGGTCTTCGAATGCAATTCATAACGACGTATCACATATTCGGAATGGGTTATACGACCCCATGGTCCTTTCCCGGCTAACCCGAATAGTGAGCGATTATTCAAAAATAAGTGTAGCATTCAAATTCATCCAATTCACAACAAATACCTATTTAAAGGTAAATATTGATAGTCGGTTATTTAACTACCAATAAAGATGCGCAACATCATCAGATTCCAAATAATTTTCCAAATTATTTATTTTCCAAAATATCTTTACTAGATATAAAATTTCCACACTTCAAAAATAAATCAACATTTATTTTTAAACATCTTCCCTTTCTTTTATAAATTCCATAGTGAATTTAGGTTTCAAAATATCCCCTGATATACGATTCTCAAATCGATTTCAAATATTCAATTTCAGTTAATCTTTAAGAAGATAAAATCTCAAAACGTTTCATTTCATTTTGGAAAACATTCCCATACTTATTTAATAATAAGTAATTCACAAAACTATTTATTTTCAACATTTGAAAATATTCGTTATACTTAAATCAAAATTAAGTATACATTTCATTCTTTAAGGAAATCATTCTCTTAAGCACATTTATTTGAGTCAAAACGAATGTTGCGTAAAACATCGTTACGACGACTCAAAATCACTAGTATAGGGATTCGAAATTTAGATAGATATATAAATCCCAATACTATATAAAACATTTCCTTTCAGAAATCATTTACTATAACAACAGTGTTATAGTCCACCATTTCCTTATTTCTCGAAAACGTCTATTTCAACAATAAATGTTGAAATCTATGATTTCGATATTTTAACACATTTTAAAACATCTTTAAAATGTTTAACTTCATTTTCAATGTCACTTTTCCAAAACTATCCATTTTACTTAACAATATATTCACTGTCCAAAATCGTGAATATACTTCACTAATTACATTTCACTATTTTCTACACATTTTATTTCAATAATAATTCGCTATCCAAAATCGCGAATATATCTCCTTTAACAACCTTCTATATTTAATTTATCAAATTTGATTGATTTTCGAATTTATGAAACAACGTTCATAAATTCCATTTCTATTTTGTAACAACTTCAACTTAATAAATCCCCTTTATTAACAATTCGATTCATAACTCAAATCTTATACCAACAATCCATGTTATAAGTTAAATACTTATAATTCCTTTATTTTACAAAATCATTTCCATTTATAAGTTCGCGATTTATAAATTTCATTTATTTATAAATTCTTAAAAATTCATTTTAACGCTTATAAAAACTCGTTTTATAATACCAACATTTTAATTTATAAAATGTCAACTTTATAAACCTTTTAAGTAAACTGTTTATAATATTTTTAAAAATCTCAATTTAAAACATTTTATAAATCAATCAACTATTTATTCCAAAAATCACTTTTCGGTTATATTTCACAAAGATCTTAACTTTTATAACTTTAAAATTTGAACGTTTATTTATTTAAAATAAGTCACTTCAAAAATTCAATAAAACGTCTACTTTCAAAAATCACTTTAAAATCCTTTTAAATTAAAAGTCGTTATTTTTAAAACTTGAATCCGATGATGCAACAGCACCAATTAGTCAATCACAACATCAAACATCATATATCAACATATGATAACAGAATATACATCAATATCTGTAAATAAATAAATACTGGTGAGGAATCCAGTTGGATCCCTCCAACCTGTTTCCCTGCATCCACAGACGTTAGCACAATACCAATTCCACTTTGAGGTGGAATATCGCGGTATATGGGTTTTTATAAAAATATCCACTTACTAACGGCGCAATAGGGTCTCATCCGCTATACGAGGCGGGAAATCATCAATCCAATATATACATATGCCAATATGTATATATTGCTATATATATATATCCTACTATATCTAATATCACATCCAAACAACTATCACATCAATAACTGCAAACATCAATTTTATATTTGAGTGAGAAGATCTCACCTTAGCTTTTTAAATTGCCATCCATTTCCAATCCAATTTGTTTTCTTGACTTTATTCGAACTTGTATAACAATTTATACAATTCATCAATATTCGAATTAAATTGAACTATAAATTTTCGTTTTGATAGTTTTAATTAACCAATTTCTCCTTTAATAATTTAACTAAGATTTTACTTTTCAAAACTAAATTTAATATATCAACCTTTGGTAAAAATAATTAAATAAGTTTTATTAAATAAAACTTCCTTTTAAAATAACCTAATTTATTTTACTGCATAACATTTTTTTTTCTTTCGTATATGTATATTTATTTTTAACTTTCATTTACTATATATATTTAAAATCAAATCAAATCTGTATATATATATAAAAATTTGTAGATAAACTAAACTACCTTATTGTAATAAATTATATTTTCTGTTTATCTATATATGAATATATTCATCATAATATAATTTCTTTTATCTGCCTATCTATACTTATAAAAAAAATCAACTACTATTTTTAACATTGGTAGATTTCTTCAAACATATATATTAACGCGTATGAAAATAAAATAACTGGAAATTTCTTACTAAAATCAAATTATACCTCACTGCAAATCGACTTCGCCAACTTCGTCGAGACAACAACTTCAAGTCAACTCGGCCTCGATGCCTCGCCGAGCCCTTCACAACAACGCCTTCATGAGCTTCCAGGCAATCGCCATCACCACCATGCCCTAGTCCACCTACTCGACCCGACCCCGAGATCACGATCTCTGATTTGCAACCCACGAACGAAAGCAAACGCCCAACGCGATCCATCACAACTAACCTCTACACGCGAACCCCAAGTCGAGACCACTGCTTCAGCCCTTGCCAACATGCCGTGCGACTCACGACGCTCGAGAGTCCCCCGCCTTCTTCCCTACTTCGATTGATCGATCGCGCTGAACGAGGAGGTTCTGCCTTTGCTCGATGAACTAAATGGCTTCGACTTGATTATGAAATCATCGATCTCGATTTTGTTTTTGGTTGAGGAACGAGATTAACTGTCGACAAGAGGGATGCGATTCTATTAGATTTATTTTTTTCCCTTCCTGGCTTCGGCCATGATTTTATCTCGAACGAGAAAATCTTCAAATTGATTACGAATGGGAAGCTCGGCCATTGTTTTAAATTTGTGAACGGGTGCTTTTCGTTTATTTTGAACGAGAAGGGATATTTAAAATTGAACAAAGAATGATTTGCACGATTTCTCTCCGGGATTTTCTGCGTGATACTAGGCGTGGTTTGGGGAAGATAATATGTTGCCTTAACTTGATGTCGGCATAGTTTTTTTTTTTAAAAAAAAATCTAAATTGAATTCAATTTAATTTAATGCGTTTACCTATCGTACGGTCACACTATAACTCAGATCGATACGAAATTGAAAATCCGGTAATAATTCAATATTACGGACCCAATGGAACTGGTTTCGTCGAATTCCGAGACTGCGCCCCGGAACGCTATTTTTAAATATCGGTTGAACGATATAATTTCAAAACTGATCAAATCACTGAACAATTCAATTCTGAAGCTTCTATTATTTCCGGTATTGTCAATACGAATTTTAAAAGCTTTCGAAATATTTTTCTTCAACTTAAAATTTAAGATTCGAATTTTTATTCAACACTATACAGATTAAATCTTAAAGTTTAATCGCAAAATTCAGAGTTATATCGGGGATTCAAATTAAATCATCGTTCAAATATTTAAAATTAATTAAATATTTCAAATTTAATTTGTTCAAAATTCTGGGTCGTTACAAACTTCCCTCCTTAAAAGAATTTCGTCCCAAAATTACAAGTTAGAAAAAAAAAGTCCTTAACTCGTCTACTATTTTTCATAATTCAGTAGTTTTATCAATTGTCAAAACAAATCTTTCTACTAAAGATTCGTTATTAATTCAACTAAATTTCTAACTTCAATTATAAGTTTCAAACAACTCCATTTTTTTACTACTCTATTCAAATTTAAATTTAAACTTTCAAAATTTTCACAAAAATTTTCTAACGCCCTAAATTTCCAAAAAATTTCGCCAGCGTCTCCTTTGCGCGGCTAATACGGCACGACTACAAAACGTCCCTACGGACTCTCAGATTTCAAAAAGAAAAGGAAAAAGCCAAGCGACTAGACAAGAAATCAGCAAATCTCATATAAAAATTCAAATACTTACCTTTTGTCGAGCAATTCACTTTATCTTTGAAATCAAATCCAATTCCTTTATAATACCTGTATCCTACTAGCCATAATATCTAGTTACAACATTCAAACTAACATTTTGCAAATTCTATTACAAAATTTTCCAATATAACTGCTTATATCATCTTTAAGTTCATTATTGAAGTTATATATCCATTATGATTCAATTTTACATTTCAAATTTTCATTTGAATTCAATTCACAATTCCAATCTAATTTGGATTCAGTTTAACTTCTGAACATTGAATTTATCAACTATCTTTTTACAACTGCACTATTTTAAATTAGTTCCAATTACTAATTCATCACAAATTCTAATTCACTTATTCAAATTTGTTTTCAACATTCAGTGTCAATTCCAGTTTCGTTCTTTTGTTCATTCCCAAAATTTATTTACAATTCACTATTTTGGTTTATAACCACTCATATTAAATTGGATTTCAAATCGCATATGAATTTTATTTCTCTTTCAATTCACATTTATAATTATTCAATTCAATTCTATTGCTTACAACTTCAAAATGAATCTCAATTTTCAATTTCACTTTCATTTATTCAAATTTATTCACTTATACTTTCTTTAATTTAACTCCATCTTTTAAGTTAAATTTATTCTATCAAAATTCAAATTTGTATAAGTTATCAACTTACAATATTTCATAAATATTTTTATATATAGTATTCCAGAGTCTTTTCAACTTTTTCAAAAACCATTTTGAAAACTATTGAAATTATCCTTTGAATTTTCTAAAACAAAATCCAAATTTTCAAAACAACCTCCATTTAAAACAATTTGGTAGCAATTTCTCTTTTGGAAACCCGAAAATGAACACCGGTGATGTCCCGATCATCATCGGAATTATTTTCCAGCGACCGAAAAGAGTTTAGAGCTTTTCATCTCTCCAAAATACTTTTCAAAACCTTTGAAATTCATTTTCAACTCCAAAAAGGATTTAAACTTTCTAAATCTCCAAAATTTTCAAATTCTTTTCAAAACCTTTCCAAAAACTTCTCTGGAACTCCGTTTTAAATTACAAATCACATTTATAATTTACATTCTTAAATTTCATTTGTATGTGAATTTATTTCTTAACTTTGGAGTTACGATTTCAATTTTCTTATTTAATTTCATATAATAATAATAACATTTCAATATTATCACTTTCTTAACAAACATGCATCTATATACTGTAATAATTTACAGAAAAGCATTTCTTTTATATACAAAAATATCTTTGGGTAAAATTATTTCATTTACCCTATTTAAAACAATACTGTGTCGGTTTACCTTGTTTAAGAGTTTAGAAACTCCTATCAACACAGTTAGCTAGACTGCACCGACCAGAATCTATAAACAATCAACCGATAAGTCAACACAATACAAAACAATTTTTTTTATATTCAATAACAAATACACGCTCATATCTATTATTACACTCAACTCATTCTAGAGTACTACTGACTCTATCTCTAATGAGTAACACCCAACAGAGCAGGGTTGTCGCTTAACCATACCCTCTGATACCAAATGTAACATCCCGGAATTTTCGACTTTCGAAAATTCGACATTGATACTCCCTTTATCGACTGCCGAGCCATCGAGTGCCGGAAACCCAAAAAGTTATGGTTTTAAAAAGAAGAAAAAGGTTGAAGAAGAAGAAAAGAGTAGAAGAAGAAGAGAGGAAAGAAGAAAAAGAAAAAAAGAGAACAACAGAACAACAGAACAGCAACAGAAACAGAACAATATCAGAATCTTACATATCGCAGCGGAACAATATATAATAGATAATCACTAGTCTTTTAAAAACAAAGAACTATATCAGTTTATACATACATCAATCATCAGAGTCAATATACAACTCAATACAACAATGGCCAGTTATATAAACTTGTCCTCATACAGAATACACAGCGGAATAAATATTATCAGATACAAATACTACGTCTCGTCATCCAGCTTATCTCCAAAGCTCCAGAATATCCTGATAACATAACTCTAGGCTGCCCGTGTGGAAATTGGTGGGCACCCAGAGTTTAGAAGGGAAACAATAAACTCCGAGTCAGTCATGGTGACTGGTGTGAGATCGTAAAACAGTTATTTTTCACAAAGAAAATAAAACAAATTCGCAATGCTTTTGGAAAATGAAACTACCATAAGACCTCCCGCCACACACACAATGCAAACGCAGAATTGGAGGATATTTCTTCTTATGATAGTCAAAGATGCTTACTACGCAAAATAAAATCATTTTTGATATTATTTTTAGTGCATAGTGTAGAAAACATTTCGAAAGTATAATATAAATCTTAGCCAGCATAGGTACCATTATAGTATGCTTGCTATAGCTGCCATATTAGATGGCAGGTTCTACAACTAAAACCGTACAAGGCTCGTATTGTTTCTTTGGATTTCCAATAAATGGTCAGGCCAAGGAACTTCCTTTTCCACGATGGGTACGTCCCTGGAATAGACGACCCGAGAACCTAACCGGATCTCTGCCAACACAAGGCCGGGTTACCTCTGCAAAAATAGGTAACTACTGACACGCGTATGCCATCCCCCGATCGTCACCGATCTTCCCGAGGATCCCCGATTCGCAACAACCACAAAGTAATAAATTTGCAGCAACCACAGAGGTTAAGTATCTGGGCTCCATACCATGATACCGCCTTTATCCAGAAGGAATGACATACACTAAGGGGCGCTACTCCCTAGAACCTTGCTGCATCCTTCCTATTTCGACCATTTCCGGGGTGTGAGGCTCGACGAAGTCTCGTCCACAAAGCTACGCTTTCTACAAAGCCATGCTTCGGGTCAAACAAATGATCAACCTATGATCACAAAGATATAAGATCAAACAAATGATCATATCACAAATGATCAAACACTGATCATTTCACAGCAACACTCAGTATGCCACGTTACCAAATTGGGAATATATCGCTGATAAATTTCAACTACATAACCTCTGAGCTCGTACCTCTCAGAGAAGGGTGTTAAGCTAAGAGAATAAATTCTCCGCCACCAACAGATATGTATTTGAAAGAAATCAGCTTTATATCTCAAATTGTAACGTCAGACACACAATCCATACAAGTCTGTTCCGGGATCGAACAGAACCGAAGGCACTTCTCACGAAGCCCTTGCATATCCAGATAATTTTCTAATCACGTCCGGACTTCCCGTCACTAAGGGTGATGAAACCTCTAAATCGGAGATCAGCCGATGTAGAGTAACTCGACGGTAATCCTTCCGTTTTCAAAAATATCCGGTCTTCAACACCGGTCTTCGAATGCAATTCATAACGACGTATCACATATTCGGAATGGGTTATACGACCCCATGGTCCTTTCCCGGCTAACCCGAATAGTGAGCGATTATTCAAAAATAAGTGTAGCATTCAAATTCATCCAATTCACAACAAATACCTATTTAAAGGTAAATATTGATAGTCGGTTATTTAACTACCAATAAAGATGCGCAACATCATCAGATTCCAAATAATTTTCCAAATTATTTATTTTCCAAAATATCTTTACTAGATATAAAATTTCCACACTTCAAAAATAAATCAACATTTATTTTTAAACATCTTCCCTTTCTTTTATAAATTCCATAGTGAATTTAGATTTCAAAATATCCCCTGATATACGATTCTCAAATCGATTTCAAATTTTCAATTTCAGTTAATCTTTAAGAAGATAAAATCTCAAAACGTTTCATTTCATTTTGGAAAACATTCCCATACTTATTTAATAATAAGTAATTCACAAAACTATTTATTTTCAACATTTGAAAATATTCGTTATACTTAAATCAAAATTAAGTATACATTTCATTCTTTAAGGAAATCATTCTCTTAAGCACATTTATTTGAGTCAAAACGAATGTTGCGTAAAACATCGTTACGACGACTCAAAATCACTAGTATAGGGATTCGAAATTTAGATAGATATATAAATCCCAATACTATATAAAACATTTCCTTTCGGAAATCATTTACTATAACAACAGTGTTATAGTCCACCATTTCCTTATTTCTCGAAAACGTCTATTTCAACAATAAATGTTGAAATCTATGATTTCGATATTTTAACACATTTTAAAACATCTTTAAAATGTTTAACTTCATTTTCAATGTCACTTTTCCAAAACTATCCATTTTACTTAACAATATATTCACTGTCTAAAATCGTGAATATACTTCACTAATTACATTTCATTATTTTCTACACATTTTATTTCAATAATAATTCGCTATCCAAAATCGCGAATATATCTCCTTTAACAACCTTCTATATTTAATTTATCAAATTTGATTGATTTTCGAATTTATGAAACAACGTTCATAAATTCCATTTCTATTTTGTAACAACTTCAACTTAATAAATCCCCTTTATTAACAATTCGATTCATAACTCAAATCTTATACCAACAATCCATGTTATAAGTTAAATACTTATAATTCCTTTATTTTACAAAATCATTTCCATTTATAAGTTCGCGATTTATAAATTTCATTTATTTATAAATTCTTAAAAATTCATTTTAACGCTTATAAAAACTCGTTTTATAATACCAACATTTTAATTTATAAAATGTCAACTTTATAAACCTTTTAAGTAAACTGTTTATAATATTTTAAAATTTTCAATTTAAAACATTTTATAAATCAATCAACTATTTATTCCAAAAATCACTTTTCGGTTATATTTCACAAAGATCTTAACTTTTATAACTTTAAAATTTGAACGTTTATTTATTTAAAATAAGTCACTTCAAAAATTCAATAAAACGTCTACTTTCAAAAATCACTTTAAAATCCTTTTAAATTAAAAGTCGTTATTTTTAAAACTTGAATCTGATGATGCAACAGCACCAATTAGTCAATCACAACATCAAACATCATATATCAACATATGATAAATGAATATACATCAATATCTGTAAATAAATAAATACTGGTGAGGAATCCAGTTGGATCCCTCCGACCTGTTTCCCTACATCCACAGACGTTAGCACAATACCAATTCCACTTCGAGGTGGAATATCGCGGTATATGGGTTTTATAAAAATATCCGCTTACTAACGGCGCAATAGGGTCTCATCCGCTATACGAGGCGGGAAATCATCAATCCAATATATACATATGCCAATATGTATATATTGCTATATATATATATATCCAACTATATCTAATATCACATCCAAACAACTATCACATCAATAACTACAAACATCAATTTTATATTTGAGTGAGAAGATCTCACCTTAGCTTTTTAAATTGCCATCCATTTCCAATCCAATTTGTTTTCTTGACTTTATTCGACCTTGTATAACAATTTATACAATTCATCAATATTCGAATTAAATTGAACTATAAATTTTCGTTTTGATAGTTTTAATTAACCAATTTCTCCTTTAATAATTTAACTAAGATTTTACTTTTCAAAACTAAATTTAATATATCAACCTTTGGTAAAAATAATTAAATAAGTTTTATTAAATAAAACTTCCTTTTAAAATAACCTAATTTATTTTACTGCATAACATTTTTTTTCTTTCGTATATGTATATTTATTTTTAACTTTCATTTACTATATATATTTAAAATCAAATCAAATCTGTATATATATATAAAATTTTGTAGATAAACTAAACTACCTTATTGTAATAAATTATATTTTCTGTTTATCTATATATGAATATATTCATCATAATATAATTTCTTTTATCTGCCTATCTATACTTATAAAAAAAATCAACTACTATTTTTAACATTGGTAGATTTCTTCAAACATATATATTAACGCGTATGAAAATAAAATAACTGGAAATTTCTTACTAAAATCAAATTATACCTCACTGCAAATCGACTTCGCCAACTTCGTCGAGACAGCAACTTCAAGTCAACTTGGCCTCGATGCCTCGCCGAGCCCTTCACAACAACGCCTTCGTGAGCTTCCAGGCAATCGCCATCACCACCATGCCCTAGCCCACCTACTCGACCCGACCCCGAGATCACGATCTCTGATTTGCAACCCATGAACGAAAGCAAACGCCCAACGCGATCCATCACAACTAACCTCTACACGCGAACCCCAAGTCGAGACCACTGCTTCAGCCCTTGCCAACACGCCGTGCGACTCACGACGCTCGAGAGTCCCCCGCCTTCTTCCCTACTTCGATTGATCGATCGCGCTGAACGAGGAGGTTCTGCCTTTGCTCGATGAACTAAATGGCTTCGACTTGATTATGAAATCATCGATCTCGATTTTGTTTTTGGTTGAGGAACGAGATTAACTGTCGACAAGAGGGATGCGATTCTATTAGATTTATTTTTTTCCCTTCCTGGCTTCGGCCATGATTTTATCTCGAACGAGAAAATCTTCAAATTGATTACGAATGGGAAGCTCGGCCATTGTTTTAAATTTGTGAACGGGAGCTTTTCGTTTATTTTGAACGAGAAGGGATATTTAAAATTGAACAAAGAATGATTTGCACGATTTCTCTCCGGGATTTTCTGCGTGATACTAGGCGTGGTTTGGGGAAGATAATATGTTGCCTTAACTTGATGTCGGCATAGTTTTTTTTTTTTTAAAAAAAAATCTAAATTGAATTCAATTTAATTTAATGCGTTTACCTATCGTACGGTCACACTATAACTCAGATCGATACGAAATTGAAAATCCGGTAATAATTCAATATTACGGACCCAATGGAACTGGTTTCGTCGAATTCCGAGACTGCGCCCCGGAATGCTATTTTTAAATATCGGTTGAACGATATAATTTCAAAACTGATCAAATCACTGAACAATTCAATTCTGAAGCTTCTATTATTTCCGGTATTGTCAATACGAATTTTAAAAGCTTTCGAAATATTTTTCTTCAACTTAAAATTTAAGATTCGAATTTTTATTCAACACTATACAGATTAAATCTTAAAGTTTAATCGCAAAATTCAGAGTTATATCGGGGATTCAAATTAAATCATCGTTCAAATATTTAAAATTAATTAAATATTTCAAATTTAATTTGTTCAAAATTCTGGGTCGTTACAATTACTATTATACACATTTACACGGTTTTAGGGCAAAATCGATTATTAATTATTTCTGAATGCCATGGAAAAATTATATGTTATGTAAATTATGATTTTGGAGATGGCTTTCAATTTTTGTAATCTTTCAAGCCATGGAAAATTTATTATGAATTTTTAAAGGAAAATATGATAAAATTGGAATTAACATTAGTATTGATTATTTCAAGAAGAATTTAGGTTGGAAATTTTAATATCTTTGATGACATGATGAAAGTGAATTTTCGTGATTTTTAGGGATTTTTCCTAATTGATTTGTTATGGAAAATAAATCATTTTAAAAGAAGGACTTATATGCAATATTGGTTTTGCTTAATGGAAGGGCTTAAAAGTTAATTTTTCCTTGATTTAGATCTGATAAATGTGGCGGTTATTTTTGTAAAGGATTTGAAAAGTTTTAAGGCAACCAGTTAAATAGGCAGGTTAGTTATAAAGCAATTACTAAAATTAGCATGATTTCAACCTTTATTCAGAAAAGCAAGTTCCGCCTCCTTTAGTAGTGCCATTCGACTCCAATGCTGCCGCTTCGACTCAGTCGAAACCAACCCAACCGAAACCCACTTAGTCGAAACCAATACAATAGGTATCACTTAGATGGTACGTAGTGGATTGGAGGAAAGGCGGGAGCCGTGGTTTCGAAAGAAATGCTTCCGATAGGGTCGAAACCTTAGTTTTGTTTTCAAATGTTAAGTGTCTGCTTTGTTTTACTTAAAACTTTCGACGTAGTCGAAATATATGTTCTTGAAAGGGGTTTCTAGATAGCTTTTGAAGGAATTTGCCATACTATGTTTTAAAGTAGGAGCTTTCAAATGAGTTCCTTTGTTTTAAAATAAGACTTCCGAAAATGGTGGTTTCGTCCTAGTCGAAACCAAGCTTCCGTTTGTGTACTTTTCGAGGGTATTGAAGTGATCAATGCTTTCGAAGGGTGCCTTTGTTTTAAACTTATGCTAAAGATGTCAGGGGTTTCGAAGGCAATGGTGTTGAATGGGGGGTTCTGATGCTATCCTTCAAAGTTTTACTCAAAGGTTTTGAGCTTTCGAATGGATGGTTCCGTCAACAACAAATATTTCACCAAACAATTTTATTAAAGGTTTCGAAAGAGATACTTTCTCCTATGTTCACATTAACCCAAAAGATGTTTTTAAAGCGTAAAACCCAATGATTCGAAAGAGGTACTTTCATTAGTTTCGAAGCCATTGTTCTAAAGTCTATTAAGAAATGTTTTGATACATTCGAAAGGTTTATTTGGTTTCAAAAGGAATAAGTTAAAGGGCTTCGAAAGGTATATACTTAGTGTTTTGAAAAGAAGTTTTCTATGCTTTTGAAGGAGGTCGTTTAGGGGTTCTGAAAGTGATGTTTTAAGGTTTTCAAAACAAATAACCTAATCTCGTTTTAAAAGGAAAAACTATGGCATAAATTAAAGAGTTTTGAATAAAAGAAGTTTTCCTTGGTTAACAGGTTAAAGGGTTTAACCGAGTTTTATATAAAATGATTCCAAGAATCTTAAACCATAGGGTTTGGTATTGTTATGTTGTTATGATTGCTTCTTCACATATTTATTCACATTGTAATGAACCCATAACGGTACTTTAGGGAAGGGCAGAATAACCGGTTAGGTTGACCTAGTAGTGATTATAAATTAAATTAATGAAAGATATTGGGAGGGGCCAATAGGTTCACAGCAAGCCCATGAAAACTGTGTATAGGGAAAAGATATTGGCGGGGCCAATAGGTTCATAGTAAGCCCATGAATACTATGTATAAATGAAGATGTCAAGAAGACAGGTTCATAGTAAACCCATGAAAACTATGATTTGATATTGGCAGGGGCCAATAGGTTTATATGAACCCATATTAACTATATCCTGATTAAGATATAGACAGGTGTCAATTGGTTCCTAGTCAGCCCACGGAAACTATAATAAGGGAAGGATATTGGAGTTACCAATAGGTTCGGGGAGAACCCATGAAACAGTAAAGATATTGGCAAGGGCCAATAGGTTCTTATTGATCCCATGAAAACTATGAAATCGGGTAGGGAGTCCATAAACATTTAACATGTTATTAGTAAGTCCATGAAAACAAATAGGTTAATAATGACACTAGAAACTATAAATGAAACAGATATTCAGAATGAATGGGGATGGGTAATCCATAAATTAATTTACATGTTTGCATATCATCATATTGTTTTGAAATGTTAACCATTGTGGATGCAGGAGCACAGTATATGGTTTTATAAAGGTTTTAAAATACTAGTGAGGGGAAAACCCGTTCCGCTAAGCGGCATGGTCTCACTAGATAACTGAATTGTTTGAGAAGGTAGATTATTATTCATATGAGGCTTTATGTCTAACTTGAATTTTTTGTTTTCCCCTTAAACTCTCGGGTGCTAAATTGATTTTGAGTAGTTTGAGGGTTAAGGTTTCCAGGTTTTCTTTTAGACGAATAAAGCTTATGAAGACGTGCAAGTGGCAAGCAAATTAATATGAGTTCTTTTATTCCACTGTGTGTTTTGGTTGTAAAGGCAAATATGTTTTATAGTTTTATTATATACTCTGATCATCCAAGGGGCCATCTTCATATGTCGCTCTTGGCGTATGTTGTATTTATATTTTATCTGAACATGGTTTGCGTACTGGGATTATGTAATGAACATGAAATGTTTTGAATGGAGTGTGGAATGTGTTTCAATGTTTTAAATTTTTTCCATATTCGTGTATTTCTGTATATCAATGTATCTAACATTACTGTATTTGGTCGTCGAGGATTAATAACTATGGATGACTGCATCATCTTTAGCCGTTAGTTTTGGGCCTCCAAGTAGGGGGATGTTACATCACATCACAGCTCTTAGATTTTTTTTATATAACTTTGAAATGCTTTTGGGCTTATAATTGATTTTGAAAAAAATCTTAGTTCTAATAGTAAATGATTTAGATAGGGTTGAAATCGTTATTGTGAATACTCTCAACTGTAAAACCATGAAATTCCCAATAAAGTATTTAGGTTTTTTTATTAGGGCGACCAAATTAAAAAGGAGGATTAGCAAGTAATAATAGATAAGATTAATAGGAAATTATCGTGTTGGAGCAGCGGACTACTATCTAGAGCTAGCAGAATCATCTTAATTAATTCATTCCCGTTGGCGCTTCCGACCTATTAGATGTCTTATTATCATTTTCCAAAATGGGTAATAGATAAAATATATGAAATTCAAAGAAACTTCCTTTGTTGACCATTCCTGCTCTAGTATTAATTGTGTTGTGAAATAAGAAATGGTATGTAAGTCTAAGGAAGAAGGGGGCCTAAGAATTATTAATCTTCATAATCTCAATATCTCTCTACCAGAAAAATGGTTTTGGAAATTTAATAACATAAATGAAAATCTTATTTGGAAAGAAATGCTCAGCTCAATTTTATCATTGATCTTATAACCTTCATCATATTTCCATTAACTATAGCAACATGTCACCTTTTTGGAAATCCATTTTAAAAAATTCAATATTGTTTGTTTGGGTATTAACAATACTCACAGTCTCTGAAGGATGAGAACCAATTATGTAGCATCTACATCGATAATTCAAGTATTGTATACATCATTTGTCCTATCCTTTATGTTCACTTGGGTAATAGCAAAGCCATTTTGCACGACAACTGGATTTCAACTATTCCTTTAAAATTGGAATTCAAAGACCTCTTTGATATTTTTAACTTCAAAAATGCACTAATTTCTGAGCTCGTTAGTCCACATTATGACTTCTCATGGAATTTTAGCTTTAGTTAGGGTAATACCTTGTCTCAATTTATAGTACTTTGTTCCAAACTAGAGCTATATAACCTAGACAACGTAAATGATACCGAGAGTTGGTGTTGGGAAAGCGACAAAATATACTCTTCAACCTCATTTTACAAATTTTTAAATATTTGAATATCTAAGCTAATGTTGTTCAAATTCATTTGGAAAGCCAACACTTCCCCTAAAGTAAGCTTCATATGTAGCTAAAGTAACACGAGAAATTAAACACAATTGAATCTTTAAAGAAAAAACACCTACTTATGGGCAAAAAAAAGTGCTTTTTGTAACTCAAATTTAGAAGACATAGCATGCTAATACTATGCGTGTCCCCTGACTAATTGTATACTCATAAACACTCTCCGTATTTTTGAGTTTAAAATGATGATAACTGGTTTTAATTGCGATTACTACTAGAATACCCATAGACCTCAATATACCAAATGTTATAGAATCTTACTTGATACCATTTTCATAATCACTTGTTGGTACTTATAGTTTTAAAGGAACCAAAGAATGTTTAATAAAACTAACACTCATACTAGTGACCTAACTTACGTTATTGCATAGTTTAATTGCAATTAGATTGCAAACCCTAACTACAAATTGGCCACAGTATTCTTCATAGAATTTATTAAAGGAAAAAAGTAACACTCATAGTTTGAAGTGAAAAATATATTATAATGGCAGGGGACACAATATGACCTTAAGCACTATCGTAATCAATACTTCTGATTATGATAATTTCCCGAACTTTTCTTACCTAATGGATAACTGAGTTTAGGTACATGTTTTTCTAGCATTACTCCTTCCACACACACAAACATATGTATATGTATGTATATGTTCCAAATATATATATGTATGTGTGTGTGTTGGAGTTATGCCTCTTGTTGAGTTTTTTAAAGGTTTAGTAGGTTTTATGATATGGAAAACATACGCTATAGAGCTGCTGTGAAAGGGAATTGAAGGCGGAGCCGATGTATTAGGTTCCTCCTATTAGGTTGGAAAACCTCGCTCTGAGCCTATTCGACTAGTGACTGCGTCGGCTGTACACTTGACCCAACCATTTTTAATCTTTATTTATACTCTCATTTTTATTTTCTATGGGAGGTTTTTTATTTTTTCCCTGTTTGTACAGGAGTTTTTCGCTATCTACCAGGCTTGTTGGCAGCACCCCTTTAAGTGTGGAATAAATGACATGAGTGCTCTCCTCATTGAGAGGATGACTCATTTTACTCAAAAAAATTGTGTGCTCTGATACCAAGTTGAAATATCCCCTAATTTAAGGCTTGAAAATAGATATTATTGATGTTGCAATCACCATTATTTCCCAATGACAAAATGAGATCATTAATTTTTAATTCATAATTTACAAATTTCAATGAAACATTATCATTCATTAAATTGCAAATTCATTACATTCCAATTACATTACATCATCCCATGGTTACATCGTTCAGATAAAATATAATAATTACAATTATAGTTCCAAGAGCAATATATAAAGATGCCCCATGGATAATCGAGTCTTAACTACTTCTACAATTACAATACCCATCATTGCATATAGTCAATGATAACTCAAAAGTATTTAACACTTGATAGCGAAAATAACTCTATTTAGTAGTTTGCCTCATGCACATCTCTAGAAGCTTATTCGTCTAACCAAAAAACCCTACTCTTAGCCTACTTAAGTTTAATCGAGTACCTAAGAGCTTAGGTGAAAATCAAAAACTTTGGGTCATACGAAAAATTAAGTGTTAATAATATTATACCACCTCAATGAAAATTAGATAACCACTGAGACCACATCATTGAAGCATGGAACAAGTTTCCTCTCACTATTACCTTAATAATCCATATGTCAATCATAACATATCTGCAACCAAAATGATTAGAAGATAATCATAGTATCATCATGTATAAATGTAACGCCCCACATTTATGCCCATATTACCTAAGAATATTACAAGTAATATTATCGTGTCGGGTAATACAGAGAATAAGGCTGGTTAGTAGCGACCAACCGTAATATTGCTTTGGGAGAGTATCGTTACATCGAATTATGTGACTATATTTTCCTTTTTTCCTTTTCCTTACAGGAAGGGAATCGACGTATACAATCTAGGCACAAAACAATAATATAGTGGTTTAATATAATTCAGAACAACATATCACATAATAATACAACACTTAATCAAACGTTGCAACGAAAATATAATACATCAAATATCTCTCCAAAGTGTAAGTCTACGAAAGGGAAAAGCTAGACTTACATATACAACCATATAAATATGTAAACTATTATAGGATAAAAGAATATACATGACAACATATTTCAATACAAAAACCAAATATACCACAAGTATACCTAAGACTAGCATCTCAAAATGGAACACTATCATAAAGATAATACTGTATATATCTACCCTAGCTAGCCCATATCCAAAGTCACTGAATCCATGTACCTGTCAAGACTCGGTCTGACTCGAGTATTATAAAAATAATAAACGGGTCGGACTATCTCTAAATATCCAAAAGGTGAGATCATATAATAAGCATGCATATACATTAAAGGTATAAAAATCCATATATTGTATTCCACTAAACATCATAAGGTCTCACAATGAAATTATCCATTATTAAACTTGCATAAAACAGAAGTCATAAATATAATGCCATATGCAAATAAAAGACAACAATGCCAAATCACCATGTCACCAAATCCCCTCATGCCCATCAACGGCAACCATCTCAAATATGGTGATACGGAAACTAACTTCAAAAGCCCAAGAGTAAAAAAGACTGCATAAAAGCAACTCAACTCCAGACAATATAAAACCACTTAAAAGTGGGTCAAAACACAAAGACTTAGCATAAAAGTGAGTCACAAATCTCAAACTATAAAGATAAGCACACCGTAAGTCAAAACAAATGCAAGAACTTCACAAGCTACAATAATAGACACGAACTTCACATGCCAACATAGAAGACATGCACTTCGCGAGTCAACTAGGACAAGCACTTTGCAAGTCAAATAAATAAGCTAGCATAATAGACAAGCACTTCCCAAATCAACACAAGTGACACACACTTCACGCGCCAACATAAGAGACGAGCACTTCGCAAGTCAAAACTCGCTTGTAAATGAGTATCCCAAGATGGGCCTATAAACCCATTTAATCCGCATAAAATAGACCACTTAAGGACAAGTCTGAAAACTCGCTAAAGTAAGTGTTATATACTTCCGAATAGTAATCATTCATGTAACGACCATGTGTCCCATATCACATGGGTTTACTTGAACATTTACTAAATTTTAGTAAAATCCACTCGATAAGTGTAATATACTCCCAATTAGCAATTAAAAGTATCACCCAATGTCCCATAACCACTTTGCAATACTTCAATATTTACTAAACCATTGTAAATCCCACTCGACTAAAATATTCAATCGAATGAGTCTAATAATTAACAGATATAGTAATATAAATGTTCCACACCACTTGTATTGCTAAATTATTTAATTAGATTTCCCATTTAAATGAAGATTGAAATTGCAAGAAAGAAATAAATCCAAAAATCGCACAAAATGTCAAAATAGCATATAAATAGTCAAAGGCTAAGCACAATAAAATCCAACAAGAGTTTATAATTTTTGAAAGCAATTAATATAATTTTACCATATAGGAAATGATTCCTAAAATACTTTATCTATATGCTTATTTTCAAACTTCTCATTTCACAATCCATAAACTCATTTGTTGCCAACTATATATATATTTACCACTAGATAAAATATACCATAAATTTGATTTGATAAGAAAATGTATTTATATATATATAGTTGTCTCAAAATCCCATTAAAAAGGTGTTTGGTTTTACAACTATAATCTAAAAGCCACATAAATAAGTAAACGTTTATATATGAAAATACAAATACTCATATTCCAATACCATATTAATATACAACCGTTTATTTATAAATGACATATGTTTATATTTCAAAACCATAGTTTTAAATCCATAAACTAATTCTACTTACTATACTTGTAACAAACTCGATTTTCTAGTAAATTATATAAAATAAATAATGATTTAAATTGGAGAATTTAATTCATTAGTTCATCATTTGTAGTCTTCTATAAAAGATAATTTGTTTTAGAATGACTAATTCTAAATAATTGTGAAATTGAGAAATAATAGTATTTGCAAAGCATTGAAATTATAGAATTTTGAATGTAAGTTTAAAAGAAAATTTTCAGTTAATTTAAATCTTTTATTTTTAAATAAAAGAGAATTTGGGATTTATAGATTTCTTTTAATAAGTTGTTCATGTTCTAAATTTATTTAAGAAGTTGTTTTATTTATATGGGTAATGGTTTAAATACTTAGTCATATGAATTGTGAAGCCCACTAGTTAATAAAATGTAAAAGAATGGATTTTATTTTCTTGTTCCGTTGACATACTTCTAAATCCACAAACTAATTCTACTTACTATACTTGTAACAACCTCGATTTTTGAGTAAATTAAATAAAATAAATAATGATTTAAATTAGGGAATTTAAATCATTGGTTCAGAATTTGTAGTCTTCTATAAAAGATAATTTGTTTTAGAATGATTAATTCTAAATAATTGTGAAATTGAGAAATAATAGTATTTGCAAAGAATTGAAATTATAGAATTTTGAATGTAATTTTAAAAGAAAATTTTTAGTTAATTTAAATCTTTTATGTTTAAATAAAAGATAATTTGGGATTTATAGACTTCTTTTAATAATTGTTCATGTTTTAAATTTATTTACGAAGTTGTTTTATTTATTTGGGCAATGGTTTAAATACTTAGTCATTTTAATTGTTAAGCCTACTAGTTCATAAAATGTAAAAGAATGGGTTTTATATTCTAGTTCGGTTGAGAAATGAAATGCATAACCCATTTAAATGAAAATAAATTGGAGTCTTTCTTCTCATTTTCATTCCCTGTACGTATACTTTAACAAATAGAAACAGAAAAAAAAGAAACCTAGTTTCTCTTCAATCCTAGGTGCAAATTAGCAAATTTAAAATGGGAATAAATTCTAAGAAAATCTAGAAAATTAATGTAATGATTTTTCACCCTATTCTATCATCTAGACTATTTGATTTCAGTTTTCATGGTATTTAGTTTTGTTGTTCTTCATTTTTGGTCAAGAGGTTTGCTAGGGTTGCTGTTTTGAGAATGTGGAATTGCGGTATTGTAACAACCCACATATTTATCAATTTTATATTTAAATATTTTATTTAAATATAACATCGTTCGTCGGATTATAGTCCGAAAAGCTACTTTTTGCAAACAATCGAATTGGGACTCGAGACCCCCTCCATTGAGTTCAAAATGCCGTTTGCAACCTTTTTGAGTATAAACTTCGATATGTTTAGAGCTAGCTAAAAATTTGACGTTTTTCACTTTGGGTTTGGGTTTGGGTTCAGCCCACTAGTCATCCTTATACCTCAAATTGAACCATCCCTCCCCATTCACTCTCACTTCCTCCTCTTTTCAGTTCTAAAGCAAAAAATGGTGGGAGAGATGGGAAATTAAAACTCTAAGCCCTAGTTCCTCTTTCAATCTCAAATTCTTGCTCCAAAATCAAAGAGAACCCATTGGTAAGCATCTCCTTCTTCTTCTCCAACTCTTTCTCCTTCCAATTTTAGAAATTCCTAAACCTAACTTTGGGAATGTTCTTCTTTTAAGCTTTGATTCAAGCTTGTTGTGTTGGAATTGAAGAGTAATTGCTCTTGTCATTGCTCCAAAGCTTCTTCTTCATTTGTTTGGGTTCAAAGGTGAGATTTTTATCTCACATCTATGACTATAATTATCTTTGGTTGTTGGGTATGAATTCCTAACACTTCTTCATGTGCATTTGCTCTTGATTTGGATTGGTTTTGTGAATATTTCAATTTTTGGGTTTGTAAGTCAAATTTGTGTTAAAATCCTTTTATGGATGTTTGATCATGCTTTTGGTGATGCACCGAGGAGCATATAGGGCCGGGTTGCTGTTTGGCATAAACCCTTAGAGCCAATGTTCGTCCGGTTGCGTTTTGGAAGAGTTTGCTCTTCATTTGGATAGGCTGAAAAATAGCCCAGGCATGATTCAGTCGACTGAATCTAGAACCCGAAAGTTTCCAGATAGGGTTTAGTCGACTGAAAATCTCTGTTTAGTCGACTGAACCTGGAAACAGAAAGTTTACAGGCAGGGTTTAGTCAACTGAAAAACTCTGTTCAGTCGACTGAACCTGGAAATAGAAAGTTTCCAAGCAGAATTCAGTCAACTGAAATTCTCTGATCAGTCAACTGAAATCTATGTTTAGTCAACTGAAATCTCTGTTTAGTCAACTGAATTTGTTGTTTCATCCCACTTTGCTTTTTTGGATTGAATTTCCAATTTAAATCGATTCGTGATGATCCTATTTGTTGTTATCATTTATTATGACTTTGATGACTCCTTTTTCGGGATTTTTGAATATCCATTTTGATGGATTCTTTATCGGTTTAATTGGATTTGATTCACGTCTTCGAATGTGAATTTTAATGCTTGATTGTTTCTACAATCATTTCTATGATTTGTCACTTTAAAATATAAAGGTTTTCTATACTAGTAGTAAATATTCAAACTCTTTTACAAAGATGATTTCAACTCTATTTTTAAATATAAAGCTTGTTTTCACAACCGTTTTCCAATCTATTAGTATATACAAACCTTAACCTCATTTGTATGAGAAAATATAATTAAACGGCTTAGCAAAACAAGTGGTATGAAACGCTTGCGTTTACTTCGTCGGTTAATTTTTGGACTTGTTCGATTGAAACTCTTGTGACAATTTTCGAGTGGAAATCTACAATTTGTTCGTAAATATTTAAGTTAAGCAAGTGGTTATGGGACATGAAGCTAAACTCATATATTTACTAGCTTAGTGTAATTTACACTTCTTGATGATCGATGATGATCATTTTATGGATTAGACTAGCAATGTGCGATGTCTCTTTGTCCATGTGAAGGACTGTACTTCATTTTATTGAGCTTCGTCTCATTTCTTTGTGGGCTAGCAACCCATGTACTTTTAATGTGTTTCGATTCATCTGATGTACCGTTTGCACTACATCGATGTCTCGGCCTTCCGATTCATTGGACGTACCGTTTGCACTGCGTCAATGTTCTGAATTGTATTGTCTTTCCGATTCATTGGACGTACCGTTTGCACTGCATCAATGTTCGATTCATTGGACGTACCATTTGCACTGCGTCAATATTCGATTCATCTGATGTACCGTTTGTACTACATCGATGTCTTGGCTTTCCAGTTCATTGGACGTACCGTTTGCACTGCGTCAATGTTCAATTCATTGGACGTACCGTTTGCACTGCGTCAATGTTCGATTCATCTGATGTACCGTTTGTACTACATCGATGTCTCGGCTTTCCGATTCATTGGACGTACCGTTTGCACTGCGTCAATGTTCCAAATT
Organism: Allium fistulosum; assembly: GCA_030737815.1. NCBI lineage: Eukaryota > Viridiplantae > Streptophyta > Magnoliopsida > Asparagales > Amaryllidaceae > Allium > Allium fistulosum. The sequence continues at coordinate 1,138,921,122 of CM060902.1, read as the reverse complement.
GTTTGTGATACACGTGTTTGTGAGTTTTCATGCTCCCGCTTGGGATTAGCCATCCTTTTCTTGTGATTTCTGGATTTCTAATTATTGATTTCTGGGAATTATGTTTCACCACCTTTTTTAGTTGGCATTGATATGTATGTCATTTATTGTGGCTTGGTGAATTAAATTAAGAATATGACATTCTTTTAATCTTTGAGAAGATTCTTGCGATATTGATTAATCTCTGGATTGATTTTCAATTAGATACTTATCACAGTATGACTTTATAGTTATCATATGTTTTTGTCATATCTCTTATTCTATATCATTTTATCTGATAATTATAGCTAGACTGATCCGTTTATTATTTTCTTCTTAAATAATACTCGGGTTAGACTGAGATCTTACAGGTGCTTCCTCATGACTTCCTATCTGGAACTATCATCCGACTTTTGGATAACTACTCTAGTTTAGTAGTTTTTGTTGTATACGTTTGAGATTAGACTCCTTGATGTATACATATTCTATTGTCTTGCACTTGTATCTATTCTTTTGTGTTATTGTGGATCTTTTTTTATCACTACTCTGATGTACACTTTCATGTGTTATATTCATATCTATTTCCGCCTTTGTGATATGAATTGTCTGTGACTGATTTGTGTTACATTTATTTCTATACTTGTTTCCGAAGTCTATATAGCCACTGTGTAGTAGCTTTGAGTTTGTACCGGTATGTCGGATTTCCTCTTGAGATGAAATGAAAGTTATATTTTATCTGACATATTGGTGCTCGCACAAAGCAATTACACGATGGTCGCTCCTCAACAGCCTTATCCTCCGCGCTAGTTGACGGCATTACTCCGTAGTGTCCTTGGCTAGCGTGGGTATAGAGGTGGGGCTTCACAGCTTGGTATCAGAGCCAAACTTCGGAACAATGTAGAATAATCTAGCAAGGGTCATTGTCCTAAGTCTTTCTTAGGAATCATGCCATAGGATTTGTTTTGAGTCTTCGTACCATTCTATCCTATTTTCTTTTGTGATTCCTTGTATTATCCATCATGATTGTTTGATATTCATTCTAAGAATAACCTTTTCTTCTTCTTTTCTTTCTTTCTTAAAGAAAAGAAATGGTTGGTTCTGGCAGTCCTAGCGCTGGTCAATCCAGCAGTCCTTCTCTAGATGGCGTATTCATGTCGGCCCAACAACTTTTGGATCTTGTAAAGAATCAAAGCTTTATCTGTGCTTTGAGTGAGAACCCCAAAATGATTTTACCTTTGAAACTTTAAGTTCCATTCAATCAGCTTGTGGATATCATTCTTCGGCAAGAAGAGGTTGGTAAAGGAAGTGTTTGTGATATTGGGACTTCCAAGAAGAGGCATATTAGGTTCAAGAGCCTTAATCCCAATAAGAGAGTGAAGCAAAACTACTTTTGTAGCGAAGACTCCAATCCCTAATCATGGAGGATGCTACAATTGTAATTCTAAGGAACACTATGTGAATATGTGTCCGAAACCCCATTCTTGTCGCTAATGCAAGAAACCGGGTCATCTTTTATCTGCATGTCCCAAACGTTTGAACAAGGACATGAGAAAGCTAAATATTTTGCAAGCCCCTAGCATCTCTTCTCTTAGTCTAGGTATCCATTCTATCCTTGATGACATTTATTTTGTGACTATCTTATTCGGGTTCTTTTTGATATGAGTTTCATCTCATTATTTTTATATCAAAAGAACTTGTGATTCTTTTTCTTTAAACATTTCTGGGCTTGATGACTTCTTTGAGGATTGCGAATCCGGATTGGTGGATCCGCAACACTCAATTTGCTTTTTATTGATGTTGAAATTATTTTATGTGATTTTTCTTTCCGAGCCGAATTTTTACTTATGCTTCGGAATTGACTTTTGTAAGGATTGGCTTAATTATTATGAAGCCATATCCTTTGTGCCGTGTGGACTATTCATCTTCGAAATTTCCAATCTGTTAAGTAGATTTCTGTTTTTCCTTTGTGATTTTGATTCCAATTTGATGGCATCATTTTATTCTTTAAGCTCACATGATGAGGAAAGTGTTATTTCTCTCATTCATGTAGTTTGAGAATTTCCCGGTATTTTTGGTTTAGTCTTAGGATTATCACCTAAGCAATCTTTTGAGTAGTGTTAAGGTCTTTTCCAGCTCGACCTTGCCATCGGTTTTGATTTGACTACGCGTTGCGGGAGTTAGCATTCCACTTACCGCATTCCGCACTCGTTGTGATTCTTATGAATGATTTATTATGTCATTCAGTTTGTCCAGCTTATTTCATCCATTTTATTAATCGAGTATTCTACGAATATCTCGATGACTCCATTCATGTATTTATTGATTTTGGATGAAAATAGCAATTTAAAATTTTGCAAATCTTTTTCATAAGATTTATTTTTAAGTACAATTTGATTTTTGCTCTTAAACGAGCAAAGAATATTCTTAAAGGTTTTTAAGAAACATGTTTATCATATAGAAGATGATTTTGTGATTGTATTGCCCATTGAGTGCTTTAAGAATTCTGGTCGATGCGCTTGATCAACGTTATCGATAGGAATTTCCTAAACGCTTTGATGAGACAATCAGACACAATATATTGACTTGTAAAAATGTAAATTTTTCTAGAAAGATTATTACATAAAGATAAATGTAATTTTGAAAGTTTTAGCTTTTCGGGAAAGAGGATTATTTAAAAGAAATTCTTTCTTTTCGATACTCTTAATCTTGTGATTCCCGAAGGGAACCAAGACTTTAATGTTTATACCGATGCTAGTCGTATTGGTTTGTGTGTCGTTCTCTTACGAAAGAGAACGTGCTATCACTTTTACTTCTAAATCATTAAAGCCTATCGAGACTAGATATGTCACTCATGATCTAGTGCTCGCGGCTATTGTTTTCACTTTTAGAGTTTAACATCATTATTTTGGGGAAGAAATTTTTTCTCCACTCGATCATAAATCTTTGGAATATTTATTTTCTCATAAGGAACTTCATGTTGACTTGAGTTCCTACATCTTATGATCTTGATATTCTTTTTATTCCCAGAAGGGAAATCGTGTTGCCAATGCGCTTAGTCGTAAGCAACAAGTGGTTGATTCTTTGATGATGTCTGAATGAAATTATCTTTTTTTTATCAAGTTCATCGTCCGTTTTGATATACTTCGTTTTATTGAGCTTTATCTCATTTCTTTTATGGACTAGCGTCCGATGTTCTTTTATGGTGTTCGGTTCATTGGACGTACCGTTTTTGTACTGCGTCGGTGTTCCGAATTATTCGAGTTTCCGTTCATCTGGCGTACCGTTATTGTACTACGTCGTTGCACTGGCTCAATTTTCTGCTATTCTTGACGTTTTCCACGTCTTTTAACTATGGAAATGAATTAAGGTTTCCGATTTTTATTCTTGAGCCTGGTGTTATAGTAGGGATTGAAGTTTCACCAGATTTGACTTTTGAGCAACATTCTATTCGCATCATTGCTTCAGAGGTTAAGCGCCTTCGAAATAAAGATGTTTTTCTTGTGAAAGTTCAATGATTCTCAAAATCCCGAAGATTGCTCTTGGAAAATCTGGAGAATTCATCGGGCGAACCCATCCGGGTTTACTCTTTCGTGCTTTTTAGGGCGAACTTCTTATTTCAAATTTTCTTTTGTGTTGATATGCTTTTATGGTTGTTACTCTTTATTTTCTTCTTAAGTATTGCGAGGACGCAATTTCTTTAAGGAGGGGAGTCTGTAACAACCCGCATATTTATCGATTTTATATTTAAATATTTTATTTAAATATAACATCGTTCGTCGGATTATAGTCCGAAAAGCTACTTTTTGCAAACAGTCGAATTGGGACTCGAGACCCCCTCCATTGTGTTCAAAATGCCGTTTGCAACCTTTTTGAGTATAAACTTCGATATGTTTGGAGCTAGCTAAAAATTTGACGTTTTTCACTTTGGGTTTGGGTTTAGGTTCAGCCCACTAGTCATCCTTATACCTCAAACTGAACCATCCCTCACCATTCACTCTTACTTCCTCCTCTTTTCAGTTCTAAAGCAAAAAATGGTGGGAGAGATGGGAAATTAAAACTCCAAGCCCTAGTTCCTCTTTCAATCTCAAATTCTTGCTCCAAAATCAAAGAGAACCCATTGGTAAACATCTCCTTCTTCTTCTCCAACTCTTTCTCCTTCCAATTTTAGAAATTCCTAAACCTAACTTTGGGAATGTTCTTCTTTTAAGCTTTGATTCAAGCTTGTTGTGTTGGAATTGAAGAGTAATTGCTCTTGCCATTGCTCCAAAGCTTCTTCTTCATTTGTTTGGGTTCAAAGGTGAGATTTTTATCTCACATCTATGACTATAATTATCTTTGGTTGTTGGGTATGAATTCCTAGCACTTCTTCATGTGCATTTGCTCTTGATTTGGATTGGTTTTGTGAATATTTCAAATTTTGGGTTTGTAAGTCAAATTTGTGTTAAAATCCTTTTATGGATGTTTGATCATGCTTTTGGTGATGCACCGAGGAGCATATAGGGCCGGGTTGCTGTTTGGCATAAACCCTTAGAGCCAATGTTCGTCCGGTTGTGTTTTGGAAGAGTTTGCTCTTCATTTGGATAGGCTGAAAAACAGCCCAGGCATGATTCAGTCGACTGAAATCTCTGTTCAGTCGACTGAATCTGGAACCCGAAAGTTTCCAGACAGGGTTTAGTCGAGTGAAAATCTCTGTTTAGTCGACTGAACCTGGAAACAGAAAGTTTCCAGGCAGGGTTTAGTCGACTGAAAAACTCTGTTCAGTCGACTGAACCTGGAAACAGAAAGTTTCCAGGCAGAATTCAGTCAACTGAAATTCTCTGTTCAGTCCACTTAAATCTCTGTTTAGTCAACTGAAATCTCTGTTTAGACAACTGAATTTGTTGTTTCAGCCCACTTTGCCTTTTTGGATTGAATTTCCAATTTAAATCGATTCGTGATGATCCTATTTGTTGTTATCATTTATTATGCCTTTGATGACTCCTTTTTCGGGATTTTTGAATATCCATTTCGATGGATTCTTTATCGGTTTAATTGGATTTGATTCACGTCTTCGAATGTGAATTTTAATGCTTGATTGTTTCTACAATCATTTCTATGATTTGTCACTTTAAAATATAAAGGTTTTCTATACTAGTAGTAAATATTCAAACTCTTTTACAAAGATGATTTCAACTCTATTTTCAAATATAAAGCTTGTTTTCACAACCGTTTTCCAATCTATTAGTATATACAAACCTTAACCTCATTCGTATGAGAAAAAATAATTAAACGACTTTGCAAAACAAGTGGTATGAAACGCTTGCGTTTACTTTGTCGGTTAATTTTTGGACTTGTTCGATTGAAACTCTTGTGACAATTTTCGAGTGGAAATCTACAATTTGTTCGTAAATATTTAAGTTAAGCAAGTGGTTATGGGACATGAATCTAAACTCATATATTTACTAGCTTAGTGTAATTTACACTTCTTGATGATCGATGATGATCATTTTATGGATTAGAATAGCAATGTGCGATGTCTCTTTGTCCATGTGAAGGACTGTACTTCATTTTATTGAGCTTCGTCTCATTTCTTTGTGGTCTAGCAACCCATGTACTTTTAATGTGTTTCGATTCATCTGATGTACCGTTTGCACTACATCGATGTCTCGGCCTTCCGATTCATTGGACGTACCATTTGCAATGCGTCAATGTTCTGAATTGTATTGTCTTTCCGATTCATTGGACGTACCGTTTGCACTACGTCAATGTTCGATTCATTGGACGTACCGTTTTCACTGCGTCAATATTCGATTCATCTGATGTACCGTTTGTACTACATCGATGTCTTGGCTTTCCAGTTCATTGGACGTACCATTTGCACTACGTCAATGTTCAATTCATTAGGCGTACCGTTTGCACTGCGTCAATGTTCGATTCATCTGATGTACCGTTTGTACTACATCGATGTCTCGGCTTTCTGGTTCATTGGACGTACCGTTTGCACTGCGTCAATGTTCCAAATTGTTTGTGATACACGTGTTTGTGAGTTTTCATGCTCCCGCTTGGGATTGGCCATCCTTTTCTTGTGATTTCTGGATTTCTAATTATTGATTTCTGGGAATTATGTTTCACCACCTTTTTCGGTTGGCATTGATATGTATGTCATTTATTGTGGCTTGGTGAATTAAATTAAGAATATGACATTCTTTTAATCTTTGAGAAGATTCTTGTGATATTGATTAATCTCTGGATTGATTTTCGATTAGATACTTATCACAGTATGACTTTATAGTTATCATACGTTTTTGTCATATCTCTTATTCTATATCATTTTATCTGATAATTATAGCTAGACTGATCCGTTTATTATTTTCTTCTTAAATAATACTCGGGTCAGACTGAGATCTTACAGGTGCTTCCTCATGACTTCCTATCTGGAACCATCATCCGACTTTTGGATAACTACTCTAGTTTAGTAGTTTTTGTTGTATACGTTTGAGATTAGACTCCTTGATGTATACATATTCTATTGTCTTGCACTTGTATCTATTCTTTTGTGTTATTGTGGATCTTATTTGACCACTACTCTGATGTACACTTTCATGTGTTATATTCATATCTATTTCCGCCTTTGTGATATGAATTGTCTGTGACTGATTTGTGTTACGTTTATTTCTATACTTGTTTCCGAAGTCTATATAGCCACTGTGTAGTAGCTTTGAGTTTGTACCGGTATGTCGGATTTCCTCTTGAGATGAAATGAAAGTTATATTTTATCTGACATATTGGTGCTCGCACAAAGCAATTACACGGATGGTCGCTCCTCAACAGCCTTATCCTCCGCGCTAGTTGACGGCATTACTCCGTAGTGTCCTTGGCTAGCGTGGGTATAGAGGTGGGGCTTCACAGCTTGGTGTCAGAGCCAAACTTCGGAACAATGTAGAATAATCTAGCAAGGGTCATTGTCCTAAGTCTTTCTTAGGAATCATGCCATAGGATTTGATTCGAGTCTTCGTACCATTCTATCCTATTTTCTTTTGTGATTCCTTGAATTATCAATCATGATTGTTTGATATTCATTCTAAGAATAACCTTTTCTTCTTCTTTTCTTTCTTTCTTAAAGAAAAGAAATGGTTGGTTCTGGCAGTCCTAGCGCTGGTCAATCCAACAGTCCTTCTCTAGATGGCGTATTCATGTCGGCCCAACAACTTTAGGATCTTGTAAAGAATCAAAGGTTTATATATGCTTTGAGTGAGAACCCTGAAATGATTTTACCTTTGAAACTTGAAGTTCCATTCAATCAGCTTGTGGATATCATTCTTCGGCAAGAAGAGGTTGGTAAAGGAAGTGTTTGTGATATTGGGACTTCCAAGAAGAGGCATATTAGGTTCAAGAGCCTTAATCCCAATAAGAGAGTGAAGCAAACTACTTTTGTAGCGAAGACTCCAATCCCTAATCATGGAGGATGCTACAATTGTAATTCTAAGGAACACTATGCGAATATGTGTCTGAAACCCCATTCTTGTCGCTATTGCAAGAAACCGGGTCATCTTTTATCTGCATGTCCCAAACTTTTGAACAAGGACATGAGAAAGCTAAATATTTTGCAAGCCCCTAGCATCTCTTCTCTTAGTCAAGGTATCCATTCTATCCTTGATGACATTTATTTTGTGATTATCTTATTCGAGTTCTTTTTGATATGAGTTTCATCTCATTATTTTTATATCAAAAGAACTTGTGATTCTTTTTCTTTAAACATTTCTGGGCTTGATGACTTCTTTGAGGATTGCGAATCCGGATTGGTGGATCCGCAACACTCAATTTGCTTTTTATTGATGTTGAAATTATTTTATGTGATTTTTCTTTCCGAGCCGAATTTTTACTTATGCTTCGGAATTGACTTTTGTAAGGATTGGCTTAATTATTATGAAGCCATATCCTTTGTCCCGTGTGGACTATTCATCTTCGAAATTTCCAATCTGTTAAGCAGATTTCTGTTTTTCCTTTGTGATTTTGATTCCAATTTGATGGCATCATTTTATTCTTTAAGCTCACATGATGAGGAAAGTGTTATTTCTCTCATTCATGTAGTTTGAGAATTTCCCGGTATTTTTGGTTTAGTCTTAGGATTATCACCTAAGCAATCTTTTGAGTAGTGTTAAGGTCTTTTCCAGCTCGACCTTGCCATCGGTTTTGATTTGACTACGAGTTGCGGGAGTTAGCATTCCACTTACCGCATTCCGCACTCGTTGTGATTCTTATGAATGATTTATTATGTCATTCAGTTTGTCCAGCTTATTTCATCCATTTTATGAATTGAGTATTCTACGAATATCTCGATGACTCCATTCTTGTATTTATTGATTTTGGATGAAAATAGCAATTTAAAATTTTGCAAATCTTTTTCATAATATATCTTTATAAGTACAATTTGATTTTTGCTCTTAAACGAGCAAAGAATATTCTTAAAGGTTTTTAAGAAACATGTTTATCATACAGAAGATGATTTTGTGATTGTATTGCCCATTGAGTGCTTTAAGAATTCTGGTCGATGCGCTTGGTCAACGTTATCGATAGGAATTTCCTAAACGCTTTGATGAGACAATCAGACACAATATATTGACTTGTAAAAATGTAAATTTTTCTAGAAAGATTATTACATAAAGATAAATGTAATTTTGAAAGTTTTAGCTTTTCGGGAAAGAGGATTATTTAAAAGAAATTCTTTCTTTTCAATACTCTTAATCTTGTGATTCCCGAAGGGAACCAAGACTTTAATGTTTATACCGATGCTAGTCGTATTGGTTTGTGTGTCATTCTCTTGCGGAAGAAAATGTGCTATCACTTTTACTTCTAAATCATTAAAGCCTATCGAGACTAGATATGTCACTAATGATCTAGTGCTCATGGCTATTGTTTTCACTTTTAGAGTTTGACATCATTATTTTGGGGAAGAAATTTGTTCTCCACTCGATCATAAATCTTTGGAATATTTATTTTCTCATAAGGAACTTCATGTTGACTCGAGTTCCTGCATCTTATGATCTTGATATTCTTTTTATTCCCAGAAGGGAAATCGTGTTGCCAATGCGCTTAGTCGTAAGCAACAAGTGGTTGATTCTTTGATGGTGTCTGAATGAAATTATCTTTTTTTTATCAAGTTCATCGGACATTTTGATATACTTCGTTTTATTCAGGTTTATCTCATTTCTTTTATGGACTAGCGTCCGATGTTCTTTTATGGTGTTCGGTTCATTGGACGTACCGTTTTTGTACTGCGTCGGTGTTTTGAATTATTCGAGTTTCCGTTCATTTGGCGTACCGTTATTGTACTACGCCGTTGCACCGACTCAATTTTCTGCTATTCTTGACGTTTTCCACGTCTTTTAACTATGGAAATGATTTTAGGTTTCCGATTTTTATTCTTGAGCCTGGTGTTATAGTAGGGATTGAAGTTTCACCAGATTTGACTTTTGAGCAACATTCTATTCGCATCATTGCTTCAGAGGTTGAGCGCCTTCGAAATAAAGATGTTTTTCTTGTGAAAGTTCAATGATTCTCAAAATCCCGAAGATTTCTCTTGGAAAATCTGGAGAATTCATCGAGCGAACCCATCCGGGTTTACTCTTTCGTGCTCTTTATGGTGAACTTCTTATTTCAAATTTTCTTTTGTGTTGATATGCTTTTATAGTTGTTAATCTTTATTTTCTTCTTAAGTATTGTGAGGACGCAATTTCTTTATGGAGGGGAGTCTGTAACAACCCGCATATTTATCGATTTTATATTTAAATATTTTATTTAAATATAACATCGTTCGTCGGATTATAGTCCGAAAAGCTACTTTTTGCAAAAAGTCGAATTGGGACTCGAGACCCCCTCCATTGTGTTCAAAATGCCGTTTGCAACCTTTTTGAGTATAAACTTCGATATGTTTGGAGCTAGCTAAAAATTTGACGTTTTTCACTTTGGGTTTGGGTTTAGGTTCAGCCCACTAGTCATCCTTATACCTCAAACTGAACCATCCCTCACCATTCACTCTTACTTCCTCCTCTTTTCAGTTCTAAAGCAAAAAATGGTGGGAGAGATGGGAAATTAAAACTCCAAGCCCTAGTTCCTCTTTCAATCTCAAATTCTTGCTCCAAAATCAAAGAGAACCCATTGGTAAGCATCTCCTTCTTCTTCTCCAACTCTTTCTCCTTCCAATTTTAGAAATTCCTAAACCTAACTTTGGGAATGTTCTTCTTTTAAGCTTTGATTCAAGCTTGTTGTGTTGGAATTGAAGAGTAATTGCTCTTGCCATTGCTCCAAAGCTTCTTCTTCATTTGTTTGGGTTCAAAGGTGAGATTTTTATCTCACATCTATGACTATAATTATCTTTGGTTGTTGGGTATGAATTCCTAACACTTCTTCACGTGCATTTGCTCTTGATTTGGATTGGTTTTGTGAATATTTCAATTTTTGGGTTTGTAAGTCAAAGTTGTGTTAAAATCCTTTTATGGATGTTTGATCATGCTTTTGGTGATGCACCGAGGAGCATATAGGGCCGGGTTGCTGTTTGGCATAAACCCTTAGAGCCAATGTTCGTCCGGTTGTGTTTTGGAAGAGTTTGCTCTTCATTTGGATAGGTTGAAAACAGCCCATGCATGATTCAGTCGACAGAAATCTCTGTTCAGTCGACTGAATCTGGAACCCGAAAGTTTCCAGACAGGGTTTAGTCGAGTGAAAATCTCTGTTTAGTCGACTGAACCTGGAAACAGAAAGTTTCCAGGCAGGGTTTAGTCAACTGAAAAACTCTATTCAGTCGACTGAACCTGGAAATAGAAAGTTTCCAAGCAGAATTCAGTCAACTGAAATTCTCTGTTCAGTCAACTGAAATCTATGTTTAGTCAACTGAAATCTCTGTTTAGTCAACTGAATTTGTTGTTTCATCCCACTTTGCTTTTTTGGATTGAATTTCCAATTTAAATCGATTCGTGATGATCCTATTTGTTGTTATCATTTATTATGACTTTGATGACTCCTTTTTCGGGATTTTTGAATATCCATTTCGATGGATTCTTTATCGGTTTAATTGGATTTGATTCACGTCTTCGAATGTGTATTTTAATGCTTGATTGTTTCTACAATCATTTCTATGATTTGTCACTTTAAAATATAAAGGTTTTTTATACTAGTAGTAAATATTCAAACTCTTTTACAAAGATGATTTCAACTCTATTTTTAAATATAAAGCTTGTTTTCACAACCGTTTTCCAATCTATTAGTATATACAAACCTTAACCTCATTCGTATGAGAAAATATAATTAAACGGCTTAGCAAAACAAGTGGTATGAAACGCTTGCGTTTACTTCGTCGGTTAATTTTTGGACTTGTTCGATTGAAACTCTTGTGACAATTTTCGAGTGGAAATCTACAATTTGTTCGTAAATATTTAAGTTAAGCAAGTGGTTATGGGACATGAATCTAAACTCATATATTTACTAGCTTAGTGTAATTTACACTTCTTGATGATCGATGATGATCATTTTATGGATTAGAATAGCAATGTGCGATGTCTCTTTGTCCATGTGAAGGACTGTACTTCATTTTATTGAGCTTCGTCTCATTTCTTTGTGGGCTAGCAACCCATGTACTTTTAATGTGTTTCGATTCATCTGATGTACCGTTTGCACTACATCGATGTCTCGGCCTTCCGATTCATTGGACGTACCGTTTGCACTGCGTCAATGTTCTGAATTGTATTGTCTTTCCGATTCATTGGACGTACCGTTTGCACTGCGTCAATGTTCGATTCATTGGACGTACCGTTTGCACTGCGTCAATATTCGATTCATCTGATGTACCGTTTGTACTACATCGATGTCTTGGCTTTCCATTTCATTGGACGTACCGTTTGCACTGCGTCAATGTTCAATTCATTGGACGTACCGTTTGCACTGCGTCAATGTTCAATTCATCTGATGTACCGTTTGTACTACATCGATGTCTCGGCTTTCCGGTTCATTGGACGTACCGTTTGCACTGCGTCAATGTTCCAAATTGTTTGTGATACACGTGTTTGTGAGTTTTCATGCTCCCGCTTGGGATTGGCCATCCTTTTCTTGTGATTTCTGGATTTCTAATTATTGATTTCTGGGAATTATGTTTCACCACCTTTTTCGGTTGGCATTGATATGTATGTCATTTATTGTGGCTTGGTGAATTAAATTAAGAATATGACATTCTTTTAATCTTTGAGAAGATTCTTGTGATATTGATTAATCTCTGGATTGATTTTCGATTAGATACTTATCACAGTATTACTTTATAGTTATCATACGTTTTTGTCATATCTCTTATTCTATATCATTTTATCTGATAATTATAGCTAGACTGATCCGTTTATTATTTTCTTCTTAAATAATACTCGGGTCAGACTGAGATCTTACAGGTGCTTCCTCATGACTTCCTATCAGGAACCATCATCCGACTTTTGGATAACTACTCTAGTTTAGTAGTTTTTGTTGTATACGTTTGAGATTAGACTCCTTGATGTATACATATTCTATTGTCTTGCACTTGTATCTATTCTTTTGTGTTATTGTGGATCTTATTTGACCACTACTCTGATGTACACTTTCATGTGTTATATTCATATCTATTTCCGCCTTTGTGATATGAATTGTCTGTGACTGATTTGTGTTACGTTTATTTCTATACTTGTTTCCGAAGTCCATATAGCCACTGTGTAGTAGCTTTGAGTTTGTACCGGTATGTCGGATTTCCTCTTGAGATGAAATGAAAGTTATATTTTATGTGACATATTGGTGCTCGCACAAAGCAATTACACGGATGGTCGCTCCTCAACAGCCTTATCCTCCGCGCTAGTTGACGGCATTACTCCGTAGTGTCCTTGGCTAGCGTGGGTATAGAGGTGGGGTGTCACAGGTATTCTATTTACCGCTGAATTAAGGAAATGAGGTGAGTTAATTTTCATACAATCTATATTGGATTATCTAATAGCATGCTTTTGGAATTTTGCCTTATATGGTTGAGAAATTGGAATGGCGATCTATGTTTGTAAGTGCTGGTTTGATTTTATGTGTCCTTGCAATTTGTTTCAATATGTTGGCTGGTACACATGTACATATTGTTGCCTTCTTTCTTTCGTGGCTTTGATTTTCTTTTGCATGTACCTGTTGCCTTGAAAATTGGATACGCAACCATTGCATGTTGCTTTGGAAATTTGGTCATGCTCGTCCCTCGTTGCTTTAGCCTTGAAATTGGTTACGTCCGTCACTCTATAGCCTAGAAATTTGTCACATCCCTACCTTGTTTTTATGAATTTGTCATTTGCAATGCCATGATGCAATTGAACACATTAAATTAGACTTAAGTGTAAATCCCCCCTTTGTGAATAGTAGCATCTAATTGTTGTTTTACTTTGTACGTCCTTCACCTTGAAAGTGGTCACACATCTTTGCTTTTGCATTAATTGCATGCATCATTGCCTTGACTTTCTACCCATCCTTTGTCTTTTTGCCTTGAGATGTCATGCACTTATATGCAATTGTACACATTTAATTGGACCCATGTGCATTTTTCTTCCTTGTGAATAGTAGCATTTTCTACTTACTTTGTTGCATTGAATTTGTTTCATCCCTGATGTTTAGGAAATTGACTGCTCTTAAGTTCATGTATGCAGCCTACTTTTGTTTCATTGTTTTATGAAAGGCATATCTCCCTCCCCTATCATCATTTTGTTTCTCGAGTATCCATGCTTCATTTTGGTGACTTTTTTGCTATTTGTTTTCTATTTTTCTGAGTTTGGATTCTCTAATTAGTGGATTCAATTGAATTAAGTTTTTGAATTTATTTACTTTATATATATATTTAAACAAGGAATTGGTAAAAGAAAGTTTACTATAATTTATAGATTTCATACTTGTTTTTTAAATCAATCTAATTTTCTTTTATAAATGATTTTAATAAGTAACTATATATATGAAATAAAAATAGTGGATAGAGTGTATGTTTCAAAAGTATGGTTTTGAAAAATAAACCTATTTATTTCTAAATAAATGTTGGTATATAAATATGGTTTTGGGAATATGAGTATTTATGATTTCATATGTAAATGATTACTTATTTATGTGGTTTTGGAATATGGTTTGTGAACTATAAATCTAATTAATGGAATTTTGGAACAACTATATATATACAAATACAATTTTATATCAAAGTAGGTGTGACGACCTAGCTTTCATCTACCAGAAAGTCGTATCATCTTGAAGAAAGAAAGGGATAGAAAAGAGAAAAGAAGAGAAGAGAGAAAGAAACAACATCAGAATCTCAACAGCGGAACGAATAAATTATATTAATAACATAAGTATTACATAATATACAATGACTATCAGAGTTACACAGATTATACAACACATACTAGATAGTTATAAACACATGTCTAGTTATTACAACTCAACACAATACAGAGATCAACACAGCGGAACTACAATATATATCTACAACGCTGAAGCCTCTTGCTCCATTGCTCCTCCATAATTCGTCAAAGCTAACCTGAATCCCTTGGCTACTCGTAAAAATTTAAGTACCCAAGAGTTTATAAAACAGAAAATAAACACTTGGGTCAGACATGGGTCTGGTGTGAGTAACAGGTTAAAGTTGCTTAACTTTGAAAACCATTTGGAAAGAAAAGGTATCTCGTAAGACATCCCACAAATAAACATGGGAAAGTTTTTACCTTACGATAACCAAAACATTGATAGGAAATTCAGTTATATTATAATAGGGTCTAGGGTTTTCAAGTAAAATACAGAAATAGCTGGAATGCTTACATCTCACGTTCCAACATAGTTGGGCACAACTAATACGTACGGCACTTATTGGAGTTTGGATTCCATACAATGGCAGGGCTACCGGGGTACCGCCCGTCACAGTATGTGGCCTAGATCACCGTACCGAGGATTACTCCCAATCCTCTGCAACACAAAGCCGGAACCATCCCTTACTAGAAAATTCCGAACAAGACAACCCCGCAGTTGTTTGCAACCAACTGCCCACTAAGCCGAATAATAAGAAGGGACTTCTAGATAGGGATATATCTCGCTCTCAGTGGGCGCTACCCACGAAGCCTTACTGCACCTCCCCTGTTTTAGCCATTCCCGGTTGATGAGGCTTGAGGTCACGATTACCTTTAATCAGAACACATCACTTAGAATGCTCATCGTCCACCTGACGATGTTCTAAAAGCATTCAATCCATACAAGTTCATTCCGGGTTCGAACGAAACCGAAGGCATTATCTCGTTACACTCATTTTGGAATCACCCTCAGAGTTAACGACAATAACCCTTGCACTCTGAATCTTCATCTTCACTTGAGATTCACGACCTATCGTTACTTTGGATCGATGTGGTTTTCGGATATCCAAATTTGGAAACCCAATCCCGGTCTCATCGAAATCCAAAACGTATCTTTTAAGGCCAAGTTGTTTTAAGGTTAAAACAATTCAATTCTATTATCTATATACACACAGATAGATAATTCACAATATCACAATAGATAATCTACATTATTATCATAAACATATATTTCATATTATCAGCACTATGTAACCAAACATCCATATTACACAGTATCAATTATCTCCTATTTGAGATCTCAAACCATTCAAAGTAAACAATATCATACATCCATACATAAGCAATGATCTATTAATCATACTATAATTAATTTAAAATGAATTAAATTAATAACTTCTATCTCTAATTAATTCAAAGTTAAATTAATTACTACATCTATAAATCCTGCTTAAATCATTATTAATTAATTATCAATCAATTAATCAATCATCATCAAATTATTCATTTTAATTAATCATCCTTAATTAATTAACATTTAATTGCATTCAAGTAATTAGCATTAAATTAATTTCACAAATTAATTATTCTTAACCACTTATAGTAATTAACCTTTAATTACTTCATTAATTAATTATCTATAATTAATTACATTAATCTTTAATTAATTAATCACTTCATTTATTAATTATTCCTTAATTAATCAATTCTTAATTACACCATTAATTATACTAATTAATGATCCCTAATTACATTTTTATTATTAATTACTCTAATTAAATTTGTTAACGGTAAAAAGTGAACGCTAACACCCGGTGTGTGTAACAGAATCGTGAAAGCACCACCCGTTGGTACGGGAATAGAATATGAGCTGAAAATAGCAGAAAAGCAGTAAATGAACAACAGATTTATAGTGGTTCGGCCCGTAATCGAGCTTACATCCACTTTATAGTCTTTTATTGCTGATTTGATTACAATTCGATACAAATCACTTGTCGAATACAATTTAACTTGATCACCCAACAATCTAGATTACTAGCTCAATCTTCGGTGATGAATCTTGCTAAATCCGTATCGGATGAGTGGAGTTCTTCACGAAGCTTGTTGTAGTGCCTTGAGAGTTGGAAGATCTTTGATTGCTGAATGAGAGGAGACTTCGACAGCGTAACGGCGTTTGGAGAAATGAATGGCCAAAAGTCCCCAAAATGTTGGAAGTGATGGGGTATTTATAGGAGCAGCTCTAGATTCTGGGCAGAACATTTGCCAAGTCCTAGGTCGCGTACGACCTAAGCTAGGTCGTAGGTCGCGAGCGACCTAAGATAAGTCGGTGACGACTCAAGAGATCATGCGCGACTTAGTATAAGTCGTAGGTCTTCAACCACTGTCTTAAGTCAATCCCTTATCTTATAGACCCTTAAGTCGCCGCACTTCTTAACTCGGAGCACTGCATAACTCGGAGAGCTTTTAGGTCGCAACATTGTTAGATCGCAATGTTCCTTAGGTCGCAAAGTCCTTCAGGATAGTTAGGTCGCAAGCTCCTTTAGGTCGCAGAGCCTCTTAGGTCGTGGACCTCTTAGGTCGCTAACTATCTTAGGTCGCGAAGCTTTCTGGATCTTAGGTCGCAAAGTCTCTTAAGTCCTTAGGTCGTGGACTTCCTTAGGTCGCAACTTCCTTAGGTCGCAACTTCCTTAGGTCGCAACTTCCTTAGGTCGTAGCTTCCTTAGGTCGTAGGTCGCTGGGCTACTTCAGTGAGTTAGGTTGTGACATTCTTAGGTCGCGACGTTCCTGTAGCTTAGGTTGTAGCCTCACTAGGTCGCAGAATTCCCTAGGTCGTGACTTCGTTAGGTCGCAAACTTCTCTTAGGTCGCGAAGTTTTAGGTCGCTGAAATAAAGGGATTAACATTTGCCCCTCGAGGTATATGACTATGCCATAGGTCGTATACTTCGATTCAACCTTGCTAAGTCGTGGACGACCTAAAACTTCGTGCCTATTCACCTTCCCTTCTCAGCCCATATAAACTGTTAAGTCGCCTTCTTCCTCCTAATCCTTCTGCTCTAATTTCCCATTTCTATTGACAAATCTTTGAACCCCCAAGAGAGAATTCAACTTGTTTAAACGACGATTCATCCTTTCTAACAAACTTCGTAAGTGAGTTTCGATCTCCATTCCACCATAATCGCCACCCAATTACGAGTTTATGTTGTCTAACCCAAGTTTAATTCCATGCATTTGTGTTTCGTTTTTTGAATGATTGTCACGATCGACATGTTAACATGATTCGTGAATGCACGGTAATATTTGTAATGAATCGAAGAACTTGAAATTGATTTAATGGGCGATTCGGTTGGTATGTAGAGATGAATGGGATTTAAGAAGAGGATGAATCGTTTTCTTTATACTAGCAGTATCGGGTTATTGGATCAGTAGGATTGTTTGGAGAAGACGCTGGCGACCTAGCAGATCTGGATGGCTTTAAAAGTTAGGTCGTAAGGTTCTTGGCGACCTAAGTCTTGCGATCTAAAAAACATCTGCAACTAAAATGAAGCTGACCAACCTCTTTTGCGACCTAAGGATTCTCAACCTGCGCTAAGTCGTATGCGACCTAGGACATGGAGTAAATTGCATTGTCTTGATCCAGTCACATTGTGCGACCTAAATATGTCCCGACCTATGATAGGTCGCTGAACGACCTAGTACTTGAAACAAATTTGCAAAGCCCTGAACACTTCAAATTGGACAGTACGACTTAAAATTGCTCCGACTTATGTTAGGTCGTGAACGACCTAGAACTTAGAAATTTAGGAAGAATTTGGCTGATTTTTGAATTTGAATTGTTTTAGACTTCGTTGTACTTCTTTTCAGATTGCCTTAACTTTAATGCTGATAACCTGTTTAGAAGCAACATTCATAGAAAAATGGGACGAATATACTGCCATCGACTGCCCACATCGCATGACAGATTAGTTGATAACGAATAATAAACTTAAATGAACTTCGTGAATGAAATGCTGTGAACTAACAAATCTAAGTGAAGTATTAAAGCAAAATTGAAATGATCAACTAAAGCTGATTTATTTGCATCAACACAACACTGTCCTTGGACTTAAGATATCAAGCCCCGAAACTTTATAATCGACAAGTATCAACTAAGTTAGTTTCATTTATATTTGCTTGTTATTGCGTTAGTTTTGCACAACACTTCACTCTTTTTTAGGAAACGTGCACCTTAATATTTGATCGTCCAGTTCCTTGTGTAGAATGGCATCTCAACAGGAAGACTTGGAAATAGCTGGAGAAGCTTTTCCAACTGCTACTCCACTGAACGACCCTCCGGAACGGACTTCCACTACTCTGAGCCACAAGGTCTTCAGACAATTGTGCACCCAATTTGGCATTGCCGAAGCAGATGCTTTACTTCCTGGATCAAGCGACACTGCTGACAGGCCGCCTCTTGGCTTTGTCGCTGTGAATCGTCAAATGTGCTTGAGCGGAGCTATTCCGCCCTTTAATGATTGTCTTCGAGAACTTCTCCTTCGGTTATCTATCTCCCCTTTTCAACTGCACCCTAATGGATACTCCATCCTGCTAGGACTGTGTGTGCTTTTCAGGAGAACGTTGGGCCGTTTCCCCAGTTTTGCCGAAATTCGCTTCTTGTGCACATTTGCAAAGAACAAAGATCATCCTTCTATTACACTCGTGAGGAGTGCCAGGAACCGTAAATTAATTCTGGACTTGCCCGAAAGTGCCCATGGGTTCTTGACTCAATTCTTTTATGTCCGCTGTCCTTCGGGATTTTATGCTATCTGGAGAGTTGGAAGTAAGATTGTCTCTTTTCGATTTGTTTTTAAGACTTTCCAGAACTCGAACTGTCAAATGCTTAACTCCATCCTTTCTTTTTGTAGCACTTCCTCCTCCACTTCGAGATACCAGTCACAAATTAATTTTAGATACTTTGAGTGCCATGGATGCTGAAGAGAGGAGTGTTAAATTTCTATTAAGAGATGAGTTCCTCCATGAATTTGGACTTTTACATCCTTCCCGTTCCACTCGGCCACATGAAGTCCCTGATTCTCCTACTGAGGAATCAGATGCCCCTGTTCCTGCTAAAGAACTTTTGCCACGAGATCTTACCACTGAGACTTCATTGGTAAAGTGTTCTACTTCTACCGTCATTGCTGGATCGCCCGGTAAGCTAGGACTTGCCCCGGTTTTTAAAGAGGAGGAAAATCTTCACACTCTTGAAAAGATGGCTGAGGTGGAAGTTGAAAAAGATAATTCTCCCATGCACCATGGCGATGATACTTTTGACAGTCTGAGCGACATTATGATAACCTCTCAGGAGCTCTTTAAGGATGATGTTTCTAAAGTGGTCCCTTCTGTTATCGAAGCAACTTCTTCCTTGCAACAAACCACAACGCCTTCTATACAAGCCGTCACCACTTCCACACAAAAAAGTGGTTTGTAGCCCGACGCGCATAGCCCACACGCCACACACACTTAGGATTTGAGCACTTATAAGCATTTACTCTTTCTTTCTGGAAATTTCTGAACTTTACTTCTTTTCCGTTTTCAGATTCTCCGATGGGGCGCTCCGGCTCATATTATGACTCATTTCAGCGCCATGGAGGCCGTGGATCCTATGACTTCAGGAAATATTTTGGGGACCAGAGAGAGACAGATGAGGAACGGGCCCAAAGGAAGGCTCAAGAAAAATGGGATTATGAGCAGCGTCAGAGAAGAAGAGATACTGATCGATACGATTCTTCTTACAGAACCTACGATTCTTGTTGGGTATATTTTGACCCTACCGGACCAAACATCCACCATGTTCAACTCCCCACCGAATCAGTCTATGCCGAATCAACCTACACGCCGGTCCAAACTACACGACCGGACCAACTCCTCGCCGAATCAAACTACACGACCGGAACAACTCCCCACCGAATCAGTCTATGCCGAATCAACCTACACGCCGGTCCGAACTACACGACCGGACCAACTCTTCACCGAATCAACCTACCACCGAATCAAGGGATGCCGAACCAAGGTGTTCCAGGCCAGATTGTCTCAGCCCAGGCCCGCCAGCTGCTATATACCTCCAAGACCCCTACCCCCAGCTTCACTCTATAAATAGAGGGGCAGGGATACAACAACGGGGACAAGTTTTTGAGAGCTCAAGCACGGAAGGAACTTTCAAACAACTTTCTTTTACTTGTACCAAAGCTTTGTACTTGTAATCACAACAAAAGAAGAGAAATAACATATAAAGTGGACGTAGGCACATTCTGGCTGAACCACTATAAATCTGCGTGTCTTTTTACAGTTTAGCCCCTGTTTTTCATATATTTGCATAAATCACCCAAATCACTAAGAACAACATAAGATCTACTAAATCATACAACTTAGAGGTGTTTGTCCATTTTTTGTGCAAACATTTTTGGTGCTTTCATTGAGAGGTTGAAGCTCGAAGCTCCAGCTTCATCCGCTTAGAAAGTTTTCCTAACAGCATCATCCGCCACTTGGAAAACATGCCTCCCAAACAGAGAAAAGATGTTAACAAAGGAAAAAACATCGCATCCAGTAGCCTTCCTGATCCAGCTATCGCAAATCAAGTAAATCCTCCTCCTCCAGCAACGGTAACAAATGGAGGACAGGCTAACCCCACCACTCCTGCCACAGAACAGCCTGCAGCAATTACTAGGGCAGATTTGGACAGAGTTGTTGTTGAAGTGACTAACCGCTTCACGTCCCAGCAGGAAGCCTTGGTGGACCATCTCATGTCACGCTTGAGGGACGCTGAAGAATCCAACCGCAACACTGAATCATGGGGCGAGTCCCAATCTGGAGGATCTCAGAGACAGCAAAGATCTTCCTTCTTCGAAGGAGCTAACGGCAGGAGTAGCCGTGGTAGGAGCCGAGACCGAGCTCAGCCCGAAGTTAGGCCTGAGGAAACGTTTGGTGCCGAACCCAACGGGGAAGGTACCGGGCGGAGGTCAACTGCAGCTGAGCCTGTCATGCTGCCTAACCACAGAAACACCAGTGAACGGGGCCGAGCTAGAGTTCAGCCCGAAGTTGGACCCGAGGAAGTGCTTAGATCAGAACCCAACAGGGGAAGATCAAGGCAAGGGCCAACTGTAGCTGATCCAAGCATGCTCCCAGAAGATCAAAGGCAGCCACTGGAAAATATGAGGAATGATAGACGATACCATCCCTACAGGTTGTCTGGTCGGAATCAACCCCACAGAACGGAACCAAACTCATTTCTGTCCGCTCCAAATTCTGATGAAAGGATGGCACGCTTATTCAGAGAGTGTGTCCAACGGGAGCAAAGAGATCGAGGGATAGGCGCTAGGGTAACCAGCCCTTTCGCCCGCAATATCGAAATTGCTATCACCCCCCGAGAATGGAAGATGCCAACAATGGAACCTTACAAAGGAACCTCCGATCCCGTTGTACACTTACAGAGGTACACGCAGCATATGCTCATGAGTGGAGCAACAGAGGGAGTGCTGTGCAAATGCTTCCCGCTCTTCTTAGCAGATCTTGCTACCTCCTGGTTCTGTCATCTACCCCAAGGATCCATCAGCTCGTGGGAAATGTTGAAAGAAAAATTCATCAGTCAGTTCCGCATTCATGTGGAGCAACCTAAGGACGCTTATTCCTTATCCAGCGTCAAACAGAAACCTGGAGAAAAGCTGCAGCAATACCTAACCAGATTCAACGCCGCAGCAGCCGCAGTTCAAGATGCCGATGAGAAGCTTATCCTAATGGCCCTCTGCAGTGGGGTGCATCCGGACACTAAATTTGCTAGGAGATTGACAAAAGAAAAACCAGCTACTTTACCCGATTTCTTCCATGAAGCCGGGAAATACATGAGGCTTGAGGATGCCGCCATTGAGGGGCAGTCAGGACAACAAAGTAAGACGACCCATGGCAACGCCCCTGCTGTGGCAAGGGACGTTCGAAGAAATGATTCCAGAGACAATGCTGGGGGCAAGAAAGTAGAGAAACGCCTATATCGGCCAGGACCAAGATTCGACTCTTACACCCCTTTGAACGAGACCGTCGAAAACATCTTCCTTGCCACCCAAGGCGAAGTTAGATACAAACGCCCACCATACAAGAAGGAATCAGATAGCGCACAGAAATCTGGAAAATTCTGCCGCTTCCACGAATCCCACGGACATGATACCAACGAATGCCATCATCTCCGGGATCTGATTGAGGAACACATCAGAAGAAAGAAACTGGAGCGCTATGTAAAAAGTCAAGACAGGACTCCAGCTCCTGCCAATGAAAACCCAAGGCTACCCTCACCAGGGACCGGCAGAGGCGACCGCAACGCTAGCAGCTCTAGTCAAGAGAAGATAGTGGTCCATACCATCTCAGGAGGTCCACACATCGCAGACAGAAGCTGGAAAGAGATGGAAAGATATGGGAAGTCGCTCAGAGACAATAGAGACTGCGTCAATACGGTTATAGAAGAGCGCCACCCAAAGCGGAAAGAAAGTGATGACATCACATTCAGTAAACGCGACCTAGAAGGAAGACAGTACCCTCACATGGATCCCATGGTTATCTCTGCCCGACTCGGTCCCGCCGAAGTTTACCGAATCCTGGTAGACACTGGAAGCTCTGTAAATATCCTGTTCAAACACGCATTCGACAAAATGAGGTTGTCAATGAAGGACGTATCTCCCTGCGATAAACCGCTACACGGTTTCACTGGAGATGCGAAAATGCCCATCGGGCAGCTGGACCTCTTCGTTGAAATTGGAAGCCATCCCCGCTCCGTTGTAAGGAAACAGACGTTTGTGCTGATAGAAAACCATTCGGCCTACAACGCCTTCCTAGGAAGACCAGCCCTATCTGACTTCCAGATTGTCCTAGCCCCGTGGTGCCTGAAAATGAAATTTCCAACAGACAATGGGGTAGGGGAAGTGGAAGGAGACCAGGATATTGCACGAGACTGCTATGTAACCGAACTTCGCAACAACCACAGGAGAGATAAAGGGAAAGGTGTAGAGATTGCCCTCTGCACAAAAAGCCTTGAAGCATAGCAACTAAAGAAAGCCCCCCCTCTTCGATACACCAGCGACCCTTTCAATGAATTAGACCCTAGGGACAAAGAGGAGGAGGCCACCGCCGAGCCTGCAGAGGCTATGGAGTTTATATCTGTAGACAAGCACGACTCAAGTAGGCTACTGAAAATTGGGTCGCAGCTGAAAACGGAATTGAAGGAACAACTCGTTGATTTTCTCCGCCACAACTTGGATGTATTCGCTTGGTCACACGCTGACATGACCGGAATCTCCCCCAACATAGCGTGCCACGTATTAAAAATTGATCCTACCAAGGCACCCGTAAAACAAAAAAAGAGAAGTATGGGGGCAGAGCGATCAGCAGCCCTCGATGAAGAAGTAAAGAATCTACTCGCCAATGACTTCATACGAGAAGCTATTTACCCAGAATGGATCGCCAACCCGGTACTAGTAAAGAAGGCTAATGGGAAGTGGCAGACCTGCATTGACTTCTCCAACCTAAATGACGCCTGCCCAAAGGATTGCTTTCCGCTTCCCAGAATCGACCAACTTGTAGACAGCACAGCCGGGCACGAACTCCTGTCTTTTATGGATGCATACTCGGGATATAACCAAATTCCTATGCATGCTCCCGACCAAGATCACACTAGTTTCATCACCGACCGGGGTTTGTACTGCTACAAAGTGATGCCTTTCGGACTTAAAAATGCAGGAGCCACCTACCAGCGCCTCGTCAACAAGATGTTCGCAGGGCTAATGGGACGAACAATGGAAGTATACGTAGACGACATGCTGGTAAAATCACGGGAAGCCAAAGATCACGTAAGCCACCTGGGCGAAATGTTCCAGGTACTTCGACAGTATGGAATGAAGTTGAATCCACTGAAGTGCTCCTTCGGAGTGTCATCAGGAAAATTCTTAGGATTCATCGTCCATGCCCGAGGGATAGAAGCAAACCCTGAACAAGTCCGAGCATTAAGAGACATCAAGATACCTTCCACCCGAAAGGAAATGCAAAGCCTAAATGGAAAAGTGGCTGCCCTAGGCCGATTCATCTCCAAAGCAACGGACAAGTGCGTCCCCTTTTTCGAAGCTCTAAAGAAAGATAAAGGAAAGTTCGAATGGACGGACGAATGCTTGACCGCTTTCCTTAACCTAATCGAACACCTCCAGAAACCACCGGTACTCTCGACCCCAAGCAAAGGCGAAGAATTATACCTATACCTTGCTGTGTCATCTCACGCTCTAAGCGCTGCCTTGGTAAGGGAAGATAACCGCACGCAACGACCAGTTTACTTCGTCAGTAAAAGGTTTACTGGGGCAGAAGTCAGATATCCTAAGCTTGAAAAGTTAGCATACTGCTTACTAATCACTTCACGAAAGCTGCGTCATTACTTCCAATCCCATTCCATCAAGGTTCTAACCGATCAACCACTAAGGCAGGTACTCCATCGTCCCGACACTTCCGGGCGACTACTTAAATGGTGTATTGAGCTGAGTCAATATGATATCACCTATCACCCTCGCACCGCCATCAAGGGACAAGCCATGGCTGATTTCATTGCAGAATTCACTACCAACGAGGATAAGGAGCAACTGGAAATAACAGAAGATATCAAGTGGAATCTCTTTGTGGACGGTGCATCTAACGAACAAGGCTCGGGGGCAGGTGTGGTAATCATCACTCCCAGGGGAAATAAACTGCACTATGCTATAAGGTTGGAATTCACTGCCACCAACAACGATGCAGAATACGAAGCAGTAATAGCCGGATTAGAAATTGCTATCGAGATCGGAGCCAATTCTTTGTGTCTTCACAGCGATTCTCAGCTTATTGTTAATCAAATACTAGGGGAATTCCGAGCTAGAGAAGAACGACTCATAGCATATCTAAAGAAGACCAAGTTACTTCTCAGCCGATTAGACCACTACTTAGTCAAACACATCCCTCGGGAAGAGAACCAAGAGGCCGACGAATTGGCAAAGCAAGCAAGTATGGGAGACGAGGCCATCTTCGGAGCAGTAACTGTCTCAAAGCAAATGATCCCAAGTTTTGAGCAAGTGAATCTGATAGCTGCAACCGAAGAAGCAACTTGGATGACTCACATCCGAGACTACCTACAAAATGGCACACTACCCGACAGGCGTAACGAAGTCAAGAAAATCTTGAGGAAAGCGTCCCGCTACACCATGCAAGGAGACATCCTCTATCGGCGTGGGTTCTCTAACCCATTATTAAGGTGTGTCGCCGGAAGGGAAGCCAAGGAAATCTTATCCAACATTCATCAAGGAAGCTGCGGAGATCACACCGGAGGGCAAACGTTAGCAAAAAAGATACTCCGATACGGATATTTCTGGCCCACCTTAAGCAAGGACGCCTTAGATTTCGTCAAGAAGTGTGACAGATGCCAAAAGTTTGCTAAGGTCCCTCGGCTACCAACAACCGAGATTACCCAGATGACCAGCCCTTGGCCCTTTGCAGTATGGGGAATTGACTTAATCGGTGAACTGCCAATGGGTCGAGGCGGCGCCAAATATGCTATAGTAGCAGTCGACTATTTCACCAAATGGGTGGAAGCAGAACCTCTAAATAAGGTATCTTCAGCGAAAGTTATCAACTTCTTAATCAAAAATGTTCTGTGCAGGTACGGAGTCCCACTAAAAATCATATCAGACAACGGACTTCAGTTTGACAGCGAGGAATTCGCCAACTGGTGCCAAGAACACGGAATTCACAAAAGCTTCTCATCCGTAGCATATCCCCAAGCAAACGGACAAGTCGAAGCAGTCAACAAAATTCTGAAAACTCTGATCAAAAAGAAGCTCGAAAAGTCAAAGGGCGCTTGGGTGGATGAACTCCCTACGGCACTATGGGCCTACCGCACATCTTTCAGAACATCAACAGGGCACACTCCTTTCTCTTTGGCATACGGATCGGAGGCTATGCTCCCAGTTGAAACCATTGTGCCTTCCCACCGTAGGATCCACTATAACCCAGAAGAAAACGAAGAGCTCCTCAACATGTCTTTGGATCTAGTCGAGGAGAGAAGGAATGATGCAGTCCTAAAAACAGCAGCCCACAAGCAAAAGGTGGCAGCACAATACAACTCCAAAGTCAAGCATCGTGCCTTACGAGAAGGGGATCTTGTCCTTAAGCGAATCTTCCCTCGCCCCGGAGCACTAGACCCAATCTGGGATGGACCATATGTAATTCATAAAGATCTCCACAACGGAGCCTATATTTTGTCAACAGTGGACGGAGAGGTGTTCCAGAGGGCATGGAACATCCAACACCTCCGTCGATACTTTTCTTAACTTGTATTGCCCATATGAAGTAAATTAACGAAGAGAATCAGTGGACGTAGGCATTTTTTCGTGCCGAACCACTTTAAAAAAGCCTTGTCTCTTTTTTAACTTGTTCCTTTGTATCTTGGCTGCTTGTTAACTTTATCCTTTTCTGTTGAACAAAATCCTGAGCATATAGCATTTCTATTCAAAGCACTCCACAATGCAACTTCACGTGGACAAGCCCCAACAGGTACTATGCGAATCTATGCCCTCGCCAATGAGACACTTTTGCTCCAGCATCCCTCTGCTGCGGGTTAACTCATTGCTCGCGACGGCCCTTAAAGCCAACTGTAATGAGCCGATTATAAGCCACCGAGAAGGCCGACTATAGCCGAGGCAGCTCATTACGGCGTTAGGCTCGCCGGCGACTGTGAACCGATTATAAGCCCCAACATAAGGTGTGGCCAGCCAGGGGCAGTTCACAGTTGACGATCGGCACCCACGCTAGCCGGCCACAGTAAGTCGAATAATACCCATGAGTACGGGCCATAATGGCCCGGGTAGTTACTGTGCGCGATCTCGGCTCCGGTGTGTCTTAAGTGCGGCTGTGGTAAAAAAGAATTAACTCCCCGCGGAGGCGTAAGATGGGTGACAAATGTCTCCAAGACCCACAGCTAGGGAAAGTGACTACAAAACCCGTTTGCCACGAACTTAAGCACATCGAAGGCCTTCCGTGACTGGAAGTTTTACTATTCCACATATTTCAGTTTTACTTAAAAAAAAAACTTTCCTCCTATCCTCTATAACAAACCATAAAGTACAGGATGCAGGGTAAGAGATACCCGCCAATGGATGCAGAGATTCACAATCAGATGGCGGGGCAGTCAACTGCTCTCCATGCTTGGTCATACAAGATATTCGAAACTTCCATTTACAAACAGAACATGAAAGGCGGTATTTTCTTCCTTTATGTACAAATGCATGACTATAATTTGATTTTTTCACACCACACGCTAACATTGCAAGTCATGAGATTATGATTGAAAACCAGAATCTAACATCAAACACAATTTAATTACGAGAATACACATAGCTACATTTCTCATACGATATGTCGAAATAGCAACAAATATTCAAAGAAATGACAAAATCAACTTGAGCTAAAAAATTACACGTCAAGAATAATGTTATTACAAGTAGCAAGAATTACAACTTAGAAGTTACTCTACTGTCTTAAGACTAACAGATACAACAATGCCAAGCCTACAAAAAGAATTTTTCAGGTTCGGTCATGGAGCTGGTTGCGTCGAAGTCTTGTCCTTGTTCCTTTGCCCGCCTGTCCGGTCATAAAAAGGATTCATTAGTGATGAGTAACCAAGTTAACAGAAAGACTAGAAAGGAAGACTTACCAGTACTAGCTTCTTGACCATCCTGGTCGTCATCTTCTACCGGCACGCCCGCCTCTTCAGCAGCAAGCAGCCGCATACCCTCCTTTACCGCCACTTTCTCCTCCTTGGTGAATTGGGCAGTGACCACATCCATACTGAAGGCCGTTCCACCCTCTTTATCTGCATCAGCCTTAGCCTCCTCCAAAGCCCGAAGATATGTCTTGGCCATGACTCTGGGATAATCATCCATCCAAGAGAGGTTACCCTGCTTCCAAGTCCGGAAATACATGTCCTGGAGCATGTCATCCATCATTCCTTCGTTCTCCTCAAACTCCCTCATCCGGGCATCGGAGGCCGACAACCTTTCCACGGCAGCATCTCTCTCCAGTCTGTATCTCGAGCAATCAGCTTGAAGGGACCTCCGCATCACCTCCATCTCTTCCCTCAACTTAGCTTGAGCAAGTTCTGCAGCCTCAAGCTTCTCGGACAAATCCTCCACCTGCTCGAGATCCGCTCTCCGAACCTCATCCACCGTGGTAATAGCCATGTCAATCCGCTCTTTGCAAGCAGCTTCCATTTTCCGCAATTCGGCTCGACTGGCCTCTTCCATGGTTCTCCTCAATCGCCCAGTAGCAGCCTCGTGCTGAGAGATCTGGATAGCCTGATCCGCAAGCTGCTTGGCCTGATCCGAGACCACCAATCGAAGTCGGATATTGGCGCTCCCTATCTCCTCTCCGGCCTTAACCAACCGAGCATGATGCCCCATCAGCTTCTTGGCCTCCTCTGCCACCCGATCAATATTAGCTTTGGCCTCGTCTCCCATAGTGACTATACGAGTGGTGAGTAGATCGAGGTCTAAGGACTTGGCTTCGTCAAGTACTCGTACCATGGGGTTACGGGGGAGAAGGTGTTCACCGGTAGCTTCGTCAAAAGTAATATCCTGAGAACCTGGATCCAGATCAGGATGACCCGCGAAGGGATTACGGGCCAAGTCGGGACGGTCGATATGAATAACAGAAGGGTTTCCGGACGGGTGTGGAGAGGGTACAAACTCGCTACCCTCCTCAGTAATGTCATGAATAGGCTGAGCCGGAGGCTGAGGACCGAGCGAAGTTTCGGATAAAGGGTGACTCCTCTTCCTCTGCTGAATACCCTCTTCGATGACCCCAAGAAGAGGACGGTACCCGACTACATCCCCGGAGCGTTGGGCTGAGGGCTTCGGCTTAGCAGAAATTTTGGAAAGTTTATATTGCTCGAGCCTGTGTCGAAGGTCTGAAGCTTTGGGCGTCTTGCCTGCTCCTGATATAAAGAACAAGTGTCATAATCTTACATTACTATATGATTCAAGAAACGCGGTAGGTTACAAGTTAGAAAAGGAAAAGAAACACAGCTGTGGTTGTACAAACCCTGGGGAGGAGTGGAATACTGCAATAAGTCCCGGATTTCATTCCAGGACGGGAGCGGGTCATAAAATATTCCTAAGTCCCTATCATTAGTGAAGCATGCAGGGGTCAAGAGTTCACCTTGAGTTGTCAGAGCCACCTTGGCCGGAATAGTCGGAGAAGACTCACTTGCACCAGTCCCGGTTTTGTCCGCCTCCCCGGTCTTCTCTACCAAAGCCGGATCATCACCCAACCCCTCAAAAGCTTGACGGAGAGCATCATCCGTCCACTCTTGCATCTCGCCTACTTGCCCAGAAGACAGAGCCCTGGAACCATCACCACCCTGTCCATCTCCACCCTGTCCATCGCCACCCTCGTCACCAAGACGCTCAACGTCACTTCCGCCCTCCGCCTCACCTCTTTCCTCCTCCGCATCTATCTCCCCCTGAGTAAGTGGACAATTGCTGGGAGAAGGACCGTCCGACCTCTTAAGCTTCTTACCTCCGACGGCTGGAGGTTTCGTAAATGGTTTTCTCTTTCCGCCCTCTGCCGCCTGAGCAGCCGCCCTCTCTTCCGCCGTTTCCCTCAACTTAAATACAGACTGCTGCGGAAGGATCAAGTTATATTCCAGAAGAATCGCATTTCTAATCAAGTAGGCAGATGATCTGTATTTCCCAAGAATGGCTTCTATCTCCGCCGCCATCTGAACCAGGCGGTCAGTCTCCACAACCGGAAAACCACCTGTCGCTAGCAAAAATGAGAAAGTATGAGAAGAAGCATCGCAATCGGAATAGGAATTATAAGTAAAAGCATCAACTTACATCCAGAGGTAAAGCGCCGGATGGAGACGGAATCGTCCCTAACAAAGAACCACTCTTTCTTGAACATGCTGAATTTAGAGTACAGGTCCAAGACCGGCTTGAAGGTCACAGCAGACTCCAAGCTAACATATGGGGACCCCTTCTTATAGCCCCTTAAATTATACAAGTACCGGATCTCCCGGTTGGAGGGGGCGCGACCATACTTCCTCCGAAAAATAACAAAGAGACTCACCAATATGGCATAAGAGTTGGGGTGAAGCTGGAACGGGGCCACCTTCAGGTACGTGATGAAGCTGACTACCCAAGCATTGAGTGGCGGGATAGCACCACACATGCAATGGTACCTACTATAAGCAAAGTATCCTTCGGGAGGACTGTATGGCATGACTCCTGGGCCCGGCAGCAGCATGAGGGCTCTATCGATCCCAAAGGAACGAGATATAACATCA
The DNA here is from genome assembly GCA_030737815.1 of Allium fistulosum. Classification (NCBI taxonomy): domain Eukaryota; kingdom Viridiplantae; phylum Streptophyta; class Magnoliopsida; order Asparagales; family Amaryllidaceae; genus Allium; species Allium fistulosum. The sequence continues at coordinate 1,138,890,395 of CM060902.1, read as the reverse complement.
AGTTGCTCCTCTTTGAGAGAGCTAGGAAAGCAGTCAGGAGGGGAGTCCAGCAACTCTTGGGGACCATATCCATCCACTAATGACCTTGGGGCAGGCCCATGACGCTCCGATCCTGATTGAGCTGGGGGCACGGCCGAGGACTCTCCTTCACCCCCGGATCTCCTCTTATCTGATCGAGTTTCAACTTTTCGAGACATTTATCTGCAAAAATGGGAAAAATATATCGTTAGAATATACAAGCAGTATAATTTGGAATTTCACTGGAAGTTCGAAGTATAAAACACATGTTCACTCGGTACAAGTTCATTCGGGAAACAGATGCACAGTTCATTCGGTAATCTCGGGTTACCCGAGTTCATCCGGCTATTCACGAATGGGATTTTATTCGGCACTCGGTATCCATGAGTCGATTCGGTAAAAACTCATTCGGTGTTCTCATTACGAAGTCTCATTCGGCAGAAAAAATCTCACCTGGTTCGGCTAAGTTGCTTGGTCCGGCTAAATTGCTTGGATTTGGCAAACGCTCGAGATTGATTCGGATACACTTTGATTCGGCAAGAGACAACGGAATGGTTCGGTAGATGGAAAAACGAAGGCCCTAACCATCTACTTATAGACAAAAGCGGGCTACCGGACCAGATAAAAACGGGGAATTAGGATGGTCAAAAACAAAGCAGGATACGTGCATGCACCTACCCTACTTTGGGGGCAAGTGTTGGGTATATTTTGACCCTACCGGACCAAACATCCACCATGTTCAACTCCCCACCGAATCAGTCTATGCCGAATCAACCTACACGCCGGTCCAAACTACACGACCGGACCAACTCCTCGCCGAATCAAACTACACGACCGGAACAACTCCCCACCGAATCAGTCTATGCCGAATCAACCTACACGCCGGTCCGAACTACACGACCGGACCAACTCTTCACCGAATCAACCTACCACCGAATCAAGGGATGCCGAACCAAGGTGTTCCAGGCCAGATTGTCTCAGCCCAGGCCCGCCAGCTGCTATATACCTCCAAGACCCCTACCCCCAGCTTCACTCTATAAATAGAGGGGCAGGGATACAACAACGGGGACAAGTTTTTGAGAGCTCAAGCACGGAAGGAACTTTCAAACAACTTTCTTTTACTTGTACCAAAGCTTTGTACTTGTAATCACAACAAAAGAAGAGAAATAACATATAAAGTGGACGTAGGCACATTCTGGCTGAACCACTATAAATCTGCGTGTCTTTTTACAGTTTAGCCCCTGTTTTTCATATATTTGCATAAATCACCCAAATCACTAAGAACAACATAAGATCTACTAAATCATACAACTTAGAGGTGTTTGTCCATTTTTTGTGCAAACAATTCTCATAAGCGAAAATCTTATGATGACAAAGGGAAGACTCAAATTACTGATGAATCGAGCAAACGGTCTAAGCCAAGTGACGCGTCTGCTATTTCTGAGAAGACTAACGCTCCCATTTCTTCTGACATTCCGGCCGGTTCTCCTCCTCTAAAGGAATCTGACATTCAAACCATCATTAACAGGCCACAATATCAAGTTAAAGACGGCCCTCCAACGCTTCAGAGTCGATTTCCAAATTGGTGTCTAAGAGGAGTCCGTTTTGACTTAGATTTGGTTCCCATTGATAAGCAGGCAATGTTGAGAAATGTTGACGCTGTCAAGCTTGATATTGAAAGAATGTCTGGATGGCAGAAGTTGGTTGATGAACTTCAAAGGGTCAACCATCTTAACCTTGAGGCGATGATAACCATGGAGAACGATAAATCAGAATGGGACAAATGGCGTAAGCAGCATGACGCGGAGATGACGAGCATCGCAGACGACAATGCAAAGCTTGCGTCTGAAGTTAAGCAGCTTAAGGAAAATCTCGCTTCTTCTTCTGCATCATATACTCAAAAAGAAGAAGTTTTTCAGAAGCAAGTGCGGGATGCACATGCTGCACAAAGAGACGTAGAAATGAAGCTTGCCGCCGAACAGCATGTCAATGAGAAGTATCGCGTAGAGAACGCCGAACTGCAGGAAAAAGTCACCTCCCAGAACATGGAGATTGAGTTATTAAAGTCTCAACTCGCTAAAGCTGAGGCAGCTCATGATGAGGCTATTACTGGTAGGGTTGCTGCCATTGCCGAAAAAGAAACGGCTGAACAGTCACATGAGGCAACGAAAGCAAGCATCAGTTCTACCTTATTCGACTTTTATTTACACTGCGTTCTGGGTCGTGGGAGCCTTGCTTTTCTGGGTCCAGATTATGAAATCACCCTGGCGGAAGTGTGGGAGGCCGCACTAGATATGTTTAAAGGTGCCGGCTATGATGAAGCAAAATTTGAGGAAGCAAAATTTGAGGCTCGCTATCTTGATGATGAGGCTCGCGCCGCTCTGGTTAGAGGGAAGGAGCAGCTTGCTAGGGCACGGGCTGAATCATTGGGAGAAGAACTCTCAAAAGAGGAAGCTCTTTTAACTTCCCCTGTTCATGCTTCCACTTCGGCTGATGCAAACATTATGGATTCCAGCTCTCATCCTTCACATCCAGTTGTGACCACTCCTACAGAAGAGGAGGCAATGAAGGACTTTCAGGCTCGGGAATTTGAGATTGATCTTGCCAAACCGGCTTCTCCAGGTAACTTCGACGATTCACGGTCTTCTTTTTTCTCGAGGAATACTAATTTTGATTTCTTTTATTATGCAGTAGTCGTGCCGGAAACTGCACCAATTCTTCCTTCTTCAGCTGCCATTCCTTCTTCTTAAGTTACTCCTCTTCCAGCTTCTCAACCAGGTTCACAGGAAGAACCGATAGCAGCCCTTCAAGGTTTGGACGAACCATCTGCTTCCGAGGAACAGAAAGCAGAAGATCTGGAAGATAGCGAGAAGACCCCGGAGCAGTCTTTCGATTACGACACAAAGCTTTCTACATTTCTTGCTCCGGGGAGTGAATCTTCTTCCAAGAAGAAGGGGAAACGTGTGGTTTCGAAGAAAGGAAAGAAGAGTTCTTCTGCTGCTGGGGATGAGGCAGAGATTGATCCGGCGGAGTCTCTTTCTCCTTCTTCTCTGATACGGCCTACGAAGCTAATTACCAGGCCGGGTAAAAGCTCCAAGGGTGGGAAGAAGGGGAAATGAGTTTGATTTTGCATTTTCTGCTTTTTGTATTGACCGGGGATTGTGCGGATACCGGTCTCCGCTTCTCTTTGTAACCTGTACAATGTAAAAAATTTCTCATAGTGTTGAAATAAATAGATATTTTTCTTGTACAAATCCTTGTGTATGTAGGAGTACATCTGTTTTTCATTTGAAGTGTAGAGTAAACGATTCTTTCTATTTGTACAAACTTTTTTGTCTGTGTTTCAAGAACGCATTTACTCCACATCTTTATTTCGTGATATTGCAATGAACTTGTGGTATGTCGCTTGTATATCACTTTTATTATTGTAACTGAATTGTATAATGTTGCCCCCATACCACAAGTATACTGTAATATTTCTTGCTTTCACAAGACCGATACTCTTATTTTAGAGAATAACTTTCCACTTTTTCAGGGAAGAATTATTCTGCTTTTAATAGAGTATATCTTGTCTTTGGAGAAATCTTTATTTTCTTTTTCTTCCTAAAGAACACTTCGACTTCTGGGAATGATCACTTTTATTTGTTTGAAAGTGAATTTTCCTGCACAGTGAAATGAGCTTCTAAAGAAGGTTTTGATTTTTGTGCCCCAGTAAAGGGTTTATTTTTGGTACTTCAAGCAAGGTGAAGTACGCCTCTGAAGAGGTCTTTTGGTCTCCGAAGAGAAGCGATTTTGGTCTCCGAAGAGAAGCAGTTTTGGTCTCCGAAGAGAAGCAGTTTTGGTCTCCGAAGAGAAGCAGTTTTGGTCTCCGAAGAGAAGCAGTTTTGGCATTTCATCTCTGGTGAAGTGGGTCTCCGAAGAGAAGCATTTTGCACTTCTACACGGGTGAAATGTGCCTCCGAAAAGGGCTTTTTAGCATTTCATCACTGGTGAAGTGGGTCTCCGAAGAGAAGCATTTTGCACTTCTACACGGGTGAAATGTGCCTCCAAAAAGGGCTTTTGCCTCCGAAGATGGCTTGTGCCTCCGAAGAGGGCTTGTGCCTCCGAAGAGGGCTTGTGCCTCCGAAGAGGGCTTGTGATTGCCTGGAAGTTACTTTCTCATGGTCGGAGGGGTCCACGGGATAGGCGTAAGTTGTTTGATCGGATGTTTGTTTGTACAAACGATCGCAATCAATTTAACAAGGTGCCCCTTTGGTAGTCCCACCGATCTTTTTGATTGAGGAAAGCTCTCCATTTATTGGCGTGCCTCGTTAGAGGGCTTTGTTGACCCTTGGGAAGGAGCATCAGTTGGTTGGTGTGCCAGGAAGGTTGCGTCTTAGGGGCAAGTAGATCCATGAGATGGACACAAGCTGCCTGATCGGATGCATCACAATCAGTTAGCGAGGGTCTTATTCCTTCTGCTTGGGAAGGTATCCCTTTAGTGGATCTACCTGCTTTCCTGTTGAGAGGCATACCTCCCTTTGGCTGCTTCCATGTTTGTTCGCTCATGTTGTCTCATCATCCGCCAATCTGCGATCCTTTATCATCGTTTCCAAGCGCGTGTTTCTTTCTTTTGCAAGTAAATTTCTTTATCCGAAGAAGTAGACTTCACTGTTGAATGACTCCACAGAGTAAACGCAAGTTATTTGGTTGGATGCCTTTTTATATCAACGATCGCAACCAGTTAACGAGGGCTTGACACAGTGGAGCCGTCAACTTTTTATGTGAAGTTCCTCTTGTGTGGGATTTGAGTTTGAAATTTTTTGTTGCTTGAAATTTGCTTTAATAAATGATTTGCAAGGCCCGCTTAGCTTTGCGATGGGTGAGCTTTGCTTTAATGACCTGCAGTATTAAATCGATATTTTAGCAATACATTTAGAGTATTTACACATCGAAATATAACAGGCATTTTATAATAGAAAACACAATGCATGGTTTTTCATTATTGAGTCACGCTGATTTCTCAGCGGTTTACAATGCAGAAGTTACACATCCATCATTATCTTTACAAATTTAGGCAATGCTGTTAAGTAAAAATGAATGCTAGTTATTGTTGTTTCAGAATCTCCAAGCTGGATTTCCATTTGTGCTTGATTCATAGCTTTTGGATTTTTATGCCAGAGAAAGTGAGAGATGCCCCAGTCGCAGTTTTGTGGGTAATTAGTAGTCATCCCAACTTCTGCTTGCTGGGTATGGTCCCCCTGTGATAGCATTAATGACAAGCTTTTCTGAATCTTGCACTGCAGTGTTGTTGTGAGAATCGGATTGATGGGTAGGGTGTTGTTGATCCCGAGTGGATGAGGTTGGATCGACTCCGTTCCTTTTAACGTATTGTTGGAGTTTACCCTCCTCTAGCAATTCTTCAATCACCTTCTTTAATTGGCGACATTGGTCAGTGTCATGGCCAGGTTGATTGTGAAATTGGCAGAATTTCCCATTACGCTTTGCCCCTCTCGTCATCTCAGGTGGCTTAGGATACCTGACAACGTCCTTTGTTGCAAAAAAGATATTTCTTGGTGTATCAGTTAAAGGAGTAAAGTCCGAAGGATTAAAGCGGCGAGGTTTCTTTTCATTTCTCTGGCTTTTTCCTCCTTCATTCTCCCTTTTCTGACTTTCAGATTCTCTTTTCTTAGGTGGGACATTGTCATTATCAGTCTGGGCAATAACCACTTTCGATGTTGCAGAAAGGCTTTCAAGGCGGATGAACTCATCGGCCTTTTTATAAAATTTATCAAGTGAGTTTGGTTCCTTCATCTTTAACCATATCCCAAATTTACTCGATTTATCAATGGCTCTCATCAAATAAGTCAGGATCATGCGTGGTTCCGCATTTTCTACCTCGGCCAAAGCTATGTTGAAACGACTCAAGAAAGATTTGATTGATTCTCCGGGCGCTTGTTCAAGGTTAGACAGTGACATTATATCCTTAGCTTTTGAAGCATACAATCTGAACTGTTCTTTAAACTTTTACGTTAAGTCGGAGAACTTATCTACAGACCGAACTGGAAGCTTTGTGAACCAAAGTAAAGCCACACCTTCTAGGTATACCGGAAAGTATCGACACTTGATCTCGTCTGACGCTCTTGCACCGGTCATATGCCAATCGTACTTGTAGAGGAAATGATTAGGGTCACTGGTTCCCCTATAGGCTTGGATAGTAGGAGGTGCAAATTTCCTTGGAAACTCCGCTCTTAGGATCCTTTCAGTAAACGGAGTTCTGCTTGGCGCAAATCCCCAGTCAGCCTCATCCTCTTCCCTTTGCATGCTTTCTTTCATGATGCGGCCAACCATTTCAGACAGGTACTCTTTATTGTTCAAGGACACCTCCGGGCAAGCATTAATTCTTCCCTCGGAATTTTGCCCGGGCATATGCTCATGACAAGTTGGTTGCGGCATAGAACCATCAGCTTGGAAAGGTGGCATTTCAGGAAGAGTAGTTTGATGGTTTTCTGGTTGACGATTTGCCCCGAGCAGAGCAGTTAATCTATCCATCATCAAAGCGTTTTGAGCTTCAATTTGTTGGTATAATCCAGAAACTGCGTCATCCAATTCAGCCCTGGTGACTCCAACGGTTGGAGTTGCTTGGTCTGTTATTAGGGAAGCGGAAGTTCCTTCGTGAGCTTTTCCGAATCTGATAGGTCTACCTCTTCTTCCAGTAGCCATTATTTCAGATCTGGTTTTTAAGAGAGGTTCTTTTTATGAATCTTTGCGAAGCAACGGTGGATGATCGCCTGAGTTGGGCTCTCAATGAAAGCACCAAAATGTTAACGGTAAAAAGTGAACGCTAACACCCGGTGTGTGTAACAGAATCGTGAAAGCACCACCCGTTGGTACGGGAATAGAATATGAGCTGAAAATAGCAGAAAAGCAGTAAATGAACAACAGATTTATAGTGGTTCGGCCCGTAATCGAGCTTACATCCACTTTATAGTCTTTTATTGCTGATTTGATTACAATTCGATACAAATCACTTGTCGAATACAATTTAACTTGATCACCCAACAATCTAGATTACTAGCTCAATCTTCGGTGATGAATCTTGCTAAATCCGTATCGGATGAGTGGAGTTCTTCACGAAGCTTGTTGTAGTGCCTTGAGAGTTGGAAGATCTTTGATTGCTGAATGAGAGGAGACTTCGACAGCGTAACGGCGTTTGGAGAAATGAATGGCCAAAAGTCCCCAAAATGTTGGAAGTGATGGGGTATTTATAGGAGCAGCTCTAGATTCTGGGCAGAACATTTGCCAAGTCCTAGGTCGCGTACGACCTAAGCTAGGTCATAGGTCGCGAGCGACCTAAGATAAGTCGGTGACGACTCAAGAGATCATGCGCGACTTAGTATAAGTCGTAGGTCTTCAACCACTGTCTTAAGTCAATCCCTTATCTTATAGACCCTTAAGTCGCCGCACTTCTTAACTCGGAGCACTGCATAACTCGGAGAGCTTTTAGGTCGCAACATTGTTAGATCGCAATGTTCCTTAGGTCGCAAAGTCCTTCAGGATAGTTAGGTCGCAAGCTCCTTTAGGTCGCAGAGCCTCTTAGGTCGTGGACCTCTTAGGTCGCTAACTATCTTAGGTCGCGAAGCTTTCTGGATCTTAGGTCGCAAAGTCTCTTAAGTCCTTAGGTCGTGGACTTCCTTAGGTCGCAACTTCCTTAGGTCGCAACTTCCTTAGGTCGCAACTTCCTTAGGTCGTAGCTTCCTTAGGTCGTAGGTCGCTGGGCTACTTCAGTGAGTTAGGTTGTGACATTCTTAGGTCGCGACGTTCCTGTAGCTTAGGTTGTAGCCTCACTAGGTCGCAGAATTCCCTAGGTCGTGAATTCGTTAGGTCGCAAACTTCTCTTAGGTCGCGAAGTTTTAGGTCGCTGAAATAAAGGGATTAACAAAATTAATTACATTAAGTAATTAATCTTTAATTAAAATATAATTATTAATCACTCTTGATTAATCTTATTTAGTAATTAACTACCCTTAATTACTTTATCAAATAAATTAATTACTCCTTAATTAATTTCTTAATTAATCCCTTGATTAATTCCATTAAGTAATTAACTACCCTTAATTACTCCATTAATTACATCAGTAATTATCCATTAATTACTTTCCTAAGTAATTATACTTCATTAAATTACATACAGTAATTTATTCCTTTAATTACTTTCATTAAGTATTTATACTTAATTAAACAATTCCACAAATGATTAACCTTAATTAATTAATCTATTTAATTATCAAAATTAATCACATTAATTAATTATTTATTTAACCAAGTTAATGATCTACATTAACTATTTACTATTATTTAATTATTTTTCTTAAATAATTAAAACTTTAATTAACCATTATTAATTACAAATTAATTAATTCTAATTACCAATAAATTAATCTCTAATTACTTAATGAATTAAGTACCTAACAATAACTTAATTAATCCTTAATTACTTGATTAATTAACTTCTAATCATTATTTAATAATCTTAACTTATCAAATTAATGATCCTTAATTTCAAATTAATTAACCTTTAATTAATTTAATTAAACCTTAATTAATCAATTTAAACCCTTAATTACTAAATTTATTAATCCAAATCATAAATTAATTAAATTAACTACTTATTCATCTTAATTACTGATGTAGCTCAGGCCAGGAATGAAGGCATAAGTCGTACGCGACTTATGGAAGGAGTTATGGGTCGTGACCGACTCAAGGAAGCAGAAGACATAAGCGACCGACTTAACATGATGGGAGACTTAAGTCGTGACCGATTTAAGAGAGTGGAAGACCTAACTAGTGGAGAGGTGCCGGTTATCAAAGATCTTAAGTCGCCAGGAAGACCTACCGGGTTACGCAGTAAGAAGGCAAAGCAAATTGATGAAGAGATAAGTCGTAAACGATTTAATGAGCCAACTGATAAGTCGGAAACGAGTTACGACTTAGTTAAGTCTCGAGAACGACCTAACGAGTTAGGAGTTAAGTCGCTGAGGATGGAAACCGTTGATTCTCTGCCGAGTTAATCTCTAGCATTGGTTTCTTTAAGTCGCCGCATGCTTTTAAGTCGCTGAAGCTGTTGCCGTTGTTTTCTCTGCCGAGTTAATCTCTACCGTTGATTGCTTTAAGTCGCTGTTCTGGGATGCCGCCAGTTTATAAGTCGTAGGTCGTATTTCTGTAAGTCGTATGTGTTGTGTAACATGTTGGTAAGTCGTTGAATAATGTAACTAGGTCATTACCGACCTAAGTGAGTCGTTGTGTTGTACTTGTATTGTAATAAGTCGCTGTTTTATCTTAGGTCGTCGTCGAGTTAAGGTAAGTCGTAGGTCTGAAGCTATAATTGTGCTTTCATTCCAATTGGTAGTTGATTGTAATCTCCTATCTCCTCTTTCGGTTAATCGAGTGCGCTCGATTCAACGATTGTAGAAGCCGATTCGCGGAATCAAGTGCGCTTGATCAACGCTTGAAGAATTGAAGATCTTTGAACCCGGTATCGTGCGCGATCAACGAGTTCGGGATAGCTAGAATTCGGTATATTCGGATCAACGAATTTGGGCATTTCAGTATCTTCCAATCCACCGATTACTACTTTCACCGATTGAAGATTGTTTTGTTTAATCCGCTGCGTCAGTTTTGGTATCAGAGCCTGTTCTAGCCCATCATAGCTAGATCGAGACTTAGAGCCTATTCATTTTGAAGTTGAAGTGATAGCCGAGAGCTTGAAGTGTTGAGCCGAGATCAAGTTGAAGTGTTCGACTTTGTATTGAAGTTGTTTGATCGGATTTGAGTGGGAGGCCGAAACTTTGTCCATCGTGTTCATCGCGATTTGCAACAAAGTGGAAGTTTCGATCCATTTCATTTTGGATCAAAGTCCGAAAGGTGTTTGAATTTTGAAGTGTTGAAGTGTTTGTGAAATTTTCAAGTATGCCACCAAGGAGAGCTAATCAACATCAAAACGTAGAAGCTTTGTATCGAAGAGAAGAAGCTGATGAGATGGAGCAAAGAATCAATGAAAACTTTAGTGAAAAGCTTAACGAAGGAATTGGCCGGTTAGAGAAACTTATGACGGAGATGAATCAAAATCGAAGAAGGATTTCACCTGAATCTAACCATGGGGGTAGTAGAGCCTCGCCACATTCCATTCGAGACAGAAGTGTTGAAAATGATCAAAGGCGTGGGAGGAACGTGAATGATCGTGAACGGAGGAATGTAGATAGAAGGGATGATGGTGGTAGACGAGAAGGTAGTAGAGATGTGGGTGGACGAGATGGACAACGATATACATCTGATTTTGAAGAGGAGTATGATGGTGGTAGTGTTCGAGGACAAGGACGAGGACAAGGAAGAAATTACTCTGAGTATGATCACAAGTGGGAGTCGGGGATGAAGACTGAAATTCCTGAATTCAAAGGTGGTATGCAAGCGGAGGAGTTTCTAGATTGGATGGCTAATGTTGAAGAGATTTTTGACTTCAAGGAAGTTCCAAAACATCGTAAAGTGAAGTTGGTTGCTACGAGGTTGAGGGGTAGAGCTTTGGCGTGGTGGCAGCAAACCAAACTTACACGTGAACGGATGGGGAAGTCAAAGATTGAATCTTGGGAGAAGATGAAGAAATTGATGAAAGTGACATTCTTACCTTATAATTATCAATCGCTTATGTATCAGAGGTTGCAAAACTTGAGACAAGGAACGAAGTCTGTTAACGACTATGCTGATGAATTCTATCAACTTATTGCAAGGAATGATATTATGGAAACGGAAGAGCAGCTGACATCTAGATTCATTGGGGTATTGCGAATGCAGATTCAGGATATGGTTAACATGTTTGATCCTAGATCTGTAGCGGAAGCACATCAGAAAGCGTTGGCTTGGGAGAAACAGGGACGACGAGGAAGTGGTGTGTTTACTAATTCTAACAATCAAGCGAAGGGTGTTGGTGGGAGTTCTAATGTTTCTAAACCTATCAGTAGACCAGTAGTGAAGGAGGCTGAGAAGACAAAGGTTAACAACGGTTTCAAATGTTACAATTGTCAGGAATTTGGTCACAAAAGTAGTGAATGTCCAAAGCCAAAGAAGAGAACTATGATAGCGGAGGTTGAGGATGAGGATGAAGAAGCTGAATGTTCCAATTCACCACCTGATGAGGAGGAAGAAGAAGTGTCGGGAGACGAAGGTTATAATCTAATGATGAAGAGGTCCTGTTTAACACCAAAGCAAGAGGAGGATTGTAGTTGGTTAAAGAGCAATATTTTTCAGTCAACATGTACCATTCTAGGGAAAGTTTGCAAATTTGTTATTGATGCTGGAAGCTGTGATAATATAATTTCTTCAGAGGCTGTGTGGAAGTTGGCATTGAAGAATGAGAAACATCCGAAGCCATACAAGCTAGCTTGGTTGAGGAAAGGCGGGGAGGTGAAGGTTGGACGAAGGGCTCGTGTGAATTTTTCAATTGGAAAGAAATACAAAGATGAAATCTGGTGCGATGTGGTAGATATGGACGTTTGTCATTTGTTGCTGGGAAGGCCGTGGCAGTATGATAGAACCATACAACATGATGGGCGTACCAACAGTTACAGTTTCATGTTTGAAGGCACAAAGATTACTCTAGTTCCAAAGAAGCGAAAACAGGAGGAAAACAAGTTGGAGGAAATTGAAGAGCTCAAAACTTTGTTATCTTTGAAGGAATTTGTGAAAGAAGTAGAGGACGAGCCGGAAGTATTCTTGTTGATTGGACGAGAGAGCAGTGAAGAAGTTGAAATTCCAGAAGAAGTTAAACCAGTTTTGAAAGAATTTGACGATGTATTTCCAGAGGAGTTACCAACGGAGTTTCCACCATTGAGGGATATACAACATCAGATAGATCTTGTTCCAGGTGCTGTGTTGCCACACAGACCACATTATCGAATGAGTCCGAAGGAACATGAAGAGTTGCGGAGGCAGGTAGAGAAATTGCTTGAACAGGGGCGAGTGCATGAGAGTTTAAGTCCTTGTGCTGTACCAGCTTTATTGGTACCCAAAAAGGATGGAACGTGGAGGATGTGCATTGACAGTCGAGCATTGAATAAGATTACTATGAGATATAGATTTCCAATGCCAAGGTTGGATGATTTGCTAGATCAAATAAGCGGAGCTACTATATTTTCGAAGATTGATTTGAAGAGCGGATATCATCAAATTCGTATCAGACCAGGTGATGAGTGGAAGACTGCTTTTAAAACCAGGGAGGGTCTATACGAATTGTTGGTTATGCCATTTGGCTTATCAAATGCACCGAGTACATTCATGAGGGTGATGAACCAGATTTTTCAACCATTCATTGGGAAGTTTGTGGTGGTGTATTTCGATGATATTCTGATATATAGTGGAAGTCCTGAGGAACATTTGAATCATCTGAGGGAAGTACTGATGGTATTACGACAAGAACAATTTTATGCTGCAACAAAGAAATGCGTGTTCATGACGCATAGCGTTTTATTTCTGGGGTATGTTGTGTCGGAAGAAGGAATACAGGTTGACCAAAGTAAAGTTGAAGCGATTAGAGATTGGCCACAGCCCAAGACGATAATGGAAGTTCGTAGTTTTCACGGGTTGGCTTCATTTTATCGAAGGTTTATTCCACACTTTAGTAGTGTGATGGCGCCTGTGACTGATTGTATGAAGGGTAAACAGTTTACATGGACGGAGGAAGCAGGAGTTGCTTTTGAACGAATCAAGGAGTTGTTGACGACAGCACCAATCCTAGCATTACCTGATTTTCAGTTGTTGTTTGAATTACATACTGATGCGTCAAAGGTTGGGATTGGAGGAGTGTTGAGTCAAAGGGGTCGTCCTATTGCCTATTTCAGTGAGAAGTTGTCAGGAGCAAAGATGCGATACAGTACATATGATGTGGAGTTTTATGCTGTTGTGCAAGCTATTGAACACTGGAGACATTATCTATTCCAGAAAGGGTTTGTTCTGTATACTGATCATGAGGCCTTGAAGCATTTGCAAGGGCAAGACAAGATTTCAGCAAGACATGCATCGTGGATTGCATATCGGCAACAGTTTACTTTTGTTGTGAAACACAAATCGGGAGTGACGAATCGTGTGGCTGATGCTTTGAGTAGGAGGAGTCATTTGTTGACTACACTAAAGGTTGAAGTGACGGGGTTTGAAATGTTACCAGAATTATTTGACAATGATCCTTACTTTGCAAAGTTTGTTGATAAAGTCAAGGATGGGGAGACGGATGAGTTTATAATGATAGATGGTTTTCTGTTCAAAGGAAATCGATTGTGCATACCGGAGGGTAGTTTGAGAATGAAGATCGTAAAAGAACTACATGAAGAAGGACATGTTGGGAGAGACCGTACATTACAGTTGATTTCACAATCTTACTTTTGGCCATCAATGAGGAAAGAAGTAGAGAGGTTTGTGGAGCGTTGTCATATTTGTCAGGTTTCGAAAGGAACTGCGACTAATACTGGTTTATATATGCCGTTACCCGTGCCTGTAAAACCATGGGTGGATATCAGTATGGATTTTGTTCTGGGTTTGCCTAGGACTCAAAGGGGAAATGATTCTATATTCGTTGTGGTAGACAGATTTTCAAAGATGGCACATTTTATTGCTTGTAAGAAGACGGCGGATGCTGTTCATGTTGCTCAGTTGTTTTTCAAGGAGGTCTATCGACTTCATGGATTGCCAGAATCTATTGTGTCGGATAGAGATACTCGATTTCTGAGTCACTTTTGGTTGAGTTTGTGGAAAATGGTGGGAACAAAGTTGAAGTTTAGTAGTGCCTATCATCCGCAAACAGATGGACAAACTGTGACGACCCGGATTTTTGTATATTTGAAATTGGAATATTTAATTGATTTTAAATATTTAAGAGTTAATTTTAAACTCAAAATTTCAAATATCATTATTATTTGGTGATTTAATTGTTGAATTTAATAATTGGAATTGAGTAAAATATAGAATCTGGAATTTTAGCCCGTTAAAAATAATACGAAGGCTTAGAAAATTTATACTGATGATTCTGAAGGTGTTGGAACTTTCAGAATTGAATTTGGAACTGTTTTGCTCAGTTTTGAAAATTTAATGTTTAAATCGATATTTAAAAATAGCCTTCCGGAACACAGTCTCGGAATTCGGCGAGACCACTTCCATTGGATCCATAATATTGTATTATTATCGGATTTTAAATTTCGGAGCGTTTGGAGTTGTTGTGTAAGCATACGGTATATAAACGTGTTGAAATTTATATCGAAAAAAATTCAATAATAACTGGATTCAAAAAGCTATCTCCTCCATATGACCGAGAGGGACTCGAAACCTTTTCCATTTCGTTCAAAATTGGGGTTTAACCTTATAAACGCCTAGCGGCATGCATCAATAGGAGGTTGAGATTTTGAGTTGCGTGATTCGAGACGATTTAGATTTAAACAATATTTATATTCAAAATTGTTTTGACAAAAGTTTTCTCAGCAACCTTCTCTTCTCTCAAACACGTGTTTCTCTTGGTATAACACGTGTCCTACCTAATAAACACGCGTCTCTTCTAAATATCAAAACAACCGAGCCTCTCAGTTAAAAGAAAATCAAAAATGGCCGAACTTTGGATTCTATCTCCAGTTATACTTCACCTTCCATCCTCATTTGTATTCAAAGCCACAGCTTCCTTTACTTCCACTCCTTCACGAATCGAAGACAAATCGATTTTCGTATAAAATAGAGAAAGGGGAAATGGCTGCTCAATCGTTCGAAATAAATCACAGATCGAAAAAAAGAATCACGGTCTTCCTCTTCTTCCTTTCTTCTCTGACCTCGAACTGAATGAATCGGAGTTCATCCACGAATCGAATTTGAGTTCTGGGCGGCAGTAGCTCATGCGAGATAGTGATGAGGCGAGGGCGGAGGCATATCGCGAGCGGGTTTTCGCGTTTGAGTGGGATGAGCCGGATCTGGAGGCACGCGAACGAGGCAGCGCTGATTGCCTCGAGGCCCAGCAAGCGCAGGTGGGGGCGGCACGAGGTTGTAAAGCAACCTAGGATTCGTGGTCGAGCAAATTGGGGAGTAGGAGTAGAAGTCGTCGCAAAGTTTTGTTGGTGGCCGAGCTCAATTTTGGGTATGATTTCTTCTTCCTCGTCGTTGTTTTAAAATAATTTTGTTAACAGTAAGATATATATACATTTGTTTTAAACTGTATGGAACAGTAAAGTAGCAGTATAACATGAATATATATTTATATATATATCCGCATGCCTATCTCAATTTAATTATATATAGGAATTTTAAAATGTGTAAGGTTTATATAAAAATTTGATTTTTAAAACTATATGGAAATTTTTATAAGTATATGTGTAGTTTCAAAAGAGAAATAAAGGTACTAGTTTGGATTAAAGTAACCCATTTAATCATTTTAGTTACTAGAGAATATTTATCTTCGAAAACAAAATTGTTTAAAATTAATTATTAAGTTAATCTAAAAGGAAATTGATTGTACGATTATCTCAGATGTTAATAAAATTTTATAATATTTATACAAGGTCAAAATTGGATAAACCAAGTCGAGAATGAAGTGGATTGCAAATTTAACGGCAAAGGTGAGTTAATCTCACTCAGTTAGATTTAAATTTAAATAGTTAAATTTAAATAATTGATTGAATGGTTGCATTGATTGAATATGCTATACTATATATAGTAGTATATACCAATATATATATATTGGCATATGTATATATTGGAGTTGTTGATATTCCCGCATTATATAGCGGATGAGACCCTATGCACCGCATAATAGTGGATGATATTTTATAAACCCATGTACCGCGATATTCCACCTTGAAGTGGAATTGGTATTGTGCTAACGTCTGTGGATGCAGGGAAACAGGTTGGAGGGATCCAACTGGATTCCTCAAAATATTTAATTTTTGTTTAAATATTCTGTGATATGAGGGTTGTTATCCTGTGATAATTTATATTGGATAATCTGGTTGGATTGAATTTCCCAGTATAATGAGTTATCAAAAGCAATTGAATTGGATTTTTGGAAAAATATAAAAGAGTAAAATTAAGTTAAGTAATTCTAGTGAATTTGAATAAATTAAATATGGAAAAGAGGAATTTTGAATAAATAAAGAAATGTTGAATTTAAAGAAGACTTATGTGATGTTATTTAAAGGGATAAAAATTTATTTTAATTCAATGTTTAAATGTAATTAAAAAGAGAAGGAATTTGGGAAATCTGAAACTTGTGTTTCGGTTTAAAGATTTTAAATCATAATGAGAAATAAAATCTGGAAGTTAATGAATTTGGAAATAAATGGATTAAGTAAAGAAATTTATTTCAAAGTAAAATAAATTGGGAAATCAATTATAAATTTGATTTAAATATTTTGGGATTTGAAATTTAAAGAGAAATGAGATTTTGGAGATATAAACTGGGTTTATAAAGTGAAATGGAATATAAGAGGATATTTGAAATATAAATTCAAGGTGGGAATTTATAAAGGGATATGAATTGGTTTAAAAATAAGTGTTGATTTATTTTTAAAGGGATGTGAAGAGAAATAAATATTTGGAAATGTATTCCGTAAGCGGAAACTGTTTGAAATTGTTTTCAAAAGGAGTTTGAAAATTTGGAAATATATTTTGGAAAGATATTTGGGCAAATAAATAATGTGGGAAATTATTTATTTTGTGATGGTTGCTTGTGGATGTTAATTGATAGTTAAATAACCGACTATCAATATTGGCCAAATGCGCTGATCGTTTCGAAGAGACCGGGATCGAGTTTCCGTATACCGGGATTCTAGGTCTGGAGACTCGAATACCACTTCGATCCGGTTTGTACGTTTCGTGTAACGATTTCGGAGTCGAAGATGGAGCAGTGAAGTGCAAGGGCTAGTCGCTACTAATCCTGAGGATATTTCCAAAATGGATGTAGTAGGAATAGTGCCTTCGGTTCCGTTCAAACCCAGGACGGACTTGTATGGACGAATGCTTGCGAAACATCGTCAGCGGACGATGGGCATTCTAAGGGATATGTTATGAAAAGGTATCGTTTAGCCTCGAACCTCATCAACCGGGAATGACTGAAAATCAGGGGTTATGCAGCAAGGCTTCGTGGGTAGCTCCCACTGGAGGGTAAGGTCATCCCTGTCTAGATGTCCCTTTTTATTTCGGCTTAGTGGTGCGGTTGCTGATCCCAACCGTGGGGTGATTTTATTCGGGATCTTCCAATAAGGGATGGTTCCGGCCTTGTGTTGCAGGGGAGCGGGCGTACTCCTCGGTACGGTGATCTAGGCCACGTACTGTGATAGGTGGTACCCCAGTGCCTAGTCATTCATTGGAAATCCATTCTTTCTACGTGCCTTGTACGGTTTTGATTGTGCCCAACTATTGTTGAAATGTGAGATGCAAGCATTTCAGCTAGATTATATTTTACTTTCTATAGACACTATTATAATATCAGAGGATTTTGATATAAAGTGTTTTAGCTATCGTAAGGTAAAAACCCGACATGTTTATTTGTGGCGTGGTCTTACGAGATGCTTTTGTTTTCAAAGGATTTTGAAACTTTAATAATCAATTTGAGTGTGATTTTCTCACGCTGGTTTTCCAGACTGATTCGGGTATTGTTTTATATGATGCTCGGGTCAGACCGAGTATTATAGGTTACAGGATATGATGCTGTGGAGCTCAGGAGATGAGCTGGATGGCGAGACGTATCTCCCGTACTTGTTTATATATATATATTCCGCTGTGTTGATTGTTGTACTCTGTTGTATTGAGGACATGATATGGTTATTGTCCAGTTGTATGTTATGTGTTCTCTGGTGTATACTTTGATGCTATATTATAGAAAACTGATATAGTTTTGATTTGTGTAAAGATCTGTTGATATATATATATATATTATATTTTATTCCGCTGCGATGGTTAGATTTTGATGTTGTCTTCTATTTTTCTTCTTCTACCTTTTCTTTTTATCCAAATGGTCCGGTTTTTTCGTGTTAGAAAAACTCGGGTTGTTACAGTGGTATCAGAGCTTAGGCTGGCGATAACCTTGGCTCTGGTGGGAATTTTGAGAGTATTAATAGATATGAGCGCGTATTTGTTAGTGAATATAAAATGGTTTTATATTGTGTTGGTTGGTTTATTGAGTAGTTTATGGATTCTGGTCAATACGAGTAATTAACGTTATTGATAGGGATCTCTAAACACTTAAATAGAACAATTCGACACAATATTGTTTTAAAATGGGTAGATGAAATAATTTTACCCAAATTATTTTTGTATATGAAAGAAATAATTTTTATAAATTATTATAGTTATATTTGGATGTTTGGTTGTTAGATGATGATAATAAATTATTATCATTAGGAGGAAATTGAATAAGAAATTGAAAATTTATAACCAAAGTTCAAGAATAAATTTATATAACAAATGGAATTTGAGAACATAAATTATAAATGTAATTTATAAGTTAAATAAAACTTCATATACAAAGGTGATTATAATTTTGAAATAGAATTCCATAGAAACATTTGAAATTGAAATGAGCTAAATTCCAGGGAATGTTTGAATGTAGATTTAAAGGAATTGCAATTTGAGATTTTCGGGAAAAGTTTAAATTCCTGGGATTTGGAAATGGTTTTCAAATATTTTGGAGAAATAATAAGTAGTACTATTTCAGAAATATTTGGGGTGGAATTGAAATCTGGTGAGGTTTGGGGATTTAAAAATATTTGAAATGTTTTAAAGAGAAATTGCTACCAAACTGTTTTAAATTGGAAGTGATTGTGAACTGGGTTGGTTTTGAAATTCAAAGGAAAAATTGTTTGGAAAAAACAGATTATTTTGGAAATTGGGATTTGATGTGATATACCAGATGTGTATGAGTTATTTATGGATTCAAAATGGTTTTGAAATAAAACCGGCAATTGAATTCTGGGAATTCTATTTAAATTATAAATGTGGAAAATTTAAATGAATCAACAACATAAAGTATAGAATGAAGTTGATTGAAATAAGAAGGGAATGAAAGTTTAATTCTGGGATTATAATTATGAGATGAAAATAACTAAATGAGTAATATAAGTTGGTAGATAAAAGAGTTAGAGAACTTGAAGGTGAATGAATTGTAAAACTTGTATAAAATTGTATCCTGGAATTAAAATTTAATTCAAGTGTATGAAGGTGAATGAAATATATTTGAATTTAACTTAAGATAAGTTAAATAAGAATTGAGAATTGGAATTGAATTAAATGTAAGTAAGTTGAAGTCGAATTGAATTGGATATAAAGGTAATGTAAAATGCTTATAATTGTGTAAAGAAATTCATATTCTTAAGTTCTTAAGTGTAATAATTTGAAATTTGATTGTAAAGATGAAAATGGACATAAATGAATAGTCCTAGATCTTAATCAAGTAAGTTAAAACTTATGAATAAAAATGAAATTGTAAATCATAAATGGGAATTCATTACTCTGAACCATTAAGAGTTATAATTTGAAATTGTAATTATCAAATGGAAACGACTAAGATGAGCAATCTTAATTTTTAAATAAATCCAAACTTGAATTATAAAATAAATTGAACTTAAGATAATTAAGTGAAGTGATATTTAGAATTAAAAAGCAAGTATTTAATTTTAACCAGCGGAGGAACTAATTAGATAATAAATTAGTTAATGAAATTGAATTGTGAATTAATGAAATTGGATTAAAATAGTGATGGTTTGAATTGCGAATGAAATCCAAATAAGTGAAAATAAATTGGAAATGACCTGGTTATTAATAAAATAATTCCATATGAATTGAGTATGGAAAATAAAATTCATAATGATTGAGTGAATGGACCACTTATATTAAATAAATAAATGGATGGAATTTGATTAAATAAGAATCAAATGAAAGATGGAAATAAAACTTTAAAAGGTTGGTTAAATGGAAAATAAACTTGAGTTATTGACTTAAGTAAATGTTGAATGGAAACTGAACTCAAACAGAGGAGTGGTTTAAATAAGTTGAGAAATAGTTATTGAATGAATTAACTTGGATTGTTTTCGAGCTAAATAAAATTCAATATTCATAGGTTGGAGATGAATTGAATTTAAGAAAGAAAAATTGGAAATGGAAATCTGAATGAAATGTGGAATAAGTATTTATATTTGAAATGAAGTAGTAAATTGAAGTATGTTGAAATTCATATGAAATGGGAGTTCAATTTGAATATATACACTTCAGTGGTGAAGTAGTAAATAAATATAAGAAAAATTTATATTGAACTTAAGAATTGAAGAATGAAATTCTTAAGAAAATTGGTATTGGAAATATACTTAGTAATTTTGGAAAAAATATATATACTAAGTGAATAGTTGAATGAAGACAAAAACTGGAAGTTGTGAAATGGATGATTGTGGATAAGTGAATAACAATCAAAGGAATGTGAATAAAAGAGAATTTATATAACTGATAATCAATTGAAATTAATACGTAAGGTGTACGTATATTATTTATTCGCATAGCTATTTGGTCCAGATATCGAACACAGAATTTCGAGATAGTTTTATCGATCCGAATCAGGATTTTTCACTCGATTTTCGACGGCGAGCCTGGATATGGATTGTTGATTGATTCTGGAAATTCTCTATCATAGTTTGTGGCTATGCAAGGAGAATGACGGTTTCTAATCAAGAAACCAGATCTGAGTCCACACTAGGAAGTCGGGTGGACGATACTAGTTCGGAAGTGAAATTGTGTGATCGATTAAGCGATCGAATGTGATATTGCGTACGGATGATATATGTGCATCGTACAGGCTTAAGTAAAGCAAATATTGAAAATTTGTAAAGAAAAGTATAAAATGACTTTGGGATTGTGATTGAATATTATTGCTTAGTAGGATATACAGGTGTATAAAAGCAATGGATAAATTGGGATTTTTGATTTAGAAGATAAAATTTAATGGCCCGACAAAAAGGTATGTATTTGAATTTCTATATGAAATTTGATTGGGTTTTGGATCCAGCCACTTGGCTTTTTGTTTTCTTTTTGAGATTGGGAGGCCGTAGAGCCATTTTGTAGTAGTACCGAGCTAGCCGCGCAAAGGAGACGCTGGCAAAATTTTTCGGAAATTTAGGGAGTTAGAAAAATTTTGGAAAATTTTGATAATTCAAAATTTGGTTTCAAATTTAAATTTGAACTGATAAAAAAGGTAATATTGTTTGAACCTGTGGATAAGTTGAAAAGTTAGAACGAGGATTAGTGTATCTGTGATAAAAAGATTATTTGGCAAGTTTTTTTGAAACTATTTGAAATTTGAGAAAATAGTTAATGAGGTATGGATCATTCTTCCTAACTGGTAATTTCGGGGACGAAATTCTTTTAAGGGGGGAGGAATGTGACGACCCGGATTTTTGTATATTTGAAATTGGAATATTTAATTGATTTTAAATATTTAAGAGTTAATTTTAAACTCAAAATTTCAAATATCATTATTATTTGGTGATTTAATTGTTGAATTTAATAATTGGAATTGAGTAAAATATAGAATCTGGAATTTTAGCCCGTTAAAAATAATACGAAGGCTTAGAAAATTTATACTGATGATTCTGAAGGTGTTGGAACTTTCAGAATTGAATTTGGAACTGTTTTGCTCAGTTTTGAAAATTTAATGTTTAAATCGATATTTAAAAATAGCCTTCCGGAACACAGTCTCGGAATTCGGCGAGACCACTTCCATTGGATCCATAATATTGTATTATTATCGGATTTTAAATTTCGGAGCGTTTGGAGTTGTTGTGTAAGCATACGGTATATAAACGTGTTGAAATTTATATCGAAAAAAATTCAATAATAACTGGATTCAAAAAGCTATCTCCTCCATATGACCGAGAGGGACTCGAAACCTTTTCCATTTCGTTCAGAATAGGGGTTTAACCTTATAAACGCCTAGCGGCATGCATCAATAGGAGGTTGAGATTTTGAGTTGCGTGATTCGAGACGATTTAGATTTAAACAATATTTATATTCAAAATTGTTTTGACAAAAGTTTTCTCAACAACCTTCTCTTCTCTCAAACACGTGTTTCTCTTGGTATAACACGTGTCCTACCTAATAAACACGCGTCTCTTCTAAATATCAAAACAACCGAGCCTCTCAGTTAAAAGAAAATCAAAAATGGCCGAACTTTGGATTCTATCTCCAGTTATACTTCACCTTCCATCCTCATTTGTATTCAAAGCCACAGCTTCCTTTACTTCCACTCCTTCACGAATCGAAGACAAATCGATTTTCGTATAAAATAGAGAAAGGGGAAATGGCTGCTCAATCGTTCGAAATAAATCACAGATCGAAAAAAAGAATCGCGGTCTTCCTCTTCTTCCTTTCTTCTCTGACCTCGAACTGAATGAATTGGAGTTCATCCACGAATCGAATTTGAGTTCTGGGCGGCAGTAGCTCATGCGAGATAGTGATGAGGCGAGGGCGGAGGCATATCGCGAGCGGGTTTTCGCGTTCGAGTGGGATGAGCCGGATCTGGAGGCACGCGAACGAGGCAGCGCTGATTGCCTCGAGGCCCAGCAAGCGCAGGTGGGGGCGGCACGAGGTTGTAAAGCAACCTAGGATTCGTGGTCGAGCAAATTGGGGAGTAGGAGTAGAAGTCGTCGCGAAGTTTTGTTGGTGGCCGAGCTCAATTTTGGGTATGATTTCTTCTTCCTCGTCGTTGTTTTAAAATAATTTTGTTAACAGTAAGATATATATACATTTGTTTTAAAATGTATGGAACAGTAAAGTAGCAGTATAACATGAATATATATTTATATATATATCCGCATGCCTATCTCAATTTAATTATATATAGGAATTTTAAAATGTGTAAGGTTTATATAAAAATTTGATTTTTAAAACTATATGGAAATTTTTATAAGTATATGTGTAGTTTCAAAAGAGAAATAAAGGTACTAGTTTGGATTAAAGTAACCCATTTAATCATTTTAGTTACTAGAGAATATTTATCTTCGAAAACAAAATTGTTTAAAATTAATTATTAAGTTAATCTAAAAGGAAATTGATTGTACGATTATCTCAGATGTTAATAAAATTTTATAATATTTATACAAGGTCAAAACTGGATAAACCAAGTCGAGAATGAAGTGGATTGCAAATTTAACGGCAAAGGTGAGTTAATCTCACTCAGTTAGATTTAAATTTAAATAGTTAAATTTAAATAATTGATTGAATGGTTGCATTGATTGAATATGCTATACTATATATAGTAGTATATACCAATATATATATATTGGCATATGTATATATTGGAGTTGTTGATATTCCCGCATTATATAGCGGATGAGACCCTATGCGCCGCATAATAGCGGATGATATTTTATAAACCCATGTACCGCGATATTCCACCTTGAAGTGGAATTGGTATTGTGCTAACGTCTGTGGATGCAGGGAAACAGGTTGGAGGGATCCAACTGGATTCCTCAAAATATTTAATTTTTGTTTAAATATTCTGTGATATGATGGTTGTTATCCTGTGATAATTTATATTGGATAATCTGGTTGGATTGAATTTCCCAGTATAATGAGTTATCAAAAGCAATTGAATTGGATTTTTGGAAAAATATAAAAGAGTAAAATTAAGTTAAGTAATTCTAGTGAATTTGAATAAATTAAATATGGCAAAGAGGAATTTTGAATAAATAAAGAAATGTTGAATTTAAAGAAGACTTATGTGATGTTATTTAAAGGGATAAAAATTTATTTTAATTTTAATGTTTAAATGTAATTAAAAAGAGAAGGAATTTGGGAAATCTGAAACTTGTGTTTCGGTTTAAAGATTTTAAATCATAATGAGAAATAAAATCTGGAAGTTAATGAATTTGGAAATAAATGGATTAAGTAAAGAAATTTATTTCAAAGTAAAATAAATTGGGAAATCAATTATAAATTTGATTTAAATATTTTGGGATTTGAAATTTAAAGAGAAATGAGATTTTGGAGATATAAACTGGGTTTATAAAGTGAAATGGAATATAAGAGGATATTTGAAATATAAATTCAAGGTGGGAATTTATAAAGGGATATGAATTGGTTTAAAAATAAGTGTTGATTTATTTTTAAAGGGATGTGAAGAGAAATAAATATTTGGAAATGTATTCCGTAAGCGGAAACTGTTTGAAATTGTTTTCAAAAGGAGTTTGAAAATTTGGAAATATATTTTGGAAAGATATTTGGGCAAATAAATAATGTGGGAAATTATTTATTTTGTGATGGTTGCTTGTGGATGTTAATTGATAGTTAAATAACCGACTATCAATATTGGCCAAATGCGCTGATCGTTTCGAAGAGACCGGGATCGAGTTTCCGTATACCGGGATTCTAGGTCTGGAGACTCGAATACCACTTCGATCCGGTTTGTACGTTTCGTGTAACGATTTCGGAGTCGAAGATGGAGCAGTGAAGTGCAAGGGCTAGTCGCTACTAATCCTGAGGATATTTCCAAAATGGATGTAGTAGGAATAGTGCCTTCGGTTCCGTTCAAACCCAGGACGGACTTGTATGGACGAATGCTTGCGAAACATCGTCAGCGGACGATGGGCATTCTAAGGGATATGTTATGAAAAGGTATCGTTTAGCCTCGAACCTCATCAACCGGGAATGACTGAAAATCAGGGGTTATGCAGCAAGGCTTCGTGGGTAGCTCCCACTGGAGGGTAAGGTCATCCCTGTCTAGATGTCCCTTTTTATTTCGGCTTAGTGGTGCGGTTGCTGATCCCAACCGTGGGGTGATTTTATTCGGGATCATCCAGTAAGGGATGGTTCCGGCCTTGTGTTGCAGGGGAGCGAGCGTACTCCTCGGTACGGTGATCTAGGCCACGTACTGTGATAGGTGGTACCCCAGTGCCTAGTCATTCGTTGGAAATCCATTCTTTCTACGTGCCTTGTACGGTTTTGATTGTGCCCAACTATTGTTGAAATGTGAGATGCAAGCATTTCAGCTAGATTATATTTTACTTTCTGTAGACACTATTATAATATCAGAGGATTTTGATATAAAGTGTTTTAGCTATCGTAAGGTAAAAACCCGACATGTTTATTTGTGGCGTGGTCTTACGAGATGCTTTTGTTTTCAAAGGATTTTGAAACTTTAATAATCAATTTGAGTGTGATTTTCTCACGCTGGTTTTCCAGACTGACTCGGGTATTGTTTTATATGATGCTCGGGTCAGACCGAGTATTATAGGTTACAGGATATGATGCTGTGGAGCTCAGGAGATGAGCTGGATGGCGAGACGTATCTCCCGTACTTGTTTATATATATATATTCCGCTGTGTTGATTGTTGTACTCTGTCGTATTGAGGACATGATATGGTTATTGTCCAGTTGTATGTTATGTGTTCTCTGGTGTATACTTTGATGCTATATTATATAAAACTGATATAGTTTTGATTTGTGTAAAGATCTGTTGATATATATATATATATATTATATTTTATTCCGCTGCGATGGTTAGATTTTGATGCTGTCTTCTATTTTTCTTCTTCTACCTTTTCTTTTTATCCAAATGGTCCGGTTTTTTCGTGTTAGAAAAACTCGGGTTGTTACACAAACGGAAGTGGTTAACCGATCACTGGGAAACTTGTTGAGATGCCTTGTGAAAGATAACCTGAAGAGTTGGGACATGAAGTTATGCCAGGCAGAATTTGCTCATAACCATGCGGTGAATCGTAGTACAGGGTTCAGTCCATTCCAGATTGTATATTCCAGTTTACCGAAGGGACCGTTGGACTTAACGGTAGTACCACAATCAAAGAAGACAGTTAAGAAAGCTGCTGATTTTGTTGATGGGTTGACGGAATGTCATAAAATCGTTCAGGAACGATTGGAGAAAGCAAATGAGAAATATAAACGATCTGCAGATGTGAAGCGAAGGAGTGTTGAATTTAACGAAGATGATTTAGTTTATGCAGTGTTAACAAAGGATCGTTTTCCAATGGGCGCTTATAACAAGTTGAAAGCCAGAAAAATTGGTCCTGTAAAAATCGTGAAACGAATTAATGAAAACGCTTATAAATTGCAGCTGCCAGAGAATGTGTACACGTCGGATGTATTCAATGTTAGACATCTTGTACCATATCATGGGGATGATCAAACTAATGTGGAAGAATATACAAATTCGAGGTCGAATTTCTCTCAACCTGGGGAGGATGATGTAGCTCAGGCCAGGAATGAAGGCATAAGTCGTACGCGACTTATGGAAGGAGTTATGGGTCGTGACCGACTAAAGGAAGCAGAAGACATAAGCGACCGACTTAACATGATGGGAGACTTAAGTCGTGACCGATTTAAGAGAGTGGAAGACCTAACTAGTGGAGAGGTGCAGGTTATCAAAGATCTTAAGTCGCCAGGAAGACCTACCGGGTTATGCAGTAAGAAGGAAAAGCAAATTGATGAAGAGATAAGTCGTAAACGATTTAATGAGCCAAGTGATAAGTCGGAAACGAGTTACGACTTAGTTAAGTCTCGTGAACGACCTAACGAGTCAGGAGTTAAGTCGCTGAGGATGGAAACCGTTGATTCTCTGCCGAGTTAATCTCTAGCATTGGTTTCTTTAAGTCGCCACATGCTTTTAAGTCGCTGAAGCTGTTGCCGTTGTTTTCTCTACCGAGTTAATCTCTACCGTTGATTGCTTTAAGTCGCTGTTCTGGGATGCCGCCAGTTTATAAGTCGTAGGTCGTATTTCTGTAAGTCATATGTGTTGTGTAACATGTTGGTAAGTCGTTGAATAATGTAACTAGGTCGTTACCGACCTAAGTGAGTCGTTGTGTTGTACTTGTATTGTAATAAGTAGCTGTTTTATCTTAGGTCGTCGCCGAGTTAAGGTAAGTCGTAGGTCTGAAGCTATAAGTCGGAACCGACTTAAGAGTTGGTAATTTCTGTTGAAAATTTGTAACGCCTATAAATAGGCCGTGTGAGTCATTTGTAAAGGTGGTTGATTTTTGAATAAAATTCTCTTTTGTTAGCTTTGTGCTTTCATTCGAATTGGTAGTTGAGTGTAATCTCCTATCTCCTCTTTCGGTTAATCGAGTGCGCTCGATTCAACGATTGTAGAAGCCGATTCGCGGAATCAAGTGCGCTTGATCAACGCTTGAAGAATTGAAGATCTTTGAACCTGGTATCGTGCGCGATCAACGAGTTCGGGATAGCTAGAATTCGGTATCTTCGGATCAACGAATTTGGGCATTTCAGTATCTTCCAATCCACCGATTACTACTTTCACCGATTGAAGATTGTTTTGTTTAATCCGCTGCGTCAATTACCTTAATAATTTAATGAATTATAAATCATTAAGTTCTAAATAACTTTAAGATAAACCTTAATCTTATTAATGATTAAATTATCATTATCAAAGCATTTTAACAACAATTTGTTTTAAATTTACTTTCAAATTTCATTTTAAATTTAAGATTTTAAAATGAAAATGATTTTAACTTTAACAATGTTTTAAAAACAATTCAAAAACCTTTTAATTACATGTTGAAGAAATACTTGTCTTATAAAAGAAATTTAAACTAGATTCATTTTTAAATTTCAAACCATATATAAAATATACTTATCATTCAAAGTTGCTTTAAAACATTTTAAATTTTAAAAAAAACTTTCTTTTATTTCAAACTAGGATTCAAATTCATTTTTGAATCCAGATTTAAACTTAGATTTAAAACCCTGTTTAAATCTTTATTTTCAGATTTTTAAAACCATTTTATGAAATACTTTAACATTTTAAAGTTGTTAAAACATTTCATTTTATAAAACTTAATTTAATTTTTAAAACTAGATTACAAATTCAGTTTTGAATCCATATTTTAAATTTGGTTTTAAATTCTGTTTTAAAAACTTGCTTTCAAATTTAAATTTGAAGCAGGCAGATTTTCTAGAGAAACCTGCAACAACTATTATACCCGAGCTCCCTCTAAAATGCTTCGAGTCAAACCCCTATTTACCCCGAGCAAAAACTCAATTGACTCGAGAAAACCCTGAGTACCCAAAATCCCCCAAATCCAATTTCATCAGAAAATTGAAAGTGCACCGTGCACATGCACGGTGGAACTGATCGTCTCCGATCATCAGTGATGAACTTCACAAATCAACGACCATCTCCAGATCAACCTACGATCACTGAACCTTCTCCACACACTCGAATCAAAAATCGAGTAACTGAAACCAAACGGGAACCCACTCCAAACCTGGAAACATGGAACTCCTCAAAAACTCAAACCTATCAACGGCCAAATCTCTGTCCTCCGACCACCGTTAGTGCTGCAACTCCTTCCATGCCCTTGTCATCGACCCAGCTACCATCCCTCAAAGCCTCTTCGCACTCGATCAAACATAGAGACAAAATCGAACCAATTTCCTAACTTGCTCATAAACTAGGGTTACAGATTTATTTTGATCACCGCCGCCACCAAGATCCTCTTTACATCCATACAATAATTTTTCCCGATGCTCTAATCATACATCTACCACCATAGGAGACCCTGACATTCCCTAACAACTAGATCACCAGAATTTCCCAAATTCCTCTTTTTAGTTCATCACAGAACTGCTTCCCAAATCCCAAACTAAAAATTATGCTTTCTGATTTAAAAATCATGTTTTCTTTTAAGGTTTCAGATCACAATCTTAATTTAATGAATTAAGGAATTTAAGTTTTAAACAAAACTCGTGTTTCCAGACCATTTTGGTTTCCAGAGGAAGTTTGTATTTATTTTAACTTAATTAAAATTTTAAGCTTAAACTTATGATCACACAAACAATTTTTGTTTATATCTCAATTGATAATAATGATTAGATCAGGTGATAGGGGATTTATATAAAAAAAATGGATTTGAATCAGGGAACAGAGTCATTGCAGACTACAGCATACATACACATATCATTCATCCACAAATATACTTGTAAATATTCACACAGGCAAATCTTATTTCCAGAGCAAACCAGGCAACAGAAATCATACAAAATTAGGCAACCATGATTTAACTTGTAATTATCAAAAAATGTTACTCACCTGATTTAAACAGAGGCAGCCTCTTTAATTTTTTGAAAAGCTTTTTAATCCTTTAAACTTTTAAAACTTGAGTGCTGAGATGTTCAGAAACTAAAATGCTTTTGCTCCCTGTCCAAATTACATGCATGCAGGCTCTTTGATTTTCAAAGTTGATTCCAGGTTTAAGAAATGCAAACATGATTCTTGAACTGTAGTTTATATGCTGTTGATTACCAGAGGAAAAAATACAGGGTTGATCTACAGTATGTTGAAATGCAGACATTGATCTACATTTTAGTTTGAATTGTTTGAGGATTTAGTTGCTTGTCTCAGGTTTGAAAGGAAATGCAGGTTTGAATTTTGAAAATCTTGTTACAGGCTATTGATTTGCAATTATAATTTGAGGAGTGTTACAGATCTTTATGTTTGAGGGATTTTTAGATTTGCTTTTGAAGTGGAGAAATGAATTAAGGCTGAAGATTTGATATTTGCAAATGGAAATGAGATTACAGGGTTGTTGCATGAACTTGGAAATGATTTCAGGGTTTATTGGTTTACAGATTTTCTGTTTGAGGGAATTTCAGATTTGCTTAAGCTTTTCTTAGCTTAGAATAAAAGATAGGAAAAAGAGAGTGAAGGGAAAAACATGGTTTATAAAGGCTGAAATTAATTTAACAAAATAAAAGAAAAAGATGAAAATTGAAGGACACTTGTCATGATGTTTTGTTCATAAATTAACACATGTTATTTGATTATCTAATATGTTAACACTTGTCTCATGATTTAATTAGTTATATTTTTAAATGTTAATGAAAGATTAATACATAATCAAGCTTAATGAATTAGCTAATTAGTATTTATATGTATAAATAATTTTAAAAGAAATAAAAACCAAATTCAATTAAACTTTTGAAATCCAAATTAAAGTCAACTTATTCAATTTTAAAATGATAATTTCATTTTCTTATTTTAATTCTTTTTATATTTATATGGAAAATAATACATTATTAATATGGTTTGAAAATAACAATTTTAACTATTTTAAATGATTTATAAAAGATATTATAAGTCACTATTATTATAAATGAATTAAAACCATATGCCAATTTGTAATTTAAACTTATATATAAAATTTCCAAATCATAGATTATCTATAATATATATACAAATATATATATACATTATAAATATAAACATTTTATTAGCTTTTTAAAAGATAAAATCACAAATTAAATATTTATTTAATTAGATTATTAAACCAATTCAAATTTTATTAATCAATATTATCAAATCAATTTAATTTTATATAAAGATTATTAAATTGATATTGCCAAAAATTCCGGGATATCATAGTAGGATTATGGTTTATTTTATCTAGTAGTAAATTTATATATAGTTGGCAACAAATGAGTTTATGGATTTTAAAATAAGGAGTTTGAAAGTAAGTATATAGATATAGTATTTTAGAAATCATTTTCTATGATAAAAATTATATTATTTGCTTTCAAACTATAAATCTTGTTGTATTTTATTGTATTTATCCTTTGGCTATTTATATGCTATTTTGGCATTCTTATGTGACTTTTGGATCTTGAGATAAAAAAATTAAGAGCCTTAATTTTATAATATGAGGGGCACTAATAATCGACTTAGTGTTATTAATTTAAATGCTCTCAAATAACGCTTCATTGAATATGGTATAACTCATTGAATAGAATGTTTGAGAGGAATTTGCTAATGCATTGGCGAATACTTGAATTTCACTGGTTAGTATGGGATGCTTTGGTTAAATTCTTGTGATTGCTTTTAGGAAAATATTTAACACTTTAGGGTTGTGTTCTCTTTCAGTGTTCGGCATTTATGTAAGTTGATAGATCCTTAAGTGATATATAGTTTAAGTTTTTCAGTGATATCCGTAATGAGTGAGATTTACTAGCTTCTGGTAAATACTTGAATTTCACCAAGCGGTATGTGACATTTTGATTAAATTCTTATGATTACCGAAGTGATAGTATTGGGCACTTTAGAGATTACTCTCTTTTGGTGTTCGGATTTCGGGCCAATGAATCTTTAAGAGGTATACTCATGGATTTTTTCCACGATCCTTGAGATGGTTGAGATTTTGTTGTTCACGATCCTTGTGATCGGTTGAGATTTTGTTTTCCTCGATCCTTGAGATCGGTTGAGATTTTGTTTTCCACAGTATGAGTACAACCATTACGATTGGTATGAGTACAATCATTGTGATTGGTATGGATGATCATTGTGATCGGTATGGTTCTTGGATTTCGAGTTGTTATTATTTATTATGGAATTCTGGGCTTTGTGACTATTCTCTGTTTCGTGATTTAAACATTCTTGTGTATTGAGATGGATTCTGAGGCTTTCTAATTTATTTTGTATTTCGTAATTTAAATATTTTGTGTCTTGAGATGGATTGTGAGTTAAATTATTCAACTTACTTTTTTATATGTATGACATCTGTATTTATTTATATGTCATATATCCATGTATTATATCTTGTTCTCACCTTTGGATATTTAGAGATAATCTGAACCATTTATTCTATAATATTCAGGTTAGGCCGAGACTTTTCAGGTTACAGGCCATGCAGGCTTTAGGGTGAGTGTGATAACAAGGAGATAAACTGTTTTTTACTTTTCAGTTTATCTCATTTAGTATTATGTGTATGTATATGGGATGTATATTTTGAGATAGTGACTTGTACTGGATGTAGTTTATGTGGGTCTAGTATGATATTTTGTAGACTCATGGTGTGTATTGGTGTATGATGTATATTATTCCATTGTGATCTATGACTATTATTTTGTATGATATACTATTCGGATTATGAGAAACAAGTGTGTTTTTTACTTTAGACCGAGACTGTACACATCAGAAATTTATTCCAAATATTAGTAAAAATATAAGTATGACGTGTCAGCATTAGTTTAAAGATACATTCACATTCGGTCACCCTTAACAAGCCATATTCTACGTGTTATTAGACGACATTATTTATAATGTTCTTTAATAATATGGGTATAGCGGTAGGTTCGTTACAGTTGGTATCAGAGTTAAAACAGAACATTATAGAGTATAATATCATAGATTGTGACCTAGATGACTTAGAGTCCTATCCCATGGGGTCTGTGGTAGATAGCTTTATTAATTATCTATTTAGGGATAGAAATATAAAATGATTGTGATGACAACCATTTGGGGCATATTTTGATTTTAATTGGTTATATTAAAAATACTATTAGAGTTATTTTGTTTTTGTTGATTGGTTGGTAGGAATTGATTACTTGGCTCTAGTTATTTTTATTGGATGCATTGATGGTATTGATGATAAAATTGATATAACTGAGGAAAACTTGTGATTATTTATTGTGTTGACTTTTCCATAAAATGTTTAAGGGCTCTGATTGATATATGGGATGCCATGTTATCGGTAGGAGTTCCTGAACATCGAACGAGGCATTTTGACATGAGAAAATAAAATTATTTTTAGTAAATTGAAAAGAAATATAATTTTTGTAAAATGAAAAATATTGAGTTTAAAATGATTTGAAATAATATTATAGCCATAAAATAATTGTATGATGTGGAGAGAGTTGGTAAGGCACTGTTGATAGCATATGCGATCAACTTTGTAAGTAACGAAGAGAATCACAATAATTAGTGGCTTAATATTATTTATTAAATGAGGTAATTTAATTCATAAATTAGTGAATTAGTTGAAAATTTTTAAGAGTTCCTTAAAAATAAATGGATAAAGTATATTAATTATCCTTGAGTGTGTTATAAATATGAAATAAAAAAATTGGTTCTTTTTATGAATAAAAAAAATTTGTTGGAATGATTGTTTATAAAGGAATTAGATTTAGAGTAATTTCTTTAGTAACTAAAGATCCAATTTTAATGGTTGAGTTAAATATTATTTGAAAATGGGATAAATGTTTTGAAAAATACATTTATGTACAAATGTAATGAATTTTGGAAATGAAAAGGTATTTTGGGAGAAGTATGTATACATGTATATACAAATATGATAAGTTTTAAAAGTAAGTATCTTGTAGAATAATAATAGTTAAAAGAAAATATTATGAGTAATATGATATTTTGGAAAGTGTTTTGGTAAATATCTCAAGAAGAAAACTATATTTAATATGAAAAGAGCTATATTTAAAAAAAATTAGAGATAGTTTGTGACAAAAATTTTGCTAGATAAAAATTAGAAAATTATATTATGGATTTCTTTTATTAAGAAAATTACGAGAACGTAATTTCTTTAAATAGGGAAGTCTATAACAACCCGGATTTTTGAGTAAATAAAATAAAATAAATAATGATTTAAATTGGAGAATTTAAATCATTAGTTCGGAATTGTAGTCTTTTATAAAAGATAATTTCTTTTGGAATGATTAATTCTAAATAATTGTGAAATTGGGATATAATAGTATCTGCAAAGCATTGAAATTATAGAATTTTGAATGTATGTTTAAAAGAAAATATTTAGTTAATTTAAATCTTATATTTCTAATTAAAAGTGAATTTGGGATTTATAGACTTCTTTTAATAAGTTGT
Organism: Allium fistulosum; assembly: GCA_030737815.1. Classification (NCBI taxonomy): domain Eukaryota; kingdom Viridiplantae; phylum Streptophyta; class Magnoliopsida; order Asparagales; family Amaryllidaceae; genus Allium; species Allium fistulosum. Next base: position 1,138,856,709 of record CM060902.1, on the reverse strand, counting down.
TCATGTATTAAATTTATTTAAGAAGTTATCTTATTTATTTGGGTTATGGTTTAAATACTTAGTCATGTTAATTATGAAGCCTACTAGTTAATAAAATGTAAAAGAATGGATTTTATTTTCTTGTTTGGTTAAATTAAATCCATAACCCATTTAAAAGAAAACAAAGAGGAGTCTTTCTTCTTATTTTCATTCCCTGTACCTACAATTTAACAAACAGAAATTGAAAAAAAAGAAACCTAGTTCCTCTTCAACCCTAAATGCAAATTAGCAAATTTAAAATTGGAATACATTCATAGAAAATCCAGAATATTAAGGTAATGATTTTGGAACCCTATTTTATCATCTAGACTATTTGATTTTAGTTTTTGTGGTATTTGACTTTGTTGTTCTTTGTTTTTGGTTGAGAGGTTTGCTAGGGTTTGCTACTTTAAGAAATTAGAGCTCCACTATTCTATTTGTTTTTTGTTGTTGTATTAAGGAAAAGAGGTGAGCTAATTCTCGCAAAATCTACCTAGGATTATCAATATCATGCTTTTGGAATTTTACATTATATGGTTGAGAAATTGGAATGGCGATATGTGTTTGTGCTGATTTTTTGGCAAAGCCAGTAGGGTTGAATGGACCCCTACCATTTTATTAAAAGCTAATAAAACATAAATACAAGCAGATAATAAAGAAATACAAGGAGAAACAAAGAAGAAAAGGAAATTAAAATAAAACGAGACAGAAGCATATCAGGCATGCAACCACTTCAACTTGAACTCCTCAGGAAATATAAACTGAGATATGTACAAAGCTTTGTGGATACGGCTAACAATGAGATGGTAGAGAACCAATATGTTCTGACTTTTGCCATTGAAGACACGATCATTTCTTTCCTTCCATATGCTATCAGCGAACACTTTCAAATAAGCAGTATCTCATAAGATCTCGCACTCTTCCTTGTTGTTTCCCAGTATATGCTTTTCCATTCCCTATTGCTATCGATGAAAGGCTGTAGAAAACCACCTTTAGACTTGAGAGTTCTCTACAAGAACTGGACATAAGGACAGCCGAAGTACAAGTGAAGATTCTCTTCAGGATGAGATCTACAGAAAACACGAGTGGTATCCACCATAATACCCTTAATAAATAGATCGCATTTAGTGTGATTATCATTCCTTATAACTCTCCAAAGGAAGAAGTTTACTTTTCAGACGTGGAAGAGTTCCAAACTCTCTTAAACCAAGAAAATTTCTGAGCAAAAGCATTGTCATCTAGAGCTCTATTTATGATATTAAGGGAGTGAGGAAGTCTACTATTACCCCATACATAGATATCAGAATTAGCAAGTATATAACTATGATTTGAGTATAGTTTCCATAATTCAGAAACCTTTCTGTTAGAGGAACCAGGGAGATAAATATGACCATTTCTAATATAATCTACCACTTTAGCTTGTAATGGAATACCAGTTTGCATTATATCCCCATAGTCAAGCTTATGATAAAGAATGACCCTCTTATCAATCCATGGGACTTTCCAGAAAGCAGCAGAGCTGTCATGGGCCACTTTCAGAGTAATATGAGGAAGGAGAACCTGTCTTATTTTCAGAATTGCCTTCCAAATCCAACTAGAAGCAATCCTTGGCTGCGTAAGCCTGAAATCATCATTTTTAAGATTATATTTTCTAGCCCAAGTAACCCAGACTAATGAAGAGTCGTTGATGAATCCATCAAAGAGCTTAGAGAAAATAGAAGTGTTCCATAATGTGAGGTTTTTAATATGTAATGCACCATTTTCTTTAGGCTTTTCCAGTTTTGCAAAAGCAATAGAAGTGATTTTCTTGGAGAGAATGTTGCCAGTCCAAAGGAAGTCTTTTATTGCTCTACAAATCATACCAATAAGTTTTGTAGGATATAGGAAAGATATGCCCCAGTAACAATTTAGAGATAAAATGATAGAATTAATAATTGTGAGTCTTCCCGCATGACTAAGGAATCTATTATGCCATCTGTTGAAGGTGAATGTAATCTTCTTAAACAAGGGGGAAAATTGCGAGGTATAGATTGATTTAGAAGCAAGAGGAACACCTAGATAAGACATATCATTTTGAAGAGGCTACATCCTTGTAACTTCTAAGCACTGATGGACATAAGAAGAATTGAGCCCAGCAAGAAGATGTGAGATTTAGAAGGATTAATGTGAAGGCCAGAGAATAATGCAAAGTTCTTCAAGGATAACATGATAGACTGAAGTGAAGAAATGCTTGGTTTAGTAAAGTGATAAGAGGGTTCCTACCCTTTGGATGAAGGGCAAACTGATTTAGTGTAACTCTATAATTTAATTCCTACGTCAAAGATTCCATGTCAATGATGAACATGTAAGGAGATAAAGGATCTTCCTGTCGAAGACCTCTAACACCTTTAAAGTAGCCCATGGAATGAGAATTTATGAGTAAGGAGTATGAAACAGAAGAAATGCATTCAAAACTAAGGGTATGAATGGTTCGGGGAAATTCATAGCTTTCATTGTACAGGTAAGAGTAGGCCATCTAACAGAGTCAAAGGCTTTCATTAGGTCTATCTTGAGCATAGCTCTAGGGGAGGAGTTGGAAGGAGAGTACGAATTGAGAAGTTCGTGAGCTAACATCACACTATCAAGAATGTTTCTGTTAGGAAAAAATGCAGATTGATTAGAGGAATTGACCGAAGCTAAAACCAACTTAAGTCTCGTGGCAATGATTTTTGAGATAACTTTATAAATGATGTTGCAATAGGATATAGGTCTGAACTAAGAGACGTGATAAGGAGAAGGCACTTTAGGGACCAATACAATATTAGTGGAGTTAATGGACTTAAGAAGTTGCCTTTAGAGAAAAAATTGTGCACAGCTAGTAACACATCCTTATGAATAATGTGCCAGCAATGGGTGAAGACTTTAGCACTGAAACCATCAGGCCCTCCACAAGCTTCCTTTCTAATACTGAATACGGTATATTTAATCTCTTCATCTTATATAGGAGTGTAAAGGGAAGCATGATGGGTGGAGTTAAGTTGAGGCAATGAGAGGGAGGAAAGCAAGTCATCATTGAATTGAGATGCCTCATGGCTGCCAAGCAGATTTGAAGTGCTACTTTGATTTTACGTGTCCCTACCATTTGTTTCAATATGTTGGCTAGTCCATATGTACATATTGATGCCTTCTAGCTTTTGTTGCTTTGATTTTGTTTTGCTTATCCCTATTACCATGAAAAAATGGACATGCAACCATTGCATGTTGCTTTGGAAATTTGGTCATGCTCGTCCCTCGTTTCTTTTGCCCTGAAATTGGTTACGTCCTTCACTCCGTAGCCTAGAAATTTGTCAAGACCCTGCCTTGTTTTTATGAATTTGTGATGTGCAATGCCATAATGCAATTGAACACATTAAACTAGATTTAAGTGCAAATCCCCCAATTGTGAATAGTAGCATCTAATTTTTGTTCTACTATGTATGTCCTTCACCTTGAAAGTGGTCACACATCCTCGCTTTTGCATTAATTGCATGTGTCCTTGCCTTGACTTTCAATCCATCCTTTGTCATGTTGCCTTGAGATTTCATGCACTTATATGCAATTGTACACATTTAATTGGACCAATGTGCATTTTTATTCCTTGTGAATAGTAGCATTTTCTACTTACTTAGTTGCATTGATTTTGTTTTGTCCCTGATGTTTTGGAAATTGACTACTTTTAAGTTCATGTATGCAGCCTACTTTTGTTTCATTTTTTTATGAAGTGAATATCTCCCTCCCCAATCATCGTTTTGTTTCTCCAGTTTTTGTGCTTCGTTTTGGTGACTTTGTTGCTATTTGTTTTCTGGTTTTCTGAGTTTGGATTCTTTATTTAATGGATTCAATTGAGTTAAGTTTTTGAATTTATTTACTTTCTATATATAGATGTAAACAAGGAATCTATAAAAGAAAGTTTACTACAATCTATAGATTTCAAACTTGTTTTCAAATCAATCTAATTTCCTTTTATAAATGATTTTAGTAAGTAATTATATATATTAAATAAAGATAGTGGATATAGTTTATAATGTAAAAGGGTGGTTTTGAAATATAAACCTATTAATTTCGAAACAAATGAGGGAATATCAATATGGTTTTGGGAATATGAGCATTTATGATTTTATAAGTAAATGATTACTTACGTATGTGGCTTTTGGAATATGGTTTGTGTACTATAAAATAATTAATGGAATTTTGGAACAACTATATACATAAATACAATTTGATATCAAAATCAGATTTATGGTTTATTTTATCTAGTAGTAAATATATATAGTTTGCAACAAACAAGTTTATGATTTTAAAATAAGGAATTTGAAAGTAAGTATATAGATAAAATATTTTAGAAATCATTTTCTATATGATAAAAATTATATTTTTTGCTTTCAAACTATAAATTCTTATTGGATTTTATTGTACTTAGCCTTTGGCTATTTATATGCTATTTTGGCATTCTTGTGTGACTTTTGAACCTTGAGATAAAAAAATTGAGAGCCTTAATTCTATAATATGAGGAGTACTAATAATCATCTTAGTGTTATTGATTGGTTTAAATGCTCTCGAGTAACACTTCATCGAATATGGTATAACTCGTTGAGTAGAATGTTTGAGTCGAATTTACTAACCCATTGGCAAATACTTGAATTTCACCGGGTAGTATGAGATGCTTTGGTTAAATTCTTGTGATTGATTTTCGGAAAATATTTAACACTGTAGGGTTGTGTGCTCTTTCAATGTTCGGCATTTGTGTAGGCTGATAGATCCTTAAGAGATATATAGTTCAAGTTTCCATTTATATCCGTAATGAGTGAGATTTACTAGTTTCTAGTAAATATTGAATTTCCCCAAGCGGTATGGGACGTTTTTTGTAATGACCCACTATTCTATACAATTCAAGTTGACAATAAACCACACATCCAACCCAAATCGAAAGGAAAGACGGATAGTTATGGGGAAAGAAAGAAGAAGAGAAGAGAAACTAAAAACTACACAGAATCTCGCAATCACAGTGGAACAATATATAATATACTATCAATGATCTTTACAAAAGAGAAACTATTATACATACATCCATTATAGTACAACAACAATCACAATCAACATCCTGGACAGTTATAACATTCTGTCCTCACAATTGTTGATAATTTCAATAACAAAGTAGTGAAAAATAAGCATATACGAGAATACGACTTGAAGAGCTCCAACTTGTCTCCTGAGCTCCAATGTATCCAAAATAATATGTAAATATGCTCGGTCTAATCCGAGCATTATAACTAAATAACACCCGAGTCAGTCTGGAAAACCAGAGTGAGAAAAACACACCCAATTAGATTTTAAAGTTTTAGAAAACCGTTGAAAATCAAAAGTATCTCGTAAGACCACGCCGCATATAATCACGGATGGGTTTTTACCTTACGATAACCAAAACATTTTATATGAAATCCTCTTATATTATAATAGTGTCTAATATACAAATAGTTATTAATCATAGTCGAAATTGTTACATTAATTAAATTTCAGCATACTAGGTTCTACAATCAAAAACCGAAGGTTCATAGTGGATAATGGGTTCCAACTATAAAAGGGTAAGGGTCTACCCACCGAATCCGTACACCCCTAGACCAATGTACGGGAGGCTACAACACGTTGCATCTCTGCTACTCAGGACCGGCACTACCCCCTTCTCATGTAGCACCGAATATGATCACTGCTTTGTTGCAATAAACAACCACACAATGGGATCCCCAAGCATACATGAATATCACTCTAGATTTTGGATAATCACACCCTACTTAGGTGCGACCCATGTAGCCTTGCCCATGTCCCTGCTTTATTCATTTCTCGAGTGTAAGGCTCGATGAGGCCATGCTCTTACCATTTCCTCCTAGCAAACCATCTTGGAATTCTACTATTTCCCTCCAGGAAACCAATGCAATACTAGCATTCATCCATACAAGTTCGTTCTAGGACTGAACGAAACACTTGAGAACTCCGTCTCCAAATCTCATCATCTTTAAGAAGTCTCTAGTTCAAAACGCTTAAGTTGGATCGAAATGGTTTTCGGATAACATATCCGATCCCGATCTCTTCGACATTCGATAATTTCTGGTAAACCCAACCCTAGTTCTTAAGGAATTAACAGTCAAATATAAGATCGAAGATCACCTTCTAACCATTAGTGGATGGATTTCCTTATCAATGTCCTAGAAGAAAGAAACGAAATTTACACGCATAGTACAACATCATCGGAGATGACTGTGCCATAACTCACGTATTTCTCCTAGATGTTTCACAAGTTGCATTTCGTTCCATATTTGATAGTTGGTTATTTAACTATCAACAACATTCATCCCTCTTCACTCGAAGTACAAAATTGTGCGTTTTATATAGAAATTAGGTTGAAGAAAATGAGGTTTAGGAATGCTTCAAAATCACTTTAGAAATTGCTTTTGAAATTCTCCTATTATGGAGTAATTAATTTAATACTTAAAAAATAATATTAAATAATAATTTCAAAAGTAAATTTGCTTGAAAAACACTTTGTAATGCTTTATAAAACCCTTGCACGAAATCTAGAGAGAAAACTCAAGAATCCGAGAAAATATCAAAAATGGCGGAAATTATTAGAAACCGCTGAAATCAAGTTGTGATCACTAGTTCGACAGCAGGTTTGGACCTGAAAACTGAGTCCAAATGACATGAAATTTGGCATGAATATAGCTCAACATTCCTACTTCAATCTGCAAAAAGAATCATTAAAATTCGATGTGAAACGAAGAATCTGCATCGTTTCAAAGTCGGACCAAAACAAGGTAAAATCGCTGAATTTCAGCAGGCTTTGGGTTCAAGTTCGACAGCCATTTGAAATAGCAAACCAATCCATATTGTTATGAAATTTTTTAGAATTATAAATCAATAAATATTTATCACAGAGATTTAACATGCAACCTTATTCATAACTTAAACTTTTAAAAATAGTGATATTTGAACACATCCAAATTAGGATTTATTTCCAAACGAAAACCAACATTGGTTAAGCACATAAGCACCACTAGCCTCCTTAATTAATTTTTCATTAATTAAATCACATTGTAAATTTCTTGTAATAAAATACTTTTACAAAGGTATATCCACAATCCCTATATTTTCAATACTTAGAAATATTTATATACTTATCTCAACGGTATAGGTATATTCATATACATTACACCTCGCATCTTAGAAAATGCACTCATGTACTTATCTCTATGGTATAAGTGTGCTTACAAAATTGAGAAAGATTTCTTTTTATTCGATACTAAATCGTTTATAAACTCCTTATAATTCTCTAAAACCATTTATAAACCATTTTATAAATCTCCGAAAATCATTTATAATCCCTTTTATAAACTTCAATCACTAGTAAATTCTTTTTGTACATTTCTAAAACCATTTTGTAAACTTCCTTTATAAAATCCTAGCCCATTTATAAACTCTATTTATGCAACTCGAAGACCTTCGTAAGTAATTTAAAATCGTTTACTTCAAATCACCATTATATAATAATAACTATTAACAATAAGCATTATAAATAAATGAAAACTATTAATTTTAAAATATCTTCAAGATAATAATTAATGATTTCAAATCATTATGAAAGAACAAAATAATTAATCTTTACCATTATAATGATAATTTATTTCAAAAATTTATTAATAAATCATCATCATTATTATTAATTTCAAAGCATAATTATTTTTAAAATAATTTACCTTTCAAAATATTAAAATTTTGATAAATAATTAAAAATAATATTAACTATGTAACGACCCGATATTTTCAACCATTCGCATCCATTATAAGTGTATAGGTAGACACTCATGCCGGAGTTGAATTGCTCAAAATACCGCATTGTAAATAAAATTTGGCAAATCTCAGAATATGCAGTAAATAAATATAATCACAGATCATAGACACAGAGTAGAATAATGCAGCGGAAGTAAAAGAAATAGTAGTTCATGAAGCTACTATATATATATAACAGAGTTAGACAAGATACAACAGAAGTCTTGAATACAATAGATGTCTCAATACAATAATCAAATACAAGATCTGAATACATCACTGAAATCAACTGAATAACTGAAAGCAGGATCGATAGATAGCTGGATCTCCAAGCGAAGCTCCAACTCCAAAGGTGAGTCTCAGATGTTGTATCACTCAGTCTGACCCGAGCGTAAAGCAAAACACAAAACACTCGAGTCAGGATTAAGATTCTTATATTTATAAATCCAACTCAAGTGAAATACCAACTGAAATACAAGTAACTTAAAGGATGTTTGGGATAACCATCCTCTTAGGGTCCGTTAAACTATTTACTATGTAGTAATATACGCTATATACAGTACTGTCTAATCAGTAAAGTATAATCATATAGAAAATAGCGCTAAGGGGATGGAGTACCTTAACGCGGTCGGATCTTAAAATCATAATCATAGTAAAGCTCGATATGGTAGGTGATACGGCACAACTAGGCAATGCCAGGGTAGATATACCAATTACGCATCCGGACTAGTGGTGACGCATAGCAGCCACTACCGCCCACCTCGAACAACACTGCCAATCAAGGGTGGCCACCAAATCAATCACAAGTAATAGAATGGTACCGAAGAAGTGTGTCCGATCAGAGGTGCTACCTCATTGGTCCGTCAATCGCTCCTGTTTTAGCCACCTTATGCCAACTCACGGGAATTGGGTCCACGTATATACCTTAGGATCGTCGCCACCATCCTACTTCATTCTGGAAACTCCACCGCGTACACGGTTGTCAAAGTGGTTTTCGATATCGACAGAGAGTATGTCCATATCCGATCCCGGTCTCTTTGCCAACCAATCGTTATTATAACACCGTGGTCATTTCAAAATAGTTTATACTTCAAAACCAAAATGTCATTACATTTCAAAACCCAATTTAATACGATATCATTTCACTTCAAATATATCCATTTTCAAAATCATATTACTTTCCAAAGTTATAATGCTTCGGAAATCATAGTCTGGAAATCACAGTATTTGGAAATCATAACACTTTCCTTTTTATATAGTTTAGATATTAAAATTTCGTTATAAAATAAAATAGTTTCCTCAATTTCACCAATCGATTCAAATTAACTAGAATTCAAAATTTTAATTTAATCAAATCTCAAATCATCAGTTTCAACTCGATTTAGCTTCTAAACAAACCATTTCAAATTTATCGATTTCAAATACATATCTTGGCCCATAAAATAAGTCATTTCAATTTTTAATATATTTCAAAGCTTTAGATATTCAACATTTCAAAACTAAATTCGATAAATTTATATACATATCAAATTCACTTTACAATTATTTAGTTTGAAATATTAACTTAACATTTCCATAACATTTGAATACAATTTCAATTTATAATTTAAATAAACCAAATATCTCATTTAAATATTTATACGTTTGAAATATCCATTTAAGTCACCTTTAAAATTTCAAGTTGTAAATCATTTCTTTAAATTTCAAATTCAATACATTTCAAATCAAACTTATTTAAGTATAATTCTTAAATAAATATAATTTCAATCAATTTCAAATCATTATAAATTCTATATTTGAAGATATAGATATTAAATAAATACTTAAAAATATTATTTATCAACTTTATTAAATCAACTTTAATGAATCTTTAAAATCAATATTTATCAAAATCATATATTTCTTTTCAAAACTAAAGAAATCATTTTCAAAACATTTATATATAGACCAACGGTGCCTGTATATAATTTTCTATCCTATGGTCAAGTGATACAGATATTTATCATTTCAATCCGCAATTTAAATATATATACGGGTATATATCTTTTCAACCCGCAAATCCCAAATTCAATTCAATGAAAATCGCTTGGGTTTATCATTTCAACCCATAACGATTTTCTCCTATTCTACAGATCGTTCGAGTATGTATCATTTCAACCCATAGTGATTCTATACTAATAGGGAACTTGCAGAGTGATAACATATATGATAATAAAATAACAACAGCAACAGGCATATATCACAATATAAATAACAGATAATGGTGTCAGATGTCACAAGTGAACAGATACAGATAATGACATATATAACAATGTAAATAACTAACAGCAGCATATTTCAATTGACATTTTATTTGAAATCAAATTCAATAAATATAAGAACATTAATCGTGAGTGATTGCTCACCTTTCGGGGCTAGCAGAGATTTAACAATGAAATTGGTTACGAGTACCGAAGCAATGCTAGATGGACATGATTCGACGAACAAAGCTGATAGTTGGAATCGATGATATAAATCAGAATCTGAATCGGTGATGATAAACAATATAAGTGAATTTATATACATATAACTATATATGACTATTTACATATATAAAATCATATTCTAAATTTAGGCACATTTTAACTTTAAATATATATGTAATTCAAAATCATTGTTTAAATAAAACACATAATATAAAACAACATATCTACAAAATATTTTTTATTATTTCAAATCATATTATTATATGTAAACATTTCAGCAAACCACTATGCACTTGTAAATAAAACTTCCTTTATTACTATATATACATAATCTACAGATCTGATATAACTTTATGCACTATAAACAAATGTAACTTATGTACATATTACAAAATGACTATATATATATAGTATATATTTAAAACTCTATACCCACTTACATAATAGAACACTATATATACATATACAGTACTAAAAAATGTTGAAATCATATATATACTTATTAAAACTAAAATACTTATATAATATTTTTATTTTTATTTTCTTAAAAAGTCATATACATATTTCAAATAATAACATAACTCATATAGTAACAACTGTACATAACTAGTATATATATTCTTAAAATCAAAACATATGTATATACATACTATATCTTAAAACCCAATACTGCAACTACAATAGTATACCTATAAAATAGACATAGCCTGACATAAAATAATATACTTCATATAAAACTATATATGTAAAACAAAATTTTATAGACTTTGTAGTAGGTGGGCTAGTCTCAGCTATGACAAGTCACAGCCCACACTTTATAAACTTTATACATTGTTTATATATATATCGTGAACAACTATATACATAACACCTCATTTTTATATAACTTGTACAATCTATATATATATAGCCTCAGCAAATCAAAATATATACACTGTAAACAAAATACTTCCTCTAAAATATACATACTTATATATAGGCACGAACAGTACTATATACTATATATATACAAATTTCTATAAAACCAATTCACGTGTATAAACCAAATTCACATACAAAGTTTACAAGCTTATACGAACTCAAAATATACATATGAAATCCAGTTATAACAAAGTTATAAAATCAATATATAACAGTAGTCAATTATATTTATATATATAATATAGACAATATAAAGAACAAATATTTACCCTCAATCCTATTATATAATAATCGGACAGATAGATATATATGATACTAATATTACTTATATATAACAACATATTATACGAACTAACAACATGAAGTAATGTATAAACATATTAGATCAATATATATAAACCAATTATATCAATAAAACAATACATATATTTTGCTTTCATATAATATTAGAAGGGGATAAGGCATTAGACGCAGGTAGATGAATCTCGGGCGGCATGGTGGTGACAGGCCAAAGGCCGTGGATGAAGTGGAAGGCACGGTGACGTGGTGGCCAAGTGGGCGAGGCAAACGACAGGGAAGGAGGCGGTTTGGTCTGGGTGGAGGCCGAAAGGGATGAGCGCTGGCTAATGGGGCTCGGTTTGGTGGTGGGGTTCTCTGGCGTGGGTCATGCTAGTGGGGTGGTGGCAAATGGCAGGGGCTGACGTGGTGGTGGTCTGGTGGTGAACACGGTTGTGAGTTGCTGTGGGTTAGGCAGCGGCAGTTGTTCGAAGAGGAGGTGGCTACGGCGGCCATGGGAAGGTCAGGACGAGGCTGTGGTTGAAGCTTTGGTGGTGCGAGGGGAGAGCTTCTCGCGTGCAGTGCATGAGAATGGAAAGGAGAAGGATCTGTGGTGTATTCTCAAGCAACAGCATATGTTTTTTTTTTATAAATTTTGCTCCAAAGCTATAACCAGAGAAGGAGGAAGAAGGGAAGAAAAGAAGTTGATTGGGCAAAACGAAGTGAACAGGGTTAAAGCAAATGAATAAGAGAATGGAACTGTTTAAAAGAAAAGAAAATGAACTGTTGAAAATAAATGAGTACAAAACGTATACTAATTTTATACGTTTTATATTTTCGAATTTGAAAAATAGGATATAGTGGATGGCAACAGTCAACGGCTGAATTATAGTAGATGGAAAAATTAATGTCCATCGTTTTCAGCCTGTGGACATTGGAGTGGAAAGAGAAACCAAAGGATTTAAATACGGATCCGATACAGTTAATTGTCTCACCAATTTCGTCATGCACCGGACATCAAAATTGACAGTTGAATATACTGTGGAGATCAGCACCATTAGACGAACAGAATAGTACACAGATAGCAGTGGTACGGTTATCCGATCAATAGTCGATAACCGGTACCGGAAATGCAGCCAATTTGTCGGAAAATATGATAAATGGAGCAATAAATGTCCAAATTTGACGAAACGAAAGATGACGTCTCACTCAGAAGATGATTTACAAATTTTCTATGTAAAAATATTTAGGTTTGGAAAACATTTTATTATCATCAATTTTAACTGATATAAATTGGAATAAAATTACCCTAAAAATAAACTTCCAAATTATCTGATGAAAATTTACCAGTTGCTATGTTTAAACATACACATTTCAAATATCAAATTTAAATTTCAAAATTTTATTGTTTAAAATTTCACAAAATTCAATTAATTAAATAAATAAAACCCCTGAAATTTACGAGTCGTTACAAACTATAAGCAAATAACTTTAGAACAACTAATATAATCAAATAACTTTAAAACAATATCAACATAATTAAATAACTTTAAAACAATGTTAATATAATTAAATAACTTTAAAACAATATTAACATAATTAAATAACTTTAAAACAATGTATATATAAATAGGTACTCTTTTAAACAGAATATTTCCAAAATCCAATTTCGTATCTAAGATCATTTCCCTTCTCAAAAACCAATTCCAACTCAATTGGAAATTTATAACATTTCCAAATACTAATTTATGGCCAATAGCCACCAAATGCACAACCAATATTGATATTGATTTTCTATCATTACAGGTTTTCAGTTTTTAACATATAACTATATCATAAACCATATTTTCAACAAATTAGGTTTATTATCCAATAATTCATATAACTTGAATATTATTGAAACTAATTCAACAATAGCGAGGAATCCCGTTGGATCCTTCCAACTTGTCCCCCAACATCACAGCTCATATGTATATAATCAACAGTAGTGAGGAATCCTGTTGGATTCCTCCATTCTGTCCCCTTACATCACAGCAGTATATAATCATAATATATAAATCAACTACTTCTAGGCAGGATTCGTATAAAAAGGGTTATCCGCTCTTACACAGGAACGTAATAGGGTCTTATCCAATCTAGGGGCAGGAATATATCCAAACTAACAACATAAATCAGTATGTCATCCAAACACCCAATCAATAATTTTATCAACTATATATCACACTAGTTAACCAAAAAGGTGAGTTAAAACTCACCAAAATTTCTATTGTCATCGAGGCATTCCGGTTTGGAACTAAAATTGAACGACGTCCGATTTTAGCCCAAATTTCAACTATCTCCAGTGTCATCCAAACTAGTTCGATTGCGAAGTTTTGGTCATTACGAGCGTAATGCAAAAATCCACGCCTCGATTGAACCTCGTGCGAGAGAGTTATATACGTTTTTGGTTATCGATTTTTATTTTAAAGTAATTAACTAATTACAATAGTTAATATAATAATTACCCTATTATATAAATAAACCCATCACCCCCCCACCCCTAAACATCTCGTTCACATACATGAACTGCCAGGCGCTGATTTCAAAACGTCGCCGCTGCGACCACAACCCACCAGAGACCGCTGCAACCTCGCCATTTCTCCCCCTACATCACCCGCAACCCACGCCATAGGTACCTCCCTCGAATTCACCAACGTCGTCACCCTAGAACCCATAACTCAAATTCTGTTCAACCTCCAATTGCTGCCGCTGCCGATAACCATTGGCCATCAAATTTTGGCCGAAGGTGACCCTCAACCCCCTCTACGTTTGTGAAGGCCCAAATTATTGAGATGAGAATAATTTTAATAAAATCAGAAAAAGAAGAAATTTTTCAAAAAAAAAATATATAGTCTGAAAATAAATATTGAGAATGAGTTAAAAAAAATGACTAAGTATGAGTAAGTCTTATATTCATATGTGTGTATATATATATATCTTGAATATAAATAATAAGAAGGAAATGGTATTTCAGAGGGAAGAGGAAATATAACTGAGTGTATATATGGATTATACATTACCATATGTTGTATTTATATACCCAGAAAGAATAAACATAAGGCAATAAAGAAAGGACATCATGGTAATCAAATATATGAATACATTTATATATCAAGAGAAAACAGATAGCTTGAGGTAATAACAAAGGGTTAATTGATAAAAGGATATACAGGTATACATTACAATTTAGCATAAAGAAAATAAAATAATTCAGTAAAGAGAAAATTATTTTCAAGAATTAAGTGATAAGGAGAAAATGGTATATTCTTTGGTAAATTAAAGTGCCTAAAAACTAGTTTAACATTAGTTGTGCATAAGTACAATTTTGAAACAAATCAAGAGTAAACAAATAGGCTGAGATAATAGCTAGGAATGGGAAATAACTCAAGTGTAAAGAAAGGTATTGTAAATTAAAAAAAAAAGTATATAATCCACATGAAAATAATATACAAGTGAATCATGCAAATTACATGCACACAGGGAAAGCAGTGGATAACTGCTTTTACCAGAAATAGAAACCAAGGGAAAATGGCACATTTAGCCATAACAACACACACATAATTCTCTGAGTAATGTAAGGATAAAATGGGTTTTTCCTTTAGTAAAACCATAGTAAAATGATTTAAATCAAGAGAGAAAGCAGAGGTTCTCTCTGAGGGGAAAAAGCAGTAACACATTAGAAAAAAAAGAAGAACTCACACTGTTTGCAAGCTTAGGCAATCTCGGGGAAAAGAAGGGAAAGGTGAGTGATTAATCAATATCATGAGGCTAAGGCATTAAGACCCAAGTTAAGGGCAGCCATTTTATTTTTGTGCTTGATCAATTTGTTTTTCTCTGAATAGATGAATGCTGAGAATGGTTGGTGTTGTGGTTGATGCTTTGATTTGTTTTGTTTGATTGTTTTATAAGAATAATGCCATGATCTCTGATATGGATCCAGTACCTTAAACCATCAGTTTGTAAACATGTTTAGCAAGATAAATACATTTTATTATGAAGTAGGGTAATACTGGAAAATAAGCTAGGCAGTGTGAACAAAGGAGGTACATGCTTATGTCTAGGTTGTTTTAAATTTGAGATGAACAATGCAATAAATTATTTATGTGCTGATTTGTTCAGATCTAAAGCCAAAATGTTTTATGGGTTTTTCACTAAAACCTTACCCTATGTTCACAATAGAATTTAGTATAAGAACTTTTATATGATTCTACTGGATTTGTTTAGAGATCATGACATTCTTGAATATAGGAGATATGCAAGTGATAAAATAAATTTTGAAAGAGACAACTGGAAAAAAAATTGAAATAAAGCATTATTTTCATGAATGAAAGTATGGTCAGTTGAAATCCCTGAGAGAGTCTAACTCTCTCTGATTTATGGAAAAAAAAAGAATGTAAAAGCATTTCAAGAGTTAATAAATCCTTCTGAAATAAGAAATGAGACTGGTCACTAGATTATAAAACTAATCTAGGAGAGAAGCCTTGATCTATTCATCATAAGGAGTATGATGGGTACGTGCATGACTTGTTTAAGTCCTATAGGCCTTTGTGCAGGGGTTAACAGAATTGAGTCCCTTGCAATGCACACATGGTGTTCAATGGCAAAGAAATATGACCAAATTAAATTGATAAATCAAGATTTAGAGCTGAACTATGGAATTAAAATGAGTTAATTCCATAAGAGTATGTGTACATGTATACTGTATTGAATGAATGAATGATTGCTTGTGTACATGAGTGTAGTAGGAGCTTAGATATATATGTATATATATGTGCCTAGTTTACATTATAAATCCAAATTGCATCTAGCATATGAACACTCTGCACAATAACCTAAAAATGACAAGTTAGTATATTTTGATTTCACTCATACCAGCATTTTATTTTTGACCCTATTTGTTGCTTTTTAACACCTGGGGTGTCTCATTTTTATTGAGGCAGCTCTAGATGTTTAAGGAGTTTGGCAGAAATGTTGCAATAATTAAGCCAGGCAAATGTTTTAAGTATTTTCTGGATTGATGTGTGTTTGTTTTTCTGAGAAGAGAACATGTAAGAATTTTAGTATTACATATATATGCATATGTGGGTTTCTGTTTTAAGTAGTTGATTTGCATAGTCTCTGGTGAAGTATGATATAGGAGATCATGCCATGTAATTTGATATGTGATCATGTCACCTTTGGCAATGTCTGATGAATCCTTAAAATGGTAGAGTAGAAATAATCATAGGAAGAAAGGAATATAGCACAATCATTGAATCTTGTAAAGGTTGAGTTGAACCAAAACTGGGCTAACCAGAAATACATGAATATGACTTATTGTAACGACCCGTATTTTTACGGATCGACAAGTTCATCAAAATCTAGAATTTTAGCATTTTTAAGTCATTTCAGATTTTAGGCAGAATTTTGCTAAGTCTTAGGTCGTAAACGACCTAAGTGATAGGTCATGACCGACTTAAGAAGATAGTGGGTTGGTCGTATGTTGGTTTAGGTCGTAGACGACCTGGGAAGGTGGAGCGACCTAAGGGTTAGGTTGTAGGTTAGCTTAGGTCGTGTTGTAAGTTATGTCGTGTGCGACCTAAGGATGAGGTGGTTAGGTCGTGTGGCAGTTTAGGTCGGTTGAGCGACCTAGGAGTTGATAACTTATAGAGTCTAGACGACTTATGGGGTAGGCGACCCGAGTTTTGAGCGACCTAAGAGATAGATTGGTAGCGACCTAAGTAAACCAATAGTTAGCGACCTATAGTAGTTCGCGACCTAAGGGTTAGCGAGTTAACAACCCAGTATTTAGCGACCTAGTGGATAGCTTGTTAGCGTAGTTAGGTCGTTAGGCGACCTAAGGAGTTAGGACGCGTGAGTTGTTTAGGTCGCTGGGTTTTGTCTAGGTGGTAGGTCGCTGATGCACTTAAGTGTTAGGTCGTAACCTCGTTAGGTCGTAGGATGGAGAGCTTTGTTAGGTCGCGAGAAAACACTTATGTGTTAGGTCGCTGAGAAGTTATGTCGTAGCATTGTTAAGTCGCGCAGTGCTTTAGGTCGTTGGTGTGTTAGGTCGCTGAGGCGCTACGATTGTTAGGTCGCGTAAGCGCTTAAGCGTTAGGTCGCTGATGTGTTTAAGTGCTAGGTCGTAGCACTGTTAGGTCGCACCTATGGTTAAGTCGCTGAGTCATAGGTTGTAACCTTGTTAGGTCGTAGGAGGAAGGGTTTTGTTAGGTCGTTGAAGCGCTTGGATGTTAAGTCGTAGGTTGCGGTGGCCTGGGTTGTTAGGTTGAAGAGGCTTTAGGTCGGCGGGGTTTATAGGTCGTAGGTCGTGGATCTATAGGTCGTATACGACCTAACTCCGAGCGACATAGGGGCGGTTTTCAGCTATAAATAGAGGGGGTTGGCTTCATTTTTGGAATCCGGATTTCGAAGCGACGAAGTGCTGCCATTTTGAGAGCTCGACTTCTACACTTCTTCACTTCTTTTCTCCACTCTAATCTAGTGCTTCCTTTCATCCAAATCGAAGATCAAGATTGAAGATTCAAGAGCTTAGATTGAAGATCTTCATCTTTTCAAGAGAGATTTCTTCGTTTGAAGCGGATTCGTGATAGATCAAGCTTGATCCTTCGCTGTCCAGATCTGAAGCGTGTTGATTTGAGGTTGTTTAGGTGATTTGGTGAGTGGTGATTATCTCTCACACGGATCCAAAGGAGTATATCGGATTGTTGGCTTGATTTGGTGTTAAAATAGTGATTTCTATGCATTTTTGTAAACCTAAGTGTAGATCCATGTAGATCCATTGTTCATGATGATTTGACAACCATTTTTGTATATGATTAACCTATGCAAGTTCATTCATCAAGTTGTAGAGATAATCTCATGTTTTCATGCTTGTTAGACTTTCAACTCCTTAATTACGAAATTGCCATTATTGTTATAATTGTCCATTTTGCTTATATTTGAATGCTTGATTGCTTGGATTGATGTTTGATTTGATTGATTGTTATGAACTAGATGATTGATGATTTGATTTAGACCGAAGATGATTTAAAAGCTAAGGGAAAGGCTCTTGAATTGGGAAAGCTGCTCGTGGCATATGTAGCGGGATGATGAAGCTCTTATGCATAGATTTGATGATGTGATGTTGAGATGAGGCTTTGAGAGGATGTAATGAAGCGAGGCATCATGTGATGAAGACTTGGTCTAATCCAGACGGGATCATTCCAAGCACGTTGATAACTCGGTGATATGATTCGAGTTAAGGGTAATGGTTGCTCGAGAGGCACTTGAGCTAGTATGGAAATAGTCGTCGAGGAGGATGACTAGGAGGCTGAGATCTCATAGTTGTTGAAGGTACTAGCATGCTCAAAGCAAGAGTACGTTGGGCATATTAGATAGTCCCTGAAGGCTAATGTTTGATAGTCAAGTACTCTGGGCAGATTAGATAGTCCTAGGCACGGGTCATGATGACGTGCGGGAGCTATGTCTAGAACCGGGGTTTCCATTAGCCCTTGACGGACGGCTGAAAGAATGTGCCGGTCATTCAATTAACGGTGATATCAAGGCAACGATAACAGTGATAGCCAGAGTCATGGATGTTTGGTTATATCGTCATTCGGACTCAAGAGCGGTATTTTCTGGGTGCTTATCTGATTTAGGCCTTGGTACTTGGAAAACATCGCCCTTGACACGAATTATTATCACTCTACTTTAAATTGTATGCTCTGCTATGTTTGCTTCTATTTAGTGTGTGTCTGGGGGCTATCACTTTAGAAAGAGGTTGGAGTGGGAGGGTTGTATTCCTATTCCTTTTTCCTTTGTACTCTTTTGGTATGTTGTTAGTTAGTTTACTGCTCACTAAGACTGTTGTCTGACTCAAGGCTTTATGTTTTAATTCTTATTGCCTTGGGCTGTTTGTCCATTTTTGGGACGGGCAGACTAGGTAGCAGGTGACAGGTGCTGTTCTCTTCTCACGATGCTGATATCGAAGACGAGCTGGAGGGTTGCATATTATCTTCTTATTATATGTACTGGATGTTCCGCTGTTTTGTATTCTCTGAGTGTTATGTAGTGAGGCTTGATGTATTGGCTATTTGGATGCTTGTATTCAACTATTATGAAGTTTTATATGATGGCATTTTATTCTGTAAAGCTTCACTATATATATGTTCTATTGTATTTTGTCCATGCGCTGTGAGTAATACGATAGATTCTGTTGTTTTAATCTACCCTGACAATCGTCCATGGTCGCCTGGCACACTTTACAGCGCACTATCACTAGATTCGGTGCAGGGGTCATGGGCGGTCGTCACACTTATAATTGATATAAGTACATAGTTAACCTGAAATGAAATTTATAACTTTAGTCTGGGCATTTAAATTACAGTAGAAGTTGCATTGCTCTGTGAAGTAGATACATATATATTTTGGTAAAACTTGAAGGTCTCACTGCACCATGCTCACACATTTTATTACCTAAATACAAGACTCAAGTCTGAGTGCATCTGATCATGATCAACCTGAGGCTATTAAAAATGACTTGCAGTCCTGTTTGTAATAGACAAGACCATCACCACACAACTCTTTAGACACTTCCACATGTTGTTTAGAATACTTCAGTTGTTTACTTGATAAGTTCACCTGAGAATTGTGTATTAATTTGGTTTGTAACATAGCTTTAACTATCTTGTCTTCAATCATATGCTAAGTCCTAGATTTGTATATGTGTTTGCATATATACTCTACCTAAATACATTGTTTCCTCTGCTTGAACTTTAATCCAGTTTAACATCTGATCATTCATAGGAACCTTGTTTAACATATAAATCAGAACATGAATACCCTTACCTGACACAAAAATTGTTAGAACATGAATTATGAATCCCGGGCTAATCTGTAATGAGTGAGTTATCTTAAACACCCTGATATGTAGCATAGAATCTAGTAGTGGCAAATTACAAAATCCCAGAATCTGAATATTCTGCTTGTAAAATTCAGAGATCAAATAATCTGAGGAGTAAAACAAGAAGATAAGAAAAATGGAGTTATTTGATTTTATAATCAAGCTTGAGTTTGAAAAAAAATGAATAAACAAAAAAAAAGCTATGTGACACCATATCTCTGGAATATGAGAGATTAGGTGTGATTGAATTTCTTTGTCAATTTAAATTACTCTGATAGACAAAGAGCCAAATATATATCTTCATATATATATATATGAATTAAGTTAATTTTATATACTAATATTTTTATATTGGTAAAATAAGGGATCCTGGAAAAATTAAATTAAGAGGAGTGGTCCATTGAAGCATGTATATATATATACATGTATATATATATATATATAAAACTTAACAGAAAATTCTCTAAAATACTTTAAAAAGAAGTGGGTCACTTCAGTTGGTATCAGAGCTATGTTGTTAAAACATAACATAAATGTATTACCCAATTTTTTTTGTAGGGATAAAATAATAATAATAATAATAATAATAATAATAATAAATATATACAATAATGATAGAAGTAAATATCTGCAGTAGAAATAGATTGCAGAAAATAATTAAATTAGGAATATGACTAACTAGCTATGCAATTGAATAGTGAATCATGGTAGGAAGACCACCAAGTCATGGAGCAGGACCCTCCAATACAATACCAATGGTTAACTTGCAAGATTTGGCGAGGGCATTTAGAGAAGGAGTAGTGCACAGAGAAGAAAATCCTCATGAGGAACTAGCCAAACTATTGAAGACATTCTCAAATTTAGGAGGCAAGGATTTTGAAGGCACTGAGGGAGTTATGGGAGTGCAGACATGGTTGAGAACTTTGGAAAGGATATTTGCAGATATGCAAATTAATGACCAAAGGAAGAGGCAGATAGCTTCAAGGAGACTCAAAGGAGCAGCCTTAGATTGGTGGGAGGTGATCATCACAGGAAGGCCAGAAAATGAGATAACATGGGATCAATTCAAGGAGATGCTTGAGGCAAGGTTTGTTCCAGCAACAGCTAAGGCAACATTGCTTGAGGAATTCATAAGGCTGAGGCAAGGACCAATGAGTGTGACTGAATACACTCAAAAATTTGAGAGTTTGTCCAAGTATGGAACTATGCTCATAGGAGATGAAGAATCAAAGAATTCAAGATTTATCCAAGGATTAAATACAGGTCTAAGTAGAGCAATGTTACCATACAAGGATAAAACATTTGATCAAGTCATAGACCTTGCTCTTTCTTTTGAACAACATGACAATGCAAGGGCAAAATTTAGGAGCATGAGGGATAACAATCAAAAGAAGGGGAAAAATAGAGCACATCCCTATGACAAAAAGAATAGGGATAAGAAAATGGAAGGAGCAACCACTAGGGAAGCTAAGAAAAAAATTACTTGTTATAATTGTGGCAAAGAAGGACACATGAGTAATAAGTGTCAAGCAGCCAAGAAGGCACCATTCAGCTGCTATAACTGTGGGAAGGAAGGTCGTATTAAAAGAAACTGCCCAGAATTCAAAAAGGGAGCAAAGATAGGAGCACTTGAGGGAAAAGCAAAAGCAACTGCAGTGGGAAGTTCTGGAAAATTGGAAGGTATACTTCTAATTAAAGATCACCCCATCTCAGTTATATATGACACTGGAGTAACACATTCACTAATATCCTAAGACATAGTGAATAAATTGACTCTCACATGCTACTTAGTTGATAATCCCTTGTTTATTCAAAGTCCCCTGGGTAGTTCTTGTTTGCTAGGATTAAAATGTCTGGGGTAGAATTAAACATAGGAGGAAATGTGTTTAAATCTGATTTGTTTGTATTGAAATACCCTGGAATAGGAATTATTTTAGGGGTAGATTGGTTGAGCAAATTCAAAGCAATTTTGAATTTGGAAAATTTCACTATTTCTCTGAAAACAGAAAATGGTAAAAATATTATAGTCATGAGTGAAATTGCTAAAATCAATTATTTTAACCAAATATGTAGCATGACTGAGAAAGAAGTAGAGCTGGAAGACATAAAAATTATAAATGAATACCCAGATGTCTTTGGTGAAGTCATAGGTGTTCCAGAAAATAGGCAAGTAGAATTTCAAATAAGGCTAATCCCAGGAGCAAGTCCAATCATCAAGAAACCTACTAGGATGGGTCCTAAAGAATTAGTGGAGTTGAAACATCAGTTGGAAGAACTGGAGCAGAAAGGCTTCATAAGGCCTAGTAGTTCAAACTGGGGTTCTCCAGTTGTATTTGTGAAGAAGCATGATGGTACTTTGAGAATGTGCATTGATTACAGGGAATTAAACAAATTCACCATTAAAAACAAATACCCACTCCCCAGAATTGATGATCTATTTGATCAATTGAATGGAGCAAAGATCTTCTCAAGGGTAGATTTAGCTTCTGGGTTTCATCAGATGAAGGTAGAGGAAGAAAGTGTGACGACCCGACTTTTTCTCCACAGAAAGTCGTATCATCTTGAAGAAAGAAAGGGATAGAAAAGAGAAAAGATAGAGAAGAAGAACGAAACAATAACAGAATCTCAACAGCAAAACGAATAAAATATATTAATAACATAAGATATTACATAGTATCATATACATCAGAGTTATACAGCTTATACATCACAAACTAGACAGTTATAAACATCTGTCTAGACATTACAAATCAAGTACATACAAAACACTATCACAGAGATCAACACAGAGGAACACTATATCTACGAACGTTGAAGCCTCCTTCTCCATTGCTCCTCCAGAAAACTCGTCAAAGCTAACCTGAATTCCTTGGCTACTCGTAAAAATTTGAGCACCCAAGAGTTTAATAAAACAGAAAATAAACACTTGGGTCAGACATGGGTCTGGTGTGAGTAAACGATTAAAGTTGCTTAACTTCAAAACCTTTTGAAAACAAAGGTATCACGTAAGACTTCCCACACATAAACATGGAAAAGTTTTTACCTTACTCTAACCAAAACATTTGATAGGAAATCCGGTTTATTATAATAGGTCTAGGATTTCAAGTAAATAAAAAATAGCTGAAATTGTTACATTATTAAATTCCAGCATACTAGCCACAAAGTGGGTTATACAATCAAGTCCGATGGTACTTATTGGAGATTGGATTCCATACAATGGCAGGGCTACTGGGGTACCGCCCGTCATAGTACGTGGCCTAGATCAACGTACCGAGGATCACTCCCGACCCTCTGCAACACAAAGCCGGAACCGTCCCTTACTGGATAGTACCGAACAAGACAACCCCGTAGTTGTCGCGAATCAACTGCCCACTAAGCCGAATAAAAAGAAGGGACCTCTAGACAGGGGAAATCTTGTCCTACTTGAGCGCGACTCACTTAGCCTTGCTGCACCTCCCCTGTTTTAGCCATTCCCGGTTGATGAGGCTTGAGGCTACGATTACCTTTTAATAGAACATATCTATCTTAGAATGCTCATCGCCCTCCTGACGATGTTCTGAAAGCATTCAATCCATACAAGTTCGTTCCGGGTTCGAACGAAACCGAAGGCACTATCTCGTTACACTCGTTTTGGAATCACCCTCAGAGTTAACGACCATAGCCCTTGCACTCTAAATCTTCATCTCGAATCTGAAAGTACTATATCCGTTAACTCATTTTGGAATCACCCTCAGAGTTATAACGGTACATAGTTCTTACACCTCGAGTCTTCACTTCACTTGAGATTCACGACCTATCATTAATTTGGATCGATGTGGTATTCGGATATCCAAATCTGGAAACCCGATCCCGGTCTCATCGAAATCCAAAACGTATCTTTTAAGGCCAAGTTGTTTTAAAGTTAAAACAATTCAATTCAATTATCTATATACACAGATAGATAATTCACAATATCACAATAGATAATCAACATTATTATCACAAACAGATAATTCATATCATCATCACTATGCAACCAATACATCCATATCAAATAGTATCAATTATCTCATATCTGAGATCTCAACTATTCAAGACAATCAATATCATCCATTCATATATAAGCAATGATCTATTAATCATACTATAATTAATTTAAAATGAATTAAATTAATTACTTCATCTCTAATTAATTTAAAATAAATTAAATTAGTTACCTTATTCTATAAATCCTGCTTACTTAATCATTATTAATTACAATTTAATTAATTAATCATCCTCTAGTTATTTATTTTAATTAATCATCCTTGATTAATTATCTTTTAATTACATTCAAGTAATTAGCCTTAAATTAATTTCACACATTAATTATCCTTAATCAAATATAGTAATTAACCTTTAATTACTTCATTAATTAATTAACTATAATTAATTACATTAATCTTTAAATTAATTACATTAATTAATTACTCTATAATTACTTATTATTGATTAATTAATCTTAATTAATCAAACTTTAATTACATCATTAATTATATTAATTAATGATCCTTAATTACTACTTTAATTATTTATTATATTTAAATTAATTACATTAAGTAATTAATCTTTAATCAAACCATATTTATTAATCACTCTTGATTAACCACATTCAGTAATTAACTATCTTTAATTACTTTATTTAATAAATTAATTACTCCTTAATTAATCCCTTGATTAATTTCAAAAAGTAATTAAATCCAAATTACTTCCATAAATATACTTAACCATTTCCATAATTGATTATCCTTAATTAATTGAATTAATTATTAAAAATTAATCACATTAATTAATTATTTAATAATCTCTCAGGTTAATGATCTTAATTAACTATTATCAATTCTTTAATTACTTCTCTTAAGTAATTAAACTTAGATTAATCATTATTAATTAGAATTTAATTTATCTTTAATAATCATTTAATTAATCACTAATTATTTAATTAATTAAGTGCTTAACTGTAACTTAATTAATCCTTTATTACTTGATTAATTAATTACTAATCATTAATTTAAATCTAACCTTATTTAATTAATGATTCTTAAATTACAAATTAATTATTCTAAGAATAATTAATCTTAAACCTTAAGTTTAAACCCTTAATTACTTTAAGTAATTATCCATTTCATTAATTTATAAAATAAGTTAATTATCCATTTAATTACCCTAATACTTAAATGAATAACAAAATGTTAAATTTTAACTTTAAGATAAAACTTTTTCTTATCTATGGTTAAATTTATCATTCACAAATTTATTTGAAACATTCATTTCCAAATTTAATTTTCATTTTATGTTCAAGTTTAAAATGAAACTTAATTTATCTTTAACAAAATTTAAATCAATTTAAAACATTTAAATTTACATGATAAAGAATACTTTTTATTATAAAAGAATTTTTTCCTCAAAAGCTTTAAACAAATTTCTTTTTAAATTCAAACATTTAAAATATAACTTAACATTAAAACATTTAAATTTAAAAACACTTTATTTAAATCCATTCTTTACATTTTCAAACTCCATTTTACAATCAATCTCTTAAATACACTTAATTTCTTAACACTTTTAAGTTATTAAAACAATTTGAATTTAAAAACTTAATTTATTTCCAAACTAAGATTCAAATTAAACTTGATTCTATTTTTAAACTTAGATTTAAACTTAAATTTAAATCTCCTTTACAATTTAAAAAATCCAGTTTTAGATTTTTAAAACAAATTAGATTTCCCCTTTAACCCAGAATTTTGACCCGAGCCTTACTTAAATTTGCTCCGAGAAAAATCCTACCTTGCTTCGAGCCAAGACTCGAATTACTCGAGATAAACTCGAGTATACTATTTCCTAAACAAACATCTCCAGGCACAAAACAATGCACACCGTACATATGCACTGGTGCTCCGATCAACTTCAGCCAACCTCGCCGATCGTCCCCCATCAGCAAATAGCGACACGTCTCCCCACGATCATCAGATCGTCATACAGAGGCTCGAAATCAAATCGAGACTTCAAACTCGAACCTGGAAACAACAACAGGCATCACCATCAAAGCCTGTCAACGTCTCCTTCTCGAAGCTCCGACCGCTGTTACTTCTGAAACTCTGGCCACGTTCTCGTCAACCCACCATCTACCATCACCAGAAACTTCATTGCACTCGATCCACTGAGTAAGTCGAACCAATCCAAAATATTCCTCCCAGACAAACTAGGGCTACAGAACAAAATCTTCCATCGCCATCTCCACGGTGATCTACCAACACTTCTACCATTTTTCTCCAAATCTCTGACCACTCATCTTCCTCCAGAAAGATACACGAACTTCCAGACCAACGAGCTTCTCAGAAATCACCAATTTTCCATTTCCTGGTCAAACCCGAACTACTCATACATCCCACCATTAAAATTTATGATTTCAGTTTTAAAAATCATGTTTTAAGATGAGAATTCAGTTTACATTCCTGAATTTAAAATTTAAGATGTTTGAATTTTTGACTTATATTAAATTTGCTCAGTTTTTCTTGATTCCCAAAGATATTATCTATTTATTTTAACTTAAATAATTTTTAAACTTTAATCTATGATAAAGCAAACAATTTTTTTTTTAAATACTAAATCCTAATAATGACTAGATCAAGAGACAAAACATTTTAGATCAAATCCTAAATTTTGAAACTGGGAACAGAAGTGTTCAGGCATACATTCATTACTCATCTAAATATTCACTACTATACACACACAAACATATTTGGCTTCAGATAAAAATCATGCAACCTTATTTCATATACTTAAAAATTTTAAAGGTGATGTTACTCACTGTTATTTATAAACTTTCAAATATTTAAAAACAACAGAGCATATATACAGGCATTCAATACTAACACATACACATGCATCCATTTCAATCCAGATTTTTAGACAAACAACATGATTTTCATTCATATATCAAAATGAAATCCAGATTTTTAAACTGTTTTTAAAAATATAGTTTACTCACCGATTTTGAAATGAAGAGCAGAGCCTTCCATTTTGATTTTGACAAAGCTTGGAACTTTAAAGATTAAGTTGCTGGAATATATGTTTCTTTGATTTAAAAACTTGCATGCTTGCTGAAAACTTGAGTTGCTGGAGCTTTAACTGATTTTAAACATGCATGTTGGCTTGATTTTTAGATAAATAAAATACAGTCTGGTTTCTTTTCGAAAATGATTTGCAGTCTTTGGTTTGATTTTTGAAAATGAGATTTACAGGTTGTTGAATTTTGATTTCTGGTTTGAGAAGTTCTGATATCAGATTTTGTTTAGAGAATTGGTTTAAGTTTCTTAGCTTTTGATTTAGGAAGATAGAAAAAAAAATAGAAAAGAAAGAGCAATAAATATATATATAGGCTGAAAATGTGATTTTAACAAAAATAAAAGAAAAATCAAATTTAAAAATGCCACTTGTTAAAACACTTAACATTTGTCATATTGTAATGTTAATCAATTAACACTTGTCACTAATAACACTAAATGTGTTAACACTTGTTATTTAAGTAATTTTATTTATAATTAAGTGTTAATAAAAGCTTTTAACTTAATTAATTAGTTTTTAATACTTAGTTATATTTATATATATAACTTTAAATAATAAAAACAATTATATATATAAACACAATACATATATTTATTATTTGAAAATAACACATTTGACAATTTTATATAATTTATAAAAGAGATTATAAATTACTTATTATTTAAATGAATTAATGTTTCATATTTTAATTTTAAACTTTCATAGCTAATTTACAAATCATATAAAATAAATAATGTTAAACAAATCATTTTTCTAATCTTATTTAAAATCTAAATTAAAGATATTTTTTTAACTAATAATATTTACCTTAAGTATTTAAAACCATATAGTTACTTACAAAATATCTTTGAAAAGTTTAATTTTAAATAAATCATAATTTCTCAATTTACCAAAGATATTAGCATTAAAAAAAACATTATTTATTTATTTATAAAATTCAAACCAAAGATTTCTAATTACAATATATACAAATATATATACATTATAAATAGAAAACATTTTATTTAGCTTTTAAAAGATAAAATTCACTAATTAAATATTTATTAAAGAAGATTATTACATCAATTCAAATTTATTAACAAAATTATCAAATCAATTAAATTTTTATATACAGATTATTTAATTGATATTACCCAAAATTCCGGGATATCACAGAAAGTATTAAGTATACTGCCTTCAACACAAGGTATGGATTATATGAATTTTTGGTGATGCCTTTTGGATTGACAAATGCACCATCATATTTTGTAGTTTTAATGAATAGGACATTTAGAGATTTTCTAGACAAATTTGTGGTTGTCTTTATTGATGACATATTAGTGTATTCAAAATCAGAAGGAGAGCATGCAAAACACTTGCATCTGGTTTTGTCTAGACTGAGGGCACATGATTTAAAGGCCAAATTCTCTAAATGTACATTTTGGCAGAATGAAGTAAATTTTTTGGGGCACATTGTATCACAACAAGGGGTTAGTGTAGACCCAAATAAGGTGATGGTAGTGCAATCTTGGAGTAGACCCAAATCAGTGACTGAGGTGAGATCATTGTTGGGAATGGAAGGCTACTATAGAAGGTTTATAAAAGACTTTGCAAGAATAGCTATCCCATTGACCAAGCTAACTAAAAAGGAGCAACCATATGTGTGGACAGAGAAGTGTGAATAAGCTTTTTCATCACTAAAGAAGGCACTGGTGGAAGCTCCAGTCTTACAGGTTCCAGAGGGTAATGAAGAGTTAGTGGTTTACACAGATGCTAGTGGATCTGGGTTAGGGGCAGTGCTTATGCAACATGGTAGAGTCATAGCATATGCATCAAGGCAACTCAAGCCAAATGAAACTAGGTATGCTACACATGAGTTAGAACTAGCTGCTGTAGTATATGCATTGAAACTATGGAGACATTACTTATTAGGTGCTAAGTTTGAATTGTTTACAGATCACAAGTCACTTAAATATTTGTTTTCCCAGAAAGACTTGAACATGAGGCAACATAGGTGGGTAGAATTTCTAGCTGTCTATGATCTTGATATATTATACACCCCAGGAAAAGCTAATAAAGTGGCAGATGCATTGAGTAGGCATCAAGCAAAAGTGGCAAGCTTAATGATGAGTGAATTCAAGGATTTGACAATCCTCAGTGAAGTAGAAATAAAAGTAGAAAGTAGAGTAGCAGATAAGGCACACAGTGATATGATTGAATATGGTAAACTAAGCCTAATTTCCTTAAGGTCAACTCTGGTTGATAAAATAGGACAAATGCAGGATCAAGACACAAATTTAAAAGAGAAGAAAGATATGATGTCACAAGGCATGACAGTAGAGAATTATGAAGTAGATGATATGTAACAGCCCAAATTTTAGAAATATTTTATTCTTTATTTATAACTCTGGGGTTTTATTTTTCAAAAATTTGACTGTCTAAATTTAATTATAAATAATCACCCAAGATTTTTATTAGTGTGAAAATTATAAAATTCTTATTTTGGTTAAAACTTTACATTTATTGAAGTTATAAATCTTTAAATTTTTAATTTTTAATCTTTTGGTTTAATTTAATATATTCGTAACAACGTTTATTTCACCTTTTGTTCTTTAAAAAATGATTTTATACTTTTAAAATATAATATTTTATATTTTACTTATATACATTTTTGAAATAAATTTCTTAGTAAATGTATAAACAAATCATATTTTTATATAAGTAATAAATTTCCAAAACTTTGTGTATAAATAAACTGTTTAATTACGCGTTTAAAAGGCACGTTATTTGATGGAATAAATAATGTATATATACATACAAGAAAACGTATAAAATTTAAATCCGTTATTTTCATTTTATTTTTATTTTTTTTGGACAAAAATCACTGCGTCTGTTGTACGCATTCTAATTTTATTCACTTTCCTTTTACTCTCCTGATTTAATAGGAACGTTATTTACAAATTTTATAACCGTTCACATTTTTAATTTCTTGCCATTGTTCCCATCAACGCGAGCTTTAAATTTTAAACGCATTCAATATTGTTTAAAAATCTTATTCCAAAATCTAATCTTAGCAGACCGTTTCTTCTGCTTTAATTTCGAAACCCATTTTCTTAAAATTTGTTAAAAATCTAGTAACCGTGTATAACAAGAAAAATCAGTGCTCAATCAAAATCGTGGCCATTTTTTTAAAATCAATATCTTATTTCTTGCTTATAATTGCTCATAAAAAATCAAAGCTAGTTTAATTTCCTTTCCGTTTCAAAGCAAGTTGATTTATTGCCTTTCTTTCTTCTCCTTAAATCACGCTACCTCTCTGATCAAACCTATATAACTCACGCAAATATTCATTTCTCAACAAAATTTTATTTTTCTAACCTTTCCTTTCCTACGCTCCGTGTTTCCACTTCTTTCTTTATGACCATTCATTATATATATACACTACAGCTGGAAAGCTATAAACGTATAAACTTAGATACGTTTTGTATTTATTAAAAATTTAAAGCTTACCTTTAACTGTGACTTTTCTCTTTCCTTCCGTTCAAATTTAAACGCGCATCAATCAATTGCTTTAATAAATATTGCAGAATCAATGCACCGACGTTATCAATTTAATTTTATGGTGGTACGTTTCTTTACGTTTCCTACCGTTTAAATTATAAATAATTTGCTTTTATGGGTCAGCTGAATCAAAGCAACGTGACCGTTGCTATTTACTTCTTTTATTAATTGCTACAATTATTTTCACCAAATCAAGGGTTGACCGTTACAATCACTTTTATTTATTTATTCACTTAAAATTTGGTTTCCTATTCATTTTCTTCCGTTATATTTGCTTGAAAACATGCGGTTCATCCCTATTTATTTTCGGTTTCACTTCTCTTTTCTCTAGATCTGTCCGTTCCCCTCCCAACTTTTCTTTGATGAAAAAAAAGCAAACTGAAGCATGCGGCTGTCACCATTATTTGCATCCGCCACTTCACCTTTCCTCCAAACCTCCTCATCAAATGAAACCCATCACCTCCCCTTCCAGTTGCTTCTGTTTGATCAGTGAGGTATGGGCGTGTAAGCATATATATGTTTTGATTTATATTCGTAATTATATGTTTTTTTTTGTTTTTTTTGTTTTGTTAGTTGTGATATACATACTATTTATATAAGTATTGAATACTATTTTTTTCAAAAGTTTATTTTCATAACATGACAATGTATATTTATATATAGTTTCTATTTGATCTTCCTCACAGCTTATAAGTCATGTTAATATTTTGAATTATGTATGCGACATTTTGAAGGGAACATACTATAAAATAAGTATCTTTCATTTTTAGTAAGAATATATATATATATATATTGTGTTTTATATTTTAATATGGGTCAGCTTCTATTTGTTGATATCAGGTTTCCTATAATATGGTTATTCGCTTATGTAAGTCATATATTTGTTTTGTTACAGACTATATAAAATACTTTAATATATGTATATTATGCAGTTTGTTACCATATGGGTTTCTATGTGGTACTGACTTATTTAGTTGATGATTGTATATATTTTGTTACAGTATTATATTTATACTATTTTGGATTTAAGATGATTTTATAAATACTCTACTTTATAAATTATTTTAATACACATATATAATTTGGAAATTTATATAGGTTGAATATAATATGTTATTGAATGTAAAAATATGGATGGATTTAAATTATATATATATAACATTTAATATATATATATAAAAAAGTTTTCTTTTAGGTATTCATATTTAAACATTTATTTTATCTGTTTGAGAATATATATATACTAGTTATATAAGTTTAGTATAAAGGTGTTAGTATATATATTATTTTAAGTGTATGTTGATTTTTTAAAAAAAATGTAAGCTTGATTTATTTATTTATTTACATGTTTGAAAAACATGTAAACTAAATTTGTGATGTTTGAACTTAGAATATAAATTTCATATGTGTATATATAGTTATAGTTGGTTATAAAAGTTCGCTTATACCATTTACCTTCATCATTCCGATCTGATCCGTTTCATCAATTCGAGCCAATCAGCTTTGACCGTTGAATTCATGCCAATTTTGCTTTGCCTGGATTTGAAATTTAATTTCAGTGTCTGTATCAGTGTGCGTATCCGTGTCTCCTTCTATATTCTCTAGCCTCGAAAGGTGAGCAATCACTCACGATTAATGTTCTTATATTTATTAAATTTGATTTCAATTGAAACGACAATTGAAATATGTTGTTGTAGTTATTTAAATGGTTATATATGCTATTATCTGTAATTGTTCACCTGTGGGATATGACACCATATCCTGTTGTTTATATTATATTGTTATTAATGATATATGCCTGTTGTTATATTTTATATTATCTGTTATCACTCTGCAAATTCCCTGTTAGTATAGAATTCACCATGGGTTGAAATGATACAGACCCGAACGGACTTTAGAATAGGAGAAAATCGTTATGGGTTGAAATGATAGACCCAAGCGATTTTCATTTGAATTGAATTTGGGATTACGGGTCGAAACGATATCTATCCGTATGTATTTAAATTACGGATTGAAATGATAAACATCCGTATCAATTGACCCTAGATAGGAAATTATATACAGACACCGTTGGTCCATATATAAATATTTTTGAAAATAAATTCTATGGTTTTGGAAAGAAATATATGGTTTTAATAAAAGTTGATTCTTAAATTATTATATATAAATGGTAATGATATATTTAGATGGAATAATGATATTTAATTTAATTAAGATGGATTTAATACATATAATATGTTTAAGTATAAAATTTATATTTCAAAATAGATTTTGGTAATAATTTGATTAAGTTAAGGTTGGAAAGATATTTTGAATTTAGTTGAAATTGTATTTATTAAAGAATTTTATTTAATTAAACCGATTTGAAACTTATTGAAATGGAGATTTAAGATATGATTTATAACTCGGGTTTAATTTAAATTATTTAATGAATATTTCTTGTCTAAATAAATTTAAGGAAATATTTAGTAAAAATGAAATTTAAGGGTAGTTAAATGATATTGAATTTATTAAGTGAATATTCCCTGATTAAGTAGTAATGAAGTTAAATCAAGGGCTATATGGAACTGTTAAATTTAACTTTGAAAATTTTGAATATTAAAGACTTGAAATATATTAAAAATTTAAATGGTCTATTGATAACTGAATTGAATTGATGAATTGAGCTTTGAATAAATTTGAATTTGGAATTTGAGTTAATTTGAATCAATTTGTGAGACTTGAGGAAATTATAAACACTTTACTTTATAAATTATTAATCTATATATATATATATACTATTTTGGAAAATAGATATTTTTGAAATGAAAATGATATTTTGGTTTTGAAGTATAAATAATTTGAAATGACCACAGTGTTATTGTGTATATTTCTACCTTGTAGATAGTTCCGCAGATCCTTAGAGGATGGTTATCCCGAACATCCTTTAAGTTACTTGTATTTCAGTTGATATTTCACTTGAGTTGGATTTATTGATATAAGAATGTTAATCCTGACTCGAGTGTTTTGTGTTTTGCTTTACGCTCGGGTCAGACCGAGTGATACAGCATTTGACACTCACCCTTGGAGTTTGGAGCTTCCTTTGGAGATCCAACTATCGCCTCAGCTTTCAGCTCTTCTAGTTGATTTGTTCAGAGAAGTCGTCTGTTGAAATGGAGACTTCACTACATTTGAGATATTCTGTTGTATTTTATTTCTAACTCTGATGTTTATATAGTAGCTTCATGAACTACTATTTTATCTATTCTGCTGCGTATTATTGTATTACTCTGTGTCTATGATTCTGTGATTGATTTATTTACTGTATATGCTGATTTTTTCCAAATTTAAATTAACAATCTATTTTTTTTGAATTATTCAAGTCTGACATGTGTGGATTTATTGTCGATTTGAATGGTCCAAAATAGTGGGTCGTTACAGTTGGTATTAGAGCTTTGGCTCTAAGCAAAACTTATCATATATAGTAAATTTATTTACAGAATCACTTTCGTTCGAGTTTGAATCTCTTCCTTTTGACTCGATTTCCTTTGAACTTTGGAACGTTCCTTGCGATTCCAAAATTCATTCTTGTCTCTCCCTATTTGTATTCTTTTGATTCTGGAGTATCCCATAACTGCACTTCGAATGATCTCTATAAGAATAGGATCCCACCAATCTTTGAATGATTTGTGAAGGGGTGAAACTCCTTCACAATTGGCATTGATCCACCGGAGATTCCTATATCTTTGGTTTAGAGGCCGCTATCTCTTGCGATCGAATGTTGATTTTTCTTGGAATTCTGCATCGATCTGGTTCCTGAAGTCACGGTTGACCCAGTTAAGGTCGTCCGCGATTTATATAAGTACATTCATCTTCTATTTTGAAATCTAATTATCTCATCTTCGTTCGAGCTTATCTTCGAATCATAATTCTATTTGATTAAGAGTTCCTCTAATTTGAATCTCTATCTTTGTTTGAAATCCATTCTTAAATCATCTTTTGAAAATTCGGGTTTGTTTGTATTTTGAATTTGTTTTATATATAGAAATTATTATTTTGACAAGTATGATTATATTATATATATATAAAAGTGAAATGTTTTCGATAATGATTATATTTAAAATGAGAATTTGAAGTTTGAAAGGATTTGAAATTTTGAAAGTTATATAAGAATTTGATTTATCTAAAAATGATTTATAACTGAAGGATTTTAAATTTGAAATTCGAGAATTGAACTCCGGTATTTTGAAATTTGTTTTAAGATTTTGAAATATATAATAATAATATGATTTAAAAGTATTTTCCGAATAAGAAATGTTTCAAATGATTTTAATGAGTTTCGAATGTTCGAAAGAAGTTTAAGAAAAAAAGAAGTCCAGAACTCACTTATGTCGCTGGAAAATAATTTCGGTGATGAGTGCATGCATCATCGACATTGATTTTCGAGTTTCATAGTGGGGGAGAGGCTACTTTAGTAGCATTGCTACACGAGTGATTTTGCGAAACCAATTTTGATTTCAAAATTTTGAAGTATGATTTGATATTCGAAAGATATATATAAATGTATTTGAAACGATTTGAAATGAGCCGGTGTTCAGTCCTCGAGTTTTGGATTTGATATAACCCTATCTATTAAAATTGATTTAATGATTTGTTGCTGATTTCCAACTCTTGAATTTGAAAATGATTTCTTCAACTATTTTGAAGGTTCGAGCACTTCCAAATCAAGGTTAACTTTTCAAAGCTAAGAAATTTTGAAAAAGTATAAAGTATATAAGTTTGG
Source organism: Allium fistulosum (assembly GCA_030737815.1). NCBI lineage: Eukaryota > Viridiplantae > Streptophyta > Magnoliopsida > Asparagales > Amaryllidaceae > Allium > Allium fistulosum. The sequence continues at coordinate 1,138,820,882 of CM060902.1, read as the reverse complement.
TATGTATGTTAAAGTATGTAGTAATATGGTTTAAATAAGTTGAAACTGTTTTGTTAAGTAAATGAATAAGGCAATTTTTTCTAATATGAAATTTAGATTTGAAATGTTTTGAAAAGAATTTGGTCTTCAAAATATTTTGAATAAAATTTAGTTTAAATGTTTTAACTTAGTAACATGTTTATGAACTATATATTTAACAAGTTGGAATAAATATATAAGTTGTACGTATGCTGTTTTATTCACATAATTAATTTGATCCAAGTTTGAGTACAGAAGTTCGAGGTGAATTACACCATTTCGTGTTAGGATTTTTCATTCGATTCATGATGGCGAATATTTGATATGGATTTTGGGCTAAATTCTAGAATTCTCTATCATAGTATATGGCTATGCAAGGAGACTGATGGCTTCTAGTCGAGAAACCATATTGAAATCCGCATTAGGGAAGTCGAATGGACAATACTAGTTCGAAAGCGAACTTGTGTGATCGAGCGAGCGATCAAATGTGATTTTGCGAAATGATGACATATGTACATCTTATATTCTAATATCATCGATATATTTTGACGCTGAAATTGAAAGCTGTCGGGTTAGAATATCTTTGCTTACTAAAAGAGAATTTCCAATTTAAAATTACAAAGATATATAACCCATAAAAGCAAAGGTATTCAATCCCATATGGCTCTTCATACAGCAAAATTTATTTTGTAAAATTTTGATTCTTATATAAGATGGACTTTATGTAAATATAAGATGATTTTGGAAAAGAATTGTTTGACTTAAATTATATTGATTTGGAAATTTGGATTTATTTTTCTAAATTTATTATTTTGGAAACATTGGAACTGAAGATATTTGATTTGGAAGAATAATTTGGTGAAAGCATATATGATTTTGAAAATTATATTGATATTGAAACAAATTGAAATTTGAGAACCTTATGTTACTAAATACTTGATTTGGGAGTTATCGAACTTATATAAAATTTGGTTTGTATAAGTATGATGTTGATTCGAAAACTATGGATTTGAAAAGGTACTCAATTTGAAAAGTGAAATCTTATATAATTGAAGTCTATATAAGTGTGATTTGATATACTATTGATTTTGGAAAGTATTTGATTTGAAAATGAAATCTTATATATAATGGACTTTATATAAGTATGATATTTGAAAGTGATTTGAAAAGGTACTATATGATACATATTTTTGAAGTAAAGATATGGAAAGTGCCTTCTGCTTGATATCCGCTTTGTGGCCACATTGTGGATTCATTCTATCGATATTCTCTGATTTTTGGTTTTCTGGATATGATACTCGAGTTTCCATCGAATTCCATGGCGTTACCCATGGTCTTACGAGCGTGGATGCATAGCGCAACTGCCTAGCTGAGATGGCCTAGGGATACGGATTGTTTCCTGGGGGATCCAGGCGTAACCATTGTGTATCATGCATCTATGTAGGTCGCATTAGTAGCGAAACTGCCTGGCTGAGATGGCCTGGGGGTACGGATTGTTTCCTGGGGGATCCAGGCGTAACCATTGTGTATCCTGCATTCTACTAGTCATCATGGCGTAACTCGCAGGGCTGAGAAAGCTTACGGATATAGATTGTTTCCTGGGGGATCCAGGCGTAACCATTGTGTACCTACGAACCATGGTTAGACAAAGGTTTTGTTTGTTTTTTTTGTTTGGATTGTACTTTCCATATCTGTTTTTAAAAAGTTTTTCCAGTATTTTCACTAGGTGTTGAAACAAGTCTACTAAGTACCTGGAGAATTCTAGCTTTGCACCTGATCAACGCACTGCCAAAGTCTGCAGGAACGAGGATAAACTTGTTAAAACATCGAGTTATAAAAGTATTTTCGAAAGAAAATTTGTTTCGTTATAAAGGTATTTTATTATAAAAGTATTTCCAACAAAGAAATTCTATATTAATATTTGAAATTGAAATTCTTATGGTTTGAATTAATTGTTCATGCCCGATACTATTCTTTTGAATCTACCTTATCTGCTCAGTTTAGTTATTCACCTTGATTCTATTTTACAAATCTACCTTCCTTCCTTGTTGGATATATCCTTTTTAAATATTGCTTATTTGTATACTACATTGTTTAATAGAAAATTTTAGTGTTATAAATATTTTGAAGTTATTAATTTAATAAAACATGTTTAAATAAAATGATTATTGATGTATCTATAATGTTGAAAGTATCTTAAGATAAAAAAAATTCAAATGAGTTTGGGAAAAATATTGAAGTATTAAAGAAAATTGATTTCCAAGTGAAGTTTTCAAATGAATATTTCAAGTAAAATTTACTATTTATCTTGTCTTTCAATCTATTTTCTTTCTGGTTGTTTTAATTCTCCTACCTTCTTCCTTTTTGGGGACGAAAAGTTTTGAGTGGGGGAGAGTGTAACAGCCCAAATTTTAGCAATATTTTATTCTTTATTTATAACTCTGGGGTTTTATTTTTCGAAAATTTGACTATCTAAATTTAATTATAAATAATCACCCAAGATTTTTATTAGTGTGAAAATTATAAAATTCTTATTTTGGTTAAAACTTTACATTTATTGAAGTTATAAATCTTTAAATTTTTAATTTTTAATCATTTGGTTTAATTTAATATATTCGTAACAACGTTTATTTCACCTTTTTTTCTTTAAAAAAAATGATTTTATACTTTTAAAATATAATATTTTATATTTTACTTATATACATTTTTGAAATAAATTTATTAGTAAATGAAATCATATTTTTATATAAGTAATAAATTTCCAAAACTTTATGTATAAATAAACTGTTTAATTACGCGTTTAAAAGGCGCGTTATTTGATGGAATAAATAATGTATATATACATACAAGAAAACGTATAAAATTTAAATCCGTTATTTTCATTTTATTTTTATTTTTTTTGGACAAAAATCACTGCGTCTGTTGTATGCATTCCAATTTTATTCACTTTCCTTTTACTCTCCTGATTTAAAAGGAACGTTATTTACAAATTTTATAACCGTTCACATTTTTAATTTCTTGCCATTGTTCCCATCAACGCGAGCTTTAAATTTTAAACGCATTCAATATTGTTTAAAAATCTTATTCCAAAATCTAATCTTAGCAGACCGTTTCTTCTGCTTTAATTTTGAAACCCATTTGCTTAAAATTTGTTAAAAATCTAGTAACCGTGTATAACAAGAAAAATCAGTGCTCAATCAAAATCGTGGCCTTTTTTTTAAAATAAATATCTTATTTCTTGCCTATAATTGCTCATAAAAAATCAACGCTAGTTTAATTTCCTTTCCGTTTCAAAGCAAGTTGATTTATTGCCGTTCTTTCTTCTCCTTAAATCACGCTACCCCTCTGATCAAACCTATATAACTCACGCAAATATTCATTTCTCAACAAAATTTTATTTTTCTAACCTTTCCTTTCCTACACTCCCTGTTTCCACTTCTTTCTTTATGACCATTCATTATATATATACACTACAGCTGGAAAGTTATAAACATATAAACTTAGATACGTTTTGTATTTATTAAAAAAATTTAAAGCTTACCTTTAATTGTGAATTTTCTCTTTCCTTCCGTTCAAATTTAAACGCGCATCAATCAATTGCTTTAATAAATATTGTAGAATCAATGCACAAATGTTATCAATTTCATTTTATGGTGGTACGTTTCCTACGTTTAAATTATAAATAATTTGCTTTTATGGGTCAGCTGAATCAAAGCAACGTGACCGTTGCTATTTATTTCTTTTATTAATTGCTACAATTATTTTCACCAAATCAAGGGTTGACCGTTACAATCACTTTTATTTATTTATTCACTTAAAATTTGGTTGCCTATTCATTTTCTTCCGTTATATTTGCTTGAAAACATGCGGTTCATCGCTATTTATTTTCGCTTTCACTTCTCTTTTCTCTAGATCTATCCGTTCCCCTCCCTACTTTTCTTTGATGAAAAAAAGCAAACTGAAGCATGCGGCTGTCACCATTATTTACATCCGCCACTTCACCTTTCTTCCAAACCTCCTCATCAAATGAAACCCATCACCTCCCCTTCCGGTTGCTTCTGTTTGATCAGTGAGGTATGGGCGTGTAAGCATAGATATGTTTTGATTTATATTCGTAATTATATGTTTTTTTTTGTTTTGTTAGTTGTGATATACATACTATTTATATAAGTCTTGAATACTATTTTTTTTCAAAAGTTTATTTTCATAACATGACAATGTATATTTATATATAGTTTCTATTTGATCTTCCTCACAGCTTATAAGTCATGTTAATATTTTGAATTATGTATGCGACATTTTGAAGGGAACATAGTATAAAATAAGTATCTTTCATTTTTAATAAGAATATATATATATATATATATATATATTTTGTGTTTTATATTTTAATATGGGTCAGCTTCTATTTGTTGATATCAGGTTTCCTATAATATGGTTATTCACTTATGTAAGTCATATCTTTGTTTTGTTACAGACTATATAAAATACTTTAATATATGTATATTATGCGGTTTGTTACCATATGGGTTTCTATGTGGTACTGACTTATTTAGTTGATGATTGTATATATTTTGTTACAGTATTATATTATACTATTTTGGATTTAAGATGATTTTATAAATACTCTACTTTATAAATTATTTTAATACACATATATAATTTGGAAATTTATATAGGTTGAATATAATATGTTATTGAATGTAAAAATATGGATGGATTTAAATTATATATATATAACATTTAATATATATATATATATATATATATAGAAATAGTTATATATAAAAAAGTTTCTTTTAGGTATTCATATTTAAACATTTATTTTATCTGTTTGAGAATATATATACTAGTTATATAAGTTTAGTATAAAGGTGTTAGTATATATATATATATATTATTTTAAGTGTATGTTGATTTTTTTAAAAAATGTAAGCTTGATTTATTTATTTATTTATATGTTTGAAAAACATGTAAATTAAATTTGTGATGTTTGAACTTAGAATATAAATTTCATATGTGTATATATAGTTATAGGTGGTTATAAAAGTTCGCTTATACCATTTACCTTCATTGTTCCAGTTCTGATCTGATCCGTTTCATCAATTCGAGCCAATCAGCTTTGATCGTTGAATTCGTGCCGATTTTGCTTTGCTTGGATTTGAAATTTAATTTCAGTGTCTGTATCAGTGTGCGTATCCGTGTCTCCTTCTATATTCTCTAGCCTCTAACGGTGAGCAATTACTCACGATTAATGTTCTTATATTTATTAAATTTGATTTCAAGAAACGACAATTGAAATATACTGTTGTAGTTATTTAAATGGTTATATATGCTATTATCTGTAACTGTTCACCTGTGGGATATGACACCATATCCTGTTGTTTATATTATATTGTTATTGATGATATATGCCTGTTGTTGTATTTTATATTATCTGTTATCATTCTGCAAAGTTCCTTGTTAGTATAGAATTCACCATGGGTTGAAATGATACAGACCCGAACGGACTTTAGAATAGGAGAAAATTGTTATGGGTTGAAATGATAGACCCAAGCGATTTTCATTTGACTTGAATTTGAGATTATGGGTCGAAATGATATCTATCCGTATGTATTTAAATTACGGATTGAAATGATAAACATCCGTATCAATTGACCCTAGATAGGAAATTATATACAAACACCGTTGGTCCATATATAAATATTTTTGAAAATAAATTCTATGGTTTTGGAAAGAAATATATGGTTTTAATAGAAGTTGATTCTTAAATTATTATATATAAATGGTAATGATATATTTAGATGGAATAATGATATTTAATTTAATTAAGATGGATTTAATACATATAACATGTTTAAGTATAAAATTTATATTTCAAAACAGATTTTGGTAATAATTTGAATAAGTTAAGGTTGGAAAGATATTTTGAATTTAGTTGAAATTGTATTCATTAAAGAATTTTATTTAATTAAACCGATTTGAAACTTATTGAAATGGAGATTTAAGATATGATTTATAACTCGGGTTTAATTTAAATTATTAAATGAATATTTCTTGTCTAAATAAATTTAAGGAAATATTTAGTAAAAATGAAATTTAAGGGTAGTTAAATGATATTGAATTTATTAAGTGAGTATTCCCTGATAAAGTAGTAATGAAGTTAAATAAAGAGCTATATGGAACTGTTAAATTTAACTTTGAAAATATTGAATATTAAAGCCTTGAAATATATTAAAAATTTAAATAGTCTATTGATAACTGAATTGAATTGATGAATTGAGCTTTGAATAAATTTGAAATTGGAATTTGAGTTAATTTGAATCGATTTGTGAGACTTGAGGAAATTATAAACACTTTACTTTATAAATTATTAATCTATATATATATATACTATTTTGGAAAATAGATTTTTTTGAAATGAAAATGATATTTTGGTTTTGAAGTATAAATAATTTGAAATGACCACAGTGTTATAGTGTATATTTCTACCTTGTAGATAGTTCCGCAGATCCTTAGAGGATGGTTATCCCGAACGTCCTTTAAGTTACTTGTATTTTAGTTGATATTTCACTTGAGTTGGATTTATTGATATAAGAATGTTAATCCTGACTCAAGTGTTTTGTGTTTTGCTTTACGCTCAGTTCAGACCGAGTGATATAGCATTTGAGACTCACCCTTGGAGTTTTGAGCTTCCTTTGGAGATCCAACTATCGCCTCAGCTTTTAGCTCTTCTAGTTGATTTGTTCAGAGAAGTCGTCTGTTGAAATGGAGACTTCACTACATTTGAGATATTCTGTTGTATTTTATTTCTAACTCTGATGTTTATATAGTAGCTTCATGAACTACTATTTTATCTATTCCGCTGCGTATTATTGTATTACTCTGTGTCTATGATTCTGTGATTGATTTATTTACTGTATATGCTGAGTTTTGCCAAATTTAAATTAACAATCTATTTTTTTGAATTATTCAAGTCTGACATGTGTGGATTTATTGTCGATTTGAATGGTCCAATATAGTGGGTCGTTACATGATAAAGGATACTTAAGGAAAAAGGGGAAGCTTTGTCTACCAAATGTAGAGGAACTGAAGCAAGAAGTCATGGATGAGCATCACAAAAAAAATACACTATCCATCCAGGTGGTACAAAAATGTACCATGATCTCAAGAGAAATTACTGGTGGCCAGGAATGAAAGGAGCAGTGGCAAGATATGTGGAAAATTGCTTGACATGCCAACAAGTTAAGGCAGATTATCAAAGACCCTCAGGTTTACTGCAACCTTTGGAAGTGCCTACTTGGAAATGGGAAAGTATATCAATGGATTTTGTGGATGGTTTGCCAAGAACAAGGAGAGGCAATGATAGTATTTGGGTAGTGGTTGATAGACTTACAAAACATCACACTTCATCCCAATAAGTTCAAACAGAAATGCTCACAAGCTAGCTCAATTATTTGTGAAGGAGATAGTGAGATTACATGGCATCCCTAAGACTATCATTAGTGATAGAGATACTTTGTTTACTTCAAGGTTTTGGAGTAGCGTTCAAGAAGCTATGGGGACAGAACTAAGCCTAAGCACAGCCTACCACCCACAAACAGATGGGCAAACTGAGATTGTTAATAAAGTTTTAGAAGATTTGCTGAGAGCATGCATACTTGATTTTAGAGGCAACTGGGAGGATCATATTTATTTAGCTGAGTTTGCTTATAATAATAGCTACCAGTCCACCATATGAATGGCTCCATTTGAGGCTTTGTATGGAAAGCCTTGTTTATCTCCTGCATGTTGGATGGAAGCTGGTGAAAGGGTGTTGCTTGGACCAGACCATGTAAAAGAAACTTCTGCAAGAATTGAACTAGTGAGGCAAAGAATGAGAGTAGCTAAAGAGAGACAGAAAGCCTATGCAGATAAAAGGAGAAGGCCGGTAGAATTTGAGGTGGGAGACTATGTGTTTCTCAAAGTTTCACCAATGAGGAAAATATTGAGATTTGGCAAAGCAGGGAAACTGTCACCAAGGTATATAGGACCATATGAAATTGTTCAAAGAATAGGGACTTTAGCTTATAGGTTGAAGTTACCAGAGGAATTGAGCAAAATACATGATGTATTTCATGTATCCCAATTGAGAAAATGGGTGCATGATAAAGAGTCAATTCTTGAATCACCTACACATGTTGAAATCCAAGAAAATCTGGTTTATAAAAAGGAACCAGTGGGCATTGTGGCTAGAGAAGAAAAGAAACTGAGAAATAAAATAATTAAACTAGTTAAAATCCAATGGAGTTTGGATGGAAATGATTGCACTTGGGAGGCTAAAGAGAGGATAAAGGATAAATATCCTAATATGTTTTCTGCTTGAAGGTATGTTCAAAAATTATGATGAAACCTTAAAATTATTTAGGTATGTTTGATTGATTTAGGATGAATGAGTTTCTGAAATTTCATTCAATTGAAATTATGCTTTGTATACATTTGGATGGAAATGTATGAGAGAACAATTGTGGGACACAATTCCTTTTAGGAGGAGAGTATGTGAAGACCCAAATTATTGAGATGAGAATAATTTTAATAAAATCAGAAAAAGAAGAAATTTTTCAAAAAAAAAATATATAGTCTGAAAATAAATATTGAGAATGAGTTAAAAAAATGACTAAGTATGAGTAAGTCTTATATTCATATGTGTATATATATATCTTGAATATAAATAATAAGAAGGAAATGGTATTTCAGAGGGAAGAGGAAATATAACTGAGTGTATATATGGATTATACATTACCATATGTTGTATTTATATACCCAGAAAGAATAAACATAAGGCAATAAAGAAAGGACATCATGGTAATCAAATATATGAATACATTTATATATCAAGAGAAAACAGATAGCTTGAGATAATAACAAAGGGTTAATTGATAAAAGGATATGCAGGTATACATTACAATTTAGCATAAAGAAAATAAAATAATTCAGTAAAGAGAAAATTGTTTTCAACAATTAAGTGATAAGGAGAAAATGGTATATTCTTTGGTAAATTAAAGTGCCTAAAAACTAGTTTAACATTAGTTGTGCATAAGTACAATTTTGAAACAAATCAAGAGTAAACAAATAGGCTGAGATAATAGCTAGGAATGGGAAATAACTCAGGTGTAACGAAAGGTATTGTAAATTAAAAAATGAAAGAAAGTATATAAGCCACATGCAAATAATATACAAGTGAATCATGCAAATTGCATGCACACAGGGAAAGCAGTGGATAACTGCTTTTACTAGAAATAGAAACCAAGGGAAAATGGCACATTTAGCCATAACAACACACACATAATTCTCTGAGTAATGTAAGGATAAAATGGGTTTTTCCTTTAGTAAAACCCTAGTAAAATGATTTTAATCAAGAGAGAAAGCAGAGGTTCTCTCTGAGGGGAAAAAGCAGTAACACATTAAAAAAAAAGAGAAGAACTCACACTGTTTGCAAGCTTAGGAAATCTCGGGGAAAAGAAGGGGAAGGTGAGTGATTAATCAATCTCATGAGGCTAAGGCATTAAGACCCAAGTTAAGGGCAGCCATTTTATTTTTGTGCTTGATCAATTTGATTTTCTCTGAATATATGAATGCTGAGAATGGTTGGTGTTTTGGTTGATGCTTTGATTTGTTTTATTTGATTGTTTTATAAGAATAATGCCATGATCTCTGATATGGATCCAGTACCTTAAACCATTAGTTTGTAAACATGTTTAGCAAGATAAATACATTTTCTTATGAAGTATGGTAATACTGGAAAATAAGCTAGGCAGTGTGAACAAAGGAGGTACATGCTTATGTCTAGGTTGTTTTAAATTTGAGATGAACAATATAATAAATTATTTATGTGCTGATTTGTTCAGATCTAAAGCCAAAATGTTTTATGGGTTTTTCACTAAAACCTTACCCTATGTTCACAATAGAATTTAGTATAAGAACTTTTATATGATTCTACTGGATTTGTTTAGAGATCATGACATTCTTGAATATAGGAGATATGCAAGTGATAAAATAAATTTTGAAAGAGACAATTGGAAAAAAAATGAAATAAAGCATTATTTTCATGAATGAAAGTATGGTCAGTTGAAATCCCTGAGAGTGTCGAACTCTCTCTGATTTATGGAAAAAAAAAGAATGTAAAAGCATTTCAAGAGTTAATAAATCCTTCTGAAATAAGAAATGAGGCTGGTCACTAGATTATAAAACTAATCTAGGAGAGAAGCCTTGATCTATTCATCATAAGGAGTATGATGGGTATGTGCATGACTTGTTTAAGTCCTATAGGCCTTTGTGCAGGGGTTAACAGAATTGAGTCCCTTGCAATGCACACATGGTGTTCAATGGCAAAGAAATATGACCAAATTAAATTGATAAATCAAGATTTAGAGCTGAACTATGGAATTAAAATGAGTTAATTCCATACGAGTATGTGTACATGTATACTTTATTGAATGAATGAATGATTGCTTGTGTACATGAGTGTAGTAGGAGCTTAGATATATATGTATATATATATGCCCAGTTTACATTATAAATCCAAATTGCATCTAGCATATGAACACTCTTCACAATAACCTAAAAATGACAAGTTAGTATATTTTGATTTCACTCATACCAGAATTTTCTTTCTGACCCTATTTGTTGCTTTGTAACACCTGGGGTGTCTCATTTTTATTGAGGCAGCTCTAGATGTTGCTGCAGGAAAGGAAGCATAAGAAACTTGTATGCATGGACAATTCAAGATTTACTTGCATTTAGGATGTTTAAGGAGTTTGGCAGAAATGTTGTAATAATTAGGCCAGGCAAATGTTTTAAGTATTTTATGGATTGATGTGTGTTTGTTTTTCTGAGAAGAGAACATGTAAGAATTTTAGTATTACATATATATGCATATGTGGGTTTCTGTTTTAAGTAGCTGATTTGCATAGTCCTGGTGAAGTATGATATAGGAGATCATGCCATGTAATTTGATATGTGATCATGTCTCCTTTGGCAATGTCTGATGAATCCTTAAAATGGTAGAGTAGAAATAATCATAGGAAGAAAGGAATATAGCACAATCATTGAATCTTGTAAAGGTTGAGTTGAACCAAAACTGGGCTAACCAGAAATACATGAATATGACTTATAATTGATATAAGTACATAGTTAACCTGAAATGAAATTTATAACTTTAGTCTGGGCATTTAAATTACAGTAGAAGTTGCATTGCTCTGTGAAGTAGATACATATATATTTTGGTAAAACTTGAAGGTCTCACTGCACCATGCTCACACATTTTATTACCTAAATACAAGACTCAAGTCTGAGTGCATCTGATCATGATCAACCTGAGGCTATTAAAAATGACTTGCAGTCCTGTTTGTAATAGACAAGACCATCACCACACAACTCTTTAGACACTTCCACATGTTGTTTAGAATACTTCAGTTGTTTACTTGATAAGTTCACCTGAGAATTGTGTATTAATTTGGTTTGTAACATAGCTTTAACTATCTTGTCTTCAATCATATGCTAAGTCCTAGATTTGTATATGTGTTTGCAAATATACTCTGCCTAAATACATTGTTTCCTCTGCTTGAACTTTAATCCAGTTTAACATCTGATCATTCATAGGAACCTTGTTTAACATATAAATCAGAACATGAATACCCTTACCTGACACAAAAATTGTTAGAACATGAATTATGAATCCCGGGCTAATCTGTAATGAGTGAGTTATCTTAAACACCCTGATATGTAGCATAGAATCTAGTAGTGGCAAATTACAAAATCCCAGAATCTGAATATTCTGCTTGTAAAATTCAGAGATCAAATAATCTGAGGAGTAAAACAAGAAGATAAGAAAAATGGAGTTATTTGATTTTATAATCAAGCTTGAGTTTGAAAAAAAATGAATAAACAAAAAAAAGCTATGTGACATTGTAACGCCCCACTCTGAGACCCACTGTAACAAAGAGTATTACGGGAGTAATACTGTCTGTTAAAGCGGAGAATAGAGTATAGTGGAAGCGACCATTTGTAATCAAGCTATAACTATCTACTGAATACGTTGAAAGGTGGAATCTATTTAAATTTTTCTCAATCAGGTGGTTCGACATATTCGGTAAATACTTATAACGAAATTACAAATGGCTAAAGATCTATCAGGACAAAGCATAATAACATAATGAAATAGCATCACAGAACAGAATCACATAACAGATATAAAATCCCAGGACAATACATCATCAATATAGATCCAAATACTATAAGTGGGTACAAAGCCACTGCTCACACATGTGAGTCAAAAATATGCACATATCAAAGTCTGAATAATAATAGAGTAGCGGAATAGTGGACAAATAAAAGCGCTATCTATCAGCATAGCAGATAATGTCCAAGCGGAAGCACTGAAGCTAAGTCCAGAGACCTAACCTGAAACAACTCGGTCTGACCCGAGCGAAAGCACTCGGGTCAGGCTAGCTAAACAATCAGTAATAACTGAGATATATAATAATGTGGTACATAAATAAAACAGTACTTATCCAAAGAGAAGTATATTATGAACCACATGAATATAATGACGATCCCTAATCATCAATAAACAATAAAAATCTCCAAAGAGAAATCAACACCAAAGTGTAGAATAAATAAAATCGCCTCATATCATCGGCGTAGCCAAAGCTATAAAAAGATGCCCATGGGCAATAATCCCAAGAGTGACCAGAGTCTGTAATCAATGCCCAAGCAAAGATCGATGCTCCAAAGAGCAATGGGAATATACTAAAAAGTCAATGAAATCCAACACTGAAAAGCAGTGTCCAGAGACACTGTAAATCCACAAGGTAATCGCACTTACATCGTATGGTTCCATAGAACCAACACCGAATGGCGGTACTGGAATGGATATAAAAATCATCAAATAATACCAATATTGCACGTGCACCGACCAGAGTCGTTGTTGCCAAGTACTGTAGAGTTGTGATCGATCACTCGCACAGATGCGGAACGCGCGAGACGACAAGATCCTTCCCAGAAGGATAAAGGCCCAGAGGCGCATGCCGAAAAACTAAACTGCTCCATAGAGCAGGTGTCCAGAGACGGTTGCCCAGAGGCGTGGTGACCCAGAGGTCCAGTACTGGCCGCCCAGAGGCTAATGTGTCACTAACTTCTTGGAGAGGAACCCGTAAAGTGTTAACAATGAGTCCCATACCCCACGTTCGCACTAATCGGTTTACTAACCAATAGCAAGCTCACACTCCAAACAATAAAAAGTCCACCTCGTATCATCGGTAAACTAGACCCAAAGGTCAAAACGATCAATCGAATAGGTCGGGGATTAACCGGAAAGGAAATACACACGGTTCCATAGGCCGGAGATTTCCTAACCGTTTAAGCACCTTTCCACTTCGCTCGACGTGCTAAAAAGTGAGTGTGAGATTTTTATTATAGAAAATAATGGTGCGAAACGGATTTATAATTGATTTTGAAATCACTTTAAAACGGCTTTTGAAAACTCTCCTATTATGGAGTAATTAATTTAATAATTAAAAATAATATTATATAATAATTTCTAAAGCCATTTAGGAGTGAAAAATCCTTTGAAAATAATTCATAAAACCCGTGTACGAAATCTAGAGACAAATCTCAAAGAAATCAATAAAACCAGAAAATCACTGAAAATATTCTAAGTGTTGGAAAATAGTCCAAAAGTGACGCGAACCCAAGTTCGGAAAATTATTCGGACTAGCAAACTGAATCCGAATGGCATGAAAATTGGTAGACATATAGTCCAAATCCCTGATCCAAACTGCAAAAAGAATCGGGAAATTCCGACGTGAAACGAAGAAACGGCGTCGCCTCAAAGTCGGACAAAAATCATAAAACTTTACTGTGTCAAAACAGTGTAAAGGTCCCACTTCGACGACATGGTCGAAGGGTCACATGAACTCAGATCTTGATGAAAATTTGCAGGAGCGTAGTAAAGTACATATATTACAAGTACCTTATGTGCACACCCCAAAATGAAAGCAAATATGATCAAAGAGCTATGATTCACATGTTACATAATAAAACATGTGTTACTAACTGATTACCAAAATCAAAAGATGATTAAACACATATTAGAAGAGGTTTTTAGCAATATACCTCTCTTGAAAGCAACAAAGACTATTATAGCATCAACCCAAGTTAGCAAAAGATGATTAGGAGGCTATAAGATAAAAAAAAAACATGTGTTACCAAATACATTTCAGAAATGAGAAAGATATAAAAATGGATTTGAGGTGGGTATTTGCATTACCTTTGCATAGAATGACTTGCATAAGCTAAAACTAGAAGGAGATGAAGATAGAGGCCATTTTTGTTATGAAAGCTTTAGGAAATGATTAGGGTTGAATGAATGAGGTTATGAGAGTATGAGATAATTTATAGAGGAGGTTTAGGGTGGGTTATTGGGTTAGGTTTTGTAACCCAATAAGAAGAGAGTTATTTACATGTTTCCAAAAATTAGTCTAAGTGTTCATATATGTTTATAAAACTCATTTTTTTCTTATCCAAACCCATTTTAAAATCTCTCCTCAAATATTTAACTTTCCAAAAATAACATTTTATCCTCATTTTAAAATCCCATATTTCCCATTTAATTAAACTAGCCTTTTCAAATAATAAATTTTATTATTCCAAATCCTTTTATGCTTCATTAAAATAAATAAAAAACCTAACTTTTATTTATTAATTGGTAATGCAAATCCCGGGTTGCTATAGACACCATATCTCTGGAATATGAGAGATTAGGTGTGATTGAATTTCTTTGTCAATTTAAATTACTCTGATAGACAAAGAGCCATATATATATCTTCATATATATATGAATTAAGTTAATTTTATATACTAATATTTTTATATTGGTAGAATAAGGGATCCTGGAAAAATTAAATTAAGAGGAGTGGTCCATTGAAGCATGTATATATATATATACATGTATATATAAAAAAAACTTAACAGAAAATTCTCTAAAATACTTTAAAAAGAAGTGGGTCACTTCAACGTTTCACTAGTTGAAGGCTTCGCCCCAAAACCCCTTGAGTGGCTGTAAAACGTCAAAACCCAAATTTGTTGTTCATCTCCAATCGTGGCTACCACACGCTGATTTACCCCCCCATCCAACCATCAATTTGATTCATCTAGACATCGGCAACAAGTTTCTAGTTGACGACTTTCCCCAACGACGCTCGGATGGGCACCGTTCAATGAGGATCGTTGGATGAGGCTTATTTGAATTTGAAAATAAATAAAAAAAGAAAACAACCATTCTCTGATTTTTGAAACCTGACTTATAGGAGGGGGAATGTGGGTTTGAATAGCTAGAGGCATGGTTAGGCGTACGAGGTAGTATGGGTAGGGTATGGTTATATATATATATATATGTATGTATGTATGTATGTATGTTTATAATTTTCAATTTAAAATATCGAATTACAAAACGTCCGAAAATTTCAAACTCCAAACGAGGCGTGCCACCTAGAATTCTATATGTTACACCCCTATTTCGAACATAGTGGAACTTGTTTCGAGACCTAATTCGACAGTATGCAAAAGATAACTTTTCAAACCCAATTATTATATTAATTTTTGAAATTAATTTATACGCGTTTCGATCTCACACGGCCAAACGACATGTCCAATCGCCATGAAATTCGTTATCATACAATAATACACTATTATGGATCCAATGAAATTGGTTTTGTCAAAATCTGAGACAGTGTCCCTGAAGGCTATTTTTACATGTTAATTAAAACAAATTAATTTAAAACCAAATTAATCACTTTTCAATTTAATTAAAAGTTTTATTATCTTCATTCTTATTAAATAGAATTTAAATAAGCTTTGAAATCATTTTTATCCAACTTAAAACCCATGATTCAATTATTTAAACAATTTCAATTATTAAATTTAATAATCTAATAATAAAATAAATCGCTATATTTGAAATTCAAGTTATTTAACTTAAAAATTAACTTTTTAATATTTAAAATAAATTAAATATTTCAAATTGAAATGATAAAATTCTGAGTCATTGCATTCTTCCTCCCTTAAAAAGAATTTCGTCCCAGAAATTACCAAGGTAAGAAAAATGCCCAAACCCATACTTTTCAAAACCAATTAGTTGAAAAAGATTACCAAATCCTTTTAAGCCTTTAACTTTTCCCAAAAATCAACTCGTTGAAACTTTGTTATTACTTTTACTAAATTTCCAAATTCATTCATGGATTCCAACTAATATCATTCCAAGTTATAACATAAACACCAAATTATAGTTATCAAAATTTCCTTCAAATTTTTTTAACACCATAAATTTATGGAAAATTCCACCAGCGTCTCCTTTGCGCGGCTAGATCAGAAAACTACAAATCATCACCACGGGCCCAAACCAACAAAAGAAAACAAAGGCTAAGTGGCTCAATCATAAAACCATCAAACCAAACAACAGTATAAACATGTACCTTTTTGTCGGGAAACGAAATTTTACTTATGAAACCAAAGGCATTAAACTAGCTTTTGCTTTTATATACCTGCATCTTATTTACCAATGATATCCAATCATATAGTTCACAATCGTATTATTCTGTATTTTCAATTGTCAACATTTGCTTTACTAAAGCCCATATGATGTACATCTATCATCCATACACAATATCAAATTTGATCGTTCGCTTGATCACACAATTTCATTTTTGAACTAGTATCATTCTCACGACCACTCTAGTGCAGATTCGGATCTGGTTCCTTGATTGGAAACCGCCATTCTTCTTGCATAGCCATATACTATGACAGAGAATTTTCTAATCAATCAAAAATCTATATCCAGTGCCTTCCATCGAGAATCGAGTGAAAAATCCTAACTCGGATCGATGTAAATCATCTTGAAATCATGTACTCGAATCTGGATCAAACCGTTATGCGAATAAAATAATATATGTACAACTTACGTATCTATTTCAATTGATTCCTTACCTATACCAAACTCTTTTTGTTCACATTCATGAAACTCTCATTCACTTTATTTACATTTAGTTGACCTACATTCAATTATTCACATTGCTTTATTATCATCCATTTATTTCTTATTATATTTTTTTTTGAAAACCCAAGAGAACCCGGCAGGCCGGTAAACTCCTGAGGAGGGTATAGTAAAGCCGTCCGCTGATCCAAGCCCCCATACCCCCGGGTATATTTCTTATTATATTCTTCCAATACTAATATCACTTATGAACCATTCCATAAAATTTTATGTTTAACAATGTTTTACTCCATATTTAATTCATTTATGAATTATTTCATAAATTTTTACTTAAGTTTATAAATATTTTATACAACACTTCTCATGTTTAATTCACTTATAACTTAAGTTCAATTTGTTTCTATCAAACAACATTTTAAACCATATTCACTTCATTTTATGACTCAAATTGAATTGCACTTTATAATTAGTTCACCTTCTTTCGAAAGCCAAGTTGTGATTTATTTAACTTATTTCATCCACTCTACTTATCTTAAGTTATATTTTATTTCAAAATTTATTTTCTTTAACTTAAGTTAGATTTCATTTATAATTCAAATTTATATTTTCTTTTCCTAACATTCAAATTCAACAAATCTAAAATTCGTTTTCAGTTTAATATTCCTCAAATCTATAAGTTATACAAACTTATTTACTTAAAATTTCATGAAATTTATTTGACTTAAGTTTATTTACATAATATATTTACAATTCAGGGTTATATAATCACTTTATAACTTAAGTGTATATTCATTTCATTAATTTTTTTTCAAATCCCAATCAATTTCATTTCAAAAATATTATTGCTTTTAACCTAACTTAGGTTGAATTCCTTTTCAAAATTCATTTTGTTTAACTTGTCATAAGTTAAATTCCATTCCAAAGTCCAATCTAAAATTTAATTTTCTTAACATTCATATCCTACAAATTAAAAAATTATTTTTAACTTATCCATTTCAAATTCATAAATTGTAAACTTATTTCTTATCTATATCATCTTCAAAGTTCAAAAACTTATTATCTTATGTTTCTCAAAACATTTAGATAGAAATATTCATGATTTTAAACACCCGGTTTTATTTCAAATCATTTTGAAATCTTATATATACATAACTCCTTTATGTAACAAATTACACCTCTAGCATCTAAAACAAATTTCTTTTATCAAAACAAACTTTAATGGTAGCAATTCCTCACTTAGAAACTCGAAAATGAACGCCGATAATGCTGCAGTCATCACCAGAATTATTTTCCAGCGACCGTATTGAGTTCAGTGCTTTCTAACCTCTTCTAAATCAATTTTAAAAATATTTCTACTCAAAATACTTTCCAAATAATATTATTATTATTTTCAAATACTTAGAAATACCATTTCCAAAATCGGCGGAATTTAAATTCTCAAATCCTCGACTTTTAAACCCTTTTTATTTACAAATCATATTTATAATTTACTTACGGAATTTCATTTCCTTTCCATTTATAAATCATATTTATATAATTTCGCTTTGGTTATATAAAATCATATTTTAATTTTTAATCTTTGTTTACATTATAGTAATAAAACCTTTTGTTAGAATACAAACACAAACAACAAATGATAATAATCAAATATGATCATTCTATAACAACCAAACACACCATATATACTATAATAACTTCTAAAAAATTATTTCTTTATATATAAAATATAATCAAGGTAAAGTTATTCATTTACCCAATTCCAAAAAATACTATGTCGAATTGCTCTGTTCAAGTGTTTAGATAACCTTATCAATAACGTTAATTACTCATATTGACCAGAATCCATAAGCCACTCAATAGATCAACCAACATAATATAAAATATTTTTATATCACTAACAAATACACACTTATATATATACAAAGTCAAACTAATTCTAGGGTTCTACTGACCTTATCTAATGAGTTACCCCACCAAAGTCAAGGTTCTTGCTTAACCTTCAACTCTGATACCAAGTGTGATGATCCGCTTTTCCATACAATTTAAGCCTATAATAAACCACATGTCCAACCGAAATCGAATGAAAAGATGGATAGTCATGGGGAAAGAAAGAAGAAAGAAGAAGAGAAGAGAAACTAAAAACAACACAGAATCTCACAATCGCAGCGGAACAATATATAATATACTATCAATGATCTTTACAAAAGAGAAACTATTATATACATATATCCATTAGAGTACAACAACAATCACAATCATCAGCTTGGACAGTTATAACATCCTATCCTCACAATTGCTGATAGTTTCAATAACAAAGCATCCGAAAATAAACATATATGAGAATAGTACTTGAAGAGCTTCAACTCGTCTCCTAAGCTCCAATATATCCAAAATAATCTATAGATATGCTCGGTCTGGCCCGAGCATTATAATAAAATAACACCCGAGTCAGTCTGGAAAACCAGCGTGAGAAAAACTCACCCAACTGGATTTTAAAGTTTTAAAAAACCTTTGAAAATCAAAAGTATCTCGTAACACCACGCCGCACATAAACCCGAACGAGTTTTTATCTTACAATAACCAAAACCTTTCATATGAAATCCTATGATATTATAATTGTGTCTAATATAAAAATACTTATTAATCATAGCTGAAATTGTTATGTTAATTAAATTCCAGCATACTAGGTTCTACAATCAAAAGCCAAAGGTTCGTAGTGGATAATGGATTCCAACTATGAAAGGGTAAGGGTCTACCCACCGAATCCGTACACCTCTAGATCAATATACGGGAGGCTACAACACGTTGCACCTCTACTACTCAGGACCGACACTACCCCCATCTCGAGTAGCACTGAATATGTTACCCAATTGTTGCAATCAACAACCACACAATAAGATCTCGAAGCATACATGAATATCGCTCTAGATTTGGGATGATCATACCCTACTTAGGTGGGATCCACTTAGCCATGCCTCATGTCCCTACTTTATTCATTTCCTGGCTGTGAGGCTCGAAGAGGCCACGCTCTTACCATTTTCTCCTAGCAAACCATCTTGGAATGCTAATATTGCCCTCTAAGCAACCTGTAACGACCCGAATTTTGTCACATTAATTAAAGATATTTAAATTATTTTAAATATTCAAATATAGATTATTTTTCATAGATAATCAAGTTTTAAGTGATAGATAATAATAATGAACTTATTTTGGAAAAATGTTCAAAAAAATATTTCTTTCGGAAAGAAATACTAATAAAATGGCTGTCGATAAACAGCTCTATAATCGTAAAACGTCGCGGACGGAGCTAGATACATACACTTATTTTTATAATTGAACAAAAATATGAAATAAAATGATTTACTGTTTATTTGTAAACTAAATTTATATATGACATCATCAATGATGCCCTTATATTTAATAATTGATTTATTAAATTAACTTGAGATTTAAATGATTTAATAATTATTTTAATTATTTAAATAATGGTTTTAAATAATAATAATTCATTTTAATAATTTATGAAGTAATAATGAATGATTTATAATGGTTTTATAAAGTTATAAAAGTAATTTGAAAATTATAATGAAAAATCAATATCGGTTTATTGGTATAATAACACTTTTTGTAAACAACGGTTTAATATTTATTTATATGATTTTATAATTCAAATATGATAATTTTAGTTCGTTTAAAATGTTAAGAAATTTATTTTCAAATTTTGTTTACATTTATATGTAATTTAAAATATAAGTGAAAATGTTATCGGAAATCGATTTTTCGATTTTCAACAGTTTAACGAACGGAAGTTGTTCGAAGTCGTTGCAACATGTTTATATGTCTGATGCACATTTATAACACATACATGCATGCACTAACACATACATACATACATACATACATATATATATATATATATGTATACATACATAATACAGGCATATATATATATATATGTATGGATGTATACGTTACACTTCAAATATCTAAGATATTTTTAAGTTTTCTTCTCACTTAAGCTTTCACAAAGCCAGCTAAGGACAATCACATGGACACCACACATGGGGTGATGATGGAAGGGTATAGGCAGCCATGTGAAGTGATGGATGGTGAAAGGAGCACATGGGTGATGGAGGAAGAGCGAAGTGAGTTGGGATATTTTCCAAATCTTGCATATAAATACCCACCCATTTTTCCTCTTTTCATTCCTCTATAACTCTCTGAAAAACTAATGGAATGTTGTAATTCTTTTTTCCAAACCATTAAAAATTTCAGTGGCTACAACTTTATAGTTGACAACTTCTTCTCATTCTAAGATTAGACATGCTCAAAACCCACTTCTTTCCATTGCATTTTCGGGCCTAGAATTTTAGTTTCGAGAATGCCCTCTCTTCTTTTTATCATATCTTCCTCATAACAAAATAAAATTGAGTGTTTCATTTAATTAAATTGTAGAGAAAAGAATTTGCAAGAACTTTTCTTTTCACCACTTTTCATAATTATTTGAGTAACACGTCCAAAATTCATTTAGAAGTTGACCAATTTTCGGGTATGATTTTTGTAAATCCGGGAATGCCTCTTCTTCATTTGACCATATCTCATTCAAAACTTACCCAAATTGGATGACTCTTTTTCTGAAACCATATAGAAAAGAATTTCCCACAACTTTAGTGTTGAATACATTTCAAATTCAGAGAGTAGAATGTCCAAAAATCCATGAGAAAATGACCTATTTTTAGGTCTAATTTTTGGTAAATTCAATAAGAATCCAAAGTCCTACACCTCATTCCCCATGCTTGGCCAAGCACCACTTTTGGCATGGAATGGTCGAGCACACTAAGAGGCAAGGTGTTGGGGTTCGTGAGCTCGGACCGCGAGTTAGTGAAGCTATAGCCTTTTTTCGACAGAAAATCAATGTGAGAACTCTAACTTTAAACCATTATAAGTAGTTATAAATGTTTAACATAACTATTTGGATGCTAATGATATTTGGATGTTGGGTTGATGAACGTTTGAAAAAATAATTAGCAGCATATAACAAAAAGTGAGAAAACTCCTAAACTATAGTTATATATATGTTATTGGATGATATATATGTTTGGATATGATTGTTGATGATGGTTGTTTAACATAGTTGTTGAATATATATATATATATATATATATATATATATATATATATATATATATGCAAGTCAAGTTAAAACATGTCGACAAGCACAAAGGAAATCACATTCCATTATTGAATGAAATGATGTATATGGAATGTTTAAACCTCTTGGAAATGGTTTAATATGATTTGGAAATTGTTTGCACAAAAATGGGCAAACACCTCCAAGTCGTATGATTTAGTTGATTTTATGTTGTTTTTAGTGATCTGGATGATTTATGCAAATATGTAAAAAGCAGGGACTAAACTGTAAAAGACACACAGATTTATAGTGGTTCAGCCAGAATGTGCCTACGTCCACTTTATATATTATTTCTCCTTTCTTGTTCAGATTACAAGTATATGAAAGTTGTTTGAAAATTCTACCCGTGCTTGAGCTCTCAAACTTGTCCCCCATTGTTGTACCCCTGCCCCTCTATTTATAGAGTGAGGCTGGGGGTAGGGGTCTTGGATGTATATAGCTGCTGGTGGGCCTGGGCTGATGCAATCAGGCCTGGCAAAGTTGGTCCGGAATGCCTTGATCCGGTGGAGCTTGGTCTGGTGGGACTTGGTCCGGCGGTGAGTGATTCGGCGATGGTTGGTTGGAGTTTGGTTCGGTGGGACTTGGCTTTGGTTCGGTAGTGCTGTCCTGGAGTTGGTTCGGTGGGACTTGGCTTTGGTTCGGCAGTGCTGTCTTGGAGTTGGTTCGGCAGGGATTGGCTTTGGTTCGGCAGTGCTGCCTTGGAGTTGGTTCGGTGGGACTTGGCTTTGGTTCGGCAGTGCTGTCTTGGAGTTGGTTCGGCAGGGATTGGCTTTGGTTCGGCAGTGCTGTCTTGGAGTTGGTTCGGTGGGACTTGGCTTTGGTTCGGCAGTTCTGTCTTGGAGTTGGTTCGGTAGGGATGGGCCCGGTCGAAACACACCCAACACTTGCCCCCCAAAGTAGGGCATGTGCATGCATATGGCGTTCTTTGCTTTAGGTTATTCATCCTGGACATACTCATCCGGCCAAGAATGCCGAACCAACTGGTCCGGTCGTTGATATTCGCCTATAAGTATGGACCTTATGCTTTCGTTATTCACTACCAACTGAAATAGCCGAACCACACTTGACTACCGAATCAGGTGATTGCCGAATATCTCTTATGTTTTGAACCACCGAATGAACCTGTGGGGTATGAGTGCCGAATGAACCTTCGTGCCTTGAACTGCCGAATTAACTTGTGGGGCATGAGTGCCGAATGAACCTTCGTGCCTTGAACCGCCGAATGAATTTTCATGACTCGGAATACCGAACGAGACCCGGAGTTTGAATGCCAAACGAACATTGAACCTTTTATGTTTCGAATTACAAATGAAATTCTAGATTGTACGCACTTGCTTGTTTATATCTCTACATCCTTTGTTTTAACGATGTACTCTTTTGTGTTGCAGATAATGTCTCATAAAGTTGAAACCCGATCAGAAAAGAAGAAATCCCAGGACAGAGAAGATCCTTCCGCAGTGCCCCCAGCTCAGTCAGGACCGGGATGTCATGGGCCCACCCCAAGGTCACTAGTAGATGGGTACGACCCTCAGGAGATTTTGATCTCACCTCCTGACTGTTTCCCTAGCTCTCTCAAAGGCGAGCAGCTTGATGTTATTTCTCGCTCCTTTGGGATTGACAGAGCGCGCATGCTATTGCCGGGGGAGGGAGTGATGCCATATAATCCCCCAGAAGGATATTTCGCCCACAGTAGGTACCATTGTATGTGTGGGGCCATTCCCCCGATCAATGCTTGGATACTCAGCTTCATCACCTACTTGAAGGTGGCTCCATTTCAGCTTCAGCCTAACTCCTACGCCATCCTAGTGAGCCTGTTTGTCATTTTCTAGAGGAGATACGGGCGTCCTCCCTCCAACCGGGAGATCCGGTATTTGTACAATTTGAGAGGCTATAAGAAGGGGTCTCCATACATCAGCTTGGAATCAGCCGTGTCTTTCAAGCCGGTCCTGGACTTATATTCAAAGTTCAGCATGTTCAAGAAAGAATGGTTTTTCGTCAAGGATGACTCTGTCTCTATTTGTCGCTTCAGTTCCGGCTGTAAGTTTGTAGCTTATTTATAATTTCCATTTTGACTGTAATGCTCCTTCTTATGTGTTTTTATTTCTTGCTAGCGACAGGTGGCTTTGCGGTCGTAGAGAATGATCGCCTGGTTCAGATGGCTGCGGAAATAGAAGCCATTTCGGGAAGGGATAGGTCGGCTTCTTACTTGATCAGGAACGCTACACTTCTGGGGCACAACCTGATTCTACGACATCAGTCCGTGGTCAAGCAGAGAGACACGGCGGAGGAGAGGGCTGCCAAAGCTACAGGAGGGGCACGGCAAAGAGCAGCAAAAGGAGACCCTTCTCGATGCATCCAGTCGCCGGGGGGAAGAAACTCAAGAAGTCCGATGGACCCTCTCCCAGCACACATCTAGATGTTCAGGAGGAGGAAAAAGTGGAGGGGAAAAAGGCGAGGATGAAGGAGGTGAGGCGGAGGGCGGAAGCGGTAGAGAAGGTGACGGTGATCGTCACGGCGATGATGGTGGCGAAGGACAGGGCGGTTATGGCACCGAGGCTTTGCCTCCTGGGCAGGCAAGCGTGATTCAAGAGTGGACAGATGACGCTCTCCGCCAAGCCTTCGAAGAGTTGGAGGAAGGACCGGCCTTGGCGGAGAAGCCCAAGAAAGTTGATAAGGCCGGGACCGGCACCGATTTATCTTCTGGGAGTGCTTCTACTGAGGCAACTTCTGCGATTCAAGGTGAATTTCTCTTTATTCTTTTTAATTCTTGAATGATGGCTCAATGCATGCTGGTGACACTTGGTTTTCATTCGAGGAGCGGGCAAAACGGCTAAGACCTCAGATCTTCGACACAGGCTTGAACAATACAGACTTCTCAAAGCTTCTGCCAAACCGAAGCCTCCTACTAACCGCCCTGGAGACGTAGTCGGCTATCGTCCTCTTCTTTGGGTTATTGAAGAAGATATACAAAAGAGGAAGAGGAGTCGATTTTCGTTTGAATCTCCTCCTGGCCCTCCGGACCCACTCCAGCCTATTCATGATATTACGGAGGAGGATACTAAGTTTATGCCTTCCCCACATCCGTCTGAGAATCCAACCGCCACCTCTATAGATCACCCAGGCTTGGTTCGTAATCCGTTTGCGGGTCATCCAGACATGGACCGGGCCTTTCATGACATCTCCTTTTATGAGGTTACTGGTGAGCACCTTCTTCCTCGCAATCCTATGGTACGGGTGCTTGACGAAGCTAAGTCCCTGGACCTTGATTTACTTACCACCCGGGTTGTAACTCTGGGGGATGAAGCTAAGGCGAACATCGACCGGGTTGCCGAGGAGACCAGGAAATTGATGGGGCATCATGCCCGACTAGTCAAGGCCGGGGAGGAAATTGGGAGTGCCAACATTCGGCTACGGTTAATGGTCTCCGACCAGGCTAAGCAGCTTGCCGATCAAGCCATTCAAATTTCTCAGCACGAGGCCGCATCCAGGCAACTGAAGAAGACTATGGAAGAGGCCAGCAGGGCAGAGTTGCGAAAAATGGAGGCCGCCTGCAAGGAGCGGATTGACATAGCCATTGCGATGGTGGATGAGGTTCGACAAGCGGACCTCGAGCGGGTATAGGAATTATCGGGGAGACTTGAGGCCGCGGAGCTTGGTCAGTCCAGGTTGAAGGAGGAGATGGAGGCGATGAGGATATCCCTTCAGGCTGACCGCTCACGATACCGATCGGAGAGGGATGCTGCTATTGCTAAGCTGCGTGCTTCTGAGGCCCGAATGAGGGAGCTTGAGGAAAACGAGGGGATGATGGATGAGATGCTCTAGGATATGTATTTCCACACTTGGAAACAGGGTAACTTATCCTGGATGGATGATTACCCCCGAGTTATGGCCAGGATTTATCTCCGGGCTCTAGAGGAGGCTAGGGCTAATGCGAATAAAGAGGGTGGTGCGGTCTTCAGAATGGATGTGGTCACTGCCCAATTTACCATGGAGGAGAAGGTGGCGGTGAAGGAGGGTATGCGGCTGCTTGCCGCTGAGGAAGCAGGTGTGCAAGTAGAGGATGATGATCAGGACGGCCAGGAAGCAGGTGCTGGTAAGTCTTCCCTTCTAGTCTTTCCGTTTAACTTTGTTGCTTATCACTAATGAATTCTTTCTTTGACCGGACAGGTGGGCAATAAGACAAGGGTAAAGCTCCAATGCAGCCGGCTCCTTGACTTGACATGGATATCTTTTTGCTTACCAAACATTGTTGTATATGTTAGTCTCAAAATTGTAATGTAACTTTTAGGTTGTAATTATGTCACTTGTAATAAAAAACATTATTTTTGGCGTGTAATTGTTTAACTTAAGCCGATTCTGTCGTATTTGAATGCTTTTGTTATTTTGACATGTTGTATAAGAAATATAGCTATGCATATGCCTACGATTCAACTGTGTTTGACGCCAAGTTCTTGCTTAAAGTACAATTTCATGTCTTGAAATGTTAGTGTGATTGGATCACTATTTAATCAAACACGTCCCTCGGGAAGAGAACCAAGAGGCCGACGAATTGGCGAAGCAAGCTAGCATGAGAGACTGCGCTATTTCCGGAGCAGTAGCCATCTCAAAGCAACTGACCCCAAGTTTTGAGCAAGTGAATCTGATAGCTGCAACCGAAGAAGCAACTTGGATGACTCCCGTCCGAGACTACTTACAAAGTGGCACACTGCCCAACGGGCGTAACGAAGTTAAGAAAATCTTAAGGAAAGCTTCCCGCTACACAATACAAGAGGGCACCCTCTATCGGCGCGACTTCTCTAACCCCTTATTAAGGTGTGTCGCTGGAAGGGAGGCCAAGGAAATCTTATCCAACATCCATCAAGGAAGCTGCAGAGATCACACTGGAGGGCAGACTTTGGCAAAAAAGATACTTGTAGATGGCAGCTTTGAATGTCTTGTGTGACTGAGTATGGAATGCGGCCTAGTGTCCCGTTGTGAGTTCCCACTAACATTAGCGAATGTCTCCTATTCTGTGTCCTGTACTTTTGGGATCGTTATAGAGGATAGGAGGAAAGTTCTTTAAATAAAATTGAAATATGAGAAATAGTAAAACTTCCAATCATGGAAGGCCTTCGATGTGCTTAAGTTTGTTGCGAACGGGCTTTGTAGTCACTTTCCCTAGCTGTGGGTCTTGGAGACATTTGTCACCATCTTACGCCTCCGTGGGGAGTTAATCTTTTTTACCACAGCCGTACTTAAGACGCATCGGAGCCGAGATCGCACACAGTAACTACCCGGGCCATTATGGCCCGTAATCGTGGGTATTATTCGATTTACTATGGCCGGCTAGCGTGGGTGCCGATCGTCAACTGTGAACTACCCCTGGCTGGCCACACCTTATGTTGGGGCTTAAAGTAGGTTCACAGTTGCCGGCGAGCCGAACGCCGTAATGAGTTGCCTTGGCTATAGTCGGCCTTCTTGATGGCTTATAATCGGCTCATTACAGTTGGCTTTGAGGGCCGTCGCAAGCAATGAGTTAACCCACAGTAGAGGGATGCCGAAGCAAAAGTGTCTCATTGGCGAGGGCATATATTCGTATAGTACCTGTTAGGTCTTGTCCAGGTGGAGTCGTGCCGCGATGTGTTTTGAATGGAAATGTCATTACATAGGATTTTGTTCAACAGAAAAGGATAAAGTTAACAAGCAGCCAAGATATAAAGGAATACGTTAAAAAGAGACAAGTTTTTTAAAGTGATTCGGCACGAAAATGCCTACATCCACTGATTCTCTTTGTTAATTCACTTCATATGGGCAGTACAAGTTAAGAAAAGTATCGACGAAGGTGTTGGATGTTCCATGCCCTCTGGAACACCTCCCCGTCCACTGTTGACAAAATATAAGCTCCATTGTGGAGATCTTTATGAATGACATATGGTCCGTCCCAGATTGGATCTAGTGCTCCGGGGCGCGGGAAGATTCGCTTGAGGACAAGATCTCCCTCTTGTAAGCTACGATGCTTGACTCTGGAGTTGTATTGCGCTGCCACTTTTTGCTTGTGAGCTGATGTTTTGAGTGCTGCATCGTTTCTTCTTTCTTCAATTAGGTCCAAAGACATGTGGAGGAGTTCTTTGTTTTCTTTTGGGTTATAGTGGATCTTACGATGGGAAGGCACTATAGTTTCAACTGGGAGCATAGCCTCTGATCCGTATGCCAAAGAGAAAGGAGTATGCCCCGTTGATGTTCTGAAAGATGTGCGATAGGGCCACAGTGCCGTAGGAAGTTCATCCACCCAAGCGCCTTTTGACTTTTCGAGTTTCTTTTTGATTAGGGTTTTGAGAATTTTGTTGACGGTTTCGACTTGTCCGTTTGCCCTGGGATAAGCTACGGATGAGAAGCTTTTGTGAATTCCATGCCCTTGGCACCAGTTGGCGAACTCCTCGCTGTCAAACTTAAGTCCATTATCCGATATGATTTTGAATGGGACTCTGTACCTGCATAGAACATTTTTTATCAAGAAGTTAATAACTTTTGCTGAAGATACTTTATTTAGGGGTTCTGCTTCCACCCATTTGGTGAAATAGTCGACTGCTACTATAGCATATTTGGCCCCGCCTCGGCCCATTGGCAGTTCGCCAATCAAGTCAATTCCCCATACTAAAAAGGGCCAAGGGCTGGTCATTTGAGTAATCTCAGTTGTTGGTAGCCGCGGAATCTTAGCAAATTTATGACATCTATCACATTTTCTGACAAAATCTATGGCGTCCTTGCTTAAGGTGGGCCAGAAATATCCATAGCGGAGTATCTTTTTTGCCAAAGTCTGCCCTCCAGTGTGATTTCCGCAGCTTCCTTGATGGATGTTGGATAAGATTTCCTTGGCCTCCCTTCCAGCGACACACCTTAATAAGGGGTTAGAGAAGCCGCGCCGATAGAGGGTGCCCACTTGTATTGTGTAGCGGGAAGCTTTCCTCAAGATTTTCTTAACTTTGTTACGCCCGTTGGGCAGTGTGCCACTTTGTAAGTAGTCTTGGACGGGAGTCATCCAAGTTGCTTCTTCGGTTGCAGCTATCAGATTCACTTGCTCAAAACTTGGAGTCAGTTGCTTTGAGATGGCTACTGCTCCGGAAATAGCGCCGTCTCTCATGCTAGCTTGCTTCGCCAATTCGTCGGCCTCTTAGTTCTCTTCCCGAGGGACGTGTTTTATTAAATAGTGATCCAATCGATTGAGAAGCAACTTGGTCTTCTTTAAATATGCCATGAGTCGTTCTTCTCGAGCCTGGAATTCTCCTAGTATTTGATTTACAATAAGTTGGGAATCGCTATGAAGACACAAAGAATTGGCTCCGATTTCTAAGGCAAGTTCTAATCCAGCTATCACTGCTTCATACTCTGCATCGTTGTTGGTGGCAGCGAATTCCAACCTTATAGCATAGTGTAGCTTATTCCCCCTGGGAGTGATTATTACCACGCCTGCCCTCGAGCCTTGTTCGTTTGACGCACCATCCACAAAGAGATTCCACTTAATGTCTTCTGCTATTTCCGATTGCTCCTTAACTTCGTCGGTAGTGAATTCGGCAATGAAATCGGCCATGGCTTGCCCCTTGATGGCGGTGCGAGGATGGTAGGTGATATCATATTGACTTTAGTTCAATGCACCATTTAAGTAGTCGCCTAGAAGTGTCGGGACGATGGAGTACCTGCCTTAGTGGTTGATCGGTCAGAACTTTGATGGAATGGGACTGGAAATAGTGACGCGGTTTACGTGATGTGATTAGAAAACAGTACGCTAGTTTCTCAAGTTTAGGATATCTGGCCTCCGCCCCTGTAAACCTCTTGCTTACAAAGTATACTGGCCGTTGCGAGCGTTTGTCTTCTCTCACCAATGCGGCGCTTAGAGCATGAGATGACACAGCAAGGTATAGGTATAGCTCTTCGCCTTTGTTCGGAGTTGAGAGTACTGGTGGTCTCTGGAGGTGTTCGATTAAGTTAAGGAAAGCTGTTAAGCATTCGTCAGTCCATTCGAATTTTCCTTTCTCTTTCTTTAGAGCTTCGAAGAAGGGGATGCATTTGTCGGTCGCTTTAGAGATGAATCTGCTCAGGGCGGCCACCTTCCCATTTAGGCTTTGCATCTCCTTTCGGGTAGAACGTATCCTGATACCTTTCAGAGCTCGGATTTGTTCAGGGTTTGCTTCAATTCCTCTGGCATGGACGATCAATCCTAGGAACTATCCTGATGATACTCCGAAGGACCACTTTAGAGGATTCAACTTCATTCCATATTGGCGAAGTACTTGAAACATTTCATCTAGGTGGCTTACGTGATAGTCAGCTTCCCTTGACTTTACCAGCATGTCATCCACATAAACTTCCATAGTTTGTCCTATTAGCCCCGCAAACATCTTGTTGACGAGGCGCTGATAGGTGGCTCCTGCGTTTTTAAGTCCGAAAGGCATTACCTTGTAGCAGTACAATCCCCGGTCAGTGATGAAACTAGTGTGATCTTGATCGGGAGCATGCATAGGAATTTGGTTATATCCTGAGTATGTGTCCATAAAAGATAAGAGTTCATGCCCAGCTGTGTTGTCTACAAGCTGATCGATTCGGGGAAGTGGGAAGCAATCCTTCGGGCAGGCATCATTTACGTTGGAGAAGTCAATGCATGTTCGCCACTTCCCATTAGCCTTCTTTACCAGCACCGGGTTGGCGATCCACTCTGGGTAGATGGCTTCTCGTATGAAGTCATTGGCAAGTAGGTTCTTTACTTCTTCATCGAGGGCTGCCGATCGTTATGCCCCCATACTTCTCTTTTTCTGTTTTACTGGCGCCTTGGTAGGATCAATGTTTAGTACGCGGCATGCTATGTCAGGGGAGATTCCGGTCATGTCAGTGTGTGACCATGCAAATACATCCAAGTTGTGGCGGAGAAAGTCAATGAGTTGTTCCTTCAACTCAGCTTTTAGTTGGGACCCGACTTTCAATAGTCTACTCGAGTCATGTCTCTCTACAGATACAAATTCCATAGCCTCTGCAGGCTCGGCGGTGGCCTCCTCCTCTTTGTCCCTGGGGTCTAGTTCATTGAAAGGGTCGCTGGTATATTGAAGAGGAGGGGCTTTCTTTAGTTGCTATGCTTCCAAACTTTTTGTGCAGAGGGCAATCTCTACACTCTTCCCTTTATCCTTCCTGTGGTTATTGCGAAGTTCAGTTACATAGCAATCTCGAGCAATGTCCTGGTCTCCCTCTACTTCCCCTACTCCATTGTCCTTTGGAAATTTTATCTTCAGGCACCATGGGGCCAGGACAATTTGGAAGTCAGACAAGGCGGGCCTTCCTAAGAAGGCGTTGTAGGCCGAGTGGTTTTCTATCAGCACAAATGTCTATTTCCGCACAACGGAGCGGGGATGACTTCCAATTTCAACAAAGAGGTCCAGTCGTCCGAGGGGCATCTTTGCATTTCTTGTGAAACCGTGTAGTGGTTTATTGTAGGGAAGAACATCCTTTAATGACAGCTTCATTTTGTCAAAAGCATGCTTGAATATGATATTCACTGAGCTTCCAGTGTCTATTAGAATTCGAAAAACTTCGGCTGGACCGAGCCGGGCATAGATAACCATGGGATCCATGTGAGGGTACTGCCTTCCCTCTAGGTCACGCCTACTGAATATGATGTAATCATTCTCTTTCCGCTTTGGGTGGCGTTCTTCAATAACAGAATTAACGTAGTCTTCATTGTTTCTAAGTGACTTTCCATATCTTTCCATCTCTGCCCAGCTCCTGTCGGCGATGTATGGTCCTCCCGAGATGGTATGGACTACTATCTTCTCTTGACTGGAGCCGCTAGTGTTGCGATTTCCTCTGCCTCTCTCTGGGGAGGGTAGCCTTGGGTTCTCATTGGCAGGAACTGGAGTCCTGTTCTGGCCTTTTACATAGCGTTCTAGTCTTCTTCTTTTGATGTGTTCTTCAATCAAGTCCCGGAGATGATGGCATTCGTTGGTATCATGCCCATGGGAATCGTGGAAGCGGCAGAATTTTCCAGACTTGATTGCGTTATCTGATTCCTTCTTGTGCGGGGGGTGTTTGTATTTAATTTCATCTTGAGTGGCCAGGAAGATGTTTTCGATCGTTTCATTCAACGGGGTGTAAGCGTCAAATCTCGGTCCTGGCTGATATAGACGCTTCTCTCCCTTCTTGCCCCCAGCATTGTCTCTAGAATCATTTCTTCGAACATCCTTTGCTACAGCGGGTGTGTTGCCGTGAGCTACCTTATTTTGTTGCCTTGTCTGCCTCTCAGTGGCAGCGTCTTCAAGTCTCATATATTTCCCAGCTTCATGGAAGAAATCGGGTAAAGTAGTTGGTTTTTCTTTGGTCAATCTTCTAGCAAATTTAGTATCCGGATGCACACCACTACAGAGGGCCATTAAGATAAGCTTCTCATCGGCATCTTGGACTGCGGCCGCTGCGGCATTGAATCGGGTTAGATATTGCTGCACTTTCTCTCCAGGTTTCTGTTTGATACTAGATAAGGAATAAGCATCCTTGGGTTGCTCCACATGAATGCGGAATTAGCTGATGAATTTTTCTTTCAACATCTCCCATGAGCCGATGGATCCTTGGGGTAGATGGCAGAACCAGGAGGTAGCTAGATCTGCTAAGAATAGCGGAAAGCATTTGCACAGCACTCCTTCTGTTGCTCCACTCATGAGCATATGCTATGTGTATCATAGTAAGTGTATAACGGGGTCAGAGGTTCCTTTGTAAGGTTCCATTGTTGGCATTTTCCATTCTCGGGGGGGTGGTGGCAGTTTCGATATTGCGAGCGAAAGGGCTGGTTACCCTAGCGCCTATTCCTCGGTCTCTTTGATCCCATTGGACGCACTCTCTGAACAAGCGTGCTATCCTTTCATCAGAATTTGGAGCAGATAGAAATGAGTTCGGTTCTGCTCTGTGGGATTGATTCCGTCCAGATGACCTGTAGGGATGGTATCGTCTATCATTCCTAATATTTTCCAGTGGCTGTCTTTGGTCTTCTGGGAGCATGCTAGGGTCAGCTACAGTTGGCCCTTGCCTTGATCTTCCCCTGCTGGGTTCTGATCTAAGCACTTCCTCGGGTCCAACTTCGGGCTGGACTCTAGCTCGACCTCGTTCACTGGTGTTTCCGTGGTTAGGCAGTACGACAGGCTCGACTACAGTTGACCTCTGCCCGGTACCTCCCCCGTTGGGTTCGGTTCCAAGCGTTTCTTCAAGTCTAACTTCGGGCTGAGCTCGGTCTCGGCTCCTACCATGGCCGCTTCTGTCGTTAGCTCCTTCGAAGAAGGAAGATCTTTGTTGTCTCTGAGATCCTCCAGACTGGGACTCACCCCATGATTCAGTGTTGCGGTTGGACTCTTCAGCATCCCTTAAGCGTGACATGAGTTGGTCCACCAAGGCTTCCTGCTGGGATGTGAAGCGGTTAGTCACTACAGCCACAACCCTGTCTAGATCTGCCCTAGTAATTGCTGCCGGTTGTTTTGTGGCAGGGTTTGTCAGATTTGCCTGACCTTCATTTGGTACTACTGCCGGAATGGGGCGATTTACTTGATCTGTGACCACTGGATCTGGAACACTGCTAGTTGCGATGTTCTTTCCTTTGTTAGCGTCTTTCTTCTACTTGGGAGGCATGTCTTCCAAGCAATGTGCGACGCTGATAGGAAGAAAGTTAAGTGGGAGAAGCTGAAGTCCGGGGTTCAGCGTTTCTCAGTGAAAGCACCAAAAATGTTTGCACAAAAAATGGGCAAACACCTCCAAGTCGTATGATTTAGTTGATTTTATGTTGTTTTTAGAGATCTGGATGATTTATGCAAATATGTAAAAAGCAGGGACTAAACTGTAAAAGACACACAGATTTATAGTGGTTCAGCCAGAATGTGTCTAGGTCCACTTTATATATTATTTCTCCTTTCTTGTTCAGATTACAAGTACAAAGCTTTGATACAATATATGAAAGTTGTTTGAAAGTTCTACCCGTGCTTGAGCTCTCAAACTTGTCCCCCATTGTCGTACACCTGCCCCTCTATTTATAGAGTGAGGTTGGGGGTAGGGGTCTTGGATGTATATAGCTATTGGTGGGCCTGGGCTGATGCAATCAGGCCTGGCAAAGTTGGTCCGGAACGCCTTGGTCCGGTGGAGCTTGGTCTGGTGGAACTTGGTCTGGTGGGACTTGGTCCGGCGGTGAGTGATTCGGTGATGGTTGGTTGGAGTTTGGTTAGGTGGGACTTGGCTTTGGTTCGGCAGTGCTGTCGTGGAGTTGGTTCGGTGGGACTTGGCTTTGGTTCGGCAGTGCTGTCTTGGAGTTGGTTCAGTGGGAGTTGGCTTTGGTTTGGCAGTGCTATCTTGGAGTTGGTTCGGCAGGGATTGGCTTTAGTTCGGCAGTGCTGTCTTGGAGTTGGTTCGGTGGGACTTGGCTTTGGTTCGGCAGTGCTGTCTTGGAGTTGGTTCGGCAGGGATTGGCTTTGGTTCGGCAGTGCTGTCTTGGAGTTGGTTCGGTGGGACTTGGCTTTGGTTCGGCAGTGCTGTCTTGGAGTTGGTTCGGTAGTGATGGGCCCGGTCAAAACACACCAAACAGAAATGTTTTATAAACATTTAAAAGTATTTTGGCAAAGTTTAAACAAATATTGAAAATTGAGTCAAAAATAGGTGTGTCGCGTAAGGGCGGTTCGCGATTTCGCGCCATAAAAGTTAAACGAATATATAGAATGGAATATTACTCGGAATTATTCGAGATAAGAATTTTCCGAACTATTATATCCATTGTTTTCAAACAAAGAAAGAAAATCGAGATTTCGATAAGTAGATTTTGAAATATGTGTAAAACAAGTTTTTGGAAAAATCGCGGTTTTGCAGTTCGGAATCCATAAAAGGATTTCTTTAAAAATGACATTTTAATTTTTTTTAAAAAATATGAAATAAATTCTAAAATCCTTTAAAATGTTATAAAAGTGATCGAGTTATAAAAATGAATTTTCGAATGATAAAAAGTTGTTTTGATCAATATAGCTTAAAAAGCACTTTCCGTAGCACTTTTCCACAAAACTTTTCTATAACTTTTGAAATATAGTTTTAAACGCAACCGTTCTTTTCCAAATCTTTTGTAAATGTTTTAGAATGATTAAAAAAGTATTTTAAAGTTGATTTATAGGATTTATGGAATGGTTAAATAATAAATGATTTAGAGTCGATCAAATAACTTGACCGCCTTCTGGGTGACAGAGAGATAGTGTCTAGGCTTGAGTTTAGAAAACCAGTTTCCTGCTCTCCCTGGCTATCCTAACTGACCTGACGGAGGGAATAGTAAATTTAATTTACTTGGATAAAACTTTTATAAAGTATAAAGGATATAATTTTCCAAATATAAATAACTTGGATTTTATGGGGATAATCTTCTTATACTTGGTGTTAAAGCCCGAAGAGGGAACTCGTACTATTCGTGGAATATAAAAGGTGATTTTGCCATTATTCTACCTATAGTACTTGTTGAATACGAGAATTGGTATTGAGTAGAATTAGATGATTTCTATAGATTTTGCACACTTAATATTTACTGGTTTTGGATTAACATCCTAGATAACATGGTTTTAACTTAATCAAAATTTTGATTTTGAATTAAGAAATCTTTAATAAGATTTGAATGAAATGATTTGGAAATATTTTCCTATGAAAAGAATCAAAAGATTTGGAATTTAAAAAGGTTTTATGTAATCAAAGGATTTGATAAATGAGGTTTAATGATTTCGTAAATACCAGAAAGAATGTATTAAAAATATATATCTTCAGAAGATATTTTGATAAAAAGAAATTAATCAATCAAAGAATAATTTCCTATTCACTTAACATCTTTTTATCAATGATTAGTTTGAAGGAACCAGAGTCGGATTTGGGTAATTCCTATCAGAAAACCACTTCGAACCAATATACGTGTTCGAAAATGAAGACTTGATGAAGACAAGGAATGATGAAGACCGGTGATCTTCATAGTGGAAGGGCATCTTGTTGATAATTCTAGTTTGATCCCAAATAACTAAAGTAGCACTGGTCCCTTCATTTATGAAAATCTTCGAGTTGCAAGGACTGCTCGCTACTAATCCTAGGGGTAACTCTGGACAGGATGTAGTAGGAGAGTGCCTTCGGTTTGTCCTGTTCCTGGACAACTTGTATGGACGAATGTCTGACGTTGCATTTGTAATCACATTGATTGATCACTATGAACGTATCATCTGATTGGTGGCGGAGAAGGCAACATCTATTAGCTTAACACCCTTTCCTGAGACATACGAGCTCAAGAGTTATACATTTGTAGAAATCAGTTGTGTGATTAAGGAATGGCAATGTGGCATTCAAAGTGGAATGTGCTATGTAAAAGGTAATCGCTACATCAGGCCTCATCAACCGGTAATGGCTTAAACAGGGCATGCCACAAGGCTATGTGGGTCACGCCCATAACGGTTTGGTCATCACCCTTCTAGATATATTTATTCCTGTTATAACGTCGAGTTTTAAATTAATTTTGTGTATGCTGCGGCCACGTATAGATCGGTTACGACCGGGGTGATGTCATATTTGGTTCTATCCACCACTAGGCGGGTATGTGGGTAGGCCGGTCTTGCCAGTTGCAGAGGTTTCGAAGACATCGATCCTCGGTACATCCCTCTAGAGGTGTACTGTACGAAAGGTAGTTCCTTACCTGCCATCGTATGGAAATCCATACTCCAATAAGTACCTTCGGACTTGATTGTAGAACCTACTTTGTAGCTAGTATGCTGGAATTTAATAATGTAACAATTTCGGCTAAGATTCATAAGTTTATTTGAAAAGAATTTTCAAAAGAATGTCATTAACAATAATATACAATGATTTTACGTAGAAAATGTTTTTGGTTATCATAAGGTAAAAACCCGTTCCATGTTTATGTGCGGCATGGTCTTATGAGATACCTTTGTTTTCAAAAACATGTATTTTGAGTTTCTCACACCAGTCCCATGACTGACCCGGAGTTTATTTTTTCTTTATCCCTTAAACTCTAGGTGCCCTAATTTTCCCAGGCAACTTAGTATTCAGGTTTGTTAGAAGAAATCTGGATAGAGTTCGAAGCATGGAGTTAGAAGATTCTTCAATAGGAAATTACCGTATTTCCACCACACTTCTGTACTATTGTATTCTGCATTTGTAAGGACAGATATTTATAACTGTCTGCTAACTCTGATAAATGTATTTAAAATTTCCACTTTAAAGATATATATATATATATATTGAAATAATATGTATTATTCCAATCGTGAGAGATTCTGTTCTGTCTTTATTTTCTTTCTTACCCTTGATAATCCGCCTTTCCGGCACTTGGATTTGCAGCATGTGAATACCGAGGAGAGGATGTATTATGTCAATTTCCGAGGGCCGAAGAATTGGGTGGTCACACAACCAATGCAATACTAGCATTCATCCATACAAGTTCGTTCTAGGACTGAATGAAACACTTGAGAACTCCGTCTCCAAATCCCTTCATCTTCAAGATGTCTACACTTCGAAACGCATAAGTTGGATCGAACTGGTTTTAGATAACATATCTGATCCCGGTCTCTTTGAAACAACATTCGATAATTTTCAGTAAACCCAACCCAGGTTCTTTAGGAAATAAACAGTCAAATATAAGATTTAAGATCACCTTCTAAATGTTAGTGGATGGATTTCCTTATCATTGTCCTAGAAGAAAGAAACAAGATTTACATGCATAGCACAACATCATCGGAGATCACTGTGCCATAACTCACGCATTTCTCCTAGATATTTCCCAAGTTACATTTGGTTCCATATTTGATACTTGGTTATTTAACTATCAACAACACACATCCAAATTAGGATTTATTTCCAAAGGAAAACCAACATTGGTTAAGCACATAAGCAACCACTAGCCTCCTTAATTAATCTTTCATTAATTAAATCACTTTGTAAATTTCTTGTAATAAGATACTTTTACAAAGGTATATCCACAATCCCTATATTTTCAATACTTAGAAATATTGATATACTTATCTCAACGGTATAAGTATATTCACACACATTACACCTCGCAACTTAGAAAATGCACTTATGTACTTATCTCTTCGGTATAAGTATGCTTACAAAATTGAGAAATAATTCTTTTTATCCAATAGTAAATCATTTATAAACTACTTATAATTCTCTAAAACCATTTATAAACCATTTTATAAATCTTCGAAAATCATTTATAATCCCATTTATAAACTTCAATCACTTGTAAATTCTTTTTGTACATTTCTAAAACCATTTTGTAAACTTCCTTTATAAAATCCGAGTCCGTTTATAAACTCTATTTATGCCTCTCGGAGACTTTCGTAAATAATTTAAAATCGTTTACTTCAAATCACCATTATATAATAATAACTATTAAAATATGCATTATAAATAAATGAAAACTGTTAATTTTAAAATATCTTCAAAATAACAATTAATGATTTTAAATCATTATGAAATAATAAAATAATTAATCTTTACCATTATAATGATAATTTATTAAAAAACTTTATTAATAAATCCTTATTATTATTATAAATTTCAAACCATAATTATTTTTAAAATAATTTACCTTTCAAAATATTAATATTTTGATAAATAATTAAAAACAATATTAACTATAAGAAAATAACTTTAGAACAACTAATATAATCAAATAACTTTAAAACAATATCAACATAATTAAATAACTTTAAACAATGTAATATAATTAAATAACTTTAAAAAACAATGTTAACATAATTAAATGAACATAATTAAATAACTTTAAAAAAATGTTAATATAATTAAATAACTTTAAAACAATATTAACATAATTAAATAACTTTAAAACAATGTATATATAAACAGATACTCTTTCAAACAGAATATTTCCGAAATCCAATTTCGGATTTAAAATCATTTCACTTCTCGAAAACCAATTCCAACTCAAACGGAAATTTATAGCATTTCAGAATACCAATTTAAGGCCAATAGCCACCAAATGCTCAACCAATATTGTATTGATTTTCTATCACTATGGATTTTTAGTTTTTAACATATAGGGATGTGATAACCCATATTTTCAACAAATCTGGTTTATTATCCTATAATTCGTTTAACTAGAATATTATTGAAACTAATTCAACAATAGTGAGGAATCCTGTTGGATCCCTCCAACCTATCCTCCTGCATCGAAGCTCATATATGTTAGCAAATATATATGTAATTCGGCGTCCGGTACTTGGTGAAATCGGCGAAACAATTTATCGTATTGGTTTCGTACTTAAGCCTGTTTGGGTTCCTTTGTCCTTTTACTTACCCACCGGCTAAAACTAATAGCCATCTGCATTTATATTTCTAAAAGTCAACGCATTGACTTTCAACATTCCCATTGGTTATTTGCTAATATATGTTAGCAAATTTATATTCTTTGTTGTCATTTCATTTCTTCTTCTCTGTTCATTTTGAAAAAAAATATTTTAAGCAGAAAGATAAGCTTGGTGTTCCTCTTCTTCTCTGGCTCGAGGATCTTCCTGTGCATCCTTTATTTTACCCGAAACGCAGCCTATAGCCTTGTCAACCGCTCGTGCTCCTCTAGGTTTGCTTCGAGATCCAGCTTGTCCTTCCCCAGGTTGAATTTCCTTTCGCTTCGAGAATTTTAAAACATAAGTTTTTATAAATCTCCGTCGCTTTCATTTTTTTTTTCTCTCGAAGAAATCTCGGCTCGTTCTCGAGTTTTCCATCTTCCTGACCCGAGTTTGCCCTCTGCCCTTTCCACTTTCACGCAACCTTTCTTCCTGGCCGCCTCCACCACCATACTCCCCAATAGCCGAACAGCCCCATCCCTCTAGCATCACCAAGCGCCACACCGCCTTCCACCAGAGATCCGCCACCCATAAACCATTCCAGCTCCCACCAGCTTCACCAATTCTCCGACCAACTAGACCCGCTCTGATCACCTTCCCTACATCGACAGCCTCCACTGACTCACCGTAGCTCCACAAGCCTATTCCTCTAACCCAGTTACGCCTGCAGGCCATCGAACACCAACAGTCGACCCTCCCTCTTCCACTTTCCTCTGAGACAGCCACTGAGATCCACTCCCTCACCTTCCCCGCAACTGCCACACAACCAATAGCCTCGCAGACCACCCCTAACCCGAGCACCACGGCCAACCTATTCCTTCCGCCCTGTTCCCTATGCAGTGGCATATATATATTTTATATATGCGTTATATATTATTGTGTATCCACCAAAAGCTTATATGTTATATATATTGCACATATAAGTTTTATCGGCAGAAAGCTATATGTTGCACATATATATTTTTTCCTTCAATATTTATAAAAAACAAATGTATATATATCACACACATGTATATATATTTTTTTTCATCGAATTCTCGAGCTAAATCTGCTTTTGTGCTTGTCGTAGATCTTTGACGTGTTATGTCTGTATCTGTGTGCGTATCTACGTCCGTTGCTTCACATTCCTGTTGTTTCCCTAGCCACAAAAGGTGAGCGATCACTCATGATTGACATTCGTATGCTACTAAATTTAATTCACATGAAATGACGATTGAAATTGTTGTTAAATCTAAATTGATTTAAATTGTTGAATACGATATGTTATTATTTAAATTGTTCACCTATGATTGATATATGGCACTATAACCTGTTGTATATATATCTGTGCAGTTAATGCCTCGCTATTACCCCGCTATAACCCCGCTATATCTCATAGCGGATTTCTGCCGCTACGATATTTTCATATAGCCCCAAATATAGCCTTTCCGCTTTAAGCCCCGCTATTTCCGCTATATCCCGTTATTTCCGCTATATTCTGTTGTTTCCGCTATATCTTCTTTAAAAGAAATGAATTAAAAAAAGATATTTACACATTATAAAAATTATGAAATTAATTTATTTAATTGATTTTTTAATATATTTTCAGAAATGAAAATACTATAATATTCTACTAAATTCAATTATGTTATATAACAGTTTTACGTTTATTTACAGTATATTCGCACATGTTTTTATTTAAAATTATTTATGTACTAATTATAATTCAATGAATGTTAATTTTTCACTTAATTACCATTTATATATTTGTAAAAACATTAAGTATGAGTTTTATATGCTATTTTAGAGTCATTCGCTATATCCCGCTATATCCTCGCTGTATCCCCGCTATGACTTTTTGCACCTCCGCCGCATTAAGTCTACCGAGCGCTTTAACTGCACAGATATATATTATATTTAAATGGTTAATTATGATATCTGCTTGTAATTGATATGTTATGCTATTTCATGTTATTATTCTATTGATCCCACACTGCAAGTTCCCTATTAGTTTAGGAAATCCCTTTGGGTTGAAATGATACATACCCGAATGATCTTATAGATTAAAGGAAAATCGTTATGGGTTGAAATGATAAACCCAAGCGATTTTATTGATATTTGAAATTTTGGGATTGCGGGTTGAAATGATATATACCCGTAAATTTAAATTATTACGGATTGATATGATAAATATCCGTATCACTTGACCATAGGATAGAAAATTATATACGGACACCGTTGGTTTATTTTTGAAAAATGATTTCCAAAGTTTTGAAAAGAAAAATATGGGTTTTAATAAATATTGATTTTTAAATATAATATAAAGATTTTATTTTAATATATGTATAAAATTAGATTTTTAAATTATATGTTTAAAATTTTAAATTTTTAAGTTAAATTTAAAAAATGTAAATTTTAAGATTTACTTATAATTTTATTATTTTTAAATATATAAAATATATTTCGACATAAAATAATATGGATTTAATAAAACCAAATTTAATTTAATAACATTTAATATAATAAAATTTAATTTAATTGAAGTTAATTGGATAAGTATATATATTGTATTTATAATATTTATTTAAAATTTGTATTAATATTTTGAAAATAGATTTGTAATAACTCTAATAAATAAGAGGTTGGAAAGATAAATTAAAGTTGACTTGAAATTTAAATTGGTTAATAATTGAATTTAAATAAAGATTGATTTGGAACTTATTGATTTTGAGATTTAAAGGTATGTTTATAACCTGATAACTTGATTTTGATTTAAGAGGATTAAGTGAATATTTTTTAAATTTAAAAATTGAATTTGTAATTAATTTTGATTTAAATTTGTAATTTGAGTTCTTATTTAAATTCTTATAAAAAGTGATTAGGTGAATATTTTAGAATTAAATATAATTGAAGTTAGATATTTAATTATTGATTTTATTTAAATTTGTAATTTGAGATTTTATTTGAATGTTATTAAAAATGATTAAGTGAATATTTCCAATTTAAATAAAATTAAAGTTGAATTTTGAAATATAAATGAAATTTATCAAATTGAGTTATTGTAAATTGTTTGAATATTTAACTTTGAAACCCATTGAATTGAAAGTGGTTTTAAATTTGTAGTTCAAACCTGGATTTGAAATCGATATAAATCAAAATGATTTTTATGAGAATTTGAATTTAACGTTTAACCTTTTAATTGAAATTGTTGAACTAAGATTGATTTAAATTAAATTTTGAAACTAAAGTTGATTTGAATGGATTTATGAAATTGGAAGAAACAATTCTAATTTGAAACTATTTTCGATATAAACTCTTTAAAATATATAAACTATTTTAATATATATTATTTTAAATTTATAAACAATTTTAAATATATATATTTTAATATATATACTATTTTTAATATATAAACTATTTTAACATATAACCTATTTTTAAATATAAACTATTTTAATGTATAACTATTCCAATATATATATATATATACTACTTTCAATATTCAAACTGTTTAAGTTGGAACTGTTATGATTTAGATTTAATGGATTTAAATGCGAATACTTTGATGTGATGGTTTTAAACTATTCTGTAGTTATGATTCCGAAAGTGAATATGATTTCGAAAGTTATGATTTTGAAATGAATATGATATTTTTATATGAAGTATGAATTGTTTGAAATGAAATGACCATGGTGTGAAAGAAGCGTTTGGTTGTTAAAGAGACCGGGATCAAATATTGTCATACTCTCTGCTAATACCTAAAACCACTTTAACAACTGTGCACGTGGTGGAGATTCTAGAACGAAGTAGGATGATTTGGCGACGTCTATATGAGGTATGAATGCAGCCCTGACTCCCTCGAGCCAGCTTGATGTGGCTAGAACATGAGCTATACTGGGCCAAGTGGGGTCACTCCCCCTGTAACAACCTTGTATTTTACAAATATTCTTAAATAGAATTTTTTTCCAGATTCAAAAGCTTTATTTATGAAAAAGAATAAATTTTTTTATTTTAAATATAAAAACTTTGACTTTGATGTGGATTAGAATTTCAAATATTTCCTGAAAATGTGAATTTTGGTCAATAGTCAAACTTTGACTTTTAAGTTTAAATTTTAAATAGTTTGAAATTTTAAATTTTATCTTTTATTATGAAAATAGATTTAATAACTTGAACACTACTTTTCGTTTCGTTGAAAACAGATTTAAAATGTAAAAGTTATGTACATTTTAATTTTTAGTATAATTTGTTTTATTGTGCAATTTTGCCTATTTTAAATTTTATAAATCATATTTTCTTTCTTATATTTTATTTTAATATGTGTCAATATGTTAATTTATGTATATTTTCATCTCTAAATATTTTAAAAATAATAATAGAATTTTTCCAAAATTTACTATGATGATTTCCTATTTTTAAAGGCTGTTTTCCTATTTTCTACTATTTTCTTCATTAAAAATTATATTTAAATTAAATTTTAAATATTTATTTTGTTAATGTATTTTTATTTTATGTTATTATTTATGTTTAAAAATATGTTACAAGCTCATATGAATTTTCAAAAATTTATTTCATTTAATTTCAAATTTCCTAGTCTAGTTCACTATTTTAGCTATTTTCCTTAATTTAACTTTACATAATTAATAAATTTTATATAAAATTTTATATTTTGATAAATTTTCGAAATATTATCTG
Source organism: Allium fistulosum (assembly GCA_030737815.1). Classification (NCBI taxonomy): domain Eukaryota; kingdom Viridiplantae; phylum Streptophyta; class Magnoliopsida; order Asparagales; family Amaryllidaceae; genus Allium; species Allium fistulosum. The sequence goes on along the minus strand of CM060902.1, from coordinate 1,138,776,586 downwards.
GTATTATTATTATTTCCAGAAATATAAAGTTATATAAATAAAATAAAGTAATTTGAAAGGTTTGTGACCTTTTATTTGCCTATGTCTCTTTGTTTTCTCACCTTTTCATTTCCTAACTCATGCATTCAAGATTGAGGCCGACCTTATCTTTTCTTCAGCCGTATTCTTTCTTATTTCTCACGCATAACAAAAGCTTCTCATCTCTAAAAAAATCACAGCCATTTCTGAAGCAAAGTGGTTTGGTAATCTCCTTCTTCTTTTCTACTCAATTTTCTTGTTTTCTTATTTTACTTACACTTGCCTTCACCTATTGTAGCTTGGCCTTTGATCCTCCATCACCATGGCCACCTCCACCACCACCACAATTGGCTGCCACCTCCTCCAGCCCACTGCCCATCCATGGCCGGGTACCACTAGTTGATCAAACTCCGCCAAAATGTTGCCTTATGCCTTGAAAACTCCATCTATACATCATAGCCTAGTTCCTATGCCGTCAATACTTCACCAAACCACCTTGGCTGCCACTTACCTCATCACAACCAGCCACCTACCTGACCTGACACCCCTACCACATCTATACCTGACCCCATCAGGCCTGGCCATGACCATGCTTGCCTTGGCCGTGGCTTTGGTTGCATTGAAATCCATTTGGTTGCCTTGTATTTGTAGTTTCATGCATATCCACCTTTGCACCATCTTTTCCTTGTTAGGGCCGACCCCTTATGAACCCAAACCAGATCCTAATTCATGCTTTAGTCGTGTATTTCCAACCTAGGGCTGAAGTATTAGAGGTTGAAGGCAAGTGCAAGTGCATTGACTTTGTTTTGTGCGTGTAAATTATATGTTGCTTAAAATTTGTGAAGTGTTTATTCATGTTATATTGTATTGTTTTGTCTCATGTATTCAAGGAGTTTAACCTTGTCTCTCTCTCTCTCACTCAAATCATCATCGTGCTCTCGTGTTTGTGTGGATCTTCGTTGTGTGTATTTGGTTGTAATCTCCAGCTCAATACAGGTGAGTTATTCTCACCAGACAATATGTACCTATATAACAAGTAAATTGACACCCTGTGAATCTGTAGAAATATATTATCATGTTATATATGCCTATATTATTATCATATGATGTTCACACCTGTTATTACACCTGTTATATCATATGTTACTGTTATTTAATGTTATTCTGTTATTTATATCAGTTATCACCATTGCAAGTTCCCTGTAGACTAGAATCACTATGGGTTGAAATGATACATACCCGAACGGACTTTAGAATAGGGAAAAATCGTTATGGGCTGAAATGATAGGCCTGAATGGTATTTATTTAATTTATTTTAACTTGGGATTGTAGGTTTGAAATGATAGAACCCGGATTTTTCTTTTTAAACTACGGATTGAAATGATACATATCCGTATCACTTGACCTAGGCTAGAAAACTATATACAGGCCCGTGGTTATTTTATAAGGTGTTTTGGATATTTTTAAGTATTTTAAAAATATAAATTTATGAAATTTGATTTAAACATATTTTGAAATATTTTTAATTAAAGAAATTATGATTTTTCTATGTGTTAAAAATGTAATAAATGAATGGTTTAACTGGATTTTTTGAAATATAACTCAAGTTTGGAAATTTGGTTAAAAATGATATTTAAGTTATATAAATAAAATGGAAATTTAATTATATTTGGAAAATGGTAATTATGATAATTTGAATTTAAATGATTTATTAAAGTATTATTGATTTTTGTATGAATTTAAGTGGTTAAATAAATTAATGTTTAAAAGTGATCTTTTAAAATATAACTTGACTTGGAAATGTGAAATTTAGTTTTAATTAAAGGTTTAAGTTAATTAAATAAAATTGGAAATTTAGTTAAATTTGTGAAATGGTAATTAAACTCTGAATTTGATTTGACAGCATTTTTGAAATGTATGTAAAAGATATTACAGTATTTTGCAAATGTTGTAGTTGTTTAAATGAACTAAAAAGAAAATTTGAAATAAAGGCTATTATAGCACTTTGTAAGTGCTGTAGTGGTTAAACTTAACATTTAAGTTTATTTTAAATTTAATGGAAATATATTACAGCATTTAAGTGCTGTCGTTTTGTTAAATGAACTATTTTTTAACTATAACTTTACGTAGCATTTTGTAAGTGCTACAGAAACTGTATTTTGTTGTTTTAATAAATTTTAATGAAAAATAATCTTTGGAAAATGATATAATTTTTGGAAATTAAATGTTAAATTTATAAAGATAATGAAGAGACATTTAAATGGTTTTAAATGGAAGAATTTAATTTTAATGTGAGTTTAAAATGGTATTTAAATTTAATAAAATGAATGGATTCAAATGGTATTTAAATGAAATAAATGAATGATGCTTTATATAATATTTTGATATTTTGAAATGTATATAAATGATTTTGAATTTATGAAATGTGGGATATTTAAGCTTTGAAATATACTAAAGATTGAATATTGTATTTTGTGAATTAAACCTATATTTGAAATTATAAGATTTGAAATGGTTTGTTAGTAAACTGAATTTGAGTTGGAAATGATGGTTTGAATTAAATAAAAATTAAAAGTTGGAATTTGGGTTTAATTTAATAAATTTGTAAATATGTAGAATTAAAATATGATTTCAAATATATGTTTTCGAAATGTTGTGATTTTCAAAGTATAATGATTTCAAATGTTTTAGTTTCAAAAGAATTATAACTTTGAAAGTATAGACTATTTGAAAGGTGAATATATGTTTGAAATGGAAGTGATGTTGTTTTGAAATGAACATAGTTTTGAAATAAAAATGATTTTTGTTTCGAAGTATAATTATGAAAAGATATGATATTTTGATATATTAAAATGATTTGAAATGAAGTTTGAAAAGATATGATATTTTGGTATATTGAAATGATTTGAAAAGAAGTTTGAAAGGATACGATATTTTGGAATATTGAAATGATTTGGAAATGATAAATCTTTATTTTGATAAAGACATGATTTTGAAATGATATCTTATTTTGAAGTAAAGTATTGTTTTTTTAAAAGTTATAACCACGGGTTATAGTAACAATTGGTTGGCAAAGAGACCGGGATCGGATATGGACATACTCTCTGTCGATACCGAAAACCACTTTGACAACCGTGTACGCGGTGGAGATTCCAGAATGAAGTAGGATGGTGGCGACGTTCTTAAGGTATGTTACGTGGACCCAACTCCCATGAGTTGGTATAAGGTGGCTAAAACAGGAGCGATCTCGGACCAGTGAGGTAGCACCTCTTCTCGGACACATTTCTTCGATATTATACTCTTAGTTGTGATTGATTAGATGGCCATCCTCCGATTTGGGAGTGTTGTTCAAGGTGGAACGGTAGTGGCTGCTATGCGTATCCATCAGTCCGTGTGCATAATTGGTATATCTACCCTGGCATTGCCTAGTTGTGCCGTGTCACCTACCATATCGAGCTTTACTACGATTATGATTTTAAGATCCGACCGCGTTAAGGTTCTCCATCCCCTTAACGCTATTTGTGACGCCCCACCTCTATACTCATAATAACAAAGAGTATTAAAAGAAATACTGTCTATTATTATGAAGAATAAGGCTGGATAGGAGCGACCATCCGTAATTGGCCTTACACTAATATTGGTTATCTCGATAGGAGTGGTATATACTTTTTATTTTTCATCTATTATTTATTTACTCCCATCGACATATCCAATTATCAGTATAAAACAAACTACGATAGTTCATAATAGTTTAGGACATTAGATATAACAATAACACAGATAATATAAATGCGGAACACAGATTAACAAAAATCTCATATATATATATAACCGATGTCAGTTACAATATAGTTGACACGATACATATGATACAACTACAACTGTCGACTCTAGAAGTTATATATACAAGTACATTATCGACTAATATACATGAATACATATCGTTCTATACAATGACACGACTACTACAAAATGACACTGACAACTTCAGAAGATGTGAAAAGTCTTCATATCCTGAACAACAACTCAAAGAAGAAAATCTACAACCTGAAATAACTCGGGTCTGACCCGAGTATTAAATTCAAAAGAAAATAATACACGGGTCAGTCTAATTCAAACTCAGTTATTAATGCACAGAAGCAATAATAATAATATCAAATAGACGACAGTCACAGAAATCTCGTATATCCAACTCCTTCGATAAAAGAATCAGATAACGGCAAATATAACACTAAACAGTGTTAAACAACAAATCAGCAATCCAAATCAATTTAAACAATTGAAATGTCAATTTAAAAACAATAATGCTGATTGGCTGTAGTACACGCTAACGTGTACTGCCTCGCCAATGCAGTCTATAAAATACTCAGAAGATCAATGAATCCAAAAGCCAACGGATCTAACTCAAATCAAAATGAACCACTTCAAAATACAACTTCAAATTATTTAATTGAACCAACGAAAGAATTTAACAATCGAAATATCAACTAAATCTGTCAATCCTGCTAGGGCTGCAGTACACGCACGCGTGTACTGCCTCGCCACTCCAAAATAACTCCAAACAATACTAAACGAGATCAGAGGCAACAAGTGTAACAAGTTCACCCTGTATCAAAGAGCATGTGCAAGAGGCAACAGAACTCAAACTAACAACTGCAGCAAGACTAAATGGAGAAACAAGACCAAGTTCAACTTCACTAGCAAATGCAGACTAGTGAACAACTAAATGAAACTGGGCAACGCAAGTGTCGGACTCGAGAACAAAGGCGGTTGTACGGCTCAAATGCAACTATATCATACTAGATACAGCGACAATATGGATGCAAGCAAATACATGTGTACAGGTCAGTGAAAACCCAAATCAAAACCCAAAGTCCAATAGCAGCTTTTATTTCAAGTGACAAAAGCCAACATCAATGCATATGAATACTACATGTGACTCAATGCCAGAATATTGAAACCAGACAACCTAGGTATGAAGGCAATGCACATGTCAGTAAAGAATACATTGAAACCGAAGGCAACAATGTTACCAAACTCAAAGTCAACATTGTTTAAAAACAAAAGAGTTAACAACGTGGAAAACCAGTCAAAAATATACGAATGAACATCTAAGGGATTCGAACCTAATTAAAAACCCCAATTCGTAAAAATTAAATCGAATACTCATCCAAATTATAATTTCCCAAAATCACGTTTTTAGCTTTCAAACGAAATCAGTGCCTATAGAAATCGAACCAAGGCAGACAAAATTATCCACATTGAAACAAAACAAACAACTTAAGTGCAGTATCGAGAATGAATTAGGATGACAGTGAAGATCACTCGCTTTTTACGAGTAGCCAACAACCGACAAAAGCCAAAATCATCGTATAAACAACATCACCCAACAATAGTCAAACTCAGGGAAGAACACCAACATAGACAGAGCAAATGTCATCAAAATTCAAGATGAAGCAGGGGGAAACAGGAAGGCAGAAAACCAGAAAATCACAAAGTCAAAACCGTGGGTACGAAGCACTTACTCAAAATAGCAAACCTATTAAGGGAAAGATTCAACAACTAAATTCACAAATTAACGAGGTTGAATACAGATGTGAGTGAGAAATCACTCACCTTAGCCTAAGGCTGCCGTGAGCGAAGCGAAGGAGACGTCGATCGACAAGGCATGCATGAATCTTCGATCGAGCTTCCGCCTTCGTCTTCTTCGATTCATCTAAAGCCCTAGCGAATCTCAAAGAAGTAGAAGCAAGGCCGAAGCCCTAGCAAGCCTCACAGGAACGAACGCAATTTAGTCAATCGGAGGAAGAAAGGAATTACGAAGTCACCATTTTTTTTTCTTTCTTGAAAGAGAACTGAATCGGGTGGAGGAACGAATGAGTACGAGATTTGAAGCCACCATTTATTTATTCTCGTTCGTATGTTTTAGGGTTAGGCTTCGAATGAATGAAAAGTGAAGGGGGACCAGGTCGAACAAAATAAGAAAGGGGACGGCATCCACTCAGATAACACAATACAACACCCATGGGCCAACATTCAAAGCCCAAAATATTTATAAAGCCCAATTAGCAATTTTTAACAACTTATAAAAGAGTTTTAACTCTAAAAATCCAATTGCAATTTTAATAGCAATTTTATCAAAGGATTCCAACCGATCTAAAACTCAATCGAGCAATTAACTATCATTCTAGTCGTTTAATGACGATATTAAATTTTCACAAAAGCTCGGGTTGTTACAGACTCCCCTCCTTATAAAAATTGCGTCCCTGTAATTTTCATAATTAAGGTCGTCAACAATTATTATTCTTCTAACATAAACTGGTTAAGTTAGAAAAATAAAGATCGGGAACACCAATACCAAAGAAATCTTTCAACTTCCTAAGGGAAATTTACTAATTCTCAACAAAGTCTGATTTTCGGATAGATAATCATAAAATAGCAGAACTGAATAAATACAATTATCAGCACAATCAATTACCAGTTAGATATTCAGAAACACAGAAATCTCAAAACAACAATATCTAATCATCGATACGATAATCAAAAAACATCAAATTATCAAATATCTACTTACTAAAAACGACAATTAGATTTCAAATCAACAAATATTCGAGTATCCAGAATGATAATCAAATTTTCAATCAACAAATATTCGATCATCACAAACGATAATCAAACTTCAAATTCAACAAATATTCGATTATCAGAAACGATAATCAAATTTCAAATTCAACAAATATTCGATTATCACAAACGATAATCAAATTTCAAATTCAACAAATATTCGATTATCACAAACGATAATCAAATTTAAAATTCAACAAATATTCGATTATCAAAAACGATAATCAAATTCCGCATTCATCAAATATTCGATTATCAAAAACGATAATCAAATTTCAAATTCAACAAATATTCGATTATCAAAAACGATAATCAAATTTCAAATTCAACAAATAATTGATTATCTCAAGCGATAATTAAATCTAAAATCAACAAATATTTAATTATCTCAGGCGATAATTAAATCTCAAATCAACAAATATTTAATTATCTCAAGCGATAATTAAATCTAAAATCAACAAATATTTAATTATCTCAGGCGATAATTAAATCTCAAATCAACAAATATTTAATTATCTCAGGCGATAATTAAATCTAAAATCAACAAATATTTAATTATCTCAGGCGATAATTAAATCTCAAATCAACAAATATTTAATTATCTCAGGCGATAATTAAATCTCAAATCAACAAATATTTAATTATCTCAGGCGATAATTAAATCTCAAATCAATAAATATTTAATTATCTCAAGCGATAATTAAATCTCAAATCAACAAATATTTAATTATCTCAAGCGATAATTAAATTTCAAATCAACAAATATTTAATTATCTCAGGCGATAATTAAATCTCAAATCAACAAATATTTAATTATCTCAAGCGATAATTAAATTTCAAAACAGCAAATATTTAATTATCAAAAGCGATAATTAAAACAACAATTATCCGACTATCAAAAACGATAATCAGAACTCATATCTACAAATATCTAATTATCACAAGCGATAATTAGAAACAACAAATATCTGATTATCAAAAACGATAATCAGAACTCATATCAACAAATATCTAATTATCACAAGCGATAATTAGAAACAACAAATATCTGATCATCAAAAACGATAATCAGAACTCATATCAACAAATATCCAATTATCACAAGCGATAATTAGAAACAACAAATATCTGATTATCAAAAACGATAATCAGAACTCATATCAACAAATATCCAATTATCATAAGCGATAATTAGAAACAACAAATATCTGATTATCAAAAACGATAATCAGAACTCATATCAACAAATATCCAATTACCTGCAGATAATTGGAAGCAACAAATATCTAGAAATCAATTAAGAAGACTAGAAAATCAACATAAAAGCTTGGATCGATCCCATCAGATGGCGAGTTTTTAATTCGCCGCACGTGCAACAACATATGGCCGAAGCCTACCAAGTGCTCAACATAATTTTGGCGCCCATCAGATTGACCTGAAGGTCCGCAGAGTGACCCGAAGGTCTAGTACTGGTATTTGACCCGAAGGTCCATCATATGACCCGAAGGTCCAACATAGTGGCTCGAAAGCACATGAAATCATCAAATATTTCAATTTACGAGTCCGGAGTTAACCGAAATAGCAAATGCACATGTCCCATACCACGTGTTTTACTAAATCGTTTGATTCTCTTCATCGTTTCCTTGAAAGTGCAAAATTGTGTATTTTGTAAAAATACACTTTACATTCTCAAATGGACAAGTCCGGAATTAAGCGAATCAGTAAAAGAAAGGGGTCATAGTCCTCGATTTTGCTGAAACGTTTAAATCGCTTCCTCATTCTTTTGAAAGCGTAAACTGTTAAATTTCTAAAAACAATTTTATTTATTTTATACAAATAACAATTCACATTCTCAACTGAACAAGTCCGGAGTTAAGCGAATCAGTAAAAGAAAGGGGTCATAATCCTCGATTTTGCTGAATCGTTTAAGTCGCTTTCTCATTCTTTTGAAAACACAAACTGTTAATAATTTATAAAACAATTTTCATTTTAAAACGATTTTCCAATCACGTGATTAAAGTAGCAATATTAGTAGCAATTTCGAAAAGAAAATTGCACTTCTCAAAACATCTTAAAACGAATCCCAAAATTAGCATTGCGGAATGACCGCTTGAAAACCCATTCTTAAAAATTTGATTGTTACTGAAGTCAAAGCAACAGTAATTTTAAAACGTCAAAATCTCATCAAAAATAATTTACATCGAAATGTAATATCAGTGAATTTTCATTCATCAAAATGCCACAAAACACCGTGCCCTAAAAATTTGGCATCGGTATAAAAATCCCATTATAAAAGTAACGGCAACAAAATACGTTTCATAACCAAGCATCGGTTCAACGTAAAATTAATGCAGTACCGTGCAATTTATATTTTCACGCACACTACAATATAAACAAAGAAATTACTCTATTATCTTCAATGAAGATAATTTAAAACATCAAAAATCTAATCAATAATGATTAGTATAAAAGAAACCCAGCAAAAATCTCAACAAAAATCTCATACTGCAATCGTTTCGAATCCTCAATCGGATCCAAAATTCTCAAAGGAAACAATTTAAATATAGCTAGGTAAATAACAAATGAAATTTATTTCAATTTCGTATTTTGATTTTTAAATCAAAAAGATTATCAGTTGTATTTAGCGAAGACAGTTTCACTGTTTCCGCTGCGCACTCTGATAAACAGAACACAAATCAATCAAATCATCAGAACACAATTTCACTATTCTTTTTAAATAAAGATATTTAAAAATTTCATCCAAATTTCAAAACTTTAGTTTTGACTCAAAGCACAAATAAAACATCGACTAATAGTTGTAACATATGTTCCATCTAAGTTATGTTTTATATTATGTCCATAAACCCCAAGCTCTGATACCAACTGTGACGCCCCACCTCTATACTCATAATAACAAAGAGTATTAAAAGAAATACTGTCTATTATTACGAAGAATAAGGCTGGATAGGAGCGACCATCCGTAATTGGCCTTACACTAATATTGGTTATCTCGATAGGAGTGGTATATACTTTTTATTTTTCATCTATTATTTATTTACTCCCATCGACATATCCAATTATCAGTATAAAACAAACTACGATAGTTCATAATAGTTTAGGACATTAGATATAACAATAACACAGATAATATAAATGCGGAACACAGATTAACAAAAATCTCATATATATATAACCGATGTCAGTTACAATATAGTTGACACGATACATATGATACAACTACAACTGTCGACTCTAGAAGTTATATATACAAGTACATTATCGACTAATATACATGAATACATATCGTTCTATACAATGACACGACTACTACAAAATGACACTGACAACTTCAGAAGATGTGAAAAGTCTTCATATCCTGAACAGCAACTCAAAGAAGAAAATCTACAACCTGAAATAACTCGGGTCTGACCCGAGTATTAAATTCAAAAGAAAATAATACACGGGTCAGTCTAATTCAAACTCAGTTATTAATGCACAGAAGCAATAATAATAATATCAAATAGACGACAGTCACAGAAATCTCGTATATCCAACTCCTTCGATAAAAGAATCGGATAACGACAAATATAACACTAAACAGTGTTAAACAACAAATCAGCAATCTAAATCAATTTAAACAATTGAAATGTCAATTTAAAAACAATAATGCTGATTGGCTGTAGTACACGCTAACGTGTACTGCCTCGCCAATGCAGTCTATAAAATACTCAGAAGATCAATGAATCCAAAAGCCAACGGATCTAACTCAAATCAAAATGAACCACTTCAAAATACAACTTCAAATTATTTAATTGAACCAACGAAAGAATTTAACAATCAAAATATCAACTAAATCTGTCAATCCTGCTAGGGCTGCAGTACACGCACGCGTGTACTGCCTCGCCACTCCAAAATAACTCCAAACAATACTAAACGAGATCAGAGGCAACAAGTGTAACAAGTTCACCTTGTATCAAAGAGCATGTGCAAGAGGCAACAGAACTCAAACTAACAACTGCAGCAAGACTAAATGGAGAAACAAGACCAAGTTCAACTTCACTAGCAAATGCAGACTAGTGAACAACTAAATGAAACTGGGCAACGCAAGTGTCGGACTCGAGAACAAAGGCGGTTGTACGGCTCAAATGCAACTATATCATACTAGATACAGCGACAATATGGATGCAAGCAAATACATGTGTACAGGTCAGTGAAAACCCAAATCAAAACCCAAAGTCCAACAGCAGCTTTTATTTCAAGTGACAAAAGCAAACATCAATGCATATGAATACTACATGTGACTCAATGCCAGAATATTGAAACCAGACAACCTAGGTATGAAGGCAATGCACATGTCAGTAAAGAATACATTGAAACCGAAGGCAACAATGTTACCAAACTCAAAGTCAACATTGTTTAAAAACAAAAGAGTTAACAACGTGGAAAACCAGTCAAAAATATACGAATGAACATCTAAGGGATTCGAACCTAATTAAAAAACCCAATTCGTAAAAATTAAATCGAATACTCATCCAAATTATAATTTCCCAAAATCAAGTTTTTAGCTTTCAAACGAAATCAGTGCCTATAGAAATCGAACCAAGGCAGACAAAATTATCCACATTGAAACAAAACAAACAACTTAAGTGCAGTATCGAGAATGAATTAGGATGACAGTGAAGATCACTCGCTTTTTACGAGTAGCCAACAACCGACAAAAGCCAAAATCATCGTATAAACAACATCACCCAACAATAGTCAAACTCAGGGAAGAACACCAACATAGACAGAGCAAATGTCATCAAAATTCAAGATGAAGCAGGGGGAAACAGGAAGGCAGAAAACCAGAAAATCACAAAGTCAAAACCGTGGGTACGAAGCACTTACTCAAAATAGCAAACCTATTAAGGGAAAGATTCAAAAACTAAATTCACAAATTAACGAGGTTGAATACAGATGTGAGTGAGAAATCACTCACCTTAGCCTAAGGCTGCCGTGAGCGAAGCGAAGGAGACGTCGATCGACAAGGCATGCACGAATCTTCGATCGAGCTTCCGCCTTCGTCTTCTTCGATTCATCTAAAGCCCTAGCGAATCTCAAAGAAGTAGAAGCAAGGCCGAAGCCCTAGCAAGCCTCACAGGAACGAACGCAATTTAGTCAATCAGAGGAAGAAAGGAATTACAAAGTCACCATTTTTTTTCTTTCTTGAAAGAGAACTGAATCGGGTGGAGGAACGAATGAGTACGAGATTTGAAGCCGCCATTTATTTATTCTTGTTCGTATGTTTTAGGGTTAGGCTTCGAATGAATGAAAAGTGAAGGGGGACCGGGTCGAACAAAATAAGAAAGGGGACGGCATCCACTCAGATAACACAATACAACACCCATGGGCCAACATTCAAAGCCCAAAATATTTATAAAGCCCAATTAGCAATTTTTAACAACTTATAAAAGAGTTTTAACTCTAAAAATCCAATTGCAATTTTAATAGCAATTTTATCAAAGTATTCCAACCGATCTAAAACTCAATCGAGCAATTAACTATCATTCTAGTCGTTTAATGACGATATTAAATTTTCACAAAAGCTCGGGTTGTTACACTATTTTCTATATGATTATACTTTACCGATTAGACACTACTGTATATAGCGTATATTACTATATAGTAAATAGTTTAACGGACCCTTAGAGGATGGGCGGTCCCAAGCATCTTCTAAGTTACTTGTACCTTATTACAGTTCACTTGAGTTGGTATACATTATATAAGTATATATTGTCCTGACTCGAGTGTTTTGTGTTTTGCTTTACGCTCGGGTCAGCCTGAGTTATTCACAGATTTGGATTTCCACTCTCTTGGAGATTTGAATCGCTGGAGATTATCTGCTTATCTTGTCCTATCTACTTCGGTTCCATTGTCCTACTCAGCTTGTACTTGGTTATTGTATTTAGACTTCTGTTGTACTCTATTTCTTTTGTTATATCTTATGTAACTTTGACATATTTAGATAGTAGCTTCATGAACTACTATTTCTTTTACTTCCGCTGCATTATTTTACTCTGTGTCTGTGATCTGTGATTTTATTTATTTACTATATATTCTGAGATTTGCCAAATTTTATTTACAACGCGGTATTTTGAGCAATTCAACTCCGGCATGAGTGTCTACCTATACACTTATAATGGATGCAAATGGTTGAAAATACCGGGTCGTTACACCCCCTATCGGGCACATTTCTTCGATACCATTCTATTACTTTGTGATTTGATCGGGTGCACCTTTGATTTAGGAGTGTGTCTCTAGGTGGGCGGTAGTAGCTATTATGCATTACCACCAGTCTGGGAGTGCAAATAGTAGAATCCTACCTTGGTATTGCCTTGCGTGCCTTGTCACATGCCTTATCGAGCCCATTACGAGTTTGGTTTGTACCGTACCTATGGACTGCACCCTGAGTATCCCACCAGTTTGGTGGAGCTTACATTATCTATATAGACTATGGGAATATATAAAAATGTGCTAAGAGGGGTATGGTTAACGCCTTAACGCTATTTTAATATTTCACTTTACTGTAGACATTATCTATGTAGCGTATTTTACTATGTATGTTGATTGTTTCACGGATCCTTAAAGGATGGGAATCCCAAACATCCTTTAAGTTATATTGCATTTCACTTGGACATTTCACTTGAGTTGATTTACTTGCATAAGAATGTTAATCCTAACTCGAGTGTTTTGTGTTTTTCTTTATACTTGGGTCAGACTGAGTGTCATAGCATTTGAGACTCACCTTTGGAGCTTGGAGCTTCGCTTGGAGAACCATCTATACCTATTCAGCTTTCGGTTATTCTGTTATTTCCAGTTGATATGTTCAGACTTGTCATTTGCATTTGTATTAGTGACCTCTATGTATTGGATTTCTGATTTATTTTGCTACAGATTCTGATGTTTCTGTAGTAGCTTCATGAACTACTATTTATCTGTTCCGATGCTTTTTATTATATTACTCCGTGTCTGTGATTCTATGATTGATTTATTTACCGTATATGCTAAGTTTTGCCAAATACAAATTAACAATCTGTTGTTTTGAGCAATTCAAGTCGGACATGAGTGGATGATTATCAATTTGAATGGTTCGAAATGCTAGGTCGTTACAGATAGTATGGGTTTGAATAGTTGGAGGCGTGGTTTGGCGTATGAGAAAGTATGGGTAGGGTATGGTTATACACATATATATATATATAATATCTTACAAAACATCCAAAAATTCCGAACTCCAAATGAGGCGTGTCGCCTAGCGTTCTATGTGTTACACACCCTATTTTATATATAATGGAACTTGTTTCGAGACTTAATTCGACCGTATGTAGAAGATAGGTTTTTAAACCCAGTTATTATATTAATTTCTGAAATTAATTAATACACTTTCGATCTCGCACGGCCAAACGACACGTCAAATCGCCACGAATTTCGTTATCATACAATAATACACTATTACGAATACAATGAAACTGGTTTCGTCGAAATCCGAGATAAGGCCCCATAAGGCTATTTTTACACGTTAATTAAAGCGAATTATTTTAAAACCAAATTAATCAATTTTAAATTTACACTAAAAGTTTTATTATCTTCATTCTTATTAAATAGAATTTAAATAAGCTTTGAAATCATTTTTATCCAACTTAAAACCTAAGATTCAATTATTTAAACAATTTCAATTATTAAATTAAATAATTTAATAATCATATAAATCGCTATATTTGAAATTCAAGTTATTTAATTTATAAAATTAACTTTTTAATATTTAAAATAAATTAAATATTTCAAATTCAAATGAAAAAATTCTGGGTCTTAACATTTTGGTTAAGTTCTTGTGATTACTTAAGTGATAGTATTTGGAACTTTAGAGATTACTGTCTTTTGGTGGTCGAATTTCAGGCCGATGGATCCTTAAGAGGTATACTCATGGATTATTCAACGATCCTTGAGATCGATTGAGATTTTTTTTTTTCACGATCCTTGTGATCTGTTCAGATTTTTTTCCCCAATCCTTGAGATCAGTTGAGATTTTTTTCCATGGTGTGAGTACAATCATTACGATTGGTATGTGTACAATCATTATGATTGGTATGGATGATCATTATGATCGGTATGAATTAGGTTTTCTTGGATTTCGAGATGTTATTATTTATTCTTGAATTCTAGGCTTTATGACTATTTTGTGTTTCGTGATTTAAACATTCTTGTGTATTAAGATGGATTCCGAAGCTTTGTGATTTATTCCCTGTTTTGTTATTTAAATATTTTGTGTCCTGAGATGGATTCTGAGTTAAATTATTCTAGTGACTTGTTTATATGTACATTTGTATTTATTTATATGTCATAAATCCTCGTGTTATATCTTGTTCTCACTCTTTGGATATTTAGAGATAGTCTAACTTGTTTAGTTTATAATAGTCGGGTCAGGCTGAGACTTTTTAGGTTACAGGACATGCAAGCTTTTGGGTGAGTGTGATGGCATGGGGATAAAATATTTTTGTCTTTTTAGTTTATCTCATGTAGGATTATGTGTATGTATATGGGATGTATATTTTGAGATAGTGACTTGTACTGGATGTATATTATGTGGGTCTAGTCTGATATTTTGTAGACTCACACTATGTATTGGTATATGATGTATATTATTTTGTTGTAATCTGTTACTATTGTTTTATATGATATAATGTTCTGATTTAGAGAAATTGGCGTGTTTATTACTTTAGGCTGAGACTGTACACATTAAAAATTTATTCCAGATATTCAATAAAACAGTAAGTATGACGTGTCAGTGTTAGTTTAAACTTATATTCACGTTCGATCGCCCTTAATAAGCCGTATTCTCCATGTTACAAGACGACATTATTTATAATGTTCTTTCGTAATATAGGTATAGCGGTAGGATTGTTACAATGCTAAATATATAATTACTTATTATAACCATTTATATAAGGAACAAAACTGATTTGGAAATATGTTCGAAATCAGTAAAGCTATAATAAACTTTCTTTTATAAATTGATGGTTTTCAAAACTATAAATATAATAAGTAAATGCTCATAAAATTCATGAAACTTTGGTTAAAATAAATCGTCAAATCAAAGCACCGAAACATAGAGCCAAAACTGAAGTAGAAAAATCACAAAACAAAGCACAAGCTCAAGCAACAAGGCAAGAATGACTACGGTACGAAAAAAGCACCTAGAGTAGGCTCCAAGCTTAGGTCAGGACTACTGAACAAGGTGGTTCAGTCGACTAGTCGTGAGTTCCTGGAGCTGTACAGCTCCAGGTCTCATTTTCAGTGACTACGGGTGAAAAATCCAACGAGTTTACTCGATTCCGACAATAAGATACGATTGATAACAACTAATACTTGCATGTAATACTATATACAATCATATAGAAGCAATTTATAACAAATAGGGATGACTTCTTTCAAGAACAATAAGCATTTCAATTGGCAGTAAGTAGCAGTTCATAGCAATGAAAACAACACATAAATAGACAACTAATTCTACAATCAACCACCATCCAAGAGCTGATTTTATATTAGCATGTAATTAGATAATTCAAGATAAATTATGTGAGGATTAACTCACCTTTCTTCCTCAATTAGATTTGCCAAACCCCTTCATTTTCAGTAACCCTAGAAACAACTCAAATCTAAAACAAATAGCAACCAAAATTACACACTGTAAAAATCTAAAATTAAACTTCCCAAAGGTATATTCAAGGGTTTAGAACGTTACCTGATTTTATTAGCTTCTAAAAATGTTTAGATTGCAAGAGAATTGGAGAATTGGATTTTGGTTTCTATGTTTCAAAGGGGGAAATTTTTATTGTCTTCGGTTTGTTTACAGTAAAATAAAATAAACGTACAGTTAACTTTGGACTTAGAAAATTCTTCTCTCTCAACCCTTCTAATTTATTTTTTGGCTTTATGATCTAATTTTCAACCCAATAAGAAATAAATAACCTCTTTTTTTAATTCCTCACTAATATCTTCATGAACAATAAGCCTAAGCATTTATATTATAGCCCAAATAAATAAAATAACTTCTTAAATGAATTTAAAACATGAACAACTTATTAAAAGAAGTCTATAAATCCCAAATTCTCTTTTATTTTAAAATAAAAGATTTAAATTAACAAAAAGTTTTCTTTTCAATTTATATTCTAAATTCTACAAGTTCAAAAACTTGAATAATCAAATTTCTCAATTTCACAAAGATTTAGAATGAATCATCCTAAAACATTTATCTTTTATAAAGGAATACAAATTCCAGATTGATGATTTAAATTCTCGAATTTAAATCATTTTTTATTTTATTTAATTAACTCAAAAATCAGGGTGGTTACAATAAATGGGTAAAATGGTAGTATGTTATTCACTAGGGTCAAGGGTTGCACATTCCCATCATTACCAAATCCCACTAAATAGTCCATTCAACGACATAGTTTTTCCAGGATCACTATGAACGTATCTTAGTTTTCACAGACCAATTAAAAAAACTATCGGCTAACTCGATCCAAAATGTACCATATAATCCAACGGTATTATGGTCCGTTCGAAAGAAATAATAATGGTCTCCTAATATCATTAAGAGAAAATATCCATGACCTTCTAAAATTGGTAGGTTAAAATAGCAATGGCCCCTAAAGATTGATAGGGTAAAATTTTCAATGGTCTCTTAATATTGGTAGGAGAAAGGCATGGGCGATCAACTTACTACCAGTTCGTTTGGATGCATAAATCCTAATTTTAGCCTCAATATTGGCAAAGCCCTATGCATTGGAATCGTGTACCCGACCAATTTGAGGCTTAATGGTTGGAGTGTAGAGTACGACCCCACACTAGTCTCCACCCTTATACATGTTTTTAAAATTTGAATGAGTCATGTCTTTTGACCAGTTTGGTAATCCTAACATGGTGATCTTCATGATCTCTTGGATACAATTCTACTCACTTAGGGGTTTCAATTTGACCACACATACTATTATAATAACCCTAATCTATTATTAGTTCCCCAAATCGGCAAAGTCATAAATGTTGGGTGATAACATATAAGTGTGCTGTCAACCATTTAAAGTATGCAATAATAACTAATCAAGATGCAAAAATGAACATATAATTTCATCCATCTCAACCATATGTACATTTGATATTCATTTTATACACAAAATTACTTGTATTTAAGTAATAATTTCCTTCACAAAACTCTTTCTAGAAATGGGAAGAACGTCTTTTCTTTCCTTTAAATATAATATCAAAATAGTTAACAAATCAACATCTTTGTTTAAGGAAAACATTGTCAAACATAAAGTTAAAAACTATATAGTGTCATAAAAATAGGCAATCTATTTACCTAAAATATTGTGTTATCGCACCTTAAAAATCCATGTTATAGCACGTTATAATATAGCTATTGAGCTTCAAAAACTTAGGCTATTACATGCCAAACACTAGTGCTATCACACTTCAAAAACTATGTTATTGCATATTAAAACATAAACTACCACATATCAATATAACAAAAGCTATCGAGTGTTACATTGTGCATAGCTATCGAATATTAAGCCAAATATAGCAATCGAGTGATAAGCCTAACGTTGCTACCGAGTCCCATCCAACACATAGCTATCGAGTATCATAAAACATAACTACCGAATTTTATAAATTTGATGTTATCACATCCTTGAATTTTTAAAAGCTGTCGAGCGTTGTAAATTTCAAAGCTATCGAGTGTTATAAATTTCAAAGCCATCGAGGGCTTAAAACATTGTGTTATGCATGTTAGTAAAACATAAGGCTATCGAGTGTTATAATAGAACTTTTGTGACTAATTAGATATTTCCCTTAAAAACAATAATTTTTTACCAAACCAATTTCTTTGTGAAATTTTTATTGGTTAATCAAATCTTTTGAGAAATCCTTTATAGTTAAACTAAGAGAAATTTTCTCTTATTTTCCAAAATATTAATTTTCTATTAATTATGCCATTAGTTACCTTTTTGCAATTAAAACCTCTTACATAAAACGATTTACTTTAACTCGAAATCACTTGGGAAAATTTTCCAACAATAAAAATTTACCTCTTTTACGACATGTAAAAATTTCAAAGCAAAATAATTATTTTCCATTATTAAAATAATTAAAATCCGAAATAATCAACTTTCTAACATAGAAAATTCTTAGTAAATTCATACTTCATCAAAAAATCGTGAAATTTTAAAACTATATCCTAAATAATAATCCAAACATCATATCAAAAATTCAAAGCATTTGGAGACAAAAACTTAGTTATTTAATTAAAATCCCTTTAAGAAAATTCCACAAAATAAACAAATGATAACTATTTTTCAACCAAACGGTTATCTAACACAAATGCATGATAAACATTAACAAAAATTCAGTTTTACACTTAATTAAAATGGAATTAAACACATCCAAAACATAGAGATGGAGATATTATTCACCTTAGTTTGATTTTGTGTGAAGATAATTGCTCTTATTTCATCGCTTAAGCTTCCTTCTTTTTCTTCTTCTTTATTTAGAATGTTTAATGGAGTTTTTGTTCTTTATTTTCTTTTCTTATGTTATGATAATATGGTTAAAAATATATGAGAGGGAGAGGGAGGGTTATGGAAAATAAATTATGTCTGTTATCTTTACTTCCTTATTTCTCTTCTATATAACTAAGGCCCTTTTTATTTCTTTATAAACCAATTCTCCATTTAAATTTTGAAATAACAATATTTTTGTTGTAATTATCCACACTGTCTATATATTTATGTTCTCCTACATTATTTATATAATTATCTATTAATTAAATATTCAAAATAATGTGCTATAAAATTAGGGGTGTTACACTTCCCTTAGATGTCCCATAGTAGAAGTGGGAACATATATCAATAGAGTTTGTACACAACTTACCTAGGAGCTGAAGGGGAAATGAGAGTATCTTAGTCATTATAGATCATTTGACCAAATGCGCTCATTTCATTCTAGTATTGAATACAGAGACAACAGTGTTATTAGCTACATAATATGTGATAGAGGCAGTTAAATTACATGTGACTGGACTAAGTATACTTAGCGACAGAGATCCATATTTAACTAGTGAATTTAGGAGGAGCCTTCAACGTGCCTTAGAGACCGAGGTCAAGCCTAGCACTACATATCACCCAGAGACAGATGAACAAACC
The DNA here is from genome assembly GCA_030737815.1 of Allium fistulosum. Lineage (NCBI taxonomy): Eukaryota > Viridiplantae > Streptophyta > Magnoliopsida > Asparagales > Amaryllidaceae > Allium > Allium fistulosum. The sequence continues at coordinate 1,138,756,709 of CM060902.1, read as the reverse complement.
AAGAGGGTAAATAGGGTATGGAGGCTTTATTAAAAGCTTGCATTCTTGAATTTAGTGTAGTATAGGAAGATAATTTTTCATTGGTAGAGTTTACCTATAATAATAGCTATCAGGTGAATATAGGCATACCACCATCTGAGGTTTTGTATGGACGGCCATGTAGATAACCTTCTTTTTAGTGGGAGATGACTTATAGGGTTATACTTCGACCAAACATGATTAGAGACTGTTTGTACAAAAAATGGACAAACACCTCGAAGTTGTATGATTTAGTAGATCTTATGTTATTCTTAGTGATTTGAGCGATTTATGCAAATATATAAAAAAAACAGGGGCTAAAATGTAAAAAAGACACGCAGATTTATAGTGGTTCAGCCAGAATGTGCCTACGTCCACTTTATATGTTATTTCTCTTCTCTTATTCTGATTACAAGTACAAAGCTTTGATACAAGTAAAAGAAAGTTGTTTGAAAGTTCCTTCCGTGCTTGATCTCTCAAACTTGTCCCCATTGTTGTACCCCTGCCCCTCTATTTATAGAGTGAGGTTGGGGGTAGGGGTCTTGAATGTATATAGCTGCTGGTGGGCCTGGGCTGATGTATCTGGCCTGGCACATCTGGTTCAGCATGGTCTTGGTTCGGGACGCCTCGGTCCGGTGGCAGCTGGTTCGGTGGGATGTGGAGCTGGGTTGGTTCGGTCTCGACTGGTTCGGTGGGATGTGGAGCTGGGTTGGTTCGGTCTCGACTGGTTCGGTGGGATGTGGGTGAGGTCCCGGTCCGGTAGGCATGTAGAGGGTTGGTTCGGTCTCGACTGGTTCGGTGGGATGTGGGTGAGGTCCCGGTCCGGTAGGCATGTAGAGGGTTGGTCCGGTCTCGACTGGTTCGGTGGTGAGACCGGACCGGTGTTGGAAGGGTTCTGGCAATGGTCTTGCCTCTTGGTTCGGCAAGTAGCGAGGTTGGTTGGAGTTGGTTCGATATCGGGGAGGAGAGGCTTGGCTTCTTCTTTTCTTTTGGTTCGATGGGGTTGGAAACACACCTAACATTTGCCCCCCAAAGTGGGGCATATGCCGGCATATGTCGCGCTTTGTTTTTTTTTTGAATTGGGTATAGCTTTATTCGATTCCGAGTGCGGAACCATCTGGTTCGGCTGTTCTGGGTATGTTTATAGATAGGGGCTACACTCCTTCGTTATTCTTTACCGAATCAAAAGAGAGTCGAATCAACCCTTGTCGAATCAAACCCTTGCCGAATCAACCCCTTGCCGAATCAAACCCTTGCCGAATCAACCCCTTGCCGAATCCATCTCGTGCTGAGTCAGGTACATATCCTTTTGCCGAATGAACACGAAAATGCCGAATGCTTCCTTGTATTGTATCGCCGAATGAGCTAGTGCCGAACGAAACTCGGAAGTTTGACCAACCGAACGGAACTTGAAGATTTAAACACTGAATGGGACTTGATAATTATGCGTTTATATTCCCATACTCCTTGTGCTAATATCATGCTTTTCTTATGTCGCAGATAAATGTCTCAAAGGGTAGAAACTCGATCGAAGAAGAAGGAGTCTGAGGGCGAAGGAGGTTCTTCTGCCGTGCCCCCAGCTCAGCCAGGACCAGAACGTCGCGGATCTTCCCCGAGATCTCTAGTGGACGGGTACGGCCCTCAGGAGCTTCTGAACTCCCCGCCCGATTGCTCTCCTAGCTCCCTCAAGGAGGAGCAGCTTGATGTCATTTCCCGATCCTTTGGAATCGATAGGGCGCGCTTGCTATTGCCTGGGAGAGACGTTATGCCGTATGATCCTCCCTAAGGGTACTTCGCCTACAGCAGATACCACTTCATGTGTGGTGCCATTCCTCCTCTTAACGCTTGGATAGCCAGCTTCCTCACATATATTAAGGTGGCCCCATTCCAGCTTCAACCCAACTCCTATGCTATATTGGTGAGCCTCTTCGTCATTTTCCAGAGGAAGTATGGTCGTGCTCCTTCCAACCGGGAGATCCGGTATCTGTATAATCTTAGGGGCTATAAGAAGGGGTCTCCATACATTAGCTTGGAGTCAGCTGTGACCTTCAAGCCGGCCTTGGATTTGTATTCTAAATTTAGCATGTTCAAGAAGGAGTGGTTTTTTGTCAGGGACGACTCCGTGTCAATTCGGCGCTTTACTTCTGGATGTAAGTTGATGCTTTTACTTATAATTTCCATTCCGATTGCGATGCTTCTTCTCATACGTTTTCATTTTTTGCTAGCGATAGGTGGCTTTGCGGTTGTGGAGACTGACCGCCTGGTTCAGACGGCGGCTGAGATAGAAGCTATTCTCGAGAAGTATAGATCATCTGCCTTCCTGATCAGAAATGCGACCCTCCTGGAGTATAACTTAATCCTTCCACAGCAGTCAGTAGTCAAGCTGAGGGAAACGGCGGAGGAGAGGATGGCTGCTCAGACTAAGGGAGGCGTCACGGTAGAGAGTAGCAAGAGGAAACCTTTCGCAAAACCTCCAGCCGTCGGAGGTAAGAAACTCAAGAAATCGGACGGTCCCTCCCCCAGCAATTGTCCACTTACCTAGGAGGAGGAAGACATAGAGGAGGAAAGAGGTGAGGGTGGAGATGGTCGGGAAGGTGATAGGGGTGGCGATGGCATCGGGGCCTTGCTTCCTGGGCAAGCGGGCGAGATTCAGGAGTGGACGGACGATGCGTTCCACCAGGTTTTTGAGGGGCTGGACGAAGATCCGGCTTTGGTAAGGAAAACTGGGAAAGCGGACAAAGCTGGGACCGGTGCACGTGAGTCTTCTCAGACCATTCCAGCCAAGGTGGCTCCGACGAATCAAGGTGAACTCTTGACTCCTGCATGCTTCATTAATGATAGGGACTTAGGGATATTTTATGATCCGCTCCCGTCCTGGAATGAAATCCAGGACTTATTGCAGTATCCTACTTCTCCCCAGGGTTTGTATAACAGACGTGCTTTCTTTCTTCTTTTAATCCGCCGCGTTTCTTCAAATTACATAGTGATGTAAGTTTGTGACACTTGTTCTTCATGTCAGGGGCAGGTAAGACATCCAAGGCCTTGGATCTTCGGCACAGGCTTGAGCAATACAAGCTTTCAAAAACTTCCGCTAAGCCGAAGCCTTCGACCCACCGCTCCGGGGATGTAGTCGGCTACCGTCCTCTTCTCGGGGTCATCGAAGAGGGTATTCAACGGAGAAAGAGGAGTCATTCTTCATCCGAGCCTTCACTTGGTCCCCATCTCCCGGCTCAGCCTCTTCATGATATCACAGGGGAGGATAGCGAGTTTGCACTTTCTCCGCGCCCACCCGGAAACCCTACCGTTATCCACATCGACCGTCCTGACTTGGCTCGTAATCCATTTGCGGGTCATCCTGACCTGGATCCAAGCTCCCATGATATTACCTTTGACGAGGTCACTGGTGAGCACCTTCTTCCACGCAACCCCATGGTACGGGTACTTGATGAAGCTAAGTCCTTAGATCTTGATTTACTCACTACTCGTATAATTACTATGGGAGACGAGGCCAAGGCTAATATTGACCGGGTGTCGGAGGAGACTAAGAAGCTGATGGGGCATCATGCCCGGTTGGTTAAGGCCGGAGAGGAGATTGGGAGTGCCAATATCCGACTGCGATTGGTGGTTTCGGATCAGGCCAAACAGCTTGCGGATCAGGCTATTCAGATTTCTCAGCATGAGGCTGCTTCTGGACGACTAAAGAAATCTATGGAAGAGGGTAGCCGGGCCGAACTGCGGAAAATGGAAGCTACTTGCAAAGAACGGATTGACATGGCTATTGCTACGGTGGACGAGGTTCGGAAAGCGGATCTTGAGCAGGTGGAGGAGCTGTCTAGGAAACTTGAGGCTGCAGAGCTTGCTCAAGCCAAGTTGAGGGAGGAGATGGAGGCAATGCGGGGATCCCTTCTGGTTGACTGCTCGAGATACCGATCGGGGAGAGATGCTGCCGTTGAAAGGCTGTCGGCTTCCGAGGCCCGAATGAGGGAGTTTGAGGAGAATGAGGGGATGATGGATGAAATGCTTCAGGACATGTACTTCCGAACTTGGAAGCAGGGCAACCTATCCTGGATGGATGATTATCCCAGGGTTATGGCTAAGATTTATCTCCGGGCTTTGGAGGAAGCTAAGGCCGATGCGGATAAAGATGGTGGCGTGGTCTTTAGCATGGATGCGGTCACTGCCCAGTTTACCAAGGAGGAGAAGGTGGCGGTGAAGGAAGGTATGCGGTCGCTTGCTGCTGAGGAGGTAGGCGTGCAGGTAGAGGATGACGATCAGGATAGTCATGAAGCAGGCGCTGGTAAGTCTCCCTTTTTTAGTTTCCCCATCAATTTGGTTGCTTATTGCTAATGAATCCTTCCTCTGACTGGACAGGGGGTCAACAGGACAAGGATAAAGCTCCACTGCAGCCGGCCCCTTGATTATATCTGGAAAAACTCTTTTTGTGGGTTTGACAGGGTTGTACATGTTAGTCGAAAAATAGTAAAGTAGCCTTTGGGTTATAATATTTTGCCACTTGTAATAAATAGTCTTATTTTTGACGTGTAATTCTTTAACTTGGGCTGATTTTCTTGAATGTTTGTTGCTTTTTCGACATGTCGTATGAGAAATATAGCTATGCATATTATTGTAATTGAATTGTGTTTGATGTCAGGTTTTGGTTTTAAAACATAATTTCATGACTTGTAATATTAGTGTGTGGTGTGAACAAATTATAGTCATGCATCTGTACATAAAGGAAGAAAATACCGCCTTTCATGTTCTGTTTGTAGATGGCAGTTTCGAATATCTTGTGTGACCGAGCATGGAAAGTAGTTGAATGCCCTGCCATCTGATTGTGGATCTCCGCATCCATTGGCGAGTGTCTTCTACTCCGTATCCTGTACTTTATGGATTGTTATAGAGGATAGGAGGAAAGCTTTTTTAAGTAAAATTGAAATATGTGAAATAGTAAAACTTCCAATCACGGAAGGCCTTCGATGTGCTTAAGTTCATGGCAAACGGGTTTTGTAGTCACTTTCCCTAGCTGTGGGTCTTGGAGACATTTGCCACCCATCTTACGCCTCCGCGAGGAGTTAATTCTTTTTTACCACAGCCGCACTTAAGACACATCGGAGCCGAGATCGCGCACAGTAACTACCCGGGCCATTATGGCCCGTAATCGTGGGTATTATTCGATTTACTGTGGCCGGCTAGCGTGGGTGCCGATCGTCAACTGTGAACTGCCCCTGGCTGGCCACACCTTATGTTGGGGCTTATAGTCGGTTCACAGTTGCCGGCGAGCCTAACGCCGTAATGAGCTGCCTCGGCTATAGTCGGCCTTCTCGGTGGCTTATAATCGGCTCATTACAGTTGGCTTTAAGGGCCGTCGCGAGCAATGAGTTAACCCGCAGCAGAGGGATGCTGGAGCAAAAGTGTCTCATAGGCGAGGGCATAGATTCGCATAGTACCTGTTGGGTTTTGCCCAGGTGAAGTTGCGCCGTGAGGTGCTTTGAGTGGAGATGCTATACGCGTAGGATTTTGTTCAACAGAAAAGGATAAAGTTAACAAGTAGCCAAGATATAAAGGAACAAGTTAAAAAAGAGACAAGGTTTTTTAAAGTGGTTCGGCATGAAAAGGCCTACGTCCACTGATTCTCTTTGTTAATTCACTTCATATGGGCAATACAAGTTAAGAAAAGTATCGACGGAGGTGTTGGATGTTCCATGCCCTTTGGAACACCTCTCCGTCCACTGTTGACAAAATATAGGCTCCGTTGTGGAGATCTTTATGAATTACATATGGTCCATCCCAGATCGGGTCTAGTGCTCCGGGGCGAGGGAAGATTCGCTTGAGGACAAGATCCCCTTCTTGTAAGGTACGATGCTTGACTTTGGAGTTGTATTGTGCTGCCACTTTTTGCTTGTGGGCCGCCGCTTTAAGGACTGCATCATTCCTTCTCTCCTCAACTAGATCCAAAGACATGTGGAGGAGTTCTTCATTCTCTTCTGGGTTATAGTGGATCCAACGGTGGGAAGGCACGATGGTTTCAACTGGGAGCATAGCCTCCGATCCGTATGCCAAAGAGAAAGGAGTGTGCCCTGTTGATGTTCTGAAAGATGTGCGGTAGGCCCATAGTGCCGTAGGGAGTTCATCCACCCAAGCGCCCTTTGACTTTTTGAGCTTCTTTTCTATCAGAGTTTTCAGAATTTTGTTGACTGCTTCGACTTGTCCGTTTGCCTGGGGATACGCTACGGATGAGAAGCTTTTATGAATTCCGTGCTCTCGGCACCAGTTGGCGAATTCCTCGCTATCAAACTGAAGTCCATTGTCTGATATGATTTTGAGTGGGACTCCGTACCTGCACAGAACATTTTTGATCAAGAAGTTAATAACTTTTGCTGAAGATACTTTATTCAGAGGTTCCGCTTCCACCCATTTGGTGAAATAATCAACCGCCACTATAGCATATTTGGCCCCGCCTCGGCCCATCGGTAGCTCGCCGATTAAGTCAATTCCCCATATTGCGAAGGGCCAAGGGCTGGTCATTTGAGTAATCTCAGTTGTTGGTAGCCGTGGGATCTTAGCAAATTTTTGGCATCTGTCACACTTCTTGACGAAATCTAAGGCGTCCTTGCTTAAGGTGGGCCAGAAATATCCGTAACGGAGTATCTTTTTTGCTAATGTTTGCCCTCCGGTGTGATCTCCGCAGCTCCCCTGATGGATGTTGGATAAGATTTCCTTGGCTTCTCTCCCAGCGACACACCTTAATAACGTGTTAGAGAATCCGCGCCGATAGAGGATGTCTTCTTGTATTGTGTAGCGGGACGCTTTCCTCAAGATTTTCTTGACTTCATTACGCCCGTTGGGTAGTGTGCCATTCTGTAGGTAGTCTCGGATGGGAGTCATCCAAGTTGCTTCTTCGGCTGCAGCTATCAGATTCACTTGCTCAAAACTTGGGACCGTTTGCTTTGAGATGGTTACTGCCCCGAAGATGGCGATGTCTCTCATACTCGCTTGCTTTGCCAATTCGTCGGCCTCTTGGTTCTCTTCCCGAGGGATGTGTTTGACTAAGTAGTGATCCAATCGGCTGAGAAGCAACTTGGTCTTCTTTAGATATGCTATGAGTCGTTCCTCTCGAGCTTGGAATTCTCCTAGTATTTGATTAACAATAAGTTGAGAATCGCTGTGAAGACACAAAGAATTGGCTCCGATTTATGTGGCAATTTCTAGTCCAGCTATCACTGCTTCATATTCTGCATCGTTGTTGGTGGCAGCGAACTCCAACCTTATAGCATAGTGCAGTTTATTTCCCCTGGGAGTGATTATTACCACACCTGCCCCCGAGCCTTGTTCGTTAGATGCACCATCCACAAAGAGATTCCACTTGATATCTTCTGTTATTTCCAGTTGCTCCTTATCCTCGTTGGTAGTGAACTCTGCAATGAAATCAGCCATGGCTTGTCCCTTGATGGCGGTGCGAGGGTGATAGGTGATATCATATTGACTCAGCTCAATGCACCATTTAAGTAGTCGCCCGGAAGTGTCGGGACGATGGAGTACCTGCCTCAGTGGTTGATCGGTCAGAACTTTGATGGAATGGGATTGGAAGTAGTGACGTAGTTTTCGTGAAGTGATTAGTAAACAGTATGCTAACTTTTCAAGTTTAGGATATCTGACTTCTGCCCTAGTAAACCTTTTACTGACGAAGTAAACTGGTCGTTGCGTGCGGTTGTCTTCCCTTACCAAGGCAGCGCTTAGAGCGTGAGATGACACAGCAAGGTATAGGTATAATTCTTCGCCTTCGCTTGGGGTCGAGAGTACCGGTGGTTTCTGGAGGTGTTCGATTAGGTTAAGGAAAGCGGTTAAGCATTCGTCCGTCCATTCGAACTTTCCTTTATCTTTCTTTAGAGCTTCGAAAAAGGGGACGCACTTGTCCGTTGCCTTGGAGATGAATCGGCTTAGGGCGGCCACTTTTCCATTTAGGCTTTGCATTTCCTTTCGGGTGGAAGGTATCTTGATATCCCTTAGTGCTCGGACTTGTTCAGGGTTTGCTTCAATCCCTCGAGCATGGACGATGAACCCTAAGAATTTTCCCGATGACACTCCGAAGGAGCACTTTAGTGGATTCAACTTCATTCCATACTGTCGAAGTACCTGGAACATTTCGCCTAGGTGGCTTACGTGATCTTTGGCTTTCCGTGATTTCACCAGCATGTCTTCCACATATACTTCCATAGTTTGTCCTATTAGCCCTGCAAACATCTTGTTGACGAGGCGCTGGTAGGTGGCTCCTGCATTTTTAAGTCCGAAAGGCATTACCTTATAGCAGTACAAACCTCGATCGGTGATGAAACTAGTGTGGTCTTGGTCGGGAGCATGCATAGGAATTTGGTTATATCCTGAGTATGCATCCATAAAAGATAGGAGTTCGTGCCCGGCTGTGCTGTCTACAAGTTGGTCGATTCTGGGAAGTGGGAAGCAATCCTTTGGGCAGGCGTCATTTAGGTTGGAAAAGTCAATGCAGGTTCGCCACTTCCCATTAGCCTTTTTTACCAGCACCGGGTAGGCGATCCATTCCGGGTAGATAGCTTCTCGTATGAAGTCATTAGCGAGTAGATTCTTTACTTCTTCATCGAGTGCTGCTGATCGCTCTGCCCCCATACTTCTCTTTTTTTGTTTTACAAGCGCCTTAGTAGGATCAATGTTTAATACGTGGCAGGCTATGTCGGGGGAGATTCCAGTCATGTCAGCGTGTGACCAAGCGAACACATCCAAGTTGTGGCGGAGAAAATCGATGAGTTGTTCCTTCAATTCGGCTTTTAGTTGGGACCCAATTTTCAATAGTCTACTCGAGTCGTGCTTGTCTACAGATATAAACTCCATAGCCTCTGCAGGCTCGGCGGTGGCCTCCTCCTCTTTGTCCCTAGGGTCTAACTCATTGAAAGGGTCGCTGGTATATCGAAGAGGAGGGGCTTTCTTTAATTGCTATGCTTCTAGGCTTTTTGTGCAGAGGGCAATCTCTACACCCTTCCCTTTATCCTTCCTGTGGTTGTTGTGAAGTTCAGTTACATAGCAGTCTCGAGCAACGTCCTGGTCTCCTTCCACTTCCCCCACTCCATTGTTTGTTGGGAATTTCATCTTTAGGCACCATGGGGCTAATACAATTTGGAAGTCAGACAAGGATGGCCTTCCTAAGAAGGCGTTGTAGGCCGACTGGTTTTCTATTAGCACAAACGTTTGTTTCCGGACAGCAGAGCGGGGATGGCTTCCAATTTCAACAAAAAGGTCCAGTTGCCCGAGGGGCATCTTCGCATCTCCAGTGAAGCCGTGTAGTGGTTTATCGCAGGGGGATACATCCTTCATTGATAGCTTCATTTTGTCGAATGCATGTTTGAACAGGATGTTTACCGAGCTTCCAGTGTCTACCAGGATTCGGTATACTTCGGCGGGACCAAGCCGAGCAGAGATGACCATGGGATCCATGTGAGGGTACTGCCTTCCTTCTAGGTCACGCTTACCGAATGTGATGTCATCACTTTCTTTCCGCTTCGGGTGGCGCTCTTCTATAACTGAATTGACATAGTCTTTATTGTCTCTAAGCGACTTTCCGTATCTTTCCATCTCTTTCCAGCTTCTGTCTGCGATGTGTGGCCCTCCTGAGATGGTATGGACCACTATCTTTTCTTGGCTAGAGCTGCTAGCGTTGCGGTTTCCTCTGTCGGCCCCCGGTGAGGGTAGCCTTGGGTTTTCATTGGCAGGAGCTGGGGTCCTGTCCTGACCTTTTACATAACGTTCCAGTTTCTTTCTTCTGATATGTTCCTCAATCAGATCTCGGAGATGATGGCATTCGTTGGTATCATGTCCGTGAGATTCGTGGAAGCGGCAGAATTTTCCAGACTTCTGTGCGTTATCTGATTCTTTCTTGTATGGTGGGTGTTTGTATCTAACTTCGCCTTGGGTGGCAAGGAAGATATTTTCGACGGTCTCGTTCAAAGGGGTGTAAGTGTCAAATCTTGGCCCTGGCCGATATAGGCGCTTTTCTCCCTTCTTGCCCCCAGCATTGTCTCTGGAATCATTTCTTCGAACGTCCCTCGCCACAGCAGGGGCGTTGCCATGGGTCGTCTTATTTTGCTGTCCTGACTGCCCCTCAACGGCAGCATCCTCAAGCCTCATGCATTTCCCGGCTTCATGGAAGAAATCGGGTAAAGTAGCTGGTTTTTCTTTTGTCAATCTTCTAGCAAATTTAGTGTCCGGATGCACTCCACTGCAGTGGGCCATTAGGATAAGCTTCTCATCGGCATCTTGAATTGCGGCTGCTGCGGCGTTGAATCTGGTTAGGTATTGCTGCAGCTTTTCTCCAGGTTTCTGTTTGACGCTGGATAAGGAATAAGCGTCCTTAGGTTGCTCCACATGAATGCGGAACTGACTGATAAATTTTTCTTTCAACATTTCCCACGAGCTGATGGATCCTTGGGGTAGATGACAGAACCAGGAGGTAGCAAGATCTGCTAAGAAGAGCGGAAAGCATTTGCACAGTACTCCCTCTATTGCTCCACTCATGAGCATATGCTGCGTGTACCTCTGTAAGTGTACAACGGGATCGGAGGTTCCTTTGTAGGGTTCCATTGTTGGCATCTTCCATTCTCGGGGGGTGATAGCAATTTCGATATTACGGGCGAAAGGGCTGGTTACCCTAGCGCCTATCCCTCGATCTCTTTTCTCCCGTTGGACACACTCTCTGAATAAGCGTGCCATCCTTTCATCAGAACTTGGAGCAGATAGAAATGAGTTTGGTTCTGTTCTGTGGGATTGATTCCGTCCAGATGACCTGTAGGGATGGTATCGTCTATCATTCCTCATATTTTCCAGTGGCTGCCTTTGATCTTCTGGGAGCATGCTTGGGTCAGCTACAGTTGGCCCTTGCCTTGATCTCCCCCTGTTGGGTTCTGATCTAAGCACTTCCTCGGGTCCAACTTCGGGCTGAACTCTAGCTCGGCCCCGTTCACTGGTGTTTCTGTGGTTAGGCAGCATGACAGGCTCAGCTACAGTTGACCTTCGCCCGGTACCTTCCCCGTTGGGTTCGGTACCAAACGTTTCCTCAGGCCTAACTTCGGGCTGTGCTCGGTCTCGGCTCCTACCACGGCTACTTCTGCCGTTAGCTCCTTCGAAGAAGGAAGATCTTTGTTGTCTCTGAGATCCTCCAGACTGGGACTCGCCCCATGATTCAGTGTTGCGGTTGGATTCTTCAGCGTCCCTTAAGCGTGACATGAGATGGTCCACCAAGGCTTCCTGCTGGGACGTGAAGCGGTTAGTTACTTCAACAACAACTCTGTCCAAATCTGCCCTAGTAATTGCTATAGGCTGTTCTGTGGCAGGAGTGGTTGGGTTAGCCTGTCCTTCATTTGTTACCGTTGCTGGAGGAGGACGATTTACTTGATTCGTGACAGCTGGATCTGGAAGACTGCTGGATGCGATGTTTTTTCCTTTGTTAACATCTTTTCTCTGTTTTGGAGGCATGTTTTCCAAGTGGCGGACGATGCTGTTAGGAAAACTTGTTAAGTGGATGAAGCTGAAGCTTCGAGCTTCTCCCTCTCAGTGAAAGCACCAAAAATGTTTGTACAAAAAATGGACAAACACCTCGAAGTTGTATGATTTAGTAGATCTTATGTTATTCTTAGTGATTTGAGCGATTTATGCAAATATATAAAAAACAGGGGCTAAACTGTAAAAAAGACACGCAGATTTATAGTGGTTCAGCCAGAATGTGCCTACGTCCACTTTATATGTTATTTCTCTTCTCTTATTCTGATTACAAGTACAAAGCTTTGATACAAGTAAAAGAAAGTTGTTTGAAAGTTCCTTCCGTGCTTGAGCTCTCAAACTTGTCCCCATTGTTGTACCCCTGCCCCTCTATTTATAGAGTGAGGTTGGGGGTAGGGGTCTTGAATGTATATAGCTGCTGGTGGGCCTGGGCTGATGTATCTGGCCTGGCACATCTGGTTCGGCATGGTCTTGGTTCGGGACGCCTCGGTCCGGTGGCAGCTGGTTCGGTGGGATGTGGAGCTGGGTTGGTTCGGTCTCGACTGGTTCGGTGGGATGTGGAGCTGGGTTGGTTCAGTCTCGACTGGTTCGGTGGGATGTGGGTGAGGTCCTGGTCCGGTAGGCATGTAGAGGGTTGGTTCGGTCTCGACTGGTTCGGTGGGATGTGGGTGAGGTCCCGGTCCGGTAGGCATGTAGAGGGTTGGTCCGGTCTCGACTGGTTCGGTGGTGAGACCAGACCGGTGTTGGAAGGGTTCTGGCAATGGTCTTGCCTCTTGGTTCTGCAAGTAGCGAGGTTGGTTGGAGTTGGTTCGATATCGGGGAGGAGAGGCTTGGCTTCTTCTTTTCTTTTGGTTCGATGTGGTTGGAAACACACCTAACAGAGACACTTCTGAAAAGTAGAGCTGATATGAAATAGAAGGAAGACTACTGTAACGACCCATAATTTTCGATAATTAAATATATTAAATTAAATAATATTTTAGAATTTAATTGAGAGAAATTAAAAATTTATGATTTATTAATTAGAAAAATAATTATAATATAATTTAATAGTGTGGATTTTATGTAATTGATAACTATTTTAATGTAATTTCAATCAATTAAAATATTTGTAAAGTTGATTGGATTATAATTGTAAATAAAGAATAAATTAAATGTTGAATTCAATGTTGAAATTATATTGTATAAATTGAAATAGGTTTATATAGAATATGAAATTAGTTTTGGTAAGCAATTTATAACCCTTAGATGTAAACAATAAGTAAATGGATATGAATTATTATTATAAAACAGTTGTTTATTTATCATCTCATTATTTAATATGTTTGTAAATAATTTGGAAATCGGCGATAATTAATGTAATTAATTATTGCACTTAATAGGGTAAAACATGATTAACGGTAAAATAATGAATGTAATAAAATGTAAACTTATGTTAACAAAATTCATAGGGTATTGTTGATTGAACAAAAAAGAATGTAAATGAAAATAAATGAATTTGTTGCAATTCTAAATTTTAATTAATGAATTTATTACACTTGTAATTATATGCTTTAATTAGTGCAATATTTAGATCTTGGATTTGATACGGAAATTTATTTTAAAAGATTATTAATTTATATGTAATCGAGAATGATGGAAAATTGTTAACTTTTAAATTTGAATTTAAAAGTGAATAAATCAATTTAATAATAATTTATTTAATTAACATGAAAATTAGCCTTTTTAGCCACTATCTCGGATTTCGATGAAACCAGTTTCATCTTATCTGTAACAGTGAATTATTGTAAGTTTTCAAGTTTCATAGCGATCGTTTTTCCACTTGGGGCGATCGTTTTTCTACTTGGGGCGATCGCGATCCGGGACCATCTAGGCGCCCAAAAGACGGATAGAACCCGGAATTCCTGCACAAAAACTACGGCCATCATCGTTCCCGAAAGCACGCAGAAACCGACATAGATCGTTTCGGGGCGACCGGGTGGATTCCGGGCCCCACTCCTTCCCCTAACCCACCCACCTAGGAGGGGTCGTCGTTTGTTTTTCCAGTTGGGGTGATTGCGATCCGGGACCGTTTGGGCGCTCGATAGGCGGATCGAACCTGGAATTCCTACACAAAAACTGCGGCCATCATCGTCCCTGGAAGCACGTAGAAACCATCGTAGATCGTTTTGGGACGACCTGGTGGGATTCCGGGATTGGATTAAAAAATAATGATTTATTAATGAGAATAATAATTTGATTTAATAGTGTGGATTTAATGAAATTGATAATTATTTTAATGTAATTTCAATTAATTGAAATATTTGTAAAGTTGATTGGATTATAAATGTAAATAAAGAATAAATTAAATGTTGAATTCAATGTTGAAATTATATTGTATATATTGAAATAGGTTTATATAGAATATGAAATCAGTTTTGGTAAGCAATTTATAACCCTTAGTCGTAAACAATAAGTAAATGGATATGAATTATTATTGTAAAAAAATTTTTTATTAATCATATCATAATTTAATATGTTTGGAATTAATTTGGAAATCAACGAAAATTAATGTAATTAATTATTGCAGTTAATTAGGTTAAAAGACGATTAACGGTAAAATAATGAATGTAATAAAATGTAAACTTATGTTAATAAAATTCATACGGTATTGTTGATTGAACAAAAAAGAATGTAAATCAAAATAAATGAATTTGTTGGAATTCTAAATTTTAATTAATGAATTTATTACAGTTTTAATTATACAATGTAATTAGTGCAATATTTATACCTTCGATTTGATATGGAAATTTATTTTAAATGATTATTAATTTATGTAATCGAGAATGATGGAAAATTGTTGACTTTTAAATTTTAATTTAAAAGTGAATAAATCAATTTAATAATAATTTATTTAATTAATGTGAAAATTAGCCTTTTTGGCAACTGTCTCGGATTTCGACAAAACCAGTTTCATCGGATCTGTAACAGCAAATTATTGTAAGTTTTCAAGTTTTGTAGCGATCGTTTTTCCAGTTGGGGCAATCACGATCCGGGACCGTTTGGGCCCTCGGAAGGTGGATCGAACTTGGAATTCCTACACAAAAACTACGGCCATCATCGTCGCTGGAAGCATGCAGAAATCGCCGTAGATCGTTCCAAGACGACCGGGTGGGATTCCGGGCACCCCTCCACCCCCTGACCCACCCACCCAGGAGAAGTCTCCGATCATTTTTCCAGTTGGGGCAATCGCGATCAAGGACCGTTTGGGCCTCTAAAAGGCGGATCGAACCTGGAATTCTTGCGCAAAAACTACGGCCATCATCATCCCTGAAAGCATGAAGAAACCGCCGTAGATCGTTCCGGGATGACCGGTTGGGATTCCGAGCCCCCCTCCTCCCCATGACCCACCCACCCAAAAGGGGACGCCGATCCATTTTCCAGTTGGGGCGATTGTGATCCAGGACCGTTTGGGCCCCCGTAAGGTGGATCGAACCCGAAATTCCTGCACAAAAACTCCGACCATTATCGTCCCCGGAAGCAAGTAGAAACCGCCGTAGATCGTTCCGGGACGACCGTGTAGGATTCCGGGCCCCTTCCTCCCCCTAACCCACCCACCTAGGAGGGGTCGCCGGTCGTGTTTCCAGTTGGGGCGATCGCGATACGGGACCGTCAATGCCTCCGGAAGGTGGATCGAACCCGGAATTCCTTCACAAAAACCGCGGCCATCATCGTCCTCGGAAGCACGTAGAAACCACAGTAGATCGTTCTGAGACGACCGGGTGGGATTTTGGGCTCCCCTCCTCCCTCTGAACCAACCACCCAAGAGGGGTCGCCGATCGTTTTTTGAGTTGGGGCAATTGTGATCCGGGACCGCTTGGGCGTCCGAAAGGCGGATCGAATCCAGAATTCCTGCACAAAAATTGCGGCCATCATCGTCCCCGGAAGCATACGGAAACCGCCATAAATCGTTCTGGGACGACCGGGTGGGATTCCGGGCTCCCTTGCTACCCTTGAACCACCCACCCAGGAGGGGTTCCGATCATTTTTCTAGTTGGGGCGATCGTGATCTAGGACCGTCTGGGCGCCCGAAAGGCAGATTGAACTTGAAATTCCTGCACAAAAATTACAGCCATCATCGTCCCTAGAAGCATGCAAAAACTGCTGTAGATCGTTCCGGGATGACCGGTTGGGATACCGGGCCCTCCTCCTCCCCATGACCCACTCACCCAAGAGTGGATGCGGATCGTTTTTGTAGTTGGGGCGATCGCGATCTGGGACCGTCAGGGCGCCCGAAAGGCGGATCAAACTCGGAATTTCTGCACAAAAACTAAGGCTATCATCGTCCCCGGAAGCACGGAAAAACCGCCGTAGATTTTTCCGGGATGACTGGGCCCCCTCCTCACCTTGACCAACCCACCTAAGAGGGGTTGCTGATCGTTTTTCCAGTTGGGGCGATCGCCATCCGGGACCGTCTTATCCTCCGAAAGGAGTATCGAACCCGGAATTCCTGCGCAGAAACGGATTCCATCATCATCCCTGGAAGCACGCAGAAACCACCGTAGATCGTTCCACGATGACCGGGTAGGATTTCGGGCTCCTTCCTTCCCCCGACCTAAGCCACCCAGGAGGGGTCGCCGATCGTTTTTCCAGTTGGGGCGATCGCAATCCGAAACCGTCTGGGCCCCCGTAAGGTAGATTGAAACCAGAATTCCTACAAAATAACTGCGGCCATCATCGTCCTCGGAATTCCTGCACAAAAACTACGGCCATCATCATGCCCGGAAGCACGCAGAAACCGCCGTAGCTCATTTCGGGACGACCGGGTGGGATTCCGAGCACCCCTCTTCCCCCTGACCCACCCACCCAGGAGGGGTCACTGATCATTTATCCAATTGGGGCAATCGCGATCCGGGAACACCTGGACCCCTGGAAGGCGGATCGAACCTGGAATTCCTGCACAAAAACTGCGGCCATCATCGTCCCTGGAAGCACGCAAAAACTATCGTAGATCGTTCCGGGACGAACGTGTTGGATTCTAGGCCCCCCTCCTCCCCCTGATCCACCCACCCTGTAGGGGTCATCGAACGTTTTTCCAATTGGGGCGATTGCGATCCGGGACCGTCTTGGCGCCCAGAAAGCGGATCAAACCCGGAATTCTTGCACAAAAACTTTGGCCATCATCGTCCCCGTAAGCATGCAAAAACCGCCGCGTATCGTTCCGGGACGACCGGATGGGATTTCGGGCCCCTCTCCTCCCCCTGACCCACCCACCCAGGAGGGGTCGCGGATCGTTTTTCCAGTTGGGGACGATCGCGATACGGGACCGTTTGGGCGCCCGAAACGCGGATCGAACCCTGAATTCCTGCACAAAAACTGTAGCCATCGGCACCCTCAGAAGCACGTAGAAACCACCGTAGATCGTTCCGGGACAACCGGGTGGGATTCCGAGGCCCCCTACTTCCCCGATCCACCCACTCAGGAGGGGTCGCCAATAGTTTTTCCAGTTGGGGCGATCGCGATCCCGAACGTCTGGGCGCTCGAAAAGCAGAACGAACCCAAAATTCCTGCACAAAAACTACGGCCATCATTGTTCCCAGAAGCACGCAGAAACCACCATAAATATTTTCGAGACAACCGGGTGGGATTCCGATCGTTTTTCCAGTTGGGGCGATCACGATCCTGCACTGTCTGGGCGCCTAAAAGGCGGATCGAACTCGAAATTCCTGCACAAAAACTGTGGCCATCATCATCCCCGGAAGGATGCAGAAACTGCCGTAGATCGTTCCGGGACGACCGAGTGGGATTCCGGGTCCCCCTCCTCTCCTTGACCCACCCATCTAGGAGGGGTCGCCGAACGTTTTTCCAGTTGGGGACGATCGCGATCTGGGAACGTCTAGGCGCCCGAGAGGCATTTCTAACTCGGAATTCCTGCATAAAAACCACGGCCACCATCATCCCCAGAAGCATGCAAAAACCACCGTAGATCGTTCCGGGACGACCGGGTGGGATAACGGGCCCGATCGCGATCTGGGACCGTCTACGTGCCCGAAAGGCACATCGAAAACGGAATTCCTGCAAAAAAAACTATGGCTATCATCGTCCCTAGAAGCACGCAGAAACCGCCGTCGATCGTTTTTCCAGTTGGGGACGATCGCGATCTGGGACCGTCTGGGCACCCGGAAGGCGGGTCAAACCCGGAATTCCTTCATAAATACAGCGGCCATCAACGTCCCTGGAAGAACGCAGAAACCGCCGTAGATCATTCCGGGACGATTGGATGGGATTCCGTGCTCGATCGCGATCTGGGACCGTCTGGGCGCCCGAAAGGCGTACCGAACTCGGAATTCCTGCATAAAAACTGCGGCCATCATCGTTCCCGGAAGCACGCAGAAACCGCCACCGATTGTTTTTCCAGTTGGGGACAATCGCGATCCGGGACCGTCTGGGCGCGAAAGGAAGATCGAACCCGTAGTTCCTACACAAAAACTACGGCCATCATCGTCCCCGGAAGCACACAGAAACTGCCTTAGATCGTTCCGGAATGACTGGGTGGGATTCCAGGCCCAATCACGATCCGAGACCTTCTGGGTGCTCGAAAGGCGATTCGAACCCGGAATTCCTGCACAAATACTACGGCCATCATCGTCCCCGGAAGCACGTAGAAACCGCCGTAGATCGTTCCGGGACGACCGGGTGGAATTCCGGGCCCCCTCCTTCCCCTGACCAACCTACCCAGGAGGGGCCACGATCGTTTTTCCAGTTGGGGTGATCACGATCCAGGACCGTTTGGGCGCCTGAAAGGCGGATCGAACCCAGAATTCCTGCACAAAAACTACGGCCATCATCATCCCTGGAAGCACGCAGAAACCGCCGTAGATCGTTTCGATATGACCTGGTGGGATTCCGGGCCCCTCTCCCTCCTGACCCACCCACCCAGGAGGGGTTGCCGATCGTTTTTCCAGTTAGGGCGATCGCGATCCGGGACCGTCTGGGCGCCCGAAAGGCAGATCGAACCTGTAATTCTTGCACAAAAACTACTACCATGATCGTTCCCGGAAGCACGCAGAAACTACCATAGATAGTTCTGGGACGACCGAATGGGATTCCGGTGATGACGTCTACATCATTGATATTCAATTTCGAGTATCAAAGTGGGGGAGGCTACTTAGTAGCATTGCTACGCATTTGGTTCGATAAATAGATTTTGATTTAAAATTTCTATGTATGATTTGATATATATAAGATATGAGTATATATATATATATTATTTTAAATGATTTAAAATAAAATCGGTATTTAGTTCTTAAATTTCTTTTAATCAATGATTTTAATTATTATAAGGAAATGAAATCTTGACTATTTTAATAGTTGGAAACTTCTAAAATGAGAAAAAAAAGAAATTTGAAGCAAAGTGATTAATGAAACTGTAAAGAAATTGGAGATATTTCACATGTAAATTAGAAGGAAAATGAATTTAGAAGAGTAAACTATTGAACATTTTTGTTAACTAAAATAAATAAGATAAAATTTGTATGACATTCTATTTCATTCTTAAAACATATATATAACTTACTTGAAATATTTAGAAAAGTTGAAATGTTAATATGAATATGTAATAGAATATTATACAAATAAAAGGCTTAATAACAAAAATGCTTCAAAATGAACATATGTTATAAATGAAAAACTAAGATGTACAATGAATGTTATAAACTTAAGTTAATATTTTGAAATGCTTAATAATTAAACTGAATAAAAGGAAAAAGTGAATACTATAAAGTAAATTATTATAAACTTGAGAAAATGTGGAAATGATTCATAAAGAGATTTAATAATTGATGATACTATACGAATGAATAAATGTGAATTTTAAAGTTAAGAAAACTTAAGTATGGATTAATTCACTAATGAATATTAAAATTAAATGAAAATCAAGTTTATAAGTAAATGAATGGAAGAAGAAAATGACATTGTCTAAAAGAATGAAAATAAATGAAAGTAAATGATGAAAAAAAAGTAACCAATCGAGAAAACTTAAATAATGTATTAAATTTTATGTTGTTTGGCTGATGGAAGTTTGGGAAATGATACTTCGAATTGTTTAGGTTGTATGAATAATCTATTAAGTTATTATCTAAGGCTACTGAGCGTAGGAGACATTTGATAGTTTATTTATCACCCTTGAATGATGAGAAGTTCTAAACCTGAACAAACCATTAGTTTTGGTTGTTATGGATGTGTGATGGATTCGTTTGTTGCGTATGAGGGTCGTGTTGTTTACTTGCATATGTTTTGTGTTGATTTGCTTTTGTTACTAATTGAAACAACTAAATATTTCTCTTCTACATACTTCTCACTATTTTGGATTATATAAGTAGAATACGGGTTTATGGAAGGAATAGCTACTGCTTTTGGTTTCATAAATAAAGTTGTTGGCCCGACAAATAGGTACGTTTTTGGATTACGGAATTGCAACGATATTTTATTGTTTTCCCATGAATTGGGATGTTTTATTTTTGAAATATGATATAAATTTATATATATTATAATTATTGATATTATTATTTTTCCGGACCTATCCGTACAAAGGAGACTCTGCCGAAATTTTTTGTAAATTTAGGACATAGAAATTTTTTGTGAAAGTGAAAATATTTTTAAAACTTTTATTAAAATTGAATATTAAGATTTAATTGTTTATAAATTGATATATTTCGTTTAAAATACTTAAAATGTAAGTTAAAGTGTTTATAAATTGATTATTTTGAATAAAAATATATTAGTTTCTTATTTACTCCTTTTCCCTTTTCGAGGATGAAAAGTTTTGAGTGGGGAGAGTGTAACGACTCGTAATTTTCGATAATTAAATATATTATATTAAATAAGATTTTAGAATTTAATATTGAGGAAAATTAAAATTTATGATTTATCAATGAGCAAAATAATTAGAATATAATTTAATTGTGTGGATTTAATGCAATTGATAATTATTTTAATGTAATTTCAATCAATTGAAATATTCGTAAAGTTGATTGGATTATAATTGTAAATAAAGAATAAATTAAATGTTGAGTACAATGTTGAAACTATATTGTATAAATTGAATAGTTTTATATAGAATATGAAATCTGTTTTGGTAAGCAATTTATAACCCTTAGTCGTAAAAAATAAGTAAATGGATATGAATTATTATTGTAAAACAATTGTTTACTTATCATCTCATTATTTAATATGTTTGGAATTAATTTGGAAATCAACGGAAATTAATGTAATTAATTATTGAAGTTAATAGTTAAAAGATGATTAACGGTAAAATAATGAATATAATAAAATGTAAACTTATGTTAATAAAATTCATAGGGTATTGTTAATTGAACAAAAAAGAATGTAAATCAAAATAAATGAATTTGTTGGAATTCTAAATTTTAATTAATGAATTTATTACAGTTGTAATTATATGTTGTAATTAGTGCAATATTTAGATCTTGGATTTGATATGGAAATTTATTTTAAAAGATTATTAATTTATATGTAATCGAGAATGATCGAAAATTGTTAACTTTTAAATTTGAATTTATAAGTGAATAAATCAATTTAATAATAATTTATTAATTAACGTGAAAATTAGTCTTTTTGGCCACTGTCTCGGATTTCAATGAAACTAGTTTCATTGGATTCGTAACAGTGGATTATTATAAGTTTTCAAGTTTCATAGTGATTGGACTTATCATTTGATCATGCTAGCTGGAAACACGTAGAAATCAATTTAATGGATTCAATTAAAATAATTTTATTTTTAAAAGCTAACTTCTTTATACAATGGAATTAGGGTTTCAAACTAGTTCCATTGAGTTTAAAAATATCGAAACATTTATTTTGATATATGGGATGACCTAATTTCGTTTCGGAAATGAAACGGGCTTCTCGGGTCATCGTTATCATTTGGACCCAATTCCATTTGTCCATTCATTCTTATCTAGCTTTGTCCATATAAATAGACTTGTCCCTAACCTAGCAGCCTTCATTTTTATTTCTGTAAGTACTTTATTTTCATCTGTTCCTCCTTCTCAAAAGTCAGAACGTCAAAACCTAATTCCCAATTCCAATTTCAAAATCAATTTCAAAATTCAAACTCTCCAAACACTAGCAAATTATATATCATTGGAAAGCTCTCGACGAGCGCAATCTACTGCAGCAATATGTTTTTCGATTCGAGTCACGGTTTGGCCAGAAATTGGCGATCTTTCTCAGCCATCCATTTCTTGGGTTTTGCGATCCAACTGTGGATCGTCGACCGTTTGACGATCAGGAAGCGGCGTTTGGAAGAGGATCAAGAGTAGGTCTTAGGGGTGGTGATCGTTCATGTCAGATGTTGCCTAAGATCGCCAAAAAATTCATGGAAGGTGGCGACGTTGGACACCACCAGGCGACGCCATTCGTGGTCGCGCGTGGAGGGTGGGGGTGGCCAGGCGTGGGTGATGAATCGGCGAGCTCTGATCTGGTCGATAGCTAGCTATGGTGGCGCGACAGCACTTGAATGGTGGCGACTGGAGTTCGAACTCGAGATGGTCAACTGTAAGATTTCGTTCGTAAGGTGATGACATGGTATTTGCTTTATTTACTTTAATTTAATTTATATTGAATTTTTGAATCTTCTAACGCTAATAACTTTTTGATACGAGCTCCAATTGACGCTCGGTTTGCTCCATTGGATTGGTATCGAAATTCCAAACATTATGAAATAGGTTTGGCTGCATTCTAGGACTGTCAAAATTTTGGGCCTAATTTGGATTTTAAATCTTCAAAAAATCAAAACTGAGTGTTTTAACCCACTCATGAATGCTAAACTATCTTATGTTAGTTAAATTAAATTTATGATGTGATTAGAAATTTATTGATTGCTGTTTTGTATTTAAATCGTCATTTAAATTTAATTTGAATTTATATTGAATTAAATTGCCATCTAAATTTATATTGAATTTAAATTGTCAGTTAAATATCTGATAGTGATAACCAGTTTATTATTATGATTTATTAGTTGATTTGAATAATGATTGTGTTGGATGTTTAATTGTTGACATTTGGATGATTTGATGTTATGTTTATTTTGTATGTTGTTATCACACTACAAGTTCCCTTAGTTTGCTGTTAGAAAAAAATCACTATGGGTTGAAATGATACATACCCGAATGGTCTTATAGATTAAGGAAAAATCATTACGGGTTGAATGATAAACTCGAGCGATTTTATGGATTTTGAATTTTCTCGAAATTGCAAGTTGAAATGATATATACCCGTAAATTTAAGTTTATTGCGGGTTGAAATGATATATATCCATACCACTTGACCATAGGGTAGAAAATTATATACGGACACCGGATTGGTTAAATTAAATGGTTTTAAAAACCTTGAAATTTGGATTTTGATTAAATGACATTGTTTTAAAGGAATAAAAACTTTGGATTTATATGAATTAAATTATTTTCTAATTCAAGCTTCGAAATGTTGAAATTAAATTTTGTTAAAAGATATTATTTAAAGAACTGTATTGGAAATGCGAAGTTGTATTTGATATATGACTTTAATTTTGGAATTTGAATTATTTTTAAGGATTTGGATCTTAAAATTTTAATAATGAAGTTAGATTTGATTCAAGTGGTTTAAATAAGTAAACTGAAATTGGGCTTGAAATTTATATGAATTGAAATGGTTTAAAATAAGAATGGAATTGAATTTAAATCATTAAATTGAATTGTTGAATCAATTTTGAGGTTAAAAATGAATATTTCGGAAATTGAAGTTATTTTGAATTGAAATTGAAATCAAATTGATTTGGAACTAAATCGAAATTTAGTCAATGAATTGAAAGATTAAAATTGAGTTTTGTTGATTTGAAATCCGGATATAGTCAAGATTTGTTGAAATGGACAAAACATTTTGATTTGATACTATTTTCAAAATAAATTATTTTAATATAAACTGTTTAACTCTATTATTTTAAAATTTTCAGTTTATTTAGATTTTTCATACTATTTTACTATATAAACCATTTCCAATACTCAAACTATTTTATATTAAACTTTTCTTAACTATTTTAAATTATTTTAGATTATTTAAACTATCTAAACGATTTAAACTATTTTAAACTATTTAAACTATTTTAAATCATTTAAACTATTAAAACTATTTCAAACTATTTCAAACTATTTAAACTATTTTAAATTATTTTAAACTATTTAAACTATTTTAAATTATTTAAACTATTTATAACTATCCAAACTATTTTTTAAAATTCAAACTATGCAAAGTTGAATTGTTTATATTTAAATCTTTGATTTAAATCCAAATATTTTGATATGAGGGTTTAACTTATTTTGTGATTATGATTTTGAAGTGAATATAATTTCGAAAGTGAATAATGAATTTGAAAGTGAATATGATTTTGAAAGTGATATGATTTTGAAGTGAATATGATATTTTGATATCAATTACGAATTTGTTTTGGAAATGTAAAAGAACTAACCGGTATGAAATAAGCGTTTGGTTGTTAAAAAGATCGGGATCAGATATTGTCATACTCTCTACCAATACCGAAAACCACTTTAACAACTGTGCACGTGGTGGAGAATCCAGAATGAAGTAGGATGGTTGGCGAACGTTACTGTATGAGGTATGAACGCAGCACTGATCCCCTCGGGTCAGCCTGATATGACTAAAACAGGAGCCACACCGGGCCAAGTAGGGTCGCACCCCCGATCGGGCACATTTCTTCGATACCATATTTATTACTTTATGACTGATTTGGTGGTTACCTGTAACGACCCAGAATTTGACCACTTTAAAATATACGATTTAAAGTGATTTTAAATTTGAATTAAGTAAGGTTATATGATTCAAACTGTAACGACCCCGAATTTTAATTACATTTAATTTGATAATTAAATGAATTTTTGAATAAAAAATTGTAAAATTTATTGATAAATCGATTCGAGTTTCCCGAATTTAAATAAATTTGTGTATAAATCATTTAAACTTTAAATATTGTATATATATGTGAATGTGTATATATTTGGGTATATATGAGTCAATTTGAAATAATATATATGTATATATATTTTGATTTGAATTTAAATTGTAAATAAATGGTTTAGAAATGAAAATATATAAGATAGATAAAGTATAAAATAAATACATTGGATAAAATCCAATAACAAATTAAATCTAGAAATTTATCTATATTACAAAATAATAAGAAATAAATAAAAGATAAGTTATAAAATATAAAGTAATTCATTTAATAAAATTTTAACAACATAATAATTATAGGAATTCATTTGAATTAGAAAGCAAAGACAAAATAAAGGATAAAAATATATTCAAGTATAAAGTAAAACATATTAAACAAATTCTAACATCAAATTAAATATAGAACTTCACTCATATTTCAAATTATTGGCTTGTATAAGAGGATATACATTTAAATATGAAGAAACAAGTATAAAGATATGTATGTAAACTTGAAATTAAACTATGTATGTAGACTTAAAACAAGAAGATAAGCAGGAACATATAAAACAAGACAAAGGAAAGTAATACAAGTGCTTAGCCACCACAATAATACCATCAGCTGATTCAAGCAAGTAAAGGCAAGTAAAATAATGCCTGTAAAACAAATATGCAAGGCTAGAACAAGCAAAAGAAAGGAAAGGACTTAAGCAATTAATGCTATATCCCTTAGTACACAACATTTTAGTCAACTCGAGATGTTCAAAATCATATCAGCCAACATAAAATAAAAAAAATATCTTTGATATGGTACAAACAAGATAATATCACTTATACAAAATAATACATCCTTGTAAACTTCTTTATATATATCAACTTCTTCATTTTATCATCAGTTCGTCCATCAAAAAAATGAGTAAACCTGAAGCAATACCATCTCAAAATTTAAACAAAAAATTCAATTAAAACAAAACAACTCAAAACCAGAGAATCAAGAAAGAAAGATTTCAACTGCCAGTTTTTCAAAAGCCTGTAACAACTGCAAGCCTGAAATCAAGTCTTGAATCATCTCATCATCAAGTCTAGTTCAACTAAGTATTTCAGTTTCAAAGATCTAAGCTTTCAAGCTTCAGTAAATAAAAGAATTCAAGCCTGGTTCAACATATCAAACTATGTTCTTCCTAAATCCAGGTGAGCAAACTCTTAAACCCATATATATACTTTGGTTTGCATGTGGTCTGTATTGGATGTTTGTTGTGAAATGTGTTTGCATGGGTGTAAATATGCCTGTACATGTATTAATATGGTTTGTCTGTGCATATATAAATGTTTAAATCTGTTTCTCTGTTGAATGACAGGTTCTAACCTTCCTTAATAAATTCCATATCTCTGTATATACTAAAAATTAGGATAAGATTTTTGAAGAACAAATGATTGTATGAATGTATTATAAATTTTAAAAATAGTAACCAGTAGTTAAACTCAGTGAATATTTCAAAATTTAAACATTTACAGAGATAAACATATTCAAATCAAAAATCGATCATATTAAATTGAAGTTTTGATTATAATAACAGAATCGTATTGTGAAACAATGAATTTAGGAAGAAAAATCATGATTTTAGAGTATGTGAATGTTGTTATATCCTGAGTTGACCAGAAATTGGTTATTTGTCGATTGTCGACGAACGGCGAGATGTTAGTGGCCGTGACCAAGGCTGGAGGTAGTGGGTAGCTTGGAGGTCATTGGAAAAATAGTATAAGATTTTATTAATGACCGTGGTGGCCAGGCATCGATGATCTAGGGTTTTGAGGGTGGGTTCTGTCGAGTGGAATGTCGAGGTAATCTCGACTAAAATAAAGCATCATGCTCGATCGCGAGGTGGGGGATAGCGGCGTGGTTGAACGGTGGAGCTCTGGTAGTGATCGCGGGGTCGCTGATGATCTGTGGTGGCGGTACGAGGCAGTTCATGGTGATCGAATTCTGTTCCAGGTTGGATTAAGTGCCTCGATTTCGAATTCATCGTGGATTCGACGAATTGGTTGGCCTGAGGGTGTGAGTTGATGGACAGCGACATGTAGGAGGTGGCAGCGTCGATCGCCGTGGCTCTGGCGTCTCGTGCACGTGCACACTTGTATTTTGGGTGTTTGGAAATCATGGAGAACGGGGAAGACGAAGGTGGCTCGGGTCATAGCTCGAAGTCAGAACGTGTTTTTCTCGAAGGAATTGGAAAAAAATGCGTAACTCGAAGTAGGGCTCGGGAAAACTAAAGATTGGCCCGGGTTTGAGAATTTTGTGCAAAACAGTTTTTAAGTTAAAAATTTAATCAAGTTTATAAAGTTAAATTTAGTTTTAATGAATTTCGTAAACAAATTCTCTTATACATTTCGTGTTTGTTTTTGTATTCATGGAAGGTTTTAAATTTAAATTATTTTTAAATTTATTAAGTTTGATAAGTGTTTTAAATATATTTATAAATAATCTTTAATATTTAAAGAAACAGATTTAAGATGAAGGAATGATCTTTGATTTGATTAAAGTCTTAAGTGATTACTTGATTTAAGATAATTACTTAATATAAGAAATTATAAGAGTAATTACTTAATCATAGATTGATTAAAGTTAATTAATTTCATAATTAAGGATAATTAATTAATTAGAAGATTAATTAGAGGTAATTAATTACTTACAGATAACTACTTAGTTAAAAGTAATTAATTGATAATTAAAGCTAATTAAGTAATTTGGGATAATTACCTATTATAATTAATTAGGATTAATAAATTAAATGATAATAAATTAAGGGTTAATTAATTAATTAATTAATTAAGAATAATTAATTAAGGTTAATTAGTTAAATTAAGGTTAATTCTTAGTAGCTAAAAGTTAATAATTCATTAATTAAAGTTAATTAATAAATATTTAAAGGATAATTATTTAACACAAAAGTGAAATTAACTAATGTTAATCAACCAGAATTAGTGAGTGGTTAATCTGATTTCAATTAACCAGATGATCAATTAACCTTACTTATGGAGGTTTGAATTGTATTGAATGTTTTGAATTGTTGATATTCCTTGATCTGTGATGTTGTGTGATATATTCAGATTTGTGGGTGATCTGTACTGCAGTTATTTAGCTGGGATGAATGTAAATTATATATCTGTGATCCGTGATCTGTAAATAAAAGATAAGCGTTATAGTTATACCGCTTATTAACTATATTTCTGTATTCTGATCTGTGATGATTGAATGATGTTGCACTATTGTGTGTGAAACCCCTGGACTACACTTTTACACACACAAATATGGATTTCACGTGGAAATCGGTTAAGCCATAGATAATTTAAATTTAATGTTTTTGAAATTAAAATTTTAATTTCAAATGATTTTGGAAATGGATTTGGGTTAAATGTTAAAGCTTTTGAAATGGAGTTTTTAAGATGAAAGTTATTTTGAATAACTTGGTAAGTTTTCTAATTTAAATAATTTAATTTGAATTTGAATTCAGAATTTGGAATTGAATTCTATGTTTGGAAATTATGGTTAAAGATGTTATAAATGTGTTTATATGAAGTTAAGCCATTTTAAAAGTATAATTTTGAGAATTTGAATTTAACCCAAAGACTTTAACTCGTATAAATGAATCAGATTTTCTGAAATGGAAACTATTTGTTTTCAATTGATAAAAGCTTTTATGTAAAAGATGAAATTCCAATTTAAGTTAAAGGAATTTCAAGTTTGAGTTGAAAATGGTTTTTCCAGTTAGGAGTGAATTCTTTTTGAAAGCTATGAATTAAATATGTTTATTTTTTTTACAGATTTAAAATGATGATTTGTTTAAACCATTTGAAATGGAATTGTTTTGAAAGCTATAAGTTAAATCTTTGTTTTAAAGATTTAATGAGTTAATAAAATTTAAATGGGAATTAATTTGGAAAATCTATGAATGAATCTTTTGTTTAAAAGATTAAAGTGTGGAAATGTAACGATTCGGCTTTTCGACGCTCGAAAGTCGACATTAATACGTCCACTGCATCAAATGCCGCGCAATCGAATGCTGGAAAACCGAACCATTAGGGTTAAAAGAAGAGGTAGAAGAAGATAGAAGAAAAGAAAGAACAGAAAAACAGAAACAGAAACAATATCAGAATCTCACATTTTGCAGCGGAACAAAATATAATAGATGAATCAATAATCTTTAAAACAAAAGACTATCACTTTATACATACATCAATCAGAGTCAATATACAACTCAATACAACAATGGACAGTTATATAAACTTGTCCTCATACAGAATACACAGCGGAATAAATAAACAAGTATGGTAGTATGCTTCGCCATCCAGCTCATCTCCAAAGCTCCAGAATATCCTGATAACATAACTCTAGGCTGCCCGTGTGGAAAATTATGGGCACCCGGAGTTTAGAAAGGGAACAATAAACTCCGAGTCAGTCATGGTGACTGGTGTGAGATCGTAAAACGGTTATTTTCACAAAGAAAATAAAACAGATTCGCAATGCTTTTGGAAAATGAAACTACCATAAGGCCTCCCGCCACACACACAATGCAAACACAGAATTGGAGGAGATTTCCCCTTATGATAGTCAAAAATGCTTACTACGCAAAATCAGCTGATATTATTATTAATGTCTAGTGTGGAAAACATTTCGAAAGTATAATATCAATCTTAGCCAACATACAACCATTGTTGTATGTCTACTATAGCTACTACGTTCAATAGCAGTTACCGCCACATTCCATAGCAGGTAATACAATTAAAAACCGTATATGGTTCATATTGTTTCTTTGGATTTCCAACAAATGGTCAGGCAAAGGAAATTCCTTATACCGAAATAGAAACGCCTCTGGAAAGACGCCCCGGATCCTAACCGGATCTCTGCAAACAAAAGGCCGACGCTACCTCACGCTGTACAGCTGTAACTAGGTAACTAACACACAAGTATGCCATCCCCCGGTCGTAACAAACCTTTATCCGAGGATCCTCAATCACAAAGCAACAGCCATAAAATATAATCAACATAGGTAAAATATCTGGGCTCCATACCATGATATCACCTTTTATCCAGAAGGAAATGGCATTCCCTAGGGGCGCTACCCCTATAAACCTTTGCCGCAACATTCCTGTTTCGACCATTACCGGGTTGTGAGGCTCGACGAAGTCTCGTCCACAAAGCTACGCTTTTTCACAAAGCCACGCTTTTTCACAAAGCCACGCTTTTTCACAAAGCCACGCTTTTTCACAAAGCAACGCTTTGATCATCAATTGATCAACAGCACTTCGTATGCCACATTACCAAATTAGGAATGTATCACTAGTAACCATCAACTACATAACCTCTGAGCTCGTACGTCTCAGAGAAGGGTGTTAAGCTAAGAGAATAAATTCTCCGCCACCAACAGAAATGTATTTGATAGAAACCAGCTTTACATCTCAAAGTGTAACGTCAGACACACATCCATACAAGTCCGTTCAGGGATCGAACTGAACCGAAGGCACTTCTAAAGAAGCCCTTGCAATCCGGATATTCACTAATCACGTCCGGACTTCCCATCACAGAAAGAGTGATATAAATCTCTATACCGGAGCAACTCGGTCCAGATACATTCGACAGGTTGTCCTTTCATTTTCGAAAATATCTGGTCTTCACCACCGGTCTTCAATACGATCCATATCGTCGTATCACTAATTCGGAATGGGTTATATGACACAAAGGTCTTTTCCCAGCTAACCCGAATAGTGCGCGTTTGTTTTAAAAAAAAATCAAGTGCCATTTCAAAGGCAAATATTGATAGTCGGTTATTTAACTATCAAACAACATCCACAACAACATCCAATTTAAATAATTTTTCCCAAATTATTTATTTTCAAATTATCTTCACAAGATATATATTTTCCCACACTTCACATTTGAAAATCAATTTCAAATCATATTTTCACAGTTCATTACAAAATGGTCCATTTAAACCAGTTAGATAAATCCTTATCGATTTATTTCAAATTTACATTTCAAATTTGTAAATTTATTTCCACACTTCATCACTTTGAAAACCGATTTCAAATCATATTTTCCACAATTTATAAATAAATCAATATTTATTTTTAAAACAAATTTCCCTTTCCTTTACCAATTCTATTCGGAATTTACATTCCCAAAAATCCACTTTTACACGATTTTCAAATCGTTTTCCAAATATTCATTTTCAACACCAAATCAACTTTCAAATTGATTTCTAAATTTTATTTCCAAATACCAAATCGAATTCCAAATTGATTTCTGAGTTTAGTTCAACACCGAATCACATTTCAAATTGATTCTAACTTTTAATCCCAAATACCAAATCATTTTTACAAATCGATTTCCAAATTTATTCTCAACACAAAAATCAATTTTCATTCAACATCAAATAAGTTTTCATATCGATTTCTCAAAGATTTATTTCAAATACCCAACCAATTATCAATGTGATTTCAAACAAATTTATCTCCTTTTAAATAAATTCTTTTATTCTTCCAAACCATCTAAAATTCCATTTTAGATAAATTTTCCAACTTTAGAATAATACTATTCAAAAATCCATTAAAACAAATTCTTTTCCATATTTTGGAAATGATTCGATAAGATTTCAAAGATCAACTTTTTGCTTTTAAATTCCTTCTTTTAAATTCAACTAATTCTTTCAAAAGAATTTACTTAAAATTTCCAATTTTAAATTTCAAAAATCTAATTTCATTTATTTCTTGTATCTAACGATACCAAAAATACATTCGGCTAAATTTTAGCCTTCACACATTTCATTCACAGATTATAAATAAATAATCACACAACATATGAAACAAATTCATATAATTTTGATGAATCCAGTTGGATCCCTCCAACCTGTTTCCCTGCATCCACAGACGTTAGCACAATACCAATTCCACTTCGAGGTGGATTATCGCGGTATATTGGATTTATAAAAATATCATCCGCTATTATGCGGCGCAATAGGGTCTCATCCGCTATATAATGCGGGAAATCAATCACCAATATATACATATGCCAATATATATATATATATATATATATTGCTATATATATAGATATATCCTATTATATCTAATATCACATCCAAACAGCAATCAATCAATAACTAAAAATTCCACTTTTCCTTTGAGTAAGAAGATCTCACCTTAGCTTAAATTTGCAGTCCATTTTCCAATTTATTTCCATTCCGGTTTGTCTCTCCATTTTAAACCTTGTATAAACATTTATACAATTCATCAATATTCGAAATAATCGAAAAATCAATTTTCGTTTGGTAATTTTAATTAACTAATTTCCCTAAAAAAATATTTATTTTTTTCATTTTCCTTTTACACTACCTACATATATACATATATGTTTCCTTTCCTATATTTAATAATGGAAATCTACTTTACTGTATATATATAAATATACAAATCTGAATATAACATTTTTCTAACTTATATATATACATATATATTTTTTCTCCTCACTGTATTAAAAAATTTTAGTTTGCATTTTACTGTTAACAACCTTTTTTTTTCTTCTTAAAATAAATTATGCAATAATAATAATATAGACTAAAGATTTACCCCAGAACCAATCGCAGCTCAAAACTGACGATCGCAACCCCCTTCAATCGAACTCAAAGCTCACACCCTGCTCGAGAATCACTGCGACATCTTGACTTGCCAGCCTCCATTCGAGCACACGACCATCGCGACCTGTTGATTGCATTCGACCACGCCTACTTCCCAAAAATCGGAGCTCACGACTTTGCCTCGATCTCAACGCCATCATCGGCTTCGACCACGAGCTCGCGTGCTCTAGCTCGACCCCTCACGCGAGCGCGCCTCGCTCGAACTCAGTCCATGCCCCCAGCCTTGCGATGCTCGCCGCTGTTCGTCTTTCCCAATTGAGATTCCTTCGCGAACCACAACCCTTGAAATCGAGTCGAGCTCGTAAATTTGCTGCCGCACGCCCTACAGTCTCCCTCGCGACCACGGCCTTCTCTTCCTCGTTCGCGAACGCCCTCGCGATGAATCCTCCATTCGATTCCCGTGCACCAGAGCCCTCTTTTTTTTTTATTTTTTTTATAACTCACGAATGAATTTGAAAGAGGGAGGGATGCGGTCGTTCGATCTGAATTTAAAGTCGTAAGAGAAGCTTCACCCCTTTTTGATTTGAACGAGACGAAGTATAATTTTTTCTCTGTTTGTTGTAAAGGAGATCGGCCATTAATTATTTTTGAACGAGATATTTTCTTTTGTTATCTGGCTTCAGAACGAAGAAAGAAAGAGATAAGAGAACGTGATTTGGCAGAAAGTAGGTCGGCATTTAAAAGTTATAGGGTGGCTGTTGATTAAAATTTTATATTTTTATATTCAAAAATATCTCGTTATATTATATCAGCGCGTTTGCTTATCGTACGATCACACAATAACTCTGATCACTACGAAAATCAAAATCCGGTAATAATACAATATTACGGATCCAATGGAACTGGTTTCGTCAAATTCCGAGACTATGACCCGGAACGCTATTTTTTAAATATCGATTAAACGATATAAATTCAGAACTGAACAAAATAATTTCAAATTCAATTCTGAAAGTTCCAATACCTTCAGAATTATCAATATGAATTTTCTAAGCCTTGAAAATATTTTTAATCAGCTTAAAACTGAAGATTTAACTTTTTACCCAGTTTCAATAATTAAATTCAATAATTTAATTACCAATTTCATTCTGATATCCCGAATTTCAAATTAAACTGTCATTCGAATATTTAAACTAAATTAAATATTCACATTTCAAATGTCAAAAATTCAGGGTCGTTAAAGGAAATTGTTTAAACCGTTGAAAGTTGTTAAAATGAATCTTTTTGTTTAAAGATTTGAAAATGGTAATTTGTTAAACCATTTGAAAAGAAAGTTTTGGGTAATAAGTTGTGACTTAACTGAAATCCCAATATCCATATATTTTTAAATATTACGCTCACTATTCGGTTTAGCCGGGAGAGGACCTTTGTGTCACATAACCCATTTCGAATAATGATACGTCGTATATGGATAGCATTTGAAGACCGGTGTTGAAGATCGGGTATTTGCGAGAACGACAGGATAACCTATCGATTGTCTCTGCACTGAGTTGCTCCGGTATAGAGATTCCCTAAGTGATGGGAAGTCCGATCGGGAATGTGAATACCCGGATTGCAAGGGCTTCTTCGGAGGTGCCTTCGGTTCTGTTCGAACCCGGAACAGACTTGTATGGTTACATGTCTGACATTACATTTTGAGATATAAAGCTGATTTCTTTCAAATACATTTTTGTTGGTGGCAGAGAATTTATTCTCTTAGCTTAACACCCTTCTCTAAGACGTACGAGCTCAGAGGTTATGTAGTTGAAGGTTATCAGCGATATATTCCCAATTTGGTAATGTGGCATGCTGAGTGTTGCTGTGTGTTGATCATTTATTGATCATTTGTGATCAAAGCATGGCTTTGTGAAAAGCGTAGCTTTGTGGACGAGACCTCGTCGGACCTCACAGACCGGAAATGGTCGAAACAAGAATAATGCGGCAAGGTTATGAGGGTCGCGCCCTTTAGAGTATGTCATTTCCTTCCGGAAAAGGGTGGTATCATGGTATGGAGCCCAGATACTTACTCATGTGGACACACTTTATTTATTATGTGTGATGTTGGTTACCTAGGCCTCGGATAAAGGTCCCAAAGGACCGGGGAATGACATAATCGTGAGTTACCTAGTTACAGGGGTAACCCGGCCTTGTGTTGGCAGAGAGCTAGGTTGGTTCTCGGGACGTCCAACTGGAGGCGTACCCATGTGGCAGGAGGAAGTTCCTTAGCCTGAAAATTTGTTGGCAATCCAATTTCCAATACAAACCTTGTACGATATTAGTTGTAGAACCTGCCATTTACTTATGGTTGTCACCATTGTTTAGATGGTAGCTATAGTAGGCATACGATACTGGTCGTATGTTGGCTAAGATTAATATTATACTTTCGAAATGTTTTCTGCACTATGCACTAATAATAATAATCCAATGATTTTGCGTAGTAAGCATGTTTGACAATCATAAGAAGAAATCTCCTCCAATTCTGCGTTTGCATTGTGTGTGGCGGGAGGTCTTATGGTAGTTGCATTTTCCAAAAGCATTTCGGATGTCTTTTACTTCCTTTGTTGTTGTTTTAAAGATAATCTGTTTTTGTTACTCACACCAGTCCCATGACTGACTTGGAGTTTATTGTTCCCTTCCTAAACTCTGGGTGCCCACCATTTTCCACACGGGCAGTCTAGAGTTGGGGTTTTCAGATATTCAGGTTTAGTAGATTATCTGGAGCTAGTTCAGTTCTTGGAGTTCATGGACTGACGTTGCATATCTTAGAGCATTCTATTGGAGTCATTCTATCCGCTGCTGGTGTTATCTATTTTCTTTCCGCTGTTATTTCTTGTATCATATCTCTGATGTATGTTGAAATATGTTGTATCATTCTGTTGTATCATATTGTATCAGATTTTGTATCTACCATTGTATCAATGTTATATATATATATTTATATATTCTTTTTCTTCCGCTGTGTTGTTATACTTAATGGTGTTATAAGCTTCGGGGAGCCAGATTCGGCGTTTGAATCTACGACATTTGAGTACAAGTGAAGTACGTGAGCCGATTTTCGAAGGCCGAGTCCGGGATCTTTACATTTGGTATCAGAGCCGAGGGTAAAACTTTAGCTCAAGAGCATAACACAGTAAGTAGCTCATTAGAGATAGGGTGAAGTATACCCTAGAATGAGTAATTCCTCAGTTATCCGTTTGAATGCCTCCGTAAATTCTCTTACTATCCACTGATAGTGAGTATGATTGCAAGAAGAGGATGAGATAGGGGACAGGGAAATACCACTATAAATGGTCAATACCCTATAACAACAAGGAAGCTGTAACGACCCTGAATTTTGAACAATTTAAATTGAATATATTTAATTTATTTTAAATATTTGAATGGTGGTTTGACTTGAATTTCAAATTATCAGAATAAATTGGCGATTAAATTTTAAAATTTAATCTATTATAAGTTGAATAAAAATTTGAATCTTCAATTTAAGTTGAAGAAAAATATTTTGAAAGCTTTTAAAATTTATATCGATGATACTGAAGACAATAGAAGCTTTAGAATTGAATTTGAAACTGCTTTGTTCAGTTTTGAAATTTTATCGTTTGAATTGATATTTAAAAAGAGCGTTCTGAGGCACAGTCTCAGAATTCGACGAAACTAGTTCCATCGGGTCCGTAATATTGAATTATTACCGGATTTCAAATTTCGTATTGATCGGAGTTGATATGTGAGCACACGGTGAGTAAACGCATTGAAGTTTTATCGAGATTCAATTTAAATTTGAAATTTAAATTTATCAACATCAACACGTTCTTCTCCTTCCTTTCAGCCAGAGATTACGCCTAAGATCACGAACGAAATCGTGCAACCCATACCTTCGTTCCTAATTAAAAGAATTGCCGAACTCTCCCTCTCCAGTTTTTCAAATCAAAGAAAACATCTCGTTCATCAAAATAAAGTAATGGCCGAATGCTCTTCTCGCTCGAATAAATCCCTCTTCCTTCTAACAGTTTAAAACCCAAAATTTAAATCGAATACTTATTTTCACTTCCTCAGCTAAATCCATAGCCACCCTTCTCAAAAACCAAATACCATTCGAAACTCCCCCCCCCCTTTTTTCTCAGTTCGAAAAAAAATGGCTGCCCTCATTTTTAATTCAACTCGATTTCGTGCGATGGGGGTTTCCAATTTAGCATCAGGAATGATGAAGCGTATATGGGCACGTGAAGCAATGGTGGCGCGCGATCGACTCAGCCGAAGTTAAGGCTTGGTGGGGTCGTGAGTTGGGTTCGTTGGTAGCGCGTGCGCTCGCGCACGCGAGGAGGAGGAGCGGCGTCTTCAATCAGAGGTGGAGTCACCGGCATCGCGACGAGCTTCGTGAATGGAAGCAGGCAGTCGAGCTCGAGTTCGAGCAATCTTGGCACGACGATCGATGGTTTGCGCGAACTCGAGAGTGGCTCGCGAATTCTATGGCAATGTCGATTGCAGTAAGGTATTTTTTTATTTTTTTATTTTTTTAGTTTTGTTTAAATTTAAATTTAAATAAAATAAATTTTTAAAGAAAGAATTAGGTTATATAAAACTGAAGATAGATATATTTCAATTAGAAACCATTTTAGGGAAATTTGATATATACAGTAGGTTTGTAAAATGTTGATTTAGATATGTATATATACTATACGATAAAGGAAAGTTATTTTGAAATTAAGATGCTTAGTTAAATAAATTTATTTACTGAAAACTATATTATGGATATATATGCATATTTTTAAGCACTGTAGAATTTTAAAATCTATGTGAATTGTTTTTTTGCTGATATAGAATGAAAACAGAAAATATCTTATATAAATAAAGTTAAAATTTACTAGTTTATTTTGGAAATAATTTAGTTAAGTAAATTTGTTAAAAGAGATTTCTATAGAAATTAAAAAGTATCGGTTTAAACTTAATCTATTTAATTATCTTAAGATACTAAAAAGGAAATTTTTGGTAAAAAATTAAATTAATAAATTCGTTGGATAAATTTAATTTAAGGGTAAGTTAATTTAATCTATTAAAAGAAGATTAGTTTAAATTTAATTTTTAGTTAAATCAATTATTAAAGACAAAACTGGATTAAACGAAAATATCAGTGAATTAAACTATTTTTGTTGCAAACTGAAATTAAAATATATATACAGAAGCAGAAAGAAGAAAATTTAGTTTTTAAAATTTAATTATAGTTAAATAAAATTATTAAAGGAGAAATTTGTTAATCTAAAACAACTGAAAACGAAAATTAATTGTTCAGTTGATTCGAATATTAACAAATTGTATAAATTATTTATACAAGGTATAAAGCAAGAAAAATCGAGTCAAGTTGGAAATGGATGGCAAAATAAAAAGCTAAGGTGAGATTTTCTCACTCGAATGAAAAGTTGATATTGCAATTATTGATTGATTTCTGTTTGGATGTGATATAGTATATATAGTATTATATATAGCAATATATATATATATATATATTGGCATATGTATATATTGCAGTTGTTGATATTTCCCGCATTATATAGCGGATGAGACCCTATTGCGCCGTTAGTAAGCGGATGATATATTTATAAAACCTATATACTGCGATATTCCACCTCGAAGTGGAATGGGTATTGTGCTAACATCTGTGGATGCAGGGAAACAGGTCGGAGGGATCCAACTGGATTCCTCACCAGTATTTATTTATTTACAGATATTTTGATGTATTCTGTTACCATATGTTGGTATATGATGTTTGGATGTCGTGATTGACAAATTTGTGTGTTGCATCATCGGATTCATTTTTGAAATTTAAAAATGACGATGTTGATTTTAAAAGTGATTTTAAAGTGATTTTTTTGAAAGTATATGTTTTATTTAAATTTTTGAATTGATTTATTTTAAATAAATAACGTTAAAATTTTTAAAGTTATAAAAGTTAAGATCTTTGTGAAATATAACCGAAAGGTGTGATTTTGAAATAAAAGTTGATTTATTTATAAAATGGTTTAAATTGAGATTTTTAAAAATATTATAAATAGTTTATTTAAAAGATTTAAAAAGTTGATATTTATAAATTTAAAACATTGGAATTTTAAAAAGAGTTTTGTAAGTGTTAGAATGAGATGAAATAAAAAATCATAAGTGAACGAGATTCATAGATTTATAAATTATGAAGTATAAAATGAATAAATGTTGTAAAATAAAGGATTTATAAGTAATTTACTTATAAATTAGATTTTTGCACTTAGATGGGATATGAATAGAATTTGCTAATAAAATGGTTTTATAAGTTGAAATTGTTATAAAGTATAAATGTGATTTATAAACGTTGTTTATAAATCCGAAATCACTTATTTTGACAAGTGAATTATAGAAGTTAATAAAAGGAGATTTATAAATCGAAGTTGTTATAAAATAGAAATAGAATTTATAAACGTTGTTTTATAAATCCGAAAAATCAATCAAATTTGATGAATTTAATATAGAAGGTTATTAAGAGAATTTTATCCACGATTTTGGACAGTGGATAATTCTTTAAATAAAATGTGTAGAAAATAGTGAAATTTGGTTAGTGAAATATATTCACGATTTTGGATAGTGAATATATTTTTAAGTAAAATGGATCTGTTTTTGGGAAAGTGATATTGGAATAGAATGAAAATGATTGAACGATGTTTTAAAATGTGTTAAATATCGAAACCATAGATTTCAACATTCATTGTTGAAATAGACGTTTTCGAGGAAATAAGGAAATGGTGGACTATAACACCATTGTTATAGTATATGATTTTCAAAAGGAAATGTTTTATATAGTATTGGGATTTATACATCTATCTTAATTCTGAATCCCTATACTAGTGATTTTGAGTCGTCGTAACGATGTTTTACGTAACATTCGTTTTGACTCAAATAGATGTTATAGTAAATGATTTCCTTAAAGAATGAAAGATATACTTAATTTTGATTTAAGTATATTGAATATTTTCAAATGTTGAAAATAAATAGATTTGTGAATTACTTATTGTTAAATAAGTATGGAAATGTTTTCCAAAATGAAATGAAACGTTTTGAGATTTTATCTTCTTAAAGATAAATCGAAAGTGAATATTTGAAATCGATTGAAAATCGTATATCAGTAGATATTTGAAATATAAATTCACTATGGAATTTATAAAAGAAATGGAAATTCGTTTCAAAAATAAGCGTTGATTTATTTTTGAAGTGTGGAAATTATATATCTAGTAAAGATATTTTTTGGGAAATAAATAATTTGGGAAAATTATTTGGAATCTGATGATGTTGCACATCTTTATTGATAGTTAAATAACCGACTATCAATAATTACCTTGAATGGGTATTTGTTGTGAATTGGATGAATTTGAATGCCACACTTATTTTTGAATAAGCGCTCACTATTCGGGTTAGCCGGGAAAGGACCTTGGGGTCGTATAACCCATTCCGAATATGTGATACGTCGTAATGAATTGCATTTGATGACCGATGTTGAAGACCGGATATTTTTGAAAACGGAAGGATTACCGTCGAGTTACTCTACATCGGCTGATCTCCGATATAGAGGTTTTATCACCCTTAGTGACGGGAAGTCCGGACGTGATTAGAAAATTATCCGGATTTGCAAGGGCTTCGTGAGAAGTTCCTTCGGTTCTGTTCGATCCCGGAACAGACTTGTATGGGTGTGTGTCTGACGTTACAAATTGAGATATAAAGCTGATTTCTTTCAAATACATTTCTGTTGGTGGCGGAGAATTTATTCTCTTAGCTTAACACCCTTCTCTGAGACGTACGAACTCAGAGGTTATGTAGTTGAAATTTATCAGCAATATACTCCCAATTTGGTAACGTGGCATGCTGAGTGTTGCTGTGAAATGATCATTGTTTGATCATTTGTGATATGATCATTTGTTTGATCATTTATCTTTGTGATCATTTCTTTGATCATTTGTTTGACCCGAAGCATGGCTTTGTGAAAAGCGTAGCTTTGTGAACGAGACTTCGTCGGACCTCACACCCCGGAAATGGTCAAAACAGGAAGGATGCGGCAAGGTTCTAGGGAGTAGCGCCCCTTAGTGTATGTCATTCCTTCTGGATAGAGGTGGTATCATGGTATGGAGCCCATATACTTAACCTATATTGTTGTTGCATTATTATTCTTATGTGGTTGTTGGAAATCGAGGATCCTCGGGAAGATCGGTTACGATCGGGGGATGGCATACGCATGTCAGTAGTTACCTATTTTTGCAGAGGTAACCAGGGCTTGTGTTGGCAGAGATCCGGTTAGGTTCTCGGGTCCTCTTTCCAGAGGCGTACCCATGTAGCAATGGGAAGTTCCTTGGCCTGACCATTTGTTGGAAATCCAAAGAAACAATATGAGACTTGTATGGTTTTAGTTGTAGAACCTATCATTCACTTATGGTGGTCACCACTGTTTGGATGGTAGCTATAGTAGGCATAAGTGCGGAATGCCTATGCTGGCTAAGATTTATATTATACTTTCGAAATGTTTTCTACACTAGACGTTAATAATAATATCAAAAATGATTTGATTTTGCGTATCAAGCATCTTTGACTATCATAAGGAGAAATCTCCTCCGATTCTGCGTTTGCATTGTGTGTGTGTGCGGGAGGCCTTATGGTAGTCTTATTTCTCAAAAAGCATTGCGAATCTATTTTAAAATACTCCTTTGTTGTCTTTTAAAAATGACTATTTTACGATCTCACACCAGTCACCATGACTGACTCGGAGTTTATTGTTTCCCTTCTAAACTCAGGGTGCCCATTACTTTCCACATGGGCAACCTAGAGTTATGTTATCAGGATATTCTGGATATTTTGGAGCATTGGAAGCAAGTTGGATGGCGAAACGTACATCCGTACTTATTTATTTATTCCGCTGTGTATTCTGTATGAGGACAAGTTTATATAACTGTCCATTGTTGTATTGGGTTGTATATTGACTCTGATTGATGTATGTATAAACTAATATAGTTCTTTGTTTTTAAAAGACTAGTGATTATCTATTATATATTGTTCCGCTGTGATATGTTAGATTCTGATATTGTTTCTATTCTGATGTTGTTCTGTTGTTCTTCTTCTCTTTTTCTTCTATCTTTTCTTCTACCTCTTCTTTTAAACCCTAAGAATTCGGTTTTCCAGCATTTGGTTGCTCGGTAGTTGATACAGTGAACGTATCGATGTCAATTTTCGGAAGTCGAAGAATCAGGTCCTTACAACGTGGTATCAGAACATATGGTTAAGCGACAACCCTGCTCTGTTGGGTGTTACTCATTAGAGATAGAGTCAGTAGTACTCTAGAATGAGTTGAGTGTAATAATAGATATGAGCGCGTATTTGTTATTGAATATAAAAATTGTTTTGTATTGTCTTGACTTATCGGTCGATTGTTTATAGATTCTGGTCGGTGCAGGGTGGCCAACTATAATCGATAGGAATTTCTAAACTCTTAAACAAGATAAACTGACACAGTATTGTTTTAAAATGGGGTAAATGAAATAATTTTGCCCAAAACTATTTTTGTATAGAAAAGAAATCATTTTCTATGAATTATCATAGTATATGGATGTTTGGTTGTTAGGAAGTAATAATATTGAATTATTATCATCATTATATGGAATTGAATAAGAAATTAAAATAATAACCAAAGATTTAGAGATAAATTCATTTAACAAATAGAAATTATAAATGTGAATTGAAAGATAAGGAAAATGAATTCATATATGAATAAAATTCTGGATATGAATTGTAATGTGATTTATAATTGAAATAGAATTCCAAGAAGATAATTGAAATTAAAATTCATTAATGGAATGAAATTAGTAAGGTGAATGTATAAATGATTTGATAAATCGAAATGTAAATAAGTCGAAGACTTATAAATATTTGAAATTTGATAGAAATGAGATTCAAAATGAAAATGAATGAATTAGTGAATGAATAAATACATTTGCAATTACAAGTGCAAGAAAATGAAATTGAATGTTAAAATTCATTTTGAATTTGAAAGTAAATAAAACTGGAATTGAAACTGAATGTTGAAAACAAATTTAAATAAAGTGAACTAGAATTTGTAATGAATTAGTAAATGAAACTAATTTAAAATAGTGCAGTTATGAATGAAAGATAATTGATAAATTCAATATTCAGAAGTTAAACTGAATCCAAATTAGATTGAAATTGAATTCAAATGAAATTTGAAATGTAAAATTGAATTAAAATAGATATGTAACTTCAATAGTGAAGTAAAAATGTATAAGAAGCATATATTGAAAATTTTGTAATGGAATGTGCAAAATAGTTTGAATATTGTAGCTAGATATTATGGGTAGTAGGATATACATATGTTATAAAGGAATTGGATTTTGATTTCAAAGATAAATTTGAATTGCTCGACAAAAGGGTAAGTATTTGAATTTCAATATGAGATTTGATGGTTTTCTTGTCTAGCCGCTTGGCCTTTTCTTTTCTTTTTGAAATCTGAGAGTCCGTAGGGACATTTTGTAGTCGTACCGTGTTAGCCGCGCAAAGGAGACGCTGGCGAAATTTTTCGAAAATTTCGAGTGTTAGAAAATTTTTGAGAAAATATGGAAGTTTAAAATTTAAATTTAAATTTAAATTTGAATTGAGAAGTAAACAATGTTGTTTTGAAACTTATAATTGAAGTTGGAAAGCTAGTTGAAATGATAACGAATCTCTAATAAAAAGATTTGTTTTGAAAATTTGATAAAACTATTTGGATTGTGAAAGATAGTAGACGAGTTAAGGACCATTTTTCCTAACTTGTAATTTCGGGATGAAATTCTTTTAAGGGGGGAAGATTGTAACGACCCTGAATTTTGAACAATTTAAATTGAAAATATTTAATTTATTTTAAATATTTGAATGATGGTTTGACTTGAATTTCAAATTATCAGAATAAATTGGCGATTAAATTTTAAAATTTAATCTATTAAAAGTTGAATAAAAATTTGAATCTTCAATTTTAAGTTGAAGAAAAATATTTCGAAAGCTTTTAAAATTTATATCGATGATACTGAAGACAATAGAAGCTTCAGAATTGAATTTGAAACTGCTTTGTTCAGTTTTGAAATTTTATCGTTTGAATTGATATTTAAAAATAGCGTTCCAGGGCACAGTCTCGGAATTCGACGAAACTAGTTCCATCGGGTCCGTAATATTGAATTATTACCGGATTTCAAATTTCGTATTGATCAGAGTTAATATGTGAGCACACGGTGAGTAAACGCATTGAAGTTTTATCGAGATTCAATTTAAATTTGAAATTTAAATTTATCAACATCAGCACATTCTTCTCCTTCCTTTCAGCCAGAGATTACGCCTAAGATCACAAACGAAATCGTGCAACCCATACCTTCGTTCCTAATTAAAAGAATTGTCGAACTCTCCCTCTCCAGTTTTTCAAATCAAAGAAAATATCTCGTTCATCAAAATAAAGTAATGGCCGAATGCTCTTCTCGCTCGAATAAATCCCTCTTCCTTCTAACAGTTTAAAACCCAAAATTTAAATCGAATACTTATTTTCACTTCCTCAGCTAAATCCATAGCCACCCTTCTCAAAAACCAAATACCATTCGAAACTCCCCCCCACTTTTTCTCAGTTCGAAAAAAAAATGGCTGCCCTCGTTTTTAATTCAACTCGATTTCGTGCGATGGGGGTTTCCAATTTAGCATCAGGAATGAGGAAGCGTATGTGGGCACGCGAAGTAATGGTGGCGCGCGATCGACTCAGGCAAAGTTAGGGCTTGGTGGGGTCGCGAGTTGGGTTCGTCGGCAGCGCGTGC
This sequence comes from Allium fistulosum, assembly GCA_030737815.1. NCBI lineage: Eukaryota > Viridiplantae > Streptophyta > Magnoliopsida > Asparagales > Amaryllidaceae > Allium > Allium fistulosum. The sequence goes on along the minus strand of CM060902.1, from coordinate 1,138,712,677 downwards.
GCTCGCGCACGCGAGCAGGAGGAGCGGCGTCTTCAATCGGAGGTGGAGTCACCGGCATCGCGACGAGCTTCGCGAATGGAAGCGGGCAGTCGAGCTCGAGTTCGAGCAATTTGGGCATGGCGATCGATGGTTTGCACGAACTCGAGAGTGGCTCACGAATTCTGTGGCAATGTCGATTGCAGTAAGGTATTTTTTTATTTTTTTATTTTTTTAGTTTTGTTTAAATTTAAATTTAAATAAAATAAATTTTTAAAGAAAGAATTAGGTTACATAAAACTGAAGATAGATATATTTCAATTAGAAACCATTTTAGGGAAATTTGATAGATACAGTAGGGTTGTAAAATGTTGATTTAGATATGTATATATACTATACGATAAAGGAAAGTTATTTTGAAGTTAAGATGCTTAGTTAAATAAATTTATTTACTGAAAACTATATTATGGATATATATGCATATTTTTAAGCACTGTAGAATTTTAAAATCTGTGTGAATTGTTTTTTTTTTCTATTTTAGAATGAAAACAGAAAATATCTTATGTAAATAAAGTTAAAATTTACTAGTTTATTTTGGAAATAATTTAGTTAAGTAAATTTGTTAAAAGAGATTTCTTTAGAAATTAAAAAGTATCGGTTTAAACTTAATCTATTTAATTATCTTAAGATACTAAAAAGGAAATTTTTGGTAAAAAATTAAATTAATAAATTCGTTGGATAAATTTAATTTAAGGGTAAGTTAATTTAATCTATTAAAAGAAGATTAGTTTAAATTTAATTTTTAGTTAAATCAATTATTAAAGACAAAACTGGATTAAACGAAACTATCATTGAATTAAACTATTTTTGTTGCAAACTGAAAATAAAATATATATACAGAAGCAGAAAGAAGAAAATTTAGTTTTTAAAATTTAATTGTAGTTAAATAAAATTATTGAAGGAGAAATTTGTATAACGACCCGACTTTCCAGTCCCGGAAAAATCGAACCATTTGTGTTAAAGAAGAAGAGGTAGAAGAAGAAGAAACAGAAAATCAACAACAGAATCTCACATCGCAGCGGAATAAAATATAATATATACAAAACAGATCTTTACTCAAACAGAAAAATATATCTGTTTATACAATATATTTACAGAATACATCATCAGAGTTCATCACATCAATGACATACATCCAAATTCACAGCGGAACAATAAACAAATACGAAAGTACGTATCGCCATCCAGCTCGTCTCCTGAGCTCCACAGCTACAATCTGAACCTGTTTATCTCGGTCTGACCCGAGCATCATATAAAACAATACCCGAGTCAGTCTGGAATACCAGCGTGATAAAATCACACTCAATTGATTATTAAAGTTTCAAGAATCCTTTTGAAAACAAAAGCATCTCGTAAGACCACGCCACAAATAAACATGTCGGGTGTTTACCTTACGATAGCTAAAACACTTTTTATCAAAATCCTCTGATATTATAATAGTGTCTATTCACAAATACTTATTAAAATAGCCGAAATTGTTACATGATTAAATTCCAGCATACTAGCCACAACGTGGGTAATACAAACAAATACCGTACAAGGCACGTAGGGAGAATGGATTTCCAACGAATGACTAGGCACTGGGGTACCACCTGTCACAGTACGTGGCCTAGATCACAGTACCGAGGAGTACGCCCGCTCCCCTGCAACACAAGACCGGAATCATCCCTTACTGGATAATTCCAAGTAAAATCACCCCACGGTTGTGATCAGCAACCGCACCACTAAGCCGAAATAAAAGGGACATCTAGACAGGGATGACCTTACTCTCAAGTGGGGGCTACCCACGAAGCCTTGCTGCATAACCCCTGATTTTCAGTCATTCCCGGTTGATGAGGCTTGAGGCTAAACGTTACCTTCAGAACGTTTCACTTAGAATGCCCATCATCCCCTGACGATGTCCGAAAGCATTCGTCCATACAAGTCCGTTCCAGGTCCGAACAGAACTGATAACACTATCCCCTTATCAATATTACCCTCGTTTCCCCACGAAACGTACAACCGGATCGAAGTGGTTTTCGAGTCTCCAGACCTAGAATCCCGGTATACGGAAACCCGATCCCGGTCTCTTCGAAACGATCAGCGCATTTGGCCAATATTGATAGTCGGTTGTTTAACTATCAATTAACATCCATAACAACCATCAACAATCAATAATTACTCCAAATTATTTATATCCCTCAAAATATCTTCACAAGATATTATTTCCATTTCAATTCCCATTGGAAACAATTTCAAACTATATTCCTCTCACGGAATAATTTCCCAAATATTTATTTTCATTGGAATGCCAAGTACAAAACCATTTAGATTTTTAAAATAATTTTAAAACACTTTATTATAAAAATACTTTATAAGAACGCCTTTTTAAACTTCTTTAATATTTAAGTTAAAATATATATTTAAAGATATTTAAATAAAACCATTTTAAAGAATATAAACAAATTTCCTTTTAAAACATATTATCAAACCTCATTTGTATTAACTACAATAATAGATTGAAAATTACTTACTTTAGAAATTTAACATTTGGAAATAATAGATTTTTAAAACTTGACTTTTAAAAATAACAATAAATCTTTAACAAATATTTGAAATTTCTTTTCAAAACAAATTGTACTTGGCTATCCAGAAAATACTTCTCTTTCACAACCTTTAAAATAAATCTCTGTTTATTTTTTTTTAAAACAGATTCACAATCCTTTATAAATTCACACCTTGAATTTATATTAAAATCCGCTTCACTTTATAAACTCAGTTTATAGATCTCAAAATCTCATTTCTCTTTAAAATTTCCCAGTTTCAATATTTAGATCAATTCTACAATTTTATTTCAAATTTGCTTTATCTTGAAAGAAAATTCCCTTATTTACCTTATTTATTTCAAATACAATTATTCGGGGTTTTTAATTTTTAATTTCTAGTTAAAACCCCTTTAACTGAAAAATTCCTATTTTAAATTCCCAACATTCCTTATTAACGCTTTTAATTAAATTAACTCATTTAATTAGAAATAATTTCTTTATTTCTTTAAAAACCATATCACTTGAGTTTTAAATTTTTATTACTCCTTCGTAAATTTAAATTCCTTTTTCCCATATTTATTACAATTCCAATTCACTTTATTTTATCTTATTTTCAATTCACTTTTGAATTTATTCCAATTTACTTAAATTATTATTCTTATTTTCTTCAAAAATTCAATTCCATAGATTTTCAAAATTTATTATATTGGAATTCAATCAACCACAACATCCAATATCAAATCATCACAGGATATCAATATTCAGATCACAGAATAATAAAATAAATTTTTGAGGAATCCAGTTGGATCCCTCCAACCTGTTTCCCTGCATCCACAGACGTTAGCACAATACCAATTCCACTTCGAGGTGGAATATCGCGGTATATGGGATTTTATAATAATCATTCGCTATTATGCGGCGCATAGGGTCTCATCCGCTATATAATGCGGGAATATCAATCCCAATATATACATATGCCAATATATATATATTGGTATATACTACTATATATATCATCATATCAAATCAATCCAACAATCATTCAATCAAATATTAAAATTTAACTATCAAATTTAAATTCAAATTTCATTGAGTGAGATTAACTCACCTTTGCTTTTATTTGCCATCCCTTCCAATATTGCCTTGATTTTCCGATTATCGACCTTAAATAAATATTAGGTGTTTTATTAATATTCGAACAATAGTAAATTTCCATTTAAGAAATTTTAATTTAATCAACTAATAATTTATTTTAGGCTAATGATTTTTAACCAAACAAATGATAAAGTTTTAAACTGATATATATATTTTTTTCCCAATTTGATCCAGTCTTGATTTGATTTCACAATTTCTGACTTTGTAAAAGCACTATCTGTCTTAATAACACCTTTAAATGACCAAACAACCCATTTACCCTTTTAAATAAGTTAACTAACTAATAATTAAATTTAAACCAATAACGTAAATTGTAAATAAATTTTCCTACGGTAACTAAATTTCCAGAAACCCAAATAACCGAATGAGTTAATTGAATCGTTTATAATCGAAAATCATATTCATACTTGATCATCTCAAATTTCAAATCCAAGAAGAAGAAATAAGAAGCTGCTCACCCGAAAATGCTGTCAACCCTTTCCCTCGAACTACGGTAGTTCACGCGAGTGTCCCAATTCCATGAAGCTGATACTACGAACTCGATCGCGACCACCAGTAGGAACACCATCCATATTCTCGCATCACCTTCGAACATTTGCGGCTGTCAACGTCGCCGTGCTTGCTCCCAAGTCAAGACGAACAGCGCCTCCACTCGAAACTCCACCTCGCGGCAATCCCAGGCCAACCACAATCTCGCGATAGCCGCGATCTCTGATGTCACCACGCCACAAGCAACCACGACCGAGTTCCTCCAGCTTCTACACGCCGCCGCACACGAAAACGAGAACCCACTGTCTCCTCGCTAAAATCGAAACTCCTATCTCCTGCGCGCGCCCTCTCGCGATCGATCTTGCTTTGAGTTGAATTTGAGAGCAGGCATTTTTTTTTTCTCTCTAGCTTTCGAATTGAACGATTTGGGAACGAGAGATCGGCTTCGACTCCTATATGCTTTGGTAGGAACGAATACGACTTCGCTCAGCAAATTTTCTTTCCAAATTCAATTTCGAGCACTCGTTCCGCCCCCTCTTTTACACGATTTGATTTAAAGAAAGAACGAAGGAGGGAGATGCGATTTGAAGCAGTAATGTTGGCTATATAAAATGCAGAGGAGAGAATTTCGTTTTAATATGGAGGTTGTTGGCCATCTGTTTTGATTTTGGCTTCTGATGGAAGACAAAGAGTGCGTGATGAAGTAGGGAGAAGTAGGTCGGTTTGCTCAGGAATAGGACGGCTGATGGAAAAAATCTCAACTGCTCACTAAGATATTTAAATATATATATTAAATTCAAATTCAATTTATTATTTTCCTAGGCATTTATATCCCATACGATCATACGATAACTTCGAAAGCTACGAAATTTGAAACCCGATAATAATACAATATTACGGATCCAATGGGACTGGTTTCGTCGGATTCCGAGACTGTGCCCCGAAAGGCTATTTTTAAATTCAATTTCAACAATATATTTTCAAAACTGAACAAAACTCTTTAAAATTCCATTTTAAAAGTTCTATCATCTTCAGTATTAACAATATAAATTTTCTTAGCTTTCAAATTATTTTTAACAAGCTTAAAACTCCGGATTCTCTATTTTACCCTATATTCGATTGTTTAATTCAAAAATTAAATTATCCAATAAATACTGTGTATTTGAAATTAAAGTTAAAATTTAACCTTCGAATATTTAAAATAAATTAAATATTCACATTTCAAATATACAAAAATTCCGGGTCGTCACATTCCTCCCCCCTTAAAAGAATTTCGTCCCCGAAATTACTAGTTAAGAGAAATGATTCGATACCCGTTCTATTTCCCCAATCCAAATAGTTTTTAACAACTTTCCAAAGTCTTCTTTTATTAATGATACACTAATCATCTTTTAACTTTCCAACTTATTCATAAGTTCAACCCATACCACCTACTTATCCATTCAAATTTAAATTTGAATTCAATTTTGAATTATCAAAATTTTCCAAAATTTTTCTAACTCCCTAAATTTCCGAAAAATTTCGCCAGCGTCTCCTTTGCGCGGCTAGCTCGGTACTACTACAAAATGGCTCTACGGCCTCCCAATCTCAAAAAGAAAACAAAACGCCAAGTGGCTGGATCCAAAACCCAATCAAATTTCATATAGAAATTCAAATACATACCTTTTTGTCGGGCCATTAAATTTTATCTTCTAAATCAAAAATCCCAATTATCCATTGCTTTTATACACCTGTATATCCTACTAAGCAATAATATTCAATCACAATTCCAAAGTCATTTTATACTTTCCTTACAAATTTTCAACATTTGTTTTACTTAAGCCCGTACGATGCACATATATCATCCGTACGCAATATCACATTCGATCGCTCAATCGATCACACAATTTCACTTCCGAACTAGTATCGTCCACCCGACTTCCTAGTGCGGACTCAGATCTGGTTTCTTGATCAGAAACCGTCATTCTCCTTGCATAGCCACAAACTATGATAGAGAATATCCAGAATCAATCAACAATCCATATCCAGGTTCGCCGTCGAAAATCGAGTGAAAAATCCCAACTCGGATCAGTATAATTACCTCGAAATTCTGTGCTCGAATCCGGATCAAATCACTATGCGAATAAAATAATATACGTACATCCTACGTATTAATTTCAATTGATTATCAGTTTTATCAATTTTTCCTTTATTCACATTCATTTTGACTACATTCACTTATCCACAATTTTCTCATTTCACAACTTCAAATTTTAATCGTCATTCAATTTTCCATCTAGAATAATTTTCCTCAATAAAATTATTTAAGAATTTCACCATACTTCTTAAGTTCAATATAAATACTTTACATACTGCTTATACTTATTTTCACTTCATTATTGAAGTTCATATCCATTTCTATTTACTCTTGTCTTTACAATTCCATTTACTTTAAATTTGGCTTCCACTCGAATATTTAATTAGTTGCACTTACTAATTAATTTAAATTTCAATTAACAGTTTATTCGCAAACTTCACTTCTTTAGTTCCTTCGATTTCACTTCACTTTACATTCACATTTGAATTAGATTTCAATATCCAGTTTCAATTTTATTTGCTTAGCAAATTTAAATCATTTATCGTTAATGAAAATTTTCAAAAATTTCAAAAATTTTCTAACTCCCAAAATTTACGAAAATTTTTGGCAGAGTCTCCCTTGTACGGAGGGACTTCTGCGATATCGCAGGATGCACAAAAATGTATATACATCGGCCTCAGGCCGGAAAAAGAATCAAAACAGTTGATATTTCCTATTTTGAATTTTTGGCGTAGGCGTACCTTTTATTTAGCATTTTTAAAGCAAAGCGGTTTATTTATTAGCATTTGCGCAACCCAAGTGCAATCAAACGGCTTTCCTGAACCTATACTGACTCAATTTAAACACGTCAGTGACAAATATAAGAAAATCCCTTAACATTCCATTAAATTCCAATGGTAACAAGCAATTTCCATAAGCAATGTACTTAAAATGATTTCCATTAGCCATTTATATGGTCTCAATACAATTTCAATCGTCTACAACCAATTCACATACCATTTCTATTCAATTCAATGTTTTGCAATACATTTTGTTCCATTCTATTCATTTTTGAGCAAAATGAATCCATATCCATTTCAATTGATTCAATTCAATTTAATTTGCATTTCACTTCCAAACTCAAGCTACGGTTTCCTTGTAATAAATTTATAATTCAAATCTTTGGTTTGATTTCCATTTGATCGAATCTATTACCTTTACTAATCCATTTAATTTGTCCATTCACTTATTCATTCTAAATTTCAATTTCCGTATTCAATTCACCGTGAATTTATTTAATCTTTAACAAGGAAATTTCCCATTTATTTTTAACACCATACCATTTTTAAAATTTAGCTGGTATACTTACTGAATCCAATATTAATTCCAACTCATATCCAATAATTTATCTCTAACTTGAATTTGATAGATATCAATCCATTTCACATCATTCCTACTTACTTGAATTTTATTTACAATTCAAATTATCACTCATATACTCCAATTCCAATGATCATTCACACTTTCAGCTTTTATTACCAAATCCAAATTCCATTAACATATTTGATTTACTAATTTATTCCAAATTAGTTTACTTCCATTTTAACCAATATAATATTTGATATTTATCCTTACAAATCACCCTAGTTAATCTCCTCGGGTTTTATAATTCAAGTACTGGATCTTATTCATTCCCAAAATACCAAACAAATTTATTTACTTAGCTATAACTTCCCATTCAAGCCACAATTAATTTAATTTTCCAATAAATTTAATTCCTTTACCATTATCCAAGCTAAATTTAATTTAACCCAAATCTCTATTCCAAACTGCACATCTCTTATTCATCTTACTCTTACTTGTTAATGTAAGGATTTTAATTTCACTCAATATTATTTATAATTCAACTGAATTTCATTACAATTTAATTTTATTTAACTTAACTTCAACCAAATCATTTTATTCTCCTAATAACATTTACATCACAATTTATTTCAATTTGATTCCAACAATCCAAATACAACTGGATTAATTTGATTCAATTTGCTTCAAATCCAACTCAAAATTAAACTTAGTTTAAGCTCATTTGTCTCAACTTAATTTTATTTCTCCATCTGATTCAAATAAAGATTTAGAATTCTTATGTACCCGGCTTTTAGTTTCAAATCATTTTGAAATCTCCACTTATTCCAAAATCACACTTCTCACGTTTTTAAACCAATTCTGGATTCTCATTCCCTACAAATTTCATTTGAAATTTCAAAAACAAAACAAATTTCCTTTGGAAATTTCAAAAACAACTAGCTTTTCTGAATAAATCAATTTGGCAGCAATTCGTCACTCAGGAGTTCGAAAATAAATTCTGAAAATGCGGCCGTCATCCTCCGAATTATTTCCAGCAACTGAAATGAATTTATTGCTATATCCCTTTCAAAAATTTATTTGAAACAATTTTCCTTCCAGAAATACTTTCCAAAATAATAATGCTTGTGTTTATCTTCAAAACACTTTGAAAACACTTCCAAATATCCAGGGTTTAAATTTACCGTTTGATTAAATCAAATTTTTAGTTATAATTCATTTGTACAATTCATATTTATACAAATATCCATTGGTTAAGTAAATCATTCTGATTTTACAATCTTACCATATTTTTTCAATTTTAATTTGTCAGAATATTTTCATCCAAACATCCAAATATATAATAATTTCAAAGAAATATTTCTTTTATATCAAAAATACATTTTTCGGGTAAAATTATTTCATCTACCCGTTTCAAAACAATATTGTGTCGAATTGTTCTATTCGAGTGTTTAGAAACCCCTTCGATACAGTTGCGCAGACTGTGCCGACGAAGGTTCATATGCCACTAAATAAATCAACCAACACAATATAAAACCATTTTATATTCACTAACAAATACGCGCTCATATCTATTAATACTCTCAAAATTCCCACCAGAGCCAAGGTTATCGCCAACCTAAGCTCTGATACCACTATAACGACCCGACTTTCCAGTCCCGGAAAAATCGAACCATTTGTGTTAAAGAAGAAGAGGTAGAAGAAGAAGAAACAGAAAATCAACAACAGAATCTCACATCGCAGCGGAATAAAATATAATATATACAAAACAGATCTTTACTCAAACAGAAAAATATATCTGTTTATACAATATATTTACAGAATACATCATCAGAGTTCATCACATCAATGACATACATCCAAATTCACAGCGGAACAATAAACAAATACGAAAGTACGTATCGCCATCCAGCTCGTCTCCTGAGCTCCACAGCTACAATCTGAACCTGTTTATCTCGGTCTGACCCGAGCATCATATAAAACAATACCCGAGTCAGTCTGGAATACCAGCGTGAGAAAATCACACTCAATTGATTATTAAAGTTTCAAGAATCCTTTTGAAAACAAAAGCATCTCGTAAGACCACGCCACAAATAAACATGTCGGGTTTTTACCTTACGATAGCTAAAACACTTTTTATCAAAATCCTCTGATATTATAATAGTGTCTATTCACAAATACTTATTAAAATAGCCGAAATTGTTACATGATTAAATTCCAGCATACTAGCCACAACGTGGGTAATACAAACAAATACCGTACAAGGCACGTAGGGAGAATGGATTTCCAACGAATGACTAGGCACTGGGGTACCACCTGTCACAGTACGTGGCCTAGATCACAGTACCGAGGAGTACGCCCGCTCCCCTGCAACACAAGACCGGAATCATCCCTTACTGGATAATTCCAAGTAAAATCACCCCACGGTTGTGATCAGCAACCGCACCACTAAGCCGAAATAAAAGGGACATCTAGACAGGGATGACCTTACTCTCAAGTGGGGGCTACCCACGAAGCCTTGCTGCATAACCCCTGATTTTTAGTCATTCCCGGTTGATGAGGCTTGAGGCTAAACGTTACCTTCAGAACGTTTCACTTAGAATGCCCATCGTCCCCTGACGATGTCCGAAAGCATTCGTCCATACAAGTCCGTTCCAGGTCCGAACAGAACTGATAACACTATCCCCTTATCAATATTACCCTCGTTTCCCCACGAAACGTACAACCGGATCGAAGTGGTTTTCGAGTCTCCAGACCTAGAATCCCGGTATACGGAAACCCGATCCCGGTCTCTTCGAAACGATCAGCGCATTTGGCCAATATTGATAGTCGGTTGTTTAACTATCAATTAACATCCATAACAACCATCAACAATCAATAATTACTCCAAATTATTTATATCCCTCAAAATATCTTCACAAGATATTATTTCCATTTCAATTCCCATTGGAAACAATTTCAAACTATATTCCTCTCACGGAATAATTTCCCAAATATTTATTTTCATTGGAATGCCAAGTACAAAACCATTTAGATTTTTAAAATAATTTTAAAACACTTTATTATAAAAATACTTTATAAGAACGCCTTTTTAAACTTCTTTAATATTTAAGTTAAAATATATATTTAAAGATATTTAAATAAAACCATTTTAAAGAATATAAACAAATTTCCTTTTAAAACATATTATCAAACCTCATTTGTATTAACTACAATAATAGATTGAAAATTACTTACTTTAGAAATTTAACATTTGGAAATAATAGATTTTTAAAACTTGACTTTTAAAAATAACAATAAATCTTTAACAAATATTTGAAATTTCTTTTCAAAACAAATTGTACTTGGCTATCCAGAAAATACTTCTCTTTCACAACCTTTAAAATAAATCTCTGTTTATTTTTTTTAAAACAGATTCACAATCCTTTATAAATTCACACCTTGAATTTATATTAAAATCCGCTTCACTTTATAAACTCAGTTTATAGATCTCAAAATCTCATTTCTCTTTAAAATTTCCCAGTTTCAATATTTAGATCAATTCTACAATTTTATTTCAAATTTGCTTTATCTTGAAATAAAATTCCCTTATTTACCTTATTTATTTCAAATACAATTATTCGGGTTTTTAATTTTTAATTTCTAGTTAAAACCCCTTTAACTGAAAAATTCCTATTTTAAATTCCCAACATTCCTTATTAACGCTTTTAATTAAATTAACTCATTTAATTAGAAATAATTTCTTTATTTCTTTAAAAACCATATCACTTGAGTTTTAAATTTTTATTACTCCTTCGTAAATTTAAATTCCTTTTTCCCATATTTATTACAATTCCAATTCACTTTATTTTATCTTATTTTCAATTCACTTTTGAATTTATTCCAATTTACTTAAATTATTATTCTTATTTTCTTCAAAAATTCAATTCCATAGATTTTCAAAATTTATTATATTGGAATTCAATCAACCACAACATCCAATATCAAATCATCACAGGATATCAATATTCAGATCACAGAATAATAAAATAAATTTTTGAGGAATCCAATTGGATCCCTCCAACCTGTTTCCCTGCATCCACAGACGTTAGCACAATACCAATTCCACTTCGAGGTGGAATATCGCGGTATATGGGATTTTATAATAATCATCCGCTATTATGCGGCGCATAGGGTCTCATCCGCTATATAATGCAGGAATATCAATCCCAATATATACATATGCCAATATATATATATTGGTATATACTACTATATATATCATCATATCAAATCAATCCAACAATCATTCAATCAAATATTAAAATTTAACTATCAAATTTAAATTCAAATTTCACTGAGTGAGATTAACTCACCTTTGCTTTTATTTGCCATCCCTTCCAATATTGCCTTGATTTTCCGATTATCGACCTTAAATAAATATTAGGTGTTTTATTAATATTCGAACAATAGTAAATTTCCATTTAAGAAATTTTAATTTAATCAACTAATAATTTATTTTAGGCTAATGATTTTTAACCAAACAAATGATAAATTTTTAAACTGATATATATATTTTTTTCCCAATTTGATCCAGTCTTGATTTGATTTCACAATTTCTGACTTTGTAAAAGCACTATCTGTCTTAATAACACCTTTAAATGACCAAACAACCCATTTACCCTTTTAAATAAGTTAACTAACTAATAATTAAATTTAAACCAATAACGTAAATTGTAAATAAATTTTCCTACGGTAACTAAATTTCCAGAAACCCAAATAACCGAATGAGTTAATTGAATCGTTTATAATCGAAAATCATATTCATACTTGATCATCTCAAATTTCAAATCCAAGAAGAAGAAATAAGAAGCTGCTCACCCGAAAATGCTGTCAACCCTTTCCCTCGAACTACGGTAGTTCACGCGAGTGTCCCAATTCCATGAAGCTGATACTACGAACTCGATCGCGACCACCAGTAGGAACACCATCCATATTCTCGCATCACCTTCGAACATTTGCGGCTGTCAACGTCGCCGTGCTTGCTCCCAAGTCAAGACGAACGGCGCCTCCACTCGAAACTCCACCTCGCGGCAATCCCAGGCCAACCACAATCTCGCGATAGCCGCGATCTCTGATGTCACCACGCCACAAGCAACCGCGACCGAGTTCCTCCAGCTTCTACACGCCGCCGCACGCGAAAACGAGAACCCACTGTCTCCTCGCTAAAATCGAAACTCCTATCTCCTGCGCGCGCCCTCTCGCGATCGATCTTGCTTTGAGTTGAATTTGAGAGCAGGCATTTTTTTTTTCTCTCTAGCTTTCGAATTGAACGATTTGGGAACGAGAGATCGGCTTCGACTCCTATATGCTTTGGTAGGAACGAATACGACTTCGCTCAGCAAATTTTCTTTCCAAATTCAATTTCGAGCACTCGTTCCGCCCCCTCTTTTACACGATTTGATTTAAAGAAAGAACGAAGGAGGGAGATGCGATTTGAAGCAGTAATGTTGGCTATATAAAATGCAGAGGAGAGAATTTCGTTTTAATATGGAGGTTGTTGGCCATCTGTTTTGATTTTGGCTTCTGATGGAAGACAAAGAGTGCGTGATGAAGTAGGGAGAAGTAGGTCGGTTTGCTCAGGAATAGGACGGCTGATGGAAAAAATCTCAACTGCTCACTAAGATATTTAAATATATATATTAAATTCAAATTCAATTTATTATTTTCCTAGGCATTTATATCCCATACGATCATACGATAACTTCGAAAGCTACGAAATTTGAAACCCGATAATAATACAATATTACGGATCCAATGGGACTAGTTTCGTCGGATTCCGAGACTGTGCCTCGAAAGGCTATTTTTAAATTCAATTTCAACAATATATTTTCAAAACTGAACAAAACTCTTTAAAATTCCATTTTAAAAGTTCTATCATCTTCAGTATTAACAATATAAATTTTCTTAGCTTTCAAATTATTTTTAACAAGCTTAAAACTCCGGATTCTCTATTTTACCCTATATTCGATTGTTTAATTCAAAATTTAAATTATCCAATAAATACTGTGTATTTGAAATTAAAGTTAAAATTTAACCTTCGAATATTTAAAATAAATTAAATATTCACATTTCAAATATACAAAAATTCCGGGTCGTCACAAGAAATTTGTTAATCTAAAACAATTGAAAACGAAAATTAATTGTTCAGTTGATTCGAATATTAAAAAATTGTATAAATTATTTATACTAGGTATAAAGCAAGAAAAATCGAGTTAGGTTGGAAATGGATGGCAAAATAAAAAGCTAAGGTGAGATTTTCTCACTCGAATGAAAAGTTGATATTGCAGTTATTGATTGATTTCTGTTTGGATGTGATATAGTATATATAGTATTATATATAGCAATATATATATTGGCATATGTATATATTGCAGTTGTTGATATTTCCCGCATTATATAGCGGATGAGACCTTATTGCGCCGTTAGTAAGCGGATGATATATTTATAAAACCCATATACCGCGATATTCCACCTCGAAGTGGAATGGATATTGTGCTAACATCTGTTGATGCAGGGAAACAGGTCGGAGGGATCCAACTGGATTCCTCACCAGTATTTATTTATTTACAGATATTGTGATGTATTCTGTTATCATATGTTGATATATGATGTTTGGATGTCGTGATTGACAAATTTGTGTGTTGCATCATCGGATTCATTTTTGAAATTTAAAAATGACGATGTTGATGTTAAAAGAGATTTTTAAAGTGATTTTTTTGAAAGTATACGTTTTATTTAAATTTTTGAATTGATTTATTTTAAATAAATAACGTTAAATTTTTAAAGTTATAAAAGTTAAGATCTTTGTGAAATATAACCGAAAGGTGTGATTTTTGAAATAAAAGTTGATTTATTTATAAAATGGTTTAAATTGAGATTTTTAAAAATATTATAAATAGTTTATTTAAAAGATTTAAAAAGTTGATATTTATAAATTTAAAACATTGGAATTTTAAAAAGAGTTTTGTAAGTGTTAGAATGAGATGAAATAAAAAATCATAAGTGAACGAGATTCATAGATTTATAAATTGTGAAGTATAAAATAAATACATGTTGTAAAATAAAGGATTTATAAGTAATTTACTTATAAATTAGATTTTTGCACTTAGATGGGATATGAATAGAATTTGCTAATAAAATGGTTTTATAAGTTGAAATTGTTATAAAGTATAAATGTGATTTATAAACGTTGTTTATAAATCCGAAATCACTTATTTTGATAAGTGAATTATAGAAGTTAATAAAAGGAGATTTATAAATCAAAGTTGTTATAAAATAGAAATAGAATTTATAAACGTTGTTTTATAAATCCGAAAAATCAATCAAATTTGATGAATTTAATATAGAAGGTTATTAAGAGAATTTTATCCACGATTTTGGACAGTGGATAATTCTTTAAATAAAATGTGTAGAAAATAGTGAAATTTGGTTAGTGAAATATATTCACGATTTTGGACAGTGAATATATTTTTAAGTAAAATGGATCTGTTTTTGGGAAAGTGATATTGGAATAGAATGAAAATGATTTAACGATGTTTTAAAATGTGTTAAATATCGAAACCATAGATTTCAACATTCATTGTTGAAATAGACGTTTTCGAGGAAATAAGGAAATGGTGGACTATAACACTGTTGTTATAGTAAATGATTTTCAAAAGGAAATGTTTTATATAGTATTGGGATTCATACATCTATCTTAATTCTGAATCCCTATACTAGTGATTTTGATTCATCGTAACGATATTTTACGTAACATTCGTTTTGACTCAAATAGATGTTATAGTAAATGATTTCCTTAAAGAATGAAAGATATACTTAATTTTGATTTAAGTATATTGAATATTTTCAAATGTTGAAAATAAATAGATTTGTGAATTACTTATTATTAAATAAGTATGGAAATGTTTTCCAAAATGAAATGAAACGTTTTGATATTTTATCTTCTTAAAGATAAATTGAAAGTGAATAATTGAAATCGATTGAAAATCGTATATCAGTAGATATTTGAAATATAAATTCACTATGGAATTTATAAAAGAAATGGAAATTCGTTTCAAAAATAAGCGTTGATTTATTTTTGAAGTATGGAAATTATATATCTAGTAAAGATATTTTTTGGGAAATAAATAATTTGGGAAAATTATTTGGAATCTGATGATGTTGCGCATCTTTATTGATAGTTAAATAACCGACTATCAATAATTACCTTGAATGGGTATTTGTTGTGAATTGGATGAATTTGAATGCCACACTTATTTTTGAATAAGCGCTCACTATTCGGGTTAGCCGGGAAAGGACCTTGGGGTCGTATAACCCATTCCGAATATGTGATATGTCGTAATGAATTGCATTTGATGACCGATGTTGAAGACCGGATATTTTTGAAAATGGAAGGATTACCGTTGAGTTACTCTACATCGGCTGATCTCTGATATAGAGGTTTTATCACCCTTAGTGACGGGAAGTCCGGACATGATTAGAAAATTATCCGGATTTGCAAGGGCTTCGTGTGAAGTGCCTTCGGTTTTGTTCGATCCCGGAACAGACTTGTATGGGTGTGTGTCTGACGTTACAAATTGAGATATAAAGCTGATTTCCTTCAAATACATTTCTGTTGGTGGCGGAGAATTTATTCTCTTAGCTTAACACCCTTCTCTAAGACGTACGAGCTCAGAGGTTATGTAGTTGAAATTTATCAGCAATATACTCCCAATTTGGTAACGTGGCATGCTGAGTGTTGCTGTGAAATGATCATTGTTTGATCATTTGTGATATAATCATTTGTTTGATCATTTATCTTTGTGATCATTTCTTTGATCATTTGTTTGACCCGAAGCATGGCTTTGTGGACGAGACTTCGTCGGACCTCACACCTCGGAAATGGTCAAAACAGGAAGGATGCGGCAAGGTTCTAGGGAGTAGTGCCCCTTAGTGTATGTCATTCCTTCTGGATAGAGGTGGTATCATGGTATGGAGCCCAGATACTTAACCTATGTTGTTGCTGCATTATTATTCTTATGTGGTTGTTGGAAATCGAGGATCCTCGGGAAGATCGGTTACGATCGGGGGATGGCTTACGCGTGTCAGTAGTTACATATTTTTGCAGAGGTAACCCGACCTTGTGTTGGCAGAGATCCGATTTGGTTCTCGGGTCGTCTTTCCAGAGGCGTACCCATGTGGCAATGGAAAGTTCCTTGGCCTGACCATTTGTTGGAAATCCAAAGAAACAATACGAGACTTGTACGGTTTTAGTTGTAGAACCTATCATTCACTTATGGTGGTCACCACTGTTTGGATGGTAGCTATAGTAGGCATAAGTGCGGAATGCCTATGCTGGCTAAGATTTATATTATACTTTCGAAATGTTTTCTACACTAGACGTTAATAATAATATCAAAAATGATTTGATTTTGCGTATCAAGCATCTTTGACTATCATAAGGAGAAATCTCCTCCGATTCTGCGTTTGCATTGTGTGTGTGTGCGGGAGGCCTTGTGGTAGTCTCATTTCTGAAAAAGCATTGCGAATCTATTTTAAAATATTCCTTTGTTGTCTTTTAAAAATGACTGTTTTACGATCTCACACCAGTCACCATGACTGACTCGGAGTTTATTGTTTCCCTTCTAAACTCTGGGTGCCCATTACTTTCCACACGGGCAGCCTAGAGTTATGTTATTAGGATATTCTGGATATTCTGGAGCTTTGGAAGCAAGCTGGATGGCGAAACGTAAATCTGTACTTGTTTATTTATTCCGCTGTGTATTCTGTATGAGGACAAGTTTATATAACTGTCCATTGTTGTATTGAGTTGTATATTGACTCTGATTGATGTATGTATAAACTGATATAGTTCTTTGTTTTTAAAAGACTAGTGATTATCTATTATATATTGTTCCGCTGCGATATGTTAGATTCTGATATTGTTTCTGTTTCTGATGTTGATCTGTTGTTCTTCTTCTCTTTTTCTTCTATCTTTTCTTCTACCTCTTCTTTTAAACCCTAAGAATTTGGTTTTCCGGCATTCGGTTGCTCGGCAGTTGATACAGTGAACGTATCGATGTCGATTTTCGAAAGTCGAAGAATCGGGTCCTTACAGAAGCAATCTTTTCTCTATCAATCTCTTTTATTCGTCATCTTTTCTCCATTCTTCGATAATTCCTGGTAGATCCAGGAAGGAAATTCGATATATTAATATGGGACATAAACTACAACTAGGCCAAAATTGTTTGTTTGGATGAATTGGTTGCTTTGTTTGCTATGGTTGATAGGTATACTTTAATTCTAAACTAAAATTCTGAAATTGTATCCATATATTTATCTATTCTTTGGGTCTCAATATATTCTACGTATGGTTAGTTATCCTTTCGAACTAACCGATGCCACTGTATATTTCGTAGATCTGGATAACCCGAGTATCTTGTGAAGTGTTAAAATAGATTCGTTCTCGTATCTATTATTGATATTCTAATTTGGTAAGCCAAATGCAGAATAAATATTCAGTTTGATTCGATGAAATATTCTTCATCTATCTTTTTGTCTCCTTGGCAATTTCGAGAACGAAATTGTTTTAAGGGAGGAAGTCTGTAACGACCCCGAATTTTAATTACATTTAATTTGATAATTAAATGAATTTTTGAATAAAAATTGTAAAATTTATTGATAAATCGATTCGAGTTTCCCGAATTTAAATAAATTTGTGTATAAATCATTTAAACTTTAAATATTGTACATATATGTGAATGTGTATGTATTTGGGTATATATGAGTCAATTTGAAATAATATATATGTATATATATTTTGATTTGAATTTAAATTGTAAATAAATGGTTTAGAAATGAAAATATATAAGATAGATAAAATATAAAATAAAAACATTGGATAAAATCCAATAACAAATTAAATCTAGAAATTTATTTATATTACAAAATAATAAAAAATAAATAAAAGATAAGTTATAAAATATAAAGTAATTCATTTAATAAAATTTTAACAACATAATAATTATAGGAATACATTTGAATTAAAAAGCAAAGACAAAATAAAGGATAAAAATATAATCAAGTATAAAGTAAAACATATTAAACAAATTCTAACATCAAATTAAATATAGAACTTCACTCATATTTCGAAGTATTGGCTTATATAAGAGGATATACATTTAAATATGAAGAAACAAGTATAAAGATATGTATGTAAATGTCACGACCCGACTTCCTATGCCCAGAAAGTCGTATCGTTTTTAAGAAAGAAAGAGGTGAGAAATAGAAAAGATAAAGAAGAAGAAGAAACAACATCAGAATCTCAACAGCGGAACGAATAAAATATAATATATCACATAAGAGAATACATAATGTCATATACATCAGAGTTACACAGATAATACAACACATACTAGACAGTTATAAACACCTGTCTAGTTAATACAACTCGATACAATACAAATACAACACAGAGATACAGACACAGCGGAACACTATATATATATCTACAACGCTGAAGCCTCCTGCTCCATTGCTCCTCCACAATTCGTCAAAGCTAACCTGAATCCCTTGGCTACCCGTAAAAATTTGGGTACCCGAGAGTTTAAGAAAAACAGGAAATAAACTCCGGGTCAGACATGGGTCTGGTATGAGTAACAGGTTAAAGTTGCTTAACTTTGAAAATCCTTTGAAAACAAAAGATATCACGTAAGACATCCCACACATAAACATGGAAATGTTTTTACCTTACGCTAACCAAAACATTTGATAGGAAATCCAGTGATATTATAATAGTGTCTAGGGTTTTCAAGTAAATAGAAAATAGCTGAAATTGTTACATTCATTAAATTCCAGCATACTAGCCACAAAGTGGGTAATACAATCAAAACCGTAGGGTCTCGTAGGGAAAATGGGTTTCCAACAATGGCAGGGCTACTGGGGTACCGCCCGTCACAGTACCTGGCCTAGATCAGCGTACCGAGGACCCACCCTAAGTCCCCTGCAACACAAGGCCGGAACCATTCCTTACTGAACAGTTCCGAACGAAACAACCCCAGCAGTCGGAGCTCTACAACTGCCCACACAGCCGAAAATAAAAAGGGACATCTAGACAGGGGTATATCTCGCTCTCAAGTGGGTGCTACCCATGAAGCCTTGCTGCACCTCCCCTGTTTTAGCCATTCCCGGTTGATGAGGCTTGAGGTCACGATTACCTTATCAGAATTCATCACTTAGAATGCTCATCGTCCGCCTAACGATGTTCTGGAAGCATTCAATCCATACAAGTTCGTTCCGGGTTCGAACGAAACCGAAGGCATTATCTCGTTACACTCGTATTGGAATCACCCTCAGAGTTAACGACAATAACCCTTGCATTCTGAATCACCATCTCGAATCTATAAGTACTATCTCTGTCACAACTCATTACGGAATCACCCACAGAGTTATACTGACGAATAGTTCTTATACTTCGAGTCTTCACTTGCTCCACTTGGATTTCACGACCTAACGTTATTTTGGATCGATGTGGTATTCGGGTCTCCAGACCTGGAATCCCGGTATACGGAAACCCGATTCCGGTCTCATCGAAATCCAAATCGCCATCTTTTATGTCCAAGTTGTTTTAAAGTTAAAACAATTCAATACAATTATCTATATACACACAGATAGATAAATCACAATATAACAATGGATAATCAACACCATCATCATATACAGATAATCCATATCATCAACTCAAACAGATAATCATTTTTTTCATACTTAAACCAAGCATCCATATCACAATAGATATTCTTCATCTCATATCTGAGATCACAATCAATCAATGGGATATCAATATCATTCATTCATAAGCAATGATTTATTATTCACAATCTATAATTAATTTAAAATGAATTAAATTAATTACCTCTATCTCTAATTAATTTAAAGTAAATTAAATTAATTACTTCATCATTATAAATCTTGCTTACATAACCATTAATTAATTACTAATCAATTCATTGATCATTCCCTAATTCCCATCTTTTATTAATCATCCTTGATTAATTAAATTTTAATTACATTCAAGTAATTAGCTTTCAATTTATTTCACAAATTAATTATCTATAACCAATTATAGTAATTAACCTTTAATTACTTCTTCTATTAATTAACTATAATTAATCACATTAATCCTCAATTAATTACATTAATTAATTACTCAAAATTACTTATTATGGATTAATTAACCTTAATTAATCAATCCTTAATTACAACATTAACTATGTAATTTAATGATCCCTAATTACCTTCCTATTAGTTATTTATTTAAATTAATTAAATTAAGTAATTAATCTTTACTTAAACCATATTATTAATAAATCTTGATAAATCACATTTCAGTAATTAACTTCCCTTAATTACTTCATCTAATAAATTAATTACTCCTTAATTAATCTCCCCAATCAATCCCTTGATTAATTTCACAAAGGTAATTTAACCCAAATTACTATCATACTTAAAACTCCTTCAATTAATTACATACAGTAATTACCATTAATTACTTCACCTATGTAATGATACTTCATTCATTACATTAAGCAATTACTTATTAATCATCCAATGATAAATTTAAATTAATTAAACTTAATTAATTAACTTAAACAAATCAAATTAAACTCCATTAATTTTATTAAGTAATTTATTCCTTAATTACTTCTATTATGTAATTACTTTCAAACAATTTCACAAATGATTATCTTTAAATTTATCAATCTAATTTATTATTAAAATTAATCACCTTGATTAATACTTAATAATCTTTAGTTAATTATCTTATTAACTAATAACATTCCTTAATTACTTTTAATTAATCTTTAATTATAAATTAATCTAAATCATTAATTTATAAAAATAATTTATTCCTTAATTATCTTATTGATTAAATCACTTAATTTCCTTAATTATTTTTAAGGTAATCTATTCCTTTATTAATGACTTCATTAACATTTAAGTGAATTTAAATCTTACACTTCTAAATTTCATATCCACATCTCATCTTGAATTTAAGGTTCAAAATGATTATATAATTTAAAACATTAACCAATTTTAAATATCCCTTTTTATCTTATCTTAAAATAAATGAAAGAACATTCATTATTTACATAGGAAACTTTTATAAGGAGAACCTTTAACAAATTTACTTAGTTTTATTTAAAAGTTTAGCCTTTGAAATACGTTGCTATTTAACTTGCAAATTTAAGTTATCTAATCATTTAACTTCCATTTAAACCCCCTTTTTTTTTTAAAAAAAAAAAAGAACTTATCAAAAATCAAGTTAAATTATTTGTTTGAAAACAAGTCTACTTTTAAATTCAAAGTTTGTTTGAAACTAAGCTTAGAACTGGGTTTAAGCTTGTTTAAACCATTATCACAACCTTTAAACTCATTAATTTTGTTTAAAATTCAATTTTATCAAAAAGAACACAAACAGTGATAGGTTTTTCTCAAAACCTGTAACTCAAACTATTCTCGAGCAACCCAATATTCTGCTTGGAGTCCAGACCAGATTTACTTCGAGTAAGTCTCGAAAACACTCAGGTAAAACTCGAGTCATCCCCTGCTTCTACTCTCCCTTCTTTCTTTTTTTAACTTGCTTTGTTTTAAATTCTGAGAACATTTTATCACTCGCGTACGAACCCAATATCACTCGAGCCATCACCCAAATTTCTCGAGATCACTTCGAGACGAACTCTCCTTTCCCCAACTCTATGAACTGATACCAGTTCATCATCGTGCACGTGCACAGATCGTCCCCGCCGCCGCTACCTCCGATGACCCTTCACCCACACCGGCGATCCACCACCTGAACGATTCCGACCCACAATCCAATGCCACGAAGCCCAAATCGAAATCGAGTACTCTCGAGCTCCACTGGAACAACCAACTCCGTCCACAACACCCTCGTCCAAGCGACCTCGATGATCAGACGACATGCCACTCCATCCACACCTCGATGAACCCCCACGCCAACATTCCCCGATGTTACGCCGCACTCGATCCACCATATTGGTCGTGGTGATCGAACTACCACTACCCAGTAAAACTAGGGTTCCAGGAAGAAATCCACTGCCGCATCTTCCATGATGAACTACATCACCATCTACCATTTTTCCTAGGTGCTACGATCACTCCTCCATCACTAGGCAGAACCCCGACCACCACTACTCCATAGATCATCAGAAAACCCCTCAAAACACTTCTCTGGTCCAACCAGAACTGCTCTCGAATTCCCCCACTAAAATTTATGATTCGAGTGTTAAAAATCATATTTTGATATAAGCATTCGATTTATATGCCTGAATCTAAGAATTGAGATAGTTGGATTTTAGCTTATTTTAGTTTGCTCTGCAGTTTCCTTACTTCCAGAGGCAACCCAAAGTTGTTTTAACTTAAACAAGTTTTTAAAATCTAAAGTCTATGATATAACAACATATATTGTTCTAGACTTAGATACAAATGAAGATTGGACCATGAGCATTTGATTTATGAAAAGATTTAGAACCTGGAATTAAAACCAGAGAACATCCAGACCCTAACAACAAAATATTCACATATATATTCACATAGTTTAAAACATATCCACAGGCATACTGGTTTCAGAGATGATCAAGCAACACAATTATATATTTACATTTTAAAAAAAATGTTACTCACCTATTTTCCAGAAAGAAAAGAGTTTGCTTGGTAAAACAGGCTTTTTTTAGAATTTGCAAGCTGAAGCTTCCCTGGTCTCTGATTTGTTGAGTTGATTTGTTGTTTGTTTGTTTTAGTTGAATGTGGTTTAAATTTTTGATGATGCTTACTTTATTTTCTCAGCTTGAATCGAACTGATGAAGATAATGGATGAAGTTACAGGGTATACATTTTTTTATACAAGCTGATATGAATTTACAGGTGATATATCTTTTATTTGTACAACATAGGACAGATATTTTCCTTAACTTGGGTGGCTGAAGTGATAAGTTTCGGCTTGCATTAATTAGTTGTACTACATCCCTATAATATTTCTCTCGGCTGTACAATATAGGTGAAGATATATCTTTGCACTGATATGATTTCTTACTTGCCTTTACAGGCTACATACATCTTGCTTGCCTAGCATACTTATCCTTTTCACTTATTACTTGCCTGCAACATATAAATAAGATTTCTCTAGAATTTACATAAGTTTTTACTTGAAAGTTGTTATGATTATTATAGTTATAATGTTAACTTGTATATTTATATCTTATGTTCCTATATATACTTATGTTTATAGATGTTTTACTTTATTCTTATGTTTATAGATTTCCCTCTTTTGTTAATACCATAGTTTCTTATGATTATATATTTATGCATATGCTTATAACCATATTATTTGGTTTATACTTATGTTTGACATTTATAGGATTTATTTTATTTTAAAATATTGTTGAAAGACTTATTTTAAATTTACAAATCAGAGTTTCTCCGAAAATATATATATATATAATAATTCTATTCTTATTAAAAATCTACTATATATTACATTATATTATTAATAAGGCTCATTATTAAATTAAATAAATTTATAAAAGAAATTATTACTTTATTACTTATTTCCATCAAGCTATATTTAAAAAGAACAACAAACCTTTTATTAAATTTAAATTAATCTAAAATCATTTAAACAAATTTTAACTTTAAATCTTGCTTTTATTTTAAAGACAAATGGTTATTTATTTGATATTAACATTAAATCAAATTTCCAAATTGTAATTACCAAAAAGATTAAAATTAGAAAACATGCCTTTATTTATTAACTTTAAAACAAAGCTTGTCTATTTACAATATATACAATATATATACATTATAAATAAAACAATTTATTAGCTTCTAAAGGATAAATTATCAGTTAAATATTTATTTAAAAAGGAGATTATTAACTCAATTCAAATCTAATTAACAAATATTATCAAATCAATTTAATTTTTAAATGCAGATTATTAAATTGATATTGTCAAAAATTCCGGGATATCACATACCTTCCCCCTTAAAAGAATTTCGTCCCCGAAATTTTAAACAAAGGTAATTTAATAATCTAATTAAAGATTTAATCTTTTTTTAAAAACACAAGCATATATTAATCATATGCTAACAACCATAGCAACCAACTCAACCAATCAAACAAATCTAACTATCCAGACAAAATACTGGATAGAACTATCTAGAGTTCCCCAGGTATAAAACACCAGGATACTCGCCCTACAAAACCAACAGAACTATACCACTAAGCTACGGAGCTCTTATTCATCTAGATCTACAAAACTAGACAGAATATCAGACTATAGACAAGTCTGACTCAACATCCCAAAACTCCCTGAACTGCTAGCTCTACTACCAGAGATAGATCTTACACGTATTTCCTCAGAGATACGTGAAACCCATCGAATCTCAGTTATCCAAACTGACAATTCACTCCTGAAGATCAAACACTTATCCAAATCAAATCTCCGATTCCGGAATCCAAATTCCTTTGGACGATCCTCGGACTTCTACATCCTTACTGATCAGCTTATCATTCGCTGATGCCCTCTCGAAACAACCTGAACCAAAACAATCAACAAAATGATCTTTCCCAGATCAACCACAACTCAGAACTCCACTCTTCTCCAGAATAAGAAGACAGATCTCACTACTCTTATCCACAAAACTCATCTGACAATCCTGGGCTGTCTTCATCCCTACTGATCAGCTCAACCTACGCTGATGCCTCTCAAATAACTCATCGAGATGATCCACTCACAATCAATCCAAGAACACAAACTCTACTCCTCAAACTTCAGAAGACTGAACTTACTTTCCCCTTCAAAAAGAATAAATAGATGCTCTCCAAACAGCTTCCGCTGCACAACTCTGATCCGAGCAGATGAAAATGCTGATGACGAACACAAGCAAAGACGGGACAAACACTTTCCAAAATATGGTTCAAAAGATCCAAAAATAAACTCAGAAGTTCCTCCAAAACCCTGAGCTGCTTCACTAAGATCTTCCTCCAGAAACCATCCTGCTACTAAGCTGAACCATCGGTACAACTCCTGGAATCAAGTCGATACCAAACTCAACCTCTAGATGCTACCAAAACTCTGACTTCCAGAAAAACTCTGAAACACAAGAGAACGCTCAAACTATCGCAAGTCACTTTTGCGATCAACCCAATCTAATATCCAAAGAAAAACTGTTCTCTCTTTACCAATCAGAACAGCCTATGCTTATCTAGCCAATCCATCGAAGAAATGGATCCACTCTGCGGCTTCGGAACTTCATCTCTAGCAAACTGCTGACAGATGACCTCCTGCCTACACACAGAACAATCAGAACTGCAAATGCTATCACTAATGACAAAGACTTCCAAATCCAAACTCCTCGAGAAACTCAGGCCTCACAGCCAAACACAAACACCCAGCTGAACTCAGCCTCAACACCGAAGCAGACACACTTCCTTATACTTGTTCCAAAGAAATATCTTCGGAGACATCCATAGTCACTGTGTCTCATCACACAGCTACTAATTCCTGTGGTATCAAGATACCATCACTAGCTTCTGTCCAACTGACAGATCCAAACTCTACTCAAAGATGGACTCCGAACCTTTACAGGTTACTTTTAGAGATCGATGAAATCCTTACTTCAACAAATCTCACTCGAGACGGTATTAGGTCTACAGTCTCGACAAAAACACTTCCAACCTCAACAAACTCCAACTATTGGTAGTCGTGTTATACACACCACTACCCTATCTACCTTTATAACTTATATTGGAAAACCCGAACAGGTAACTCAATAGTTAGGTAGAAATATATAATTATATGTATATATATATAGATAAAAAATACAAGTACGCTCTCTCAGGATAGACACCACTCCAGAGCCTAGGTATTCACTCAACCTAATGCTCTGATACCAACTGTCACGACCCGACTTCCTATGCCCAGAAAGTCGTATCGTTTTTAAGAAAGAAAGAGGTGAGAAATAGAAAAGATAAAGAAGAAGAAGAAACAACATCAGAATCTCAACAGCGGAACGAATAAAATATAATATATCACATAAGAGAATACATAATGTCATATACATCAGAGTTACACAGATAATACAACACATACTAGACAGTTATAAACACCTGTCTAGTTAATACAACTCGATACAATACAAATACAACACAGAGATACCAACACAGCGGAACACTATATATATATCTACAACGCTGAAGCCTCCTGCTCCATTGCTCCTCCACAATTCGTCAAAGCTAACCTGAATCCCTTGGCTACCCGTAAAAATTTGGGTACCCGAGAGTTTAAGAAAAACAGGAAATAAACTCCGGGTCAGACATGGGTCTGGTATGAGTAACAGGTTAAAGTTGCTTAACTTTGAAAATCCTTTGAAAACAAAAGATATCACGTAAGACATCCCACACATAAACATGGAAATGTTTTTACCTTACGCTAACCAAAACATTTGATAGGAAATCCAGTGATATTATAATAGTGTCTAGGGTTTTCAAGTAAATAGAAAATAGCTGAAATTGTTACATTCATTAAATTCCAGCATACTAGCCACAAAGTGGGTAATACAATCAAAACCGTAGGGTCTCGTAGGGAAAATGGGTTTCCAACAATGGCAGGGCTACTGGGGTACCGCCCGTCACAGTACCTGGCCTAGATCAGCGTACCGAGGACCCACCCTAAGTCCCCTGCAACACAAGGCCGGAACCATTCCTTACTGAACAGTTCCGAACGAAACAACCCCAGCAGTCGGAGCTCTACAACTGCCCACACAGCCGAAAATAAAAAGGGACATCTAGACAGGGGTATATCTCGCTCTCAAGTGGGTGCTACCCACGAAGCCTTGCTGCACCTCCCCTGTTTTAGCCATTCCCGGTTGATGAGGCTTGAGGTCACGATTACCTTATCAGAATTCATCACTTAGAATGCTTATCGTCCGCCTAACGATGTTCTGGAAGCATTCAATCCATACAAGTTCGTTCCGGGTTCGAACGAAACCGAAGGCATTATCTCGTTACACTCGTATTGGAATCACCCTCAGAGTTAACGACAATAACCCTTGCATTCTGAATCACCATCTCGAATCTATAAGTACTATCTCCGTCACAACTCATTACGGAATCACCCACAGAGTTATACTGACGAATAGTTCTTATACTTCGAGTCTTCACTTGCTCCACTTGGATTTCACGACCTAACGTTATTTTGGATCGATGTGGTATTCGGGTCTCCAGACCTGGAATCCCGGTATACGGAAACCCGATTCCGGTCTCATCGAAATCCAAATCGCCATCTTTTATGTCCAAGTTGTTTTAAAGTTAAAACAATTCAATACAATTATCTATATACACACAGATAGATAAATCACAATATAACAATGGATAATCAACACCATCATCATATACAGATAATCCATATCATCAACTCAAACAGATAATCATTTTTTTCATACTTAAACCAAGCATCCATATCACAATAGATATTCTTCATCTCATATCTGAGATCACAATCAATCAATGGGATATCAATATCATTCATTCATAAGCAATGATTTATTATTCACAATCTATAATTAATTTAAAATGAATTAAATTAATTACCTCTATCTCTAATTAATTTAAAGTAAATTAAATTAATTACTTCATCATTATAAATCTTGCTTACATAACCATTAATTAATTACTAATCAATTCATTGATCATTCCCTAATTCCCATCTTTTATTAATCATCCTTGATTAATTAACTTTTAATTACATTCAAGTAATTAGCTTTCAATTTATTTCACAAATTAATTATCTATAACCAATTATAGTAATTAACCTTTAATTACTTCTTCTATTAATTAACTATAATTAATCACATTAATCCTCAATTAATTACATTAATTAATTACTCAAAATTACTTATTATGGATTAATTAACCTTAATTAATCAATCCTTAATTACAACATTAACTATGTAATTTAATGATCCCTAATTACCTTCCTATTAGTTATTTATTTAAATTAATTAAATTAAGTAATTAATCTTTACTTAAACCATATTATTAATAAATCTTGATAAATCACATTTCAGTAATTAACTTCCCTTAATTACTTCATCTAATAAATTAATTACTCCTTAATTAATCTCCCCAATCAATCCCTTGATTAATTTCACAAAGGTAATTTAACCCAAATTACTATCATACTTAAAACTCCTTCAATTAATTACATACAGTAATTACCATTAATTACTTCACCTATGTAATGATACTTCATTCATTACATTAAGCAATTACTTATTAATCATCCAATGATAAATTTAAATTAATTAAACTTAATTAATTAACTTAAACAAATCAAATTAAACTCCATTAATTTTATTAAGTAATTTATTCCTTAATTACTTCTATTATGTAATTACTTTCAAACAATTTCACAAATGATTATCTTTAAATTTATCAATCTAATTTATTATTAAAATTAATCACCTTGATTAATACTTAATAATCTTTAGTTAATTATCTTATTAACTAATAACATTCCTTAATTACTTTTAATTAATCTTTAATTATAAATTAATCTAAATCATTAATTTATAAAAATAATTTATTCCTTAATTATCTTATTGATTAAATCACTTAATTTCCTTAATTATTTTTAAGGTAATCTATTCCTTTATTAATGACTTCATTAACATTTAAGTGAATTTAAATCTTACACTTCTAAATTTCATATCCACATCTCATCTTGAATTTAAGGTTCAAAATGATTATATAATTTAAAACATTAACCAATTTTAAATATCCCTTTTTATCTTATCTTAAAATAAATGAAAGAACATTCATTATTTACATAGGAAACTTTTATAAGGAGAACCTTTAACAAATTTACTTAGTTTTATTTAAAAGTTTAGCCTTTGAAATACGTTGCTATTTAACTTGCAAATTTAAGTTATCTAATCATTTAACTTCCATTTAAACCCCCTTTTTTTTTTAAAAAAAAAAAGAACTTATCAAAAATCAAGTTAAATTATTTGTTTGAAAACAAGTCTACTTTTAAATTCAAAGTTTGTTTGAAACTAAGCTTAGAACTGGGTTTAAGCTTGTTTAAACCATTATCACAACCTTTAAACTCATTAATTTTGTTTAAAATTCAATTTTATCAAAAAGAACACAAACAGTGATAGGTTTTTCTCAAAACCTGTAACTCAAACTATTCTCGAGCAACCCAATATTCTGCTTGGAGTCCAGACCAGATTTACTTCGAGTAAGTCTCGAAAACACTCAGGTAAAACTCGAGTCATCCCCTGCTTCTACTCTCCCTTCTTTCTTTTTTTAACTTGCTTTGTTTTAAATTCTGAGAACATTTTATCACTCGCGTACGAACCCAATATCACTCGAGCCATCACCCAAATTTCTCGAGATCACTTCGAGACGAACTCTCCTTTCCCCAACTCTATGAACTGATACCAGTTCATCATCGTGCACGTGCACAGATCGTCCCCGCCGCCGCTACCTCCGATGACCCTTCACCCACACCGGCGATCCACCACCTGAACGATTCCGACCCACAATCCAATGCCACGAAGCCCAAATCGAAATCGAGTACTCTCGAGCTCCACTGGAACAACCAACTCCGTCCACAACACCCTCGTCCAAGCGACCTCGATGATCAGACGACATGCCACTCCATCCACACCTCGATGAACCCCCACGCCAACATTCCCCGATGTTACGCCGCACTCGATCCACCATATTGGTCGTGGTGATCGAACTACCACTACCCAGTAAAACTAGGGTTCCAGGAAGAAATCCACTGCCGCATCTTCCATGATGAACTACATCACCATCTACCATTTTTCCTAGGTGCTACGATCACTCCTCCATCACTAGGCAGAACCCCGACCACCACTACTCCATAGATCATCAGAAAACCCCTCAAAACACTTCTCTGGTCCAACCAGAACTGCTCTCGAATTCCCCCACTAAAATTTATGATTCGAGTGTTAAAAATCATATTTTGATATAAGCATTCGATTTATATGCCTGAATCTAAGAATTGAGATAGTTGGATTTTAGCTTATTTTAGTTTGCTCTGCAGTTTCCTTACTTCCAGAGGCAACCCAAAGTTGTTTTAACTTAAACAAGTTTTTAAAATCTAAAGTCTATGATATAACAACATATATTGTTCTAGACTTAGATACAAATGAAGATTGGACCATGAGCATTTGATTTATGAAAAGATTTAGAACCTGGAATTAAAACCAGAGAACATCCAGACCCTAACAACAAAATATTCACATATATATTCACATAGTTTAAAACATATCCACAGGCATACTGGTTTCAGAGATGATCAAGCAACACAATTATATATTTACATTTTAAAAAAAATGTTACTCACCTATTTTCCAGAAAGAAAAGAGTTTGCTTGGTAAAACAGGCTTTTTTTAGAATTTGCAAGCTGAAGCTTCCCTGGTCTCTGATTTGTTGAGTTGATTTGTTGTTTGTTTGTTTTAGTTGAATGTGGTTTAAATTTTTGATGATGCTTACTTTATTTTCTCAGCTTGAATCGAACTGATGAAGATAATGGATGAAGTTACAGGGTATACATTTTTTTATACAAGCTGGTATGAATTTACAGGTGATATATCTTTTATTTGTACAACATAGGACAGATATTTTCCTTAACTTGGGTGGCTGAAGTGATAAGTTTCGGCTTGCATTAATTAGTTGTACTACATCCCTATAATATTTCTCTCGGCTGTACAATATAGGTGAAGATATATCTT
Organism: Allium fistulosum; assembly: GCA_030737815.1. Classification (NCBI taxonomy): domain Eukaryota; kingdom Viridiplantae; phylum Streptophyta; class Magnoliopsida; order Asparagales; family Amaryllidaceae; genus Allium; species Allium fistulosum. The sequence continues at coordinate 1,138,681,189 of CM060902.1, read as the reverse complement.
TGCACTGATATGATTTCTTACTTGCCTTTACAGGCTACATACATCTTGCTTGCCTAGCATACTTATCCTTTTCACTTATTACTTGCCTGCAACATATAAATAAGATTTCTCTAGAATTTACATAAGTTTTTACTTGAAAGTTGTTATGATTATTATAGTTATAATGTTAACTTGTATATTTATATCTTATGTTCCTATATATACTTATGTTTATAGATGTTTTACTTTATTCTTATGTTTATAGATTTCCCTCTTTTGTTAATACCATAGTTTCTTATGATTATATATTTATGCATATGCTTATAACCATATTATTTGGTTTATACTTATGTTTGACATTTATAGGATTTATTTTATTTTAAAATATTGTTGAAAGACTTATTTTAAATTTACAAATCAGAGTTTCTCCGAAAATATATATATATATAACAATTCTATTCTTATTAAAAATCTACTATATATTACATTATATTATTAATAAGGCTCATTATTAAATTAAATAAATTTATAAAAGAAATTATTACTTTATTACTTATTTCCATCAAGCTATATTTAAAAAGAACAACAAACCTTTTATTAAATTTAAATTAATCTAAAATCATTTAAACAAATTTTAACTTTAAATCTTGCTTTTATTTTAAAGACAAATGGTTATTTATTTGATATTAACATTAAATCAAATTTCCAAATTGTAATTACCAAAAAGATTAAAATTAGAAAACATGCCTTTATTTATTAACTTTAAAACAAAGCTTGTCTATTTACAATATATACAATATATATACATTATAAATAAAACAATTTATTAGCTTCTAAAGGATAAATTATCAGTTAAATATTTATTTAAAAAGGAGATTATTAACTCAATTCAAATCTAATTAACAAATATTATCAAATCAATTTAATTTTTAAATGCAGATTATTAAATTGATATTGTCAAAAATTCCGGGATATCACAGTAAACTTGAAATTAAACTAAGTATGTAGACTTAAAACAAGAAGATAAGCAGGAACATATAAAACAAGACAAAGGAAAGTAATACAAGTGCTTAGCCACCACAACAATGCCATCAGCCGATTCAAGCAAGTAAAGGCAAGTAAAATAATGCATGTAAAACAAATATGCAAGGCTAGAACAAGCAAAAGAAAGGAAAGGACTTAAGCAATTAATGCTATATCCCTTAGTACACAACATTTTAGTCAACTCGAGATGTTCAAAATCATATCAGCCAACATAAAATGAAAAAAAATATCTTTGATATGGTACAAACAAGATAATATCACTTATACAAAATAATACATCCCTGTAAACTTCTTTATATATATCAACTTCTTCATTTTATCATCAGTTCGTCCATCAATAAAAATGAGTAAACCTGAAGCAATACCATCTCAAAATTTAAACAAAAAATTCAATTAAAACAAAACAACTCAAAACCAGAGAATCAAGAAAGAAAGATTTCAACTGCCAGTTTTTCAAAAGCCTGTAACAACTGCAAGCCTGAAATCAAGTCTTGAATCATCTCATCATCAAGTCTAGTTCAACTAAGTATTTCAGTTTCAAAGATCTAAGCTTTCAAGCTTCAGTAAATAAAAGATTTCAAGCCTGGTTCAACATATCAAACTCTGTTCTTCCTAAATCCAGGTGAGCAAACTCTTAAACCCATATATATACTTTGGTTTGCATGTGGTCTGTATTGGATGTTTGTTGTGAAATGTGTTTGCATGGGTGTAAATATGCCTGTACATGTATTAATATGGTTTGTCTGTGCATATATAAATGTATAAACATGTTTCTCTGTTGAATGACAGGCTCTAACCTTCTTTAATAAATTCCATATCTCTGTATATACTAAAAATTAGGATAAGATTTTTGAAGAACAAATGATTGTATGAATGTATTATAAATTTTAAAAATAGTAATCAATAGTTAAACTCAGTGAATATTTCAAAATATAAACATTTACAGAGATAAACAAATTCAAATCAAAAATTGATCATATTAAATTGAAGTTTTGATCATAATAACAGAATCGTATTGTGAAACAATGAATTTAGGAAGAAAAATCATGATTTTAGAGTATGTGAATGTTGTTATATCCTGAGTTGATTAGAAATTGGTTATTTGTCGATTGTCGACGAACGGCGAGATGTTAGTGGCCGTGACCAAGGCTGGAGGTAGTGGGTAGCTTAAAGGTCACGGGAAAAATAGTAGAAGATTTTATTAATGGCCATGGTGGCCAGGCATCGGTGATCTAGGGTTTTGAGGGTGGGTTCTGTCGAGTGGAATGTTGAGGTGATCTCGACTAAAATAAAGCATCGTGCTCGATCGCGAGGTGGGGGATAGCGGCGTGGTTGAACGGTGGAGCTCTGGTAGTGATCGCGGGGTCGCTGATGATCTGTCGTGGCGATACGAGGCAGTTCGTGGTGATCGAATTTTGTTCCAGGTTGGATTAAGTGCCTCGATTTCGAATTCATCGTGGATTCGACGAATTGGTTGGCCTGAGGGTGTGAGTTGATGGACGGCGACATGTGGGAGGTGGCAGCGTCGATCGTCGTGGCTTCGGCATCTCGTGCACATGCACACTTGTATTTTGGGTGTCTGGAAATCATGGAGATCGGGGAAGATGAAGGTGGCTCGGGTCATAGCTCGAAGTCAGAACGTGTTTTTCTTGAAGGAATTGGAAAAAAATGCGTAACTCGAAGTAGGGCTCGGGAAAACTAAAGATTGGCCCGGGTTTGAGAATTTTGTGCAAAATAGTTTTTAAGTTAAAAATTTAATCAAGTTTATTAAGTTAAATTTAGTTTTAATGAATTTCGTAAACAAATTCTCTTATACATTTCGTGTTTGTTTTTGTATTAATGGAAGGTTTTAAATATAAATTATTTTTAAATTTATTAAGTTTGATAAGTGTTTTAAATATATTTAAAAATAATCTTTAATATTTAAAGAAACAGATTTAAGATGAAGGAATGATCTTTGATTTGATTAAAGTCTTAAGTGATTACTTGATTTAAGATAATTACTTAATATAAGAAATTGTAAGCGTAATTACTTAATCATAGATTGATTAGAGTTAATTAATTTCATAATTAAGGATAATTAATTAATTAGAAGATTAATTAGAGGTAATTAATTACTTACAGATAATTACTTAGTTAAAAGTAATTAATTGATAATTAAAGCTAATTAAGTAATTTGGGATAATTACCTATTATAATTAATTAGGATTAATAAATTAAATTATAATAAATTAAGGGTTAATTAATTAATTAATTAATTAAGAATAATTAATTAAGGTTAATTAGTTAAATTAAGGTTAATTCTTAGTAACTAAAAGTTAATAATTCATTAATTAAAGTTAATTAATAAATACTTAAAGGATAATTATTTAACACAAAAGTGAAATTAACTAATGTTAATCAACCAGAATTAGTGAGTGGTTAATCTGATTTCAATTAACCAGATGATCAATTAACCTTACTTATGGAGGTTTGAATTGTATTGAATGTTTTGAATTGTTGATATTCCTTGATCTGTGATGTTGTGTGATATATTCAGATTTGTGGGTGATCTGTACTGTAGTTATTTATCTAGGATGAATGTAAATTATATATCTGTGATCCGTGATCTGTAAATAAAAGATAAGCGTTATAGTTATACCGCTTATTAACTATATTTCTGTATTCTGATCTGTAATGATTGAATGATGTTGCACTATTGTGTGTGAAACCCCTAGACTACACTTTTACACACCCAAATATTGATTTCACGTGGAAATCGGTTAAGTCACAGATAATTTAAATTTAATGTTTTTGAAATTAAAATTTTAATTTCAATTGATTTTGGAAATTGATTTGGGTTAAATGTTAAAGCTTTTAAAAAGGAGTTTTTAAGATGAAAGTTATTTTGAATAACTTGGTAAGTTTTCTAATTTAAATAATTTAATTTGAATTTGAATTCAGAATTTGGAATTGAATTCTATGTTTGGAAATTACGATTAAAGTTGTTATAAATGTGTTTATATGAAGTTAAGCCATTTTAAAAGTATAATTTTGAGAATTTCAATTTAACCCAAAGACTTTAACTCGTATAAATGAATCAGATTTTCTGAAATGGAAACTATATGTTTTCAATTGATAAAAGCTTTCATGTAAAAAAATGAAATTCCAATTTAAGTTAAAGGAATTTCAAGTTTGAATTGAAAATGGTTTTTCCAGTAAGGAGTGAATTCTTTTTGAAATCTATGAATTAAATCTGTTTATTTTTTTTACAGATTTAAAATGATGATTTGTTTAAACCATTTGAAATGGAATTGTTTTGAAAGCTATAAGTTAAATCTTTGTTTTAAAGATTTAATGAGTAAATCCAATTGAAATGGGAATTAATTTGGAAAATCTATGAATGAATCTTTTGTTTAAAAGATTAAAGTGTGGAAATTGTTTAAACCGTTGAAAGTTGTTAAAATGAATCTTTTTGTTTAAAGATTTGAAAATGGTAATTTGTTAAACCATTTGAAAAGAAAGTTTTGGGAAATAAGTTGTGACTTAACTGAAATCCCAATATCCATATATTTTTAAATATTACGCTCACTATTCAGTTTAGCCAGGAGAGGACCTTTGTGTCACATAACCCATTTCGAATAATGATACGTCGTATATGGATAGCATTTGAAGACCGGTGTTGAAGACCCGGTATTTGCAAGAACGACAGGATAACCTATCAATTGTCTCTGCACTGAGTTGCTCCAGTATAGAGATTCCCTAAGTGATGGGAAGTCTGATCGGGATTGTGAATACCCGGATTGCAAGGGCTTCTTCGGAGGTGCCTTCGGTTCTGTTCGAACCCGGAACAGACTTGTATGGTTACATGTCTGACATTACATTTTGAGATATAAAGCTGATTTCTTTCAAATACATTTCTGCTGGTGGCGGAGAATTTATTCTCTTAGCTCAACACCCTTCTCTGAGACGTACGAGCTCAGAGGTTATGTAGTTAAAGGTTATTAGCGATATACTCCCAATTTGGTAATGTGGCATGTTGAGTGTTGCTGTGTGTTGATCATTTATTGATCATTTGTGATCAAAGCATGGCTTTGTGAAAAGCGTAGCTTTGTGGACGAGACCTCGTCGGACCTCACAGACCGGAAACGGTCGAAACATGAATAATGTGGCAAGGATATGAGGGTCGCGCCCTTTAGGGTATGTTATTTCCTTTTGGAAAAGGGTGGTATCATGGTATGGAGCCAAGATACTTACTCATGTGGACACACTTTATTTATTATGGGTGATGTTGGTTACCGAGGCCTCGGATAAAGGTCCCAAAGGACCGGGGAATGGCATATTCGTGAGTTACCTAGTTACAGGGGTAACCCGGCCTTGTGTTGGCAGAGAGCCAGGTTGGTTCTCGGGACGTCCAGCCGAAGGCGTACCCATGTGGCAGGAGAAAGTTCCTTAGCCTGACCATTTGTTGGCAATCCAATTTCCAATACGAACCTTGTACGGTATTAGTTGTAGAACCTGCCATTTACTTATGGTGGTCACCACTGTTTAGATGGTAGCTATAGTAGGCATATGATACTGGTCATATGTTGGCTAAGATTAATATTATACTTTCGAAATGTTTTCTGCACTATGCACTAATAATAATAATCCAATGATTTTGCATAGTAAGCATGTTTGACTATCATAAGAAGAAATCTCGTCCAATTCTGCGTTTGCATTGTGTGTGTGGCGGGAGGTCTTATGGTAGTTTCATTTTCTTGAAGCATTTCGGATGTCTTTTACTTCCTTTGTTGTTGTTTTAAAGATAAACTGTTTTTGTTACTCACACCAGTCCCATGACTGACCTGGAGTTTATTATTCCCTTTCGAAACTCTGGGTGCCCACCATTTTCCACACGGGCAGTCTAGAGTTGGGGTTTTCAGATTATTCAGGTTTAGTAGATTATCTGGAGCTAGTTCAATTCTTGGAGTTCATGGACTGACGTTGCTTATCTTGGAGCATTCTATTGAAGACATTCTATCCGCTGCTGGTGTTATCTATTTTCTTTCCGCTGCTATTTCTTGTATCATATCTCTGATGTATGTTGATATATGTTGTATTATTCTGTTGTATCATATTGTATCAGAATTTGTATCTGTCATTGTATCAATGTTATATATATTTATATATTCTTTTTCTTCCGCTGTGTTGTTATACTTAATGGTGTTATAAGCTTCGGGGAGCCAGATTCGTCGTTTGAATCTACGGCATTTGAGTACAAGTGAAGTACGGGTGCCGATTTTCGAAGGCCGAGTCCGGGATCTTTACACAAACAAAATTAAATAGGGTTTGGGAAGAGAAGTATACACAAAAATAGTAACATTGGCCTATATCGACAAAAGTGGCAAAATGCTGATTTTAGAAAAGTAAGTTTCAATGGTTAAATAAATTATTTTAATTAATTTATGAGTTTCTATATTTTTAAATAACATTATACAAATTTATTTTTATATTTGGTTTACATAAACAAATGGTTTAATCAAAACGTCAAAATGTGACCGTAAAACATTTTGTCGAAAATCAACGTTTTGTCGATTAAAAGTTGTCGTAACTTCGTCGCACCTTTATTTTGTTATATAGGAACATATATTCAAATAGTGTAAGTATTAATTTGTAACAACCCTAGATTTTGTATATTATTTTAGTTTTGACTTTATTTTATTTTGAGATTATTTTTTTAAACTTGTTTCATTTCAAACATTTCATTTTCAAAAATAAATGTTAATTATTATGTGAACTTTAACTTCAAACTAGTATAAATTGGATATTTCACTGAAAAGTGAATTTCTGTTCAAACTGGTCAAACTTTGACTTTTAACTTTTAAATTTAAATTATTTTAAAAATCTTAAATTTTATCTTTTATTATGAAAATAGATTTAATAACTTGAATACAGCTTTTCGTTTCGTTGGAAACGGAGTTAAATTGTGAAAGTTATGTATATTTCAATATTGTGTGTAAACTGATGTATTTAGCAATATTGTCTATTTTAAATTTTATTTTTCTTGGTCATATTTTATTTTTATATGTGTTAATATGTTATTTTATGTATATCTTTATCTTTTAATAATTTTAAAGTGATAGTATAATTTTTCTAAAGTTTATTGAATTTATTTTCTAATTTTAAAACCTAGTTTCCATTTCTTTGCTATTTTCTTAATTTAGTTATATAATTAAAATTTAATTATTTATTCACTTTGAAAATGTTTTAAAAAATCATTTTATTTCAAAATTTTGTCTTATAATATTTTTAAAATGAAGTACATAATTTTCCAAAGCCATTGGTTATTTTTCTGTAATTTCTGGACACTATTTCTAATTTCTGAGTAAATTTTTGTGATTCTTTTTCTGTTTTCTCTAATTTAATTATCTATTTTATGTTGAAAATGATAAATAAATTATTTTAATTCAAATTTCCACTTCATAATATTTTTATAATGAAATGTATAGTTTTCCAAGACTAACAGAGATTTATTTATAATTTTTGAACACTGTTTGGTATTTTTAAGGCATTTTCTTCATTCTTTTTATATTTTTCTTTAAAATTAATTATTTGTTTTCTTATATCTTAACTTAGTTTCGGTTGTAAAGTAGATTTCTGAGTTAAATTTTGTTATATAAAATTTAAAAAGAAATGGAAATGCCAAAGGGTTAAAAAGTTACAAAACTTAAGGCCTTTCACCTTCAAAACGTTCCAAATGCCATAACCTTCACTTTAATTCATTTGGCTGTCCACTTTTTCAGTTTTAGCCGTGTATTATTATTACTTTTCACATGAAAAAGCTTCAGCACTTCTCATTTCTCAAGGCTCCTTCAAACTCCCTTGGTAATGGCCTCCTCTTTTACACTTTTCTTCCATTTTTCATACTTTTTGTGCCTTGTTTTCTCTTCTATTTGCATGGCCTCCTCACCATAGCCATGGCCACCATTCCCTACCACTCCTCCTTGGCATCATCACCAACCACCACTTCAGGTTAGACCATGGCCGAACCCTCCTTGAAGCCAAACTTCACCAAAAATGCAAACAATGTCCAAAACAATGCATAACCAAGCACCTAGTTGACCACCACCCCATTTCCCTTCACCTCCACCATCTTTGGCCGCCACCAACCCCTTGTCCAGACCCTACCTCATCACTCCAGCCCCTGATCTACCACCTGGACCCTCTGGTTGAGCCTAACCATCCATGGTTGAGCTATAGTTTGACCACTTTTCCACTTATTTGCTTACAAAGCCCCTTCACCTTCATGCTTTGCAACTTCTTCTCCATGCTTCACCACTTTGGCCATGCATTCTTATGCCCATACCTAAGTCATTCCCTGTTCAAATCAGAGCCAAAACCAACCCTTGACCATGCAAAAAAAATATAGAGGAAGCAAGGCAAAAGATTCGACATTCAAATCTCTTTTCGTTTAAAAGTTATTCCATTTCAAGTGCGTTGAAATTTGTTTGTTTTGATGTATGTTTTGGGTTGTAATACAAGAGTTGTAGCTTTGGATCTTGCTCTCCACTCAAGTCCGTAGTCTTGTCATCGTGCTTTTGTTCCATTGTGTCATTGGTTTTGATATCTCCAGCACAAACAGGTGAGTTATTCTCACCAGACAATATGTACCTATATAACTAGTAAATTGACACCCTACGAATCTGTAGAAATATATTATCATGTTATATATGCTTATATTATTATCATATGATGTTCACACATGTTATTACACCTGTTATATCATATGTTACTGTTATTTAAATGTTATTCTGTTATTTATATCTGTTATCACACTGCAAGTTCCCTGTAGATTAGAATCACTATGGGTTGAAATGATACATACCCGAACGGACTTTAGAATAGGGAAAAATTGTTATGGGCTGAAATGATAGGCCTGAACGATTTTTATTTAAATTATTTTAACTTGGGATTGCGGGTTTGAAATGATAGAACCCGGATTTTTCTTTTTAACTGCGGATTGAAATGATACATATCCGTATCACTTGACCTAAGTTAGAAAATTATATACAGGCCCGTGGTTATTTTATAAAGTGTTTTGGATATTTTTAAGTATTTTAAAAATTATAAATTTATGGAATTTGATTTAAATAGATTTTGAAATGTTTTAAAATAAAGAAAGTATGATTTTTTTTCTATGTGTTAAAAATGTAATTAATGAATGGTTTAACTGGATTTTTGAAATATAACCTAAGTTGGAAATTTGGAATTTTGGTTAATATGATATTTAAGCTATATAAATAAAAATAAAAATTTAATTATATTTGTAAAATGGTAAATATGATAATTTGATTAAATTTGAATTTAAGTGATTTATTAAAGTATTATTGATTTTTCTATGAATTTAAGTGGTTAAATAAATGAATGTTTAAAAGTGATCTTTTAAAATATAACTTGACTAGGAAATGTGAAATTTGGTTTTAATTAAAGGTTTAAGTTAATTAAATAAAATTGGAAATTTTGTTAAATTGTGAAGTGGTAATTTAAATTTGAAGTGTTAAGTCTATTTGTTGAAATGTGAAGAATTGGAACTTTTACACTTAAACTTATTAAGTAAATTGTTGAAAATTGGATTTAATTATAAGAAATTTATTGTGAAAAAAGATTTATGTTAAATGATATGTAAATGAACATTTTAAATGTTAAAATATGATTTTTAAAATGTTTATGTGTTTTAAATTGAAGTTTATTATTTGCTGGAAATACACTAAAAGCTGGAAATCACTTTTAATAGCATTCAGAAATGCTATGGTACAGAATTTCACTAAAAACTGTGTAAAAAGGCTATTACAGCATTTCTGAAATGCTGTAGTTACTGTAATTGAACTAATAGGCAAAAACTTAACTCAGGTCTATTATAGCATTCTCTGGAAATGCTGTAGCAGTCTGCAGTCTTTGTTAAAATCAAATAAAATCTTTGTTTTGAAATCTGAGCTACCGCAGCACTTCTGGAAATGTTGTCCTTGCTGTTTAAACTAAATTTTTCAACTAGAAATGAGATATAACAGCTGTTTTTAAGTGCTGTCTTTGCTGAATTTAAATGTTTTCAAATATAACTTATAACAGCTTTTTCTAAATGCTGTGAAAGGCTGAAATTTTAATAATTAGGGGTTTTGACTTAGCAAATGAACTCAAAATGGTTTGAAACTTTGAAAATTGAATACTTGATTTGAAAATATAATAATTACACTTTTAAAAGGTTTAAATGAATTATTTTGATTGGAATATAAACTATTTAAAGGTGATTTGAAATGATAGTAAATGAACGATATCTTTGAATTTAAAAGGTAATTAAAGTTGAATATTTGGATTTGTAAGGATATGATATTTTATTATATTAAAATGATTTGAAATGAAGATTAGGAAAGATTGATATTTGATATATTAAAATGATTTGAAATGAAGTTTTGGAAAGATATGATATTTTGATATATTGAAATGATTTGAAATGAAGTTTTGAAATGATATGATAATTTAAATATATGGAAATGGTTTGGAATTGATTTAATCTTTATTTTGATAAATATATGGTTTTGAAATGATATTTTATTTTGAAGTAAAGTATTGTTTTAAAAGTTATAACCACGGGTTATAATAACGATTGGTTGTTAAAGAGACCGGGATCGGATATGGACATACTCTCTGTCGATACCGAAAACCACTTTGACAACTGTGTACGCGGTGGAGTCTCCAGAATGAAGTAGGATGGTGGCGACGATCCTAAGGTATATACGTGGACCCAACTCCCGTGAGTTGGCATAAGGTGGCTAAAACAGGAGCGATTGACGGACCAATGAGGTAGCACCTCTTATCGGACACACTTCTTCGATACCATTCTATTACTTGTGATTGATTTGGTGGCCACCCTTGATTTGGGAGTGTTGTTCGAGGTGGGCGGTAGTGGCTGCTATGCGTCACCACTAGTCCGGATGCGTAATTGGTATATCTACCCTGGCATTGCCTAGTTGTGCCGTGTCACCTACCATATCGAGCTTTACTACGATTATGATTTTAAGATCCGACCGCGTTAAGGTTCTCCATCCCCTTAACGCTATTTTCTATATGATTATACTTTACTGATTAGACATTATTATAATAGCGAATATTACTACATAGTAGATAGTTTAACGGATCCTTAAAGAATGGGCGGTCCCAAGCATTCTTTAAGTTACTTGTACCTTATTACAGTTCACTTGAGTTGGTTTATATTATATAAGTATATATTGTCCTGACTCGAGTGTTTGTGTTTTGCTTTACGCTCGGGTCAGCCTGAGTATTCACAGATTTGGATTTCCACCTTCTGGAGATTTGAATCGCTGGAGATTATCTGCTAGTCTTGTTCTATCGACTTCAGTTAGGTTGCTCTGTTCAGCTTGTACTTGGTTATCTTATTTATACTTCCGTTGTACTCTATTTCTTTTGTTATATCTTATGTAACTCTGATATATTTATATAGTAGCTTCATGAACTACTATTTCTTTTACTTCCGCTGCATTATTTTACTCTGTGTCTGTGATCTGTGATTATATTTATTTACTGTATATTCTGAGATTTGCCAAATTTTATTTACAACGCGGTATTTTGAGCAATTCAATTCCGACATGTGTGTCTACTTATACACTTATAATGGATGCGAATGGTTGAAAATATCGGGCCGTTACAGTTGGTATCAGAGCTTTGGCTTTGAGGCAAAACTCAGCATATGGAGTAGATTTATTTACAGAATCACTTTCGTTCGAGTTTGAATCTTTTCCTCTTGATTCGAATTTCCTTTGAATTTTTGGAACGTTCCCTGCGGTTCCAAAATTCATTCTTGTCCCTCACTATTCATGTTCTTTTGATTCTGGAGTATCCCATGACTCCACTTCCAATGATCTTTATAGTGAATTGGCGGTCTCGCCAATATTCTAATTTTCTTGTAAAAGGGTGAAAATCCTTTATAATCAACATCGATTCACTAGAGATTTATATTTATCCTTGGTTAGATGCTAATATCTTTTATTATTCCAAACTCTCTCTCTTGAGATCGAAGGTAGATTTACCCCAGAAAATCCACATTTGATCTTATCCATTAAGTCACGGTTGACCCGGTTAAGGTTGCCCGCGATTTATCTAAGCTTACCCATCTCTCTACTCTGTTTAATCATCTTGTCTTTTGTTCCAATCTATCTTCCAAACATTTTGAACTGTACTTGTAAATTAATGTTTTGTTTTATATTGTGTTGTTTGAATTGTTGATGTTGATTTGGGTTTCCGATCGATTCGTCTGATCAACGCTATCGATAGGATTTCTAAAACACTTTGACAGAACAAACTGACACAATATTATTTTAAATTTGGTTAATGAAATAAAATTTTGATATATAAGTAAATTTATGGAACTTAATAAATTGATTTAAATTGATAATTTGAAATGATAATACTTGATTTATCATTTATTATTCTACAAATGAATTTATAAATAGTTGTTTATAAATTGATTTGGGAACTGAAATGAATTTGAATCAAGAATTTGAGAATTCAAGTTTCTGATGGTTTCAAACCTTGTGTTTTCAAGTTTTAAAAGGATATATTATTTAAAGTATTTCGAATAGAAATTTTGTTTTCAAAGAATTTTAGAAGGTTTAAAATTTAGTGCTCTTCTCTTTGTCGCTGGAAAATAATTTCGGTGATGACTGCAGCATCATCGACGTTCATTTTCGAGTTTCGAAGTGAAGAGACCGTTCTGTTGTCTTGCTACAGCCTTGTTTTGGAAAATCTAATTGATTTGAATTTCTAAATATGACTGGATTATAATGTATATAGATATATGATTTAAATTTGATTTGACATATTATGTATATATAATTACTTATCTCTAAATGGTTTGAAAGGAATCAGAAGTTTAATTCTTAAATTTTATTTTAAAAAAAAAATTAACTTCAGTTATAAGAAGAAAATCAAAATTTTTAATAAATGATTCAAACTTGAGATAATTGAATTGGAAAGTTTTATTTGTATAACACACAATTTCATTCCAATATAACTTACCTAAATTACATAGAAGTTGAATATGAAATTGGATAATATACAATATAGAAAGGATTTATAAATAAATTTTGAGTGGTTATAATACATGTTATACACTTAAATTTTAGTTATAAAAGATTAACAGAGGCAAATAGTGAAAAAGGAATTTAAAGAGATTTTATTGAAATAACTTAATAATCAAATTTGATTTACTATGGAACCTTAAGTCTAACCTAGGAATTTTAATAAAGGTTATTTCCTAAAATGAATATGTTGTATAATAAATAATGTATATTTGAATAGATAAAATAAAATACATTGGAATTGGACTTTTGGTAATAAAGTTTATTTAACTTGAATTCATAGTTTAATTGATGTCTAAATGAATAAATGTGTAAAGAAATTTGATTGTTATATTTGCTATATAAATATTTTATTTATGAAATAGATATGTCTTGAAAAATGAATAATTATGATTTAAATAGTTAAAATGTATTTTAACATCATTAAAACTTGATAATTGAGAATTTGGTTTTCAAATGGAAATTTTAAGTGTAACTTATTAAAGGAATATCTATTTATGAAATGGGTAGTTTAAATAAAGTGTTAGGGTATGTGTTAAATTTAGAGCTAAGTAAAATAGTGAGCTTTTGACTTAATAAACGAAGTATAGTTTAATTTGGATATTCCATTCATAAAAGTTTGTTTTAATAAGTCATAAGTTAAATGATATCCAAATGAATATTTCTGGAATTAAACTGATTTGAAGTACTAATATATCTACTGTAGCATTTTATAAGTGCTACTATTTTGAAAATACAATGTTTTGGAAATTTTTAAAATTGAATGAACTTAGAAATGTTACAACTTTAAAATGAATATTGTTTGATCTTGGATTAAAATGGTTTAAATGAAGATTATTTTTAAAAAGGTGTTATGATTTTCTAAGTGTTATGTTTTTTATAAGAATAACATTTCCAAAGTGTTATGATTTTTAGTAGTATGATTTCCAAATGATAACATCTCTAAATTGTTATGATTTCAAAACATTATGGTTACAAATCTATTATCTTATTTTGTTTTTCAAACTATCTTTTGGTTGTCCTTATTTCCCTTATCTTGTTATAGAATGGGAAGGCTATTGCTTATACCAGTCTATTTAGAAATCTTTCTGTAATCTTTGATAATCTTTGTTACTCATCTGGATCTGAACACTGTTTTTCCATTAATAGACCGTCGGTCAAGTGAAAAGGGAGATTCAGACTCTAGAGGATCTTTTTCGTGCTTATATTCTTGATTTGATCACCTCCATCTTGTTAAACTTACCTATAACAATAGTTATCAGGTATAATTTCAATCTTCTTGTCATCTTTTCTTAATCTTATTTCACTCTATTTTTTCTTGTGCTTTCTCGTACCTCATTTCTTTTCGGGGACAAAAAGTTTTAAGTGGGGGAGAGTGTAACAACCCTAGATTTTGTATATTATTTTAGTTTTGACTTTATTTTATTTTGAGATTATTTTTTTAAACTTGTTTCATTTCAAACATTTCATTTTCAAAAATAAATGTTAATTATTATGTGAACTATAACTTCAAACTAGTATAAATTGGATATTTCACTGAAAAGTGAATTTCTGTTCAAACTGGTCAAACTTTGACTTTTAACTTTTAAATTTAAATTATTTTAAAAATCTTAAATTTTATCTTTTATTATGAAAATAGATTTAATAACTTGAATACAGCTTTTCGTTTCGTTGGAAACGGAGTTAAATTGTGAAAGTTATGTATATTTCAATATTGTGTGTAAACTGATGTATTTAGCAATATTGTCTATTTTAAATTTTATTTTTCTTGGTCATATTTTATTTTTATATGTGTTAATATGTTATTTTATGTATATCTTTATCTTTTAATAATTTTAAAGTGATAGTATAATTTTTCTAAAGTTTATTGAATTTATTTTCTAATTTTAAAACCTAGTTTCCATTTCTTTGCTATTTTCTTAATTTAGTTATATAATTAAAATTTAATTATTTATTCACTTTGAAAATGTTTTAAAAAATCATTTTATTTCAAAATTTTGTCTTATAATATTTTTAAAATGAAGTACATAATTTTCCAAAGCCATTGGTTATTTTTCTGTAATTTCTGGACACTGTTTCTAATTTCTGAGTAAATTTTTGTGATTCTTTTTCTGTTTTCTCTAATTTAATTATCTATTTTATGTTGAAAATGATAAATAAATTATTTTAATTCAAATTTCCACTTCATAATATTTTTATAATGAAATGTATAGTTTTCCAAGACTAACAGAGATTTATTTATAATTTTTGAACACTGTTTGGTATTTTTAAGGCATTTTCTTCATTCTTTTTATATTTTTCTTTAAAATTAATTATTTGTTTTCTTATATCTTAACTTAGTTTCGGTTGTAAAGTAGATTTCTGAGTTAAATTTTGTTATATAAAATTTAAAAAGAAATGGAAATGCCAAAGGGTTAAAAAGTTACAAAACTTAAGGCCTTTCACCTTCAAAACGTTCCAAATGCCATAACCTTCACTTTAATTCATTTGGCTGTCCACTTTTTCAGTTTTAGCCATGTATTATTATTACTTTTCACATGAAAAAGCTTCAGCACTTCTCATTTCTCAAGGCTCCTTCAAACTCCCTTGGTAATGGCCTCCTCTTTTACACTTTTCTTCCATTTTTCATACTTTTTGTGCCTTGTTTTCTCTTCTATTTGCATGGCCTCCTCACCATAGCCATGGCCACCATTCCCTACCACTCCTCCTTGGCATCATCACCAACCACCACTTCAGGTTAGACCATGGCCGAACCCTCCTTGAAGCCAAACTTCACCAAAAATGCAAACAATGTCCAAAACAATGCATAACCAAGCACCTAGTTGACCACCACCCCATTTCCCTTCACCTCCACCATCTTTGGCCGCCACCAACCCCTTGTCCAGACCCTACCTCATCACTCCAGCCCCTGATCTACCACCTGGACCCTCTGGTTGAGCCTAACCATCCATGGTTGAGCTATAGTTTGACCACTTTTCCACTTATTTGCTTACAAAGCCCCTTCACCTTCATGCTTTGCAACTTCTTCTCCATGCTTCACCACTTTGGCCATGCATTCTTATGCCCATACCTAAGCCATTCCCTGTTCAAATCAGAGCCAAAACCAACCCTTGACCATGCAAAAAAAATATATAGGAAGCAAGGCAAAAGATTCGACATTCAAATCTCTTTTCGTTTAAAAGTTATTCCATTTCAAGTGCGTTGAAATTTGTTTGTTTTGATGTATGTTTTGGGTTGTAATACAAGAGTTGTAGCTTTGGATCTTGCTCTCCACTCAAGTCCGTAGTCTTGTCATCGTGCTTTTGTTCCATTGTGTCATTGGTTTTGATATCTCCAGCACAAACAGGTGAGTTATTCTCACCAGACAATATGTACCTATATAACTAGTAAATTGACACCCTACGAATCTGTAGAAATATATTATCATGTTATATATGCTTATATTATTATCATATGATGTTCACACCTGTTATTACACCTGTTATATCATATGTTACTGTTATTTAAATGTTATTCTGTTATTTATATCTGTTATCACACTGCAAGTTCCCTGTAGATTAGAATCACTATGGGTTGAAATGATACATACCCGAACGGACTTTAGAATAGGGAAAAATTGTTATGGGCTGAAATGATAGGCCTGAACGATTTTTATTTAAATTATTTTAACTTGGGATTGCGGGTTTGAAATGATAGAACCCGGATTTTTCTTTTTAACTGCGGATTGAAATGATACATATCCGTATCACTTGACCTAAGTTAGAAAATTATATACAGGCCCGTGGTTATTTTATAAAGTGTTTTGGATATTTTTAAGTATTTTAAAAATTATAAATTTATGGAATTTGATTTAAATAGATTTTGAAATGTTTTAAAATAAAGAAAGTATGATTTTTTTTCTATGTGTTAAAAATGTAATTAATGAATGGTTTAACTGGATTTTTGAAATATAACCTAAGTTGGAAATTTGGAATTTTGGTTAATATGATATTTAAGCTATATAAATAAAAATAAAAATTTAATTATATTTGTAAAATGGTAAATATGATAATTTGATTAAATTTGAATTTAAGTGATTTATTAAAGTATTATTGATTTTTCTATGAATTTAAGTGGTTAAATAAATGAATGTTTAAAAGTGATCTTTTAAAATATAACTTGACTAGGAAATGTGAAATTTGGTTTTAATTAAAGGTTTAAGTTAATTAAATAAAATTGGAAATTTTGTTAAATTGTGAAGTGGTAATTTAAATTTGAAGTGTTAAGTCTATTTGTTGAAATGTGAAGAATTGGAACTTTTACACTTAAACTTATTAAGTAAATTGTTGAAAATTGGATTTAATTATAAGAAATTTATTGTGAAAAAAGATTTATGTTAAATGATATGTAAATGAACATTTTAAATGTTAAAATATGATTTTTAAAATGTTTATGTGTTTTAAATTGAAGTTTATTATTTGCTGGAAATACACTAAAAGCTGGAAATCACTTTTAATAGCATTCAGAAATGCTATGGTACAGAATTTCACTAAAAACTGTGTAAAAAGGCTATTACAGCATTTCTGAAATGCTGTAGTTACTGTAATTGAACTAATAGGCAAAAACTTAACTCAGGTCTATTATAGCATTCTCTGGAAATGCTGTAGCAGTCTGCAGTCTTTGTTAAAATCAAATAAAATCTTTGTTTTGAAATCTGAGCTACCGCAGCACTTCTGGAAATGCTGTCCTTGCTGTTTAAACTAAATTTTTCAACTAGAAATGAGATATAACAGCTGTTTTTAAGTGCTGTCTTTGCTGAATTTAAATGTTTTCAAATATAACTTATAACAGCTTTTTCTAAATGCTGTGAAAGGCTGAAATTTTAATAATTAGGGGTTTTGACTTAGCAAATGAACTCAAAATGGTTTGAAACTTTGAAAATTGAATACTTGATTTGAAAATATAATAATTACACTTTTAAAAGGTTTAAATGAATTATTTTGATTGGAATATAAACTATTTAAAGGTGATTTGAAATGATAGTAAATGAACGATATCTTTGAATTTAAAAGGTAATTAAAGTTGAATATTTGGATTTGTAAGGATATGATATTTTATTATATTAAAATGATTTGAAATGAAGATTAGGAAAGATTGATATTTGATATATTAAAATGATTTGAAATGAAGTTTTGGAAAGATATGATATTTTGATATATTGAAATGATTTGAAATGAAGTTTTGAAATGATATGATAATTTAAATATATGGAAATGGTTTGGAATTGATTTAATCTTTATTTTGATAAATATATGGTTTTGAAATGATATTTTATTTTGAAGTAAAGTATTGTTTTAAAAGTTATAACCACGGGTTATAATAACGATTGGTTGTTAAAGAGACCGGGATCGGATATGGACATACTCTCTGTCGATACCGAAAACCACTTTGACAACTGTGTACGCGGTGGAGTCTCCAGAATGAAGTAGGATGGTGGCGACGATCCTAAGGTATATACGTGGACCCAACTCCCGTGAGTTGGCATAAGGTGGCTAAAACAGGAGCGATTGACGGACCAATGAGGTAGCACCTCTTATCGGACACACTTCTTCGATACCATTCTATTACTTGTGATTGATTTGGTGGCCACCCTTGATTTGGGAGTGTTGTTCGAGGTGGGCGGTAGTGGCTGCTATGCGTCACCACTAGTCCGGATGCGTAATTGGTATATCTACCCTGGCATTGCCTAGTTGTGCCGTGTCACCTACCATATCGAGCTTTACTACGATTATGATTTTAAGATCCGACCGCGTTAAGGTTCTCCATCCCCTTAACGCTATTTTCTATATGATTATACTTTACTGATTAGACATTATTATAATAGCGAATATTACTACATAGTAGATAGTTTAACGGATCCTTAAAGAATGGGCGGTCCCAAGCATTCTTTAAGTTACTTGTACCTTATTACAGTTCACTTGAGTTGGTTTATATTATATAAGTATATATTGTCCTGACTCGAGTGTTTGTGTTTTGCTTTACGCTCGGGTCAGCCTGAGTATTCACAGATTTGGATTTCCACCTTCTGGAGATTTGAATCGCTGGAGATTATCTACTAGTCTTGTTCTATCGACTTCAGTTAGGTTGCTCTGTTCAGCTTGTACTTGGTTATCTTATTTATACTTCCGTTGTACTCTATTTCTTTTGTTATATCTTATGTAACTCTGATATATTTATATAGTAGCTTCATGAACTACTATTTCTTTTACTTCCGCTGCATTATTTTACTCTGTGTCTGTGATCTGTGATTATATTTATTTACTGTATATTCTGAGATTTGCCAAATTTTATTTACAACGCGGTATTTTGAGCAATTCAATTCCGACATGTGTGTCTACTTATACACTTATAATGGATGCGAATGGTTGAAAATATCGGGCCGTTACATAATTAATTCACTAATCAAGTTTACTTTTACTAAACATACTTAGAAAATTCTAGAATATAATTAAGAAAAAGTAAGCATAAAAAGACAAAAAAAAGTACAAAAGTCAAAAAGTAAAACATCAAATCAAAGAAACATAATTATTACTTTTTTTTACTTAATATCTACGTGAAAATGACATAAAGTAATGATTTGAAATGTGATGTTAAGTGTTGAAAAAAATAAGATTGCTTTATAAGTAAGTAAGGTTATTTTGGTCTTTTTACAAAATATTATTTTAATCCAAAAACTTTTCTATAAATAAGACCATCATTCTTCCACTTTCTTTACACATTTCTACCGTCTTCTTCTCTCTTTAATGGCTTCTTCTTCTTCTTCCATTTCCTTACTAACTTTTTCAAAATCATATCAAATCAACTCCAAACACAACCAAAATTTGCCAAAGACCTTAGAATACCATTAGAACATGATTTAGCATCTAAAAAGTCAAGAAATGATGGAGGAAGGAGTGGAATAAGGCATGGCCGAAACTATCAAGGAAGAGGAGCAAGTTCGTGAAGCTCCGGAGCGAGAAAAAGAGAAGGAGGTGATGGCCGAGCACTAGAAAGTGAGGCGAAGTTGTTTATGTGATGGTTTAGTATAGTTAAGAAGATGTAGTGAATGTTGGAAAATGAATGTTGGTAGGAAGTTAATCAATTTGGTTAAAGGTGAGTACTCATATTTACTAATAAATCCATAAATTATTTCAAGTACAATGATTTAAAAGTTTAGTATATGTTGGATGATTAATGGATGATAACTTGGTTGATATTATGGTTGATTATATGTTTGTGATATGGATGATAACTTTGTTTGATAAATGATAAGAGAAATGATTAGTAATTAACCATAGTTAATTAAATGAGAAATTCTCATCGCTTTTGGATTTATATTTTAGTTATGATAAAACAATCACATTTATACACTTATGACATATGAACGTTTATTTGATTGTTAATATGGATGATTTGACAGCTAGTTAATTAATTTAATTGTAATAATATGTCCCGTTATGATATTTATAGTGAATGTTGGATTTGAAATCATATGTTATGTGATTGGTTGAATGGATGTTATGTTAGTGATAAATATGAATATTGGATATGTTCATTTTGATTTAAATAATCACTTTGTTTATAAGACCATATTTTAGTGATATGAGATATTTTCATTTAGAAGTGAAATGAAAGTTAAAATAAAAGAGAATTTGAAATTTGAAGTCAAACGGGTTTGAAAATAATGGTTAATTTGAAATTGAAATTGAGATGAATAGTGAAATTGAAATCGATTTTGAAAATTGAAGTTTAATTTGAGATTGAATTGAAGTTTAAAATGAATTAGATTTGAAATCTAAGTTTTAAATATGTTTAATTTGAAGTTAGAATTGAAATTAAATTGAAATTGGGATTTAAATATTTAATATTAAAATAATGTGAATATAATAATATTATAATATGGTAATAGTGAAAATATATTTAAATACTTTAAAAAGTAAGAATATTGATTTAAAATGATTAGTAATGATTTTATAAGTGTTAATGTAACGACCCCGGATTTTATATAAATTTTAATTGATAATTAATTTAATTTTTGAATAAAAATTGTAAAATAAATTGATTTAAGTGATGCGAGTTTCCTCGGATTCAAATATATTCTGTATAAATCATTTAAATTTAAAATATTGTGTATATGTATATGTGAATATATATATATATATGGGTATATATGAGTCAATTTGGAATTATAAATATATGTATACATATTTGACTTGAATTTAAATTGTAAATATAGATGGTTTGAAAATAAATATAAAAGTATATACATTGACACAAGGAAGTAAATAAATGATTTAATTTATCAAATTGATGGGTTATGTTAGAAATAAAAATAGATTAATAATAAAAGTTTAAGTTAGAAATAAATAGAAATAGATGTGTATAAGGTAACGATATAAAGCAAACACATAGATAAAATATAACAACATAAATTCATTTATATTTCAAAGTAACAAGACCAAAACAAATAAAATGTATTCAAGTGTGCAAATGAAAGAAGTGTAACGCCCTACCTCTATACTCATAATAACAAAGAGTATTAAAAGAAATACTGTCTGTTATTATGAAGAATAAGGCTGGGTAGGAGCAGCCATCCGTAGTTGGCCTTACACTAGTATTGGTTACCTCGATAGGAGTGGTATATTTTAAATTTTTCATCTCCTATTTATTCACTCCCATCGACATATCCAATTCCAGTATAAAACGAACTACGATGGTTCATAATGGTTTAGGACAATATATATAAAAACAACACAGATACACAAAGAATGCGGAACACAGATAAAAACAAAAGTCTCATATATATATAACTGATGTCAGTTACAATACAGTTGATACAATGCATATGATACAACTACAATTGTCGACTTTGGAAGTTATATATACACGTACATTATCAACTAATATACATGAATACATATCAACCTATACTACGATACTATTACTCCAAAAGATGTGAAAAGTCTTCATAGCTCAAACGGCAACTCAAAGCAGGAAATCTACAACCTGAAATAACTCGGGTCTGACCCGAGTATTAAATTCGAAAGAAAATAATACACGGGTCAGTCTAATTCAAACTCAGTTATTAGTGCATAGCAGCAATAATAATTAGATAATCAAATAGACGACAATCACAGAAATCTCGTATATCCAATCCTTTTAACAAAGAAATCGGATAACGAAAATTTTAACACCAAACAGTGTTAAACAATAAATCAGCAGATTTAAATCATCAACAGAGATAAATAAACAATTTATCAAATCGACTAAATCAATTCAAAACTGTCAATTCTGGGTGGCTGCAGTGCACGCACGCGTGCACTGCCTCGCCACCACCGAATAAAAAGTCACCACAAGGAACAAGGGTAAAACTGCAACGAAAATGCAGCCACCACTTGAAGTCAATGACCAGTACAAGGATAACAAATCAAACTGTGATGCAAATCGGTGCATCAATGTAATGCAATCCAACAAGGACAAAATGTGACGCCCCACCTCTATGGTCATAATAACAAAGAGTATTAAAAGAAATACTGTGTATTATTACGAAGAATAAGGCTGGATAGGAGCGACCATCCGTAATTGGCCTTACACTAATATTGGTTATCTCGATAGGAGCGGTATATACTTTTTATTTTTCATCTTATTCATTTACTCCCATCGACACACCCAATTATCAGTATAAAACAAACTACGATGGTTCATAATAGTTTAGGACATTAGATATAACGATAACACAGATAATATAAATGCGGAACACAGATAAAAACAAAAGTCTCATATATATATAACTGATGTCAGTTAATACATAGTTGACACAATACATATGATACAACTACAACTGTCGACTCTAGAAGTTATATATACAAGTACATTATCGACTAATATACATGAATACATATCGTTCTATACAATGACACGACTACTACAAAATGACACTGACAGCTTCAGACGATGTGAAAAGTCTTCATATCCTGAACAGCAACTCAAAGAAGAAAATCTACAACCTGAAATACTCGGGTCTGACCCGAGTATTATATTCAAAAGAAAATAATACCCAGGTCAGTCTAATTCAAACCAGTTTATTAGTGCATAGGCAGCAATAATAATCAATCTCAAATAGATGACAGTCACAGAAATCTCGTATACCCAACTTCTCGATAAGAGAACCGGATAACGGCAGATATAACACTAAACAGTGTTAATCCACAAAACAGAAATCCAAAGCAGTTTAAACAATTGAAATGTCAATTTAAAAACATCAATGCTAATTGGCTGCAGTACACGCTAACGTGTACTGCCTCGCCAATACAGCCTACGAATTACGCAACAGGTCGATGAATCAAGAACAAAAGAAATATCGATTAAAATCTGTCAATTCAGTGTGGCTGCAGTGCACGCACGCGTGCACTGCCTCGCCACAACAGAATATAAAGTCACCACAACTCCAAGTACTAACAGTAATTAATACGTCGAGAAATCAAAATATCTAACCCAGATTGGTCAGAAAGTAAACAGACTCAAAAGATATCACAAGAGATACGAGTGAAGCCACAAGATAAGCTTCAACAAGCATAGGAACATGAACAGCTAAAGACAGTAACAAGAATGAGCAGACATGACTCAACATGTATGAATGGTCTCACGTCAAAGACAGAGAGGCCAAGAATGAAACTGCACATGCCTCAATTAACAACTACATGGAACTGGAGCTTGCAACTTAAATAGAAAATGCACGTGAACCTCATGGCAACAATTCAAGGCAACAGTGACGACTCAATTACAATCCAAATGCCATCAGTGAATATGATAACCCTGCAACAACTACGCTGCGAGTACCACAGGCACATGGAGATGCAGTGAAGCCAATATGGCAAATAATGATGAAGCATATAAGTACAGGTAACGAAAATTAGAGAAGTACAAAATGGTCAAGCTGTAAAACCAAGACTACAGGCACATGGTCAAGTGCACATAGTTCAAAAAGGCACAATAGAGTCAAAGTGCACAAGAGATACAAGTGCAGACACCACTGAACAAGTTCAAGTGACGAACAGAGGAAAGCAGTGAAGCACAACAGTGGAGGCTATAGGTTCAGGCAGCTTCAAGAAATACAACTTGATAAACTCAAGTGTCAAGTGCAACCCAGGCAAGTGAAATCAAAAGTGCACAACATGATGCAATACACAAAGGAGTCTTTCAGCAATGCAAATGCAACAGCCACAATAATCAAGAAACAGAGGCAAGAAGTTGTGGCATTTGTTCTTAACAGTTTAAATTCAGAAATCATGGGTGCAACAAATATATATGTATATGGATTATACATATACATTGGCAACCAATTGAAAAATGGAACTGTTAGAATCAGAAAAGGCAATAAATGATATTCGTAATCAAATCAATGCCGAGCAAAATGGACAACAAAATGCAAAGGTCAAGTTACCGCAATCGTGGCTCGACTCAATGCCACAAAAGATTAACAGAATGCATATGAAACATACACATGAATACAAGTCAAAATGCTCAGATCAAATGGGACAACGAGTGAACAGCAGCCACAATGGCAACTAAAAATGGCAACTAAAAATGGCAACTAAAAATGGCAACTAAAAATGGCAACTATGAGATGAACTATAGCAAGGTAAAGGAAGCACAGCTACAACGTGTACACAGTGAGGTCCACAGGCAAATGATCAAAAGTATACAGGGGAGTCAAATGTAAAACTGCAACAACAATGTCTACAGTGTAGTAACTACAGAAATGAGCAATCAAGTAACCAGAGCTACCCAAGGTTCAGATGAACTATGTTTAAGTCTAGTAACAACATACATTAATGCAGATCCTACTCTAGTTAGTGAATAAATGCCAACTGCCTCTAAATGTTGCAAGAGTAACAGTTCAAGCATATACAGCCAGCAATTCAAAGAACAGTGCAGAGATGATCAAGTCAGGTGATATGTACAGTAACCATATGTCAAAGCTGTGATGCAACCAGTGAAGAACACTATCAAAACATATGGAAAGAGGAATCAAACAGGCATAGTACCAAAAACATATCAGGAGACCAGTTCATAGTCGAAGAAGATGATAAACAGGTCGAAAAATATCAATGCAGACTTACTAAATCAAGTGTGTATCTGTTATTTTCAAAACAGTCAAGTTGTAATTTTTAGGAAAGTGTCAAGTTCAATGTTTCAAACAAAAGGATCGAACGTTCATAAACAAAGGCCGTGAATCAGAAGAAATTCCCAAAAATACCCAAGTTTTTAAAACAGGAAAGTATCAACAACGTGTATAACACGTAGATCAAAGCATTAACCAAAATCACGGAGACGAAAGCAACGTCGACGAACTCAAACTCATAACAGTGATTATCCACGAGGACAAGCATCTCTAAACAATCGAGCATAACAACAGAATAATTCTCGAGTATGAATTAGAAGTGAGCAGAACTCACCTTCCATCGCGACGAAGGCAACGAGATCTGATCGAGCCACCCAAGTCGAAGCCAAAGTCCAAGTCGCCAGAGAATCGATCGCCTTCGATACGAACGAGCCCTAGTTCTTGCAGATGGACGCGGAAGAGAACGAGTGCTACCGTTTTCTTTCTCTTAGACTTAGGGTTTACCACGAGAAAATGAATTGGGTCGGGTATTCGAAAGTGAAGGAGGGAGGAACGAACGATGTCGCCATTTTCGTTTCTTCGTCTATTTTAGGTTTTAGGGTTAGAAATGAACGAGAGGATCAAAAGGGGACCAGATCGAATTGAATAAGAAGGGAACGGCCACACAAGGATAAAATAAAGGAGTGAGGCTTCCTGGGCCAAGATTGAATCGAAAGCCCGCATAACTTCTTTGACGAATTCTCAAAAGAATTTCAGCTTGATTAAAAATTTTCCAACTACGATAACCCAACAGATTAATCATTAAATGACGATGACAATTTAGCAGTAAAACTCCGGGTTGTTACAGACTCCCCTCCTTAAAGAAATTGCGTCCTCGCAATCCTAAGAGATAAGTGGGAAAGAGGTAACAATCATAAGAACATGGCAATGTCGAATGTATAAGCAAAGCAAGTGTCAGCGGGGAAGTATTAGATAAGAAATCAAAAGGTTCGACTGATTTAAATCAAAAGAATCAACATCGTGGGGATCAAGGAATCAAAATCAGACGACTGTCTAAAGCAATAATCAATCGAGTTCCAGCAACTAAAAGAGAAGAAAAAAAAACAGAGCAGAAATCCCATACAGAGCACGAATTGAATGTGAGTAATCAAATTTCTCACCTGAATCGCCAGAGAAAAAGATGAAGCTCAAATCTCAAAAATCGCAAATATTCAATCATTAAAAACGATAATCAAATTTCTCAAATCAACAAATATTCGATTATCACAACGATAATCAAATTTCTCAAATCAATAAATATTCGATTATCACAACGATAATCAAATTTCAAATTCAACAATTATTTAATTATCAAAGACGATAATTAAATCTCAAATCAACAAGTATTTAATTATCTAACAGCGATAATTAAATTTAAAATCAACAAATATTTAATTATCAAAGACGATAATTAAATCTCAAATCAACAAATATTTAATTATCAAAGACGATAATTAAATCTCAAAGCAACAAATATTTAATTATCTAAAGCGATGATTAGAAATAACAAATATCTGATTATCAAAAACGATAATCAGAACTCATATCAACAAATATCTAATTATCACAAGCGATAATTAGAAACAACAAATATCTGATTATCAAAGACGATAATCAGAACTCATATCAACAAATATCTAATTATCACAAGCGATAATTAGAAACAACAAATATCTGATTATCAAAAACGATAATCAGAACTCATATCAACAAATATCTAATTATCACAAGCGATAATTAGAAACAACAAATATCTGATTATCAAAAACGATAATCAGAACTCATATCAACAAATATCTAATTATCACAAGCGATAATTAGAAACAACAAATATCTGATTATCAAAAACGATAATCAGAACTCATATCAACAAATATCTAATTATCTGCAGATAATTGGATGCAACAAATATCTAGAAATCAATTAAGAAGACTAGAAAATCAACATAAAAGCTTGGATCGATCCCATCAGATGGCGAGTTTTTAATTCGCCGCACGTGCATCAACAAATGGCCAAAGCCTACCAAGTACTCAACATAATTTTGGCGCCCATCAGATTGACCCGGAGGTCCGCAGAGTGACCCGAAGGTCTAGTACTGGTATTTGACCCGAAGGTCCAACAAATGACCCGAAGGTCCTCATAGTGGCTCGAAAGCACACGAAATCATCAAAATGTTTCAATTAACGAGTCCGGAATTAACCGAAATAGCAAACGCACATGTCCCATACCACGTGTTTTACTAAATCGTTTGATTCTCTTCATCGTTTCCTTGAAAGTGTAAAATTCATCAAAATCATCAAAACAACAGATATTCAATTAACGAGTCCGGAATTAACCGAAAAAGTAAAAGTGTGGTTCCATACTCCGCACTTTTGCTAAATCGTTTAAATCTCTTCATCGTTTCCTTGAAAGTGCGAAATTGTGTATTTTGTAAAAATACACTTTACATTCTCAAACGGACAAGTCCGGAATTAAGCGAATCAGTAAAAGAAAGGGGTCATAGTCCTCGATTTTGCTGAAACGTTTAAATCGCTTCCTCATTCTTTTGAAAGCACAAACTGTTAAAATTTCTGAAAACAATTTTATTTATTTTGTAAGAATAACAATTCGCATTCTCAACTGAACAAGTCCGGAGTTAAGTGAAACAGTAAAAGAAAGGGGTCATAATCCTCGATTTTGCTGAATCGTTTAAGTCGCTTTCTCATTCTTTTGAAAACGCAAACTGTTACAATTTTATAAAACAATTTTCATTTTTTTTTTAAAATGATTTTCCAATCACGTGATTAAAACAGCAAATCAGTAACAATTTCGATAAGGAAACTGTACTTCTCAAAATACCGTAAAAACGGTCACAAATCAGTATTGCGGAATAACCGCTTGAAAATCCACTTTTAAAACTTGACGGTTACTGAAGCCAAAGCTACAGTAATTTTAAAACGTCAAAATCACATCAAAACAATTTACATCAAAATGTAATATCAGTGAATTTTCATTCATCAAAATGCCACAAAACACCGTACTTCAAAATATAGCATTGGTGTAAAATTCCGTTGTAAAAATAACGGCAACAAAATACGTTTCATAACCAAGCATCGGTTCTACGTAAAATAAATGCAATAACGTGCAATTTAAATTTTTGCACGTACTACAAAATGAACAAAGAATCATTCAAATGTATCTTCAATGAAGATAATTTAAAACAGCAAAAATCTAATCAATAGATGATTAGTACAAAAGAAAGCCAGCGGAAATTTCAACAAAATCACATATCTGCAATTTCTTCGAATCCTCAATTCGGATTCGAAATTCTCAAAGAAACAAAATAATTACAGCTATGTAAACAACAAATGAAATTCATATCAATTTCGTATTTTGATTTTTAAATCAAAAAGATTATCAGTTGTACTTAGCGAAGACAGTTTTACTGTTTCCGCTGCGCACTCTGACAAACAGAACACAAATCAATCAAATCATCAGGACACAATTTCACTATTATTTTTAAATAAAGTTATTTAAAAATTTCATCAAAATTTCAAAACTTTAGTTTTGACTCAAATCACAAATAAAACATCGACCAATAGTTGTAACATATGTTCCATCCAAGTTATGTTTTATATTATGTCCATAAACCCCAAGCTCTGATACCAACTGTGACGCCCCACCTCTATGGTCATAATAACAAAGAGTATTAAAAGAAATACTGTGTATTATTACGAAGAATAAGGCTGGATAGGAGCGACCATCCGTAATTGGCCTTACACTAATATTGGTTATCTCGATAGGAGTGGTATATACTTTTTATTTTTCATCTTATTCATTTACTCCCATCGACACACCCAATTATCAGTATAAAACAAACTACGATGGTTCATAATAGTTTAGGACATTAGATATAACGATAACACAGATAATATAATTGCGGAACACAGATAAAAACAAAAGTCTCATATATATATAACTGATGTCAGTTAATACATAGTTGACACAATACATATGATACAACTACAACTGTCGACTCTAGAAGTTATATATACAAGTACATTATCGACTAATATACATGAATACATATCGTTCTATACAATGACACGACTACTACAAAATGACACTGACAGCTTCAGACGATGTGAAAAGTCTTCATATCCTGAACAGCAACTCAAAGAAGAAAATCTACAACCTGAAATACTCGGGTCTGACCCGAGTATTATATTCAAAAGAAAATAATACCCAGGTCAGTCTAATTCAAACCAGTTTATTAGTGCATAGGCAGCAATAATAATCAATCTCAAATAGATGACAGTCACAGAAATCTCGTATACCCAACTTCTCGATAAGAGAACCAGATAACGGCAGATATAACACTAAACAGTGTTAATCCACAAAACAGAAATCCAAAGCAGTTTAAACAATTGAAATGTCAATTTAAAAACATCAATGCTAATTGGCTGCAGTACACGCTAACGTGTACTGCCTCGCCAATACAGCCTACGAATTACGCAACAGGTCGATGAATCAAGAACAAAAGAAATATCGATTAAAATCTGTCAATTCAGTGTGGCTGCAGTGCACGCACGCGTGCACTGCCTCGCCACAACAGAATATAAAGTCACCACAACTCCAAGTACTAACAGTAATTAATACGTAGAGAAATCAAAATATCTAACCCAGATTGGTCAGAAAGTAAACAGACTCAAAAGATATCACAAGAGATACGAGTGAAGCCACAAGATAAGCTTCAACAAGCATAGGAACATGAACAGCTAAAGACAGTAACAAGAATGGGCAGACATGACCCAACATGTATGAATGGTCTCACGTCAAAGACAGAGAGGCCAAGAATGAAACTGCACATGCCTCAATTAACAACTACATGGAACTGGAGCTTGCAACTTAAATAGAAAATGCACGTGAACCTCATGGCAACAATTCAAGGCAACAGTGACGACTCAATTACAATCCAAATGCCATCAGTGAATATGATAACCCTGCAACAACTACGCTGCGAGTACCACAGGCACATGGAGATGCAGTGAAGCCAATATGGCAAATAATGATGAAGCATATAAGTACAGGTAACGAAAATTAGAGAAGTACAAAATGGTCAAGCTGTAAAACCAAGACTACAGACACATGGTCAAGTGCACATAGTTCAAAAAGGCACAAGAGAGTCGAAGTGCACAAGAGATACAAGTGCAGACACCACTGAACAAGTTCAAGTGACGAACAGAGGAAAGCAGTGAAGCACAACAGTGGAGGCTACAGGTTCAGGCAGCTTCAAGAAATACAACTTGATAAACTCAAGTGTCAAGTGCAACCCAGGCAAGTGAAATCAAAAGTGCACAACATGATGCAATACACAAAGGAGGCTTTCAGCAATGCAAATGCAACAGCCACAATAATCAAGAAACAGAGGCAAGAAGTTGTGGCATTTGTTCTTAACAGTTTAAATTCAGAAATCATGGGTGCAACAAATATATATGTATATGGATTATACATATACATTGGCAACCAATTGAAAAATGGAACTGTTAGAATCAGAAAAGGCAATAAATGATATTCGTAATCAAATCAATGCCGAGCAAAATGGACAACAAAATGCAAAGGTCAAGTTACCGCAATCGTGGCTCGACTCAATGCCACAAAAGATCAACAGAATGCATATGAAACATACACATGAATACAAGTCAAAATGCTCAGATCAAATGGGACAACGAGTGAACAGCAGCCACAATGGCAACTAAAAATGGCAACTATGAGATGAACTATAGCAAGGTAAAGGAAGCACAGCTACAACGTGTACACAGTGAGGTCCACAGGCAAATGATCAAAAGTACACAGGGGAGTCAAATGTAAAACTGCAACAACAATGTCTACAGTGCAGTAACTACAGAAATGAGCAATCAAGTAACCAGAGCTACCCAAGGTTCAGATGAACTATGTTTAAGTCTAGTAACAACATACATGAATGCAGATGCTACTCTAGTTAGTGAATAAATGCCAACTGCCTCTAAATGTTGCAAGAGTAACAGTTCAAGCATATACAGCCAGCAATTCAAAGAACAGTGCAGAGATGATCAAGTCAGGTGATATGTACAGTAACCATATGTCAAAGCTGTGATGCAACCAGTGAAGAACACTATCAAAACATATGGAAAGAGGAATCAAACAGGCATAGTACCAAAAACATATCAGGAGACCAGTTCATAGTCGAAGAAGATGATAAACAGGTCGAAAAATATCAATGCAGACTTACTAAATCAAGTGTGTATCTGTTATTTTCAAAACAGTCAAGTTGTAATTTTTAGGAAAGTGTCAGGTTCAACGTTTCAAACAAAAGGATCGAACGTTCATAAACAAAGGCCATGAATCAGAAGAAATTCCCAAAAATACCCAAGTTTTTAAAACAGGAAAGTATCAACAACGTGTATAACACGTAGATCAAAGCATTAACCAAAATCACGGAGACGAAAGCAACGTCGACGAACTCAAACTCATAACAGTGATTATCCACGAGGACAAGCATCTCTAAACAATCGAGCATAACAACAGAATAATTCTCGAGTATGAATTAGAAGTGAGCAGAACTCACCTTCCATCGCGACTGTTATCCCGCCTTTTGGCAAGGCCGTGATACCAAGGACTTAACTAGAAAACAGTAACAGATCGTCTTGGAAGTCGGTTACACGTAGGATCACTATGGATATCGACGAAATTTGGCCGAGTCCGGATCGGGCTACAATTGATAAGATATGCTAAGCAAAGCAGTAGGAACCAACGTTCCAAATTTCGAAGCAATCCGAGTTCGTATGCTCGAGTTATCGCCGTTGGAATAGCAATGGAGACGTGCTTCAGTTCAAGCCTATCAACATGCAATAGTTCGACTCCATCAATATGCTTTGGATCGAATCCTTCTATAATTCGAATCCATCGGCCCAGAGCCTCACCACGAATGCATCCTCGCATAGCTTAAGTTCGAATCGATTGTTCGTTCGAATCCATGAAACCCCCTCTTACTTCGAATCCATCAAAAGAGAACCCTTCGAATCGATCGAATGAGGAAGCTTCACTTCGAATCGATAAGACAAAGCTTCACTTCGAATCGATAAGACATAGCTTCACTTCGAATCCAGGAGACACAGCTTTACTTCGAATCCAAGAGACACAGCTTACCCTCGACTCCACCATCTTCGAATCCAAGCCATGGATTCGACCCAGTCAATCCGGAATGGAAACCGGATCGATTCGAAGAAAGCGCACCACGTCACCATCTTCACGAACAGGAAGATCGATTCGAACGAATCGATTCGAGCACATCGATTCGAACGACTCCAGAATACGAAAAACACCAACTTGAATCGATCATAACTCGAGTTCTACAAATCCAAATCCCATGAAATTTTCACAGAAGCTCAAATACATGATGAAGAATGTACACACCAAATTTCAGCTCGATTGGATGATTTCTTGATCGATTCGAACCAAGGGTCGAATCGATCCCAAAGCGGGCCCGGATCTCCAGATTTCGGCCATGTGGGCCCCCTGACGTGCCAGAACTGGTCTCCCCTCATTTCGGGCGAAATACCAGCCTCCCACACCTATAAATAGACCCCCTGGTCATTCAGAAAAGGGGTCGGAGAATTCTAAGTACTGAAGAGCGCCCAGATTCTGCCAGATCTACTCCAGAACACCGCCGCTGCTTTAGATTGACACTTAGCATTGAAATTCAGTTGTATTACACTGTTAATTACTGTAATCTTCAAGTAATCGAGCAATAAAATCATCAAACTTCATAGTGGACGTAGGCAAAACGCCGAACCACTCTAAATCGCTTGTCTTTGCAATTTACTTTCTGTTATTTGGAGTTTTTGTTAGATAATCCACAGTTTTAACTTTCATTCTTCACTTTTATCTCTTCAAAAACTTCCGAAGAGTGTTGTGCCCATTTTTGGTACAAACACTTTGGTGCTTTCACTGAGAAAACCAGCTTTTTTCTCCTGCTCCTTGGATCTACCATCGATACCGGATCGCACAAATCCAAGAGGAAGATCTAGATCTTCGAATCACAGTCCTTCCATTCTACTCAGATTTGCATAAAATCTAGGAAAAGGATTCATCGTTCAAAATGGTTAGCACGAGAACCACTTCTGCAGCTCCAGGACAAGAAGGTAGGGATGGACAAAATCCTGCTCGACAGCAGCCACCCAATCAAGACAACACTGCCCACTCAGACCCGTCTGGGGCAGTCACTAGACAAGAATTTCAGATGTTACTCCAAGAATTGACTCAGAGTCGGCAACAGTTAGCCGAACAGCTGCGAGCCAATATTGAGTTGACAAATCAACTGAATCGCCAGGGCCGTAGGAGGTCCAGGAGGGATGATGTTTCCCGTTCACCCACTGAAAGTTCTGCTTCATCTGACTATCATCGTAGATCTACCCGTCCCCGATTAGACGGAGATTATGCTCAGACTACGGGATATCAGCCCGCTCTGACTGTCGGGCAATTGAGGGTAGGACCATCAACCAGCTTCCAGGCTGGGCCATCAGCACGGGGTGGCCGCACTTCACAATACACTACGGACAATCATGTCACAGCTGCAACCGCGGAAACAAGGGTCGATGCCCGATAGATTCCAGATTCGGGTAATCAACAGCAAGGACGTACTTCTGAACCATACGTCCAGGAAGACGCTGAGCCAAGGAGGCGAAACTTGGACCGTCGACAGCGCCTGGTCCGAACTCGCATTGTGGAACCCGACCACACCTTAGCTCAGTAGGCTCAGAATGTAGCAATGCCGGACATCCCGACTATGATACGTCAAATGATCCGTGAAAGCCAGGGACTTACCAATGACGATTGGGGAATCTCTCGAAGCCATACTCCTTTCACGGACGAAATACTATACGCTGAACCTCCTCGGCGATTCAGAATGCCGACTCTCCCTATGTACGAGGGAAGTTCTGATCCCAATCAGCATATACTGAAATACGAATGGTCAATGAGCGCCGCAAGGGCCGACGATGCAATGAAATGCCGTAGCTTCCCCATTTCACTGGGAGGAATTGCAACAATGTGGTTTACAAGACTACCTCCAAGATCTATCTCGTCATTCGACCAGTTGGCTAAGAAATTTGTTGAACAGTTCCGTATGCATGTTGCCAGACCCAAAGATGTTAACACCCTGTCCAATGTTACCCAGGCTCGTGGGGAAACATTAAGGCGTTACTTGGAGAGGTTCCATGCGGCATGCGTGGAAATAAGTAATCCCAATGACAACTCAATTTTAATGGCATTGACAAAGGGAATTGATCCCGATTCTGAATTTGGAAACTGGTTAGCCGGAAAACCCCCCGCATCGTTGGACCGTTTCTACTCCAAAGCCGCTCAATTCTTACGGCAAGAGGACGCGAAACAGTCTAGGAAGCAGGACGATGCAAAACCCGGGAGTGAGGGAATACAAAGCAATGTCGCAGTTAAACAGTCCGGTGACAATTCCGGAAAAGTCCAGTTAAACATACAGAACAAGCAAGCTCAGCCAAGAGGTGGCAGTGGTCAGAATAAGAAGAGAGACCCGAATCCGGGCCCACGGCGAAGGGCTCCGATGTTCGAAAGTTATACACTGTTAAACACATCACTGGAGAATGTGTATCTGCAGACTTGCAACACCGAACAATATAAGAAACCCGCTCCGAAGCGGTCGTCAGAAAGGCAGATTCAGACGGGAAAGTTTTGTAGGTTTCATGAGAGCTATGGCCACAATACTAATGACTGTCGCCATTTGCAAGATCTGATAGAAAAGTTGATCAGGGAAAGAAAGTTAGATCAATTCGTGC
This sequence comes from Allium fistulosum, assembly GCA_030737815.1. Taxonomy (NCBI): domain Eukaryota; kingdom Viridiplantae; phylum Streptophyta; class Magnoliopsida; order Asparagales; family Amaryllidaceae; genus Allium; species Allium fistulosum. Next base: position 1,138,646,042 of record CM060902.1, on the reverse strand, counting down.
GGGCGCCGCAGTCTGGTGGTGCGGGCCCATCGAATCCAAACCGTGCGCAAGATCAGGAAAGACAAGAGGAACCCGCTCGTACAGGCGGGAGGCTAGTTATCAATACCATAAGTGGTGGTCCTCATCCAGCAGACAGGAGCTGGAGGGAAATGGAGTCGTATGCTAGCTCTATCAGGCATGCGAGCTTCGAATGCTGCAGTAATTGTGAGGATGGAACCCCGGCTAAGCAACAAAAAACGATGTCTGACGATATCATATTCAGAAGCAGAGATGCTGACAAAATCGAAGCTCCAACGATTGATCCACTGGTCATATCTGCCCAGGTTGGTCCTGCTTGGATGAAGAGGATCCTGGTTGACAGTGGGAGTTCTGTAAACATTCTATTCAAGCGAGCTTACGATTTAATGAAGATGGAGGCAAAAGACCTAAAACCCTGCCAATCCCGGGTTCATGGCTTCAATGGCAGTGCAACGATACCTACTGGAATAGTGGAACTACCAGTGGAACTGGGGATCGGAGAGCGCAGGAGAGTTCGACTGCTGCAATTCGTTGTTCTTGACATTGCTTCACCGTACAATGCATTCCTAGGTCGACCAGCTCTCGCTGAATTCAGGGCAGCCATTGCCCCGTGGTGTTTGACTTTAAAATTCCCAACCGATCATGGTATAGGAATCGTTCAGGGAGATCAGGCAGCAGGAAGAGCCTGTTATGTTGCTGAATTGCGAGAAGCACAGAAGAAGGAGAAAGGAAAGGGCGTAGAGGAATCTCTCTGCGTCCGTTTTTCTGATAATTGACAGCTAACGCCTGGGCCCCGGCCCGGGCACCACTACCAATTCCTTAGAGATCTTGACCCTAGAGATAGCGAAGATAAAGCTGAAGTAGAAGAGAATCAAGCGTCTCCAGCCGAACTGACTGTGGACGTCCTGGTCAGTGAGGATGACGACTCGAAAGTACTGAAAGTTGGATCTCAACTGGGAAAACAGATACAACAGGAATTGGTTGAATTTCTTCAGGCGAATCTTGATGTCTTTGCCTGGACGCACTCCGACATGTGCGGAATCTCACCGAACATTGCAAGTCACTCTTTAAATATTGATCCACGACATGTTCCGGTCAAGCAAAAGAGGCGTGGTATGGATCCAGAGAGATCTGCCGCCCTTAAAGAAGAAATTGACAAATTACATTCGAATGGTTTCATCCGAGATGCTCTATACCCAGAGTGGGTGTCAAATCCGGTAATGGTTCGAAAGCCGAACGGGAAATGGAGAACTTGTGTCGATTACTCTGATTTAAACAAAGCCTGTCCAAAAGATAGTTTTCCACTTCCCCGAATTGACCAACTCGTTGACTCAACTGCAGGTCACGAATTGTTATCCTTTATGGATGCTTATTCAGGTTATAATCAGATACCCATGCATTTACCCGATCAAGAACATACTAGTTTCGTAACCGATCTGGGACTCTACTGCTACAGAGTCATGCCCTTTGGTTTAAAGAATGCCGGAGCAACTTACCAACGCTTGGTTAATCGAATGTTCGCTGATCAGATCGGGAAGACCATGGAAGTCTACATGGATGACATGTTAGTTAAGTCCCGATTTTCCACAGATCACGTCAAGGATTTAAATTCAATGTTCTGTATCTTGCGTGAATATGGAATGAAGCTTAACCCGCTAAAATGCCACTTCGGCGTCGCATCCGGAAAGTTTCTAGGGTTCATTGTTAACGCTCGTGGGATAGAGGCAAACCCCGAGAAGATCTGGGCGATAAGGAATTTGCAAACTCCAAAGACCATCAAGCAAGTCCAGAGTCTCAACGGGAAGGTAGCAGCGCTAAGCAGGTTCATCTCGAAATCCACTGATAAATGTATTCCTTTCTTCGATCTAATCCGGAAAGGGAAACGAAACTTTGAATGGACCACGGAATGTGAAGGCGCATTCCGATCGCTGGTTCAACACCTCTCTACGCCACCGATTTTGTCGAAACCAATTGATCACGAACAATTATACCTTTACCTGGCGGTATCAGAGCATGCGATCAGTGCTGCTTTGGTCCGGGAAGAAGATCGAGTGCAGAAACCGGTCTATTATGTCAGTAAACGACTGACCGGAGCTGAGAGAAATTACCCCAGGTTGGAGAAACTGGCTTACTGCTTGGTCATTGCCTCGAGAAAGCTTCGTCCTTATTTTCAAGCACATCCGCTTACTGTGTATACCGATCAGCCGTTACGACAGGTCCTCACGCGGCCTGAGACGTCTGGAAGGTTACTCAAGTGGAATATTGAACTGAGCCAATTTGACATTACTTATGCTCCGCGGAGAGCCATTCAAGGGCAAGTCCTAGCTGACTTCATAGCTGAATTTACTATTCCTGACGAATTACCTGAAACCAGCGAGTCTCCTGAATATATATGGAAACTTTATTCAGATGGTGCATCAAACGATCGATGTTCGGGCGCCGGAGTTGTACTAGAAACCCCCGAAGGTCGATCCATATGCTATGCTTTGAAGTTTGATTTTCACGTAACCAACAATGAGGCCGAGTATGAAGCCCTGTTGGCTGGGTTAAAGCTTGCCAGAGATCTGAAAATTATCGCTATAGAAGTGTATTGTGATTCACAGTTGGTTGTCTGTCAGGTACGAGGAGAATATCAAGCGAGAGATCGAAGGTTAGCTGCTTATCTAGCCCAAGTTCAGGAAGCGCTGGATCAATTTGATTATTATGCTATTTACTATATACCACGAGATCGCAATCAAAAGGCCGATTCATTGGCAAAGTTGGCCAGCACAGGTGAAGCACAGCAAATGGGACTCGTCCCGGTCGAAACTTTGCCTTCCCCGAGCATCGATCAAATCAAAACAACTGATGTGTTAGAGACCTTTCCCAGCAGAGAATCATGGATGACTCCGTATCGAAATTATATTGAGAATGGAATATTGCCTGAACACCGAAATGAGAAAAGGCAAATTCTACGAAAAGCTTCGCGGTTTATCATTCAGGACGGGATCATGTATAGAAAAGGTTATTCAGTTCCACTCCTCCGGTGTATCGCTCACGACGAAGTCAAACGAGTGTTACATAATGTACATGAGGGAGAATGCGGCGATCACACCGGTGGACAAGCGCTTGCTAAGAAGATACTCAGATATGGATATTACTGGCCGACCGTAAATCGAGATGCTGCCAATTACGCCAGGAAGTGCGACAAGTGCCAAAAACACGCTCGAATTCCAAGAGCCCCGCCTACCGAGTTAACTCAAATGGTCAGTCCCTGGCCGTTCGCTATGTGGGGTATCGATATCATTGGCGCTTTGCCTCTGGCAAAAGGTGGTGCGAAGTATGCCATCGTTGCAGTTGATTACTTCACGAAATGGGCTGAAGCCGAAGCTCTCGCAACGATTACGTCAAAGAAAGTGATAAACTTTGTGGTCCGCAATATCATTTGCCGATTTGGACTCCCGGACACCATCATCACCGATAACGGGACCCAATTCGAAAGTTCAGAGTTCAAGAGTTTCTGCCAACGATTTGATATTCATAAAAAGTTCTCTGCAGTCGCACATCCACAAGCAAATGGTCAGGTCGAAGCTGTTAACAAAGTTATCAAATCCATCTTGAAGAAACGACTGGAAAAGGCTGGGGGCAAATGGGTCGATGAACTTCCTATGGCGTTATGGGCTTATCGAACAACTCACAAGACCGCAACTGGACACACCCCATTTTCCTTATCCTATGGCTCGGAGGCCGTCATTCCAGTGGAGACAGGAGTATTTTCTCACCGCGTAACTTATTACGATCCGAAAACAAACGCTATATTACTCGCTGAGTCTTTGGATCTGTTGGACGAGAAACGAGAAGAAGCTGATTTAAGAGCGGCCGCTTACCGAAGTCGGGTCGCCCGATTATATAACACCAAAGTTCGCCCCCGAACCTTTGATCTTGGTGATCTGGTCCTCAAGAGAGTATACCCGGTCCCTTCGCACATGAAACCAAATTGGGAGGGACCGTACGTAATTACGCAACGACTTGGAGATGGCACATTCAAACTATCAACCGTGGACGGTCTAGTTTTACCAAGAGCCTGGAACAGCGAGAGTCTCCGTCGCTATTACATATGACAGGCTTTATTTATTTCATTATGTTTTTTATTCAGCAATTTACTTTTGCATTTCGAAATTAGAATTTGTAATAAGGCAACTGATTTGCCATATTTTTCTTATTCAGCAATAAAATGCCATCTCTTCGAGCCAGAGCTGTGATTCATTAAATACAATGTACAACATCACGATGCGCGAAGAGCTAAGTTCCATTACACAGTGGAATTTATTCAAGTAGGGAGTGGTTATGAAGCAATCAACCACTCGCTAAATGAAACCCGAGCTCGGGGGCAAGCCATCCCATCAGGCCACGAAATGGGTTGATACACGACAACCCTTCTTTCAACTCCGTACCCCCAGAGTGCGAGGCGGAGTATAAACATTCTTTCAACTCCGTACTCCCAGAGTGCGAGGCGGAGTATAAACATTTTTCCTAAACCCCAGAGTACTCCGAGAGCGCGAGCTGGGTACAAGCTTTTTACTTAACTCCGTGCTCCCAGAGCGCGAGACGGAGTATAAACATTCATCTAACTCCGTACTCCCAGAGTGCGAGGCGGAGTATAAACATTCTCCTAGAAACCCCAGAGAACTCCGAGAGCGCGAGCTGGGTATAAACACTAACAAACTCCAGCTTCCGAGAGCGCGAACTGGAATATAAACATTAACGAACTCCAGCTTCCGAGAACGCGAACTGGAGTGTAAACATTAACTAACTCCGTGCTTCCAGTACACAAGGCAGAGTATAAACATACGTCAACTCTACACTTCTCCCCAATACAGGGGGCAGAACCATAACACATAACAAGTTGAAGACAGAAAGAGAATAGATTTTCATTTCCATTATCAACAAAAAGAATCTGATTACAAAGTGTTTATGAAAAATTCTGCTAGTGGGAGCCGAATCCACATCTATACACGGCTATAGAAAAATCGACAAAATGCTACCCTACGCAACAAAGATTTAGGGAAAGAAGTTCATTCTTTCTTCTTCCTTATCTTCTTCTTTGGAGTAGCTCCACCTGATCCGCTGCCCGACTTCTTCCTCGATCGCTTGCTCTTTTCAGGCTTGCCCTCCGGCAGCGATATGATGTCGACATCTTCCTCAGAGCTGGAGGCGACGGAAGTTCTTCTAGGAGGACGAGCCGGGGGCATAGGAGTAGTATCAGGAGGAGGGACAGGAGCGGTCTCGATCAATATAGTACCACCCGGCGAAATCACCATTAACGGGGCGGGCCCGGGCGGACTAGAACCAACATTCCCTGCTGTCATCTCGGCAGCAATCTCAGCTAAAACGTCGTCGTCACAAGATGCTTGGGCCGCATCAGATGTGCCAATGTCTGGCATAGATAAACTAGCGGCCGGAGCAGCCTCACTTACAACATCGGACGGGTTAGCGGAGGGATCGATGGGTTCATTGAGAAGCTCCTCAATCATCTGAGCGCTGAAAGAAAACATGTTTACATCTCCTTCCTCGCCAATCAAAGTAGAAGTCGTGATGGCTTCAGAAAAAACTACCCCTTGTGTTTGCTGAGGAACTGATAAAGCAAGGGGCGCAGAAACTATAACTTCGGTCACTGAAATACGACAAAACGAAGACTGTTAGCCAAGTGTGTTGCTTAAGGTTCTTCACAACAGAACTACGAGAAGCGTTCAAATACCTTCCTTAGTCTGGACCGAAACATGGGTAGAATTATCGGCGGAAGATAACAACGGTTGGTCAGGATTATATGCAGGAACGGACTGGGGGTCTACCGCACCAGTAGTCTCGGGCAATGTTGAGATTACAGCTCCAACACTTGCCTCGTGATGCGCGGTCCCCGAACCTTCGCCTGTCTCTGATGACTGGACGCCGAGTCTTTCTTTCGCCATAGAAATTACCACCTCATGAAGGGCCTTCCTCTCATCCTCAGTAAGCAGGCGCATCTCCAGTTCAAAGTCGTCAAGTGATCCATCTGGATGCGCCGCTCTCTTCTCGTTCACCAGCCGGGTCCAGGCATTATACAAGATCATGGAGTCATCTCCCAGCCACGCTAGATTTCTGTGTTCCAGCACATTAGCGTTATACGTAACTAGGAGATCGTCAAACTCAGCATCTAGCCTGGACCTCTCCTCCAAGATTTTTTCCTGAATCTCCGCTTCCACAGACTTAGCCTTGACCGCCGCCGCAGCAAGTTCGGCCCTGAGGGATACTGCTTGGTCGCAAGCCTCTTGAGCAGTAGCGTTCGCATCGTCTTTCTCCTTCACCATTTCAGCGAATTTGGCCTTGAGCTCGTTCAGCTCTTTAACGGCTAAGTCTCGCTCAGCTGCAACGGTGGTGTTGCGATGGCCCATCTCTTCCACTGTGGCACAGTGTTCTTGCTGCATCCTCGCTAGTTTGGCCACGACACCCTCGTGTTTCTTAAGAGTTTCAAGCTCTGACTTTCGGGACGTCTCCACTTCGGACTGAAGAACTTGAATGATGCGTTTCTGCTTCGCAATGTCAACGTCACGTTCGGCAATGACTTTCGCCCTGTCAAAAGCTACTCTAGAAGCCTTCACGGCTGCCTTATACCACTCCTTGTACTGAGCGTAGAAGTCGTGGATGTAATTATGAGCAGTGGTCTCAGCCTCTGGTGGAATTCTTTTGAAGTTAGGCGGGAAGATGTAGCCGTCCATGCAAATCTCCGGGTAGTCGTTTTTCATTTGGGCGAGTTTGGCAGCTCCCTCGCTTGTCAGCTCGGCCGGAACTTGTTCAATTATAGCAGCTGCCGTTGGTTCCACTCTTGGCCGTTGAGCATCAGGCCGAGAAAACTGAGAAGGCAACTGTTGCTGATGAGATGGCCCTGGGAGGTCTATTGGAGCCCTGGGAGGCGGAGGAGAGCGAGATCGGGGTCGGTGTTGGTGTCCCCGATTTCTGTCGGAGTAATCATAGCCAGAACGGTTACGCGAGTAATCTCTGTCTCTATCGTAACGTTCTTGACTCGAGTAGCCTCGCCCATGGTCCCTATCCGTCTCTCTCCTACGGGAATCATAAAATGGAGAAGATTGGCGCACATTCCTAAGCCTATCTAGAGTGGAGCCACGTCCTGACATCTCACCTGCGATAAGAAAGAATTATGGATTAAAATCCCATAAAGCAATGTTTACTGTGCAGAAGTCATGAAGTGCCGTGAAAGTGTGTGTAAATGTGTAAACCCCCAAACCGACCGGAAGTGTTGACCGCACTTAAAGGAAAGGGCTCGTTCATATTTAAGACATCTTGTAATTCCTCCAACCCAGGATTATGAGAGATTGATATATAATCTGGGATAGGAATATCGTCAAGCCCTTTGAGAGAATCTCTCGAATGAGAAGGGGCGGCCTCAGAAATCATAACTCCGGAAGCGGGAAGAAACACATCTACAGATTTTCCCCCTTTTGACTTAAGTTTTTTGGAAACGGCGGCCTTGCCTTTCCGTTTTTCTCCCGATTCCTCCAAGTTTCCCGAAAGGTCAGCCATCGGCTCTGAATCCGTCTGAGTTCTTTCTTCGTCACTCGCCTCGATTATTCTGATCCCGAGTGACCTCTTCGCTTTTCTCTTCTCGGGTTTCTTCTTACTTTCCTTCTTGGAGACGGACTTTGAAAATCCCTCAACAACTATGCTTTGATTAATGTCGATCAAACCCAGAACTCTTAAGTTGTAGTCGTTCAGCACCGAGTCAATGTGCCTCAGCTCGCTCGGAACTTCTTGAAGACTCCGGACGGTACCTTTGAAACGCCCTCCATCGGGCCTAGAAATAATAGCTGAAAAAGGAATGAAATGTCAATTTTAACACCAAAGAGTTATTGGTCAAAGAAACAGGTTAAGGCGCTTACGTCTAGACAACCATCGCCTAGCGAAACCCGGAGGACATCGAACGTAGAACCATTCATTCTTGAAATAGCTCAGGCGCGTCCAAGCTCCAACTACAACTTGGCAATTTCTAACTGCCTCCAAAAATGTAAACGACGGGCTATCACCCCTGCTCTTGAAGTTAAATATATGTCTGATTTCAGAGGGCCTCGGCGGGCGAAAAAGACAGTCCATAAATATTACGAAGACACTATTCAGCAACGCGTGCCCGTTGGGATGAAGTTGTGAAGGAGCGATCCCTAAATATGATAGCATCCTTCGGATATATTGATTGAAGGGAGGAAGAGTTCCAGCCGCACAAGCATGACGGTAGAATGCTGTATATCCTTCAGGCGGATTGTGCGGTCTATCGGTGGCGCTGGGCAATAATACGTCACCCAGAGATATGTTATGCTTTGAGCATATTCGTCCCAACAAGGATTCAGATATGTTGGACTGAACCGAATCAACAGGGTCCTCAATAAATATCGCCTCCGGCAATTCATCTGGAGCCGGATCGATTACGTCGGCAGGGATGTCAGGAATCTCAAGCACAGGAGGAGTCGAGCTCTGCACCTCTTGTTGTTGGGAGCTCGAAGATTCCATAATTAGCTAACTCATCAGAAAGCAACGTTAAGTTCATAACCAGCCCGTGCGTGCCCCAGTATAGTGTGTGTGTGAACGTGTCGTGCAGTACAAGTAATATGCATCACTTAAGAAAATTTAACAGAATAAAACAAGATGTTCGTACAACATATCTTGGGAATCTGAGAATGAAAATGACCGTCATCGCTGACCGTCACTTCCGCAACATCCAAACGCCACGAACCAACCTCGTGTATAAGTCAGTTATGTTGTCGGTTAAGTCACAGTTCCATCGACGAGCTTCAAAAAGGAGGTCAAATCTTTCGGTCAAGTTCGACTATGCAAGGCCGAAGCTCGTCGGAGTCAAGTATGCTAAAGTTTATTATGTTCGTCGAAATTCAGTGTGAAACTGGTCGTATTTCAGATGTTGGAGTAAATCAGAAGAGCAGAAGTTTCAAAAGTCAGGACGTTCGAATCGATTGACTCGAATCGATATGAGTCGAGTCAATAAAGTTCGGATCCATTGGCTCGACTCGATGTGAATCGATTCGATAAAGCTCAAGTCCAAATACTTCGAATCCATATGGTACGACTCGATGAAAACTGGAGAAAGGAAAATGCTTCGAATCCATGAGCATGACACAACTTCGAATCGATCAGAATTTTATGTCTTCGAATCGATCAGGGCAACATTGCTTCGAATCGATCGTTTTGATCTATTTTTTCTTTCATGATCATCGATTCGAAGCCTGACACTTAAGACTGATTCGAATTGCACGTTCCCGGACCGATGCAGAGCAGTAAAGAGGAACGATGTCCATCCATAACAGGTTTCTTTCCCTAGATTCATCGATTCGACCCATCCCAGATCTACTGATCCTTCATGATTTTCAGAAGAAAAAATGGAATCGCTGCCAAGGATTCCAAGTTTTAATGTTCTACACTCGAATCGGTTCCATGTTTACCTGATTGTATTCGACTATAGTCGAAAGCTTGGGAAAATTTGATCGATTCGTACGAAGACACGAAGGTTTCCTGCCCTGAAGGATCGAGTCGAAGAGATAGCTACAGTGGACAGTAAAAAGTGAAAAAGGAAAGTGACACCGGCCTCGCATATTTATATGGACTTCACAGAGAAAATGGGGCGATTCGCCTCCCGGTTAACATTGACCGATACTTACCGGTCAACTGCTGATCGATTCGAACGTCCACGTTCGAATCCATCTGCTCTTCGAATCCATCAAAACGACATTTCCACGAGGCTCATCGATACGAAGCTGCATCGATTCGAACTACTATCGATACGAAGGGGTTAGCAAAAATAGAATTGAAGCCGTCATTTACCTATCGATTCGGAGTGCCAACCTCGTATCCCTCGACTCACAGCGGTTCGAAGGTCATCGATTCGAATGGGCACTTTGAATCCATCAAAACCATCTATAAAAATGAACACATCGCTTCAACATGAAAAGATTACTGGATTACCTTTTTACCTCGATTCAGGAGAGGATCGATACAAGAAGATAATCATAGGCAATCATAAAGGCAGTGTTTTAACTCAAATCTCAAATCAGTCCAGGAGAGGACCGATGCAGGTTTCGATAGTAAACTGAACTGACAACGACTTGTGATCACGCAACGTTAATCAAAGTCAAGATAATACACGTATGCACGTATTTCTGACTAATGTTTGATCTTTATCATTTACAGGGACATTCATGTTCATCTCGTCATGACTCAAAAAACTGACAGCCAGTCACTATTGTACGACGGTCGATTACAGCGATACAGAATGCAACTTTCGGTAAAGCATGTCATAGCTGTCCAGTGAGAGACTGCAACTTTTCAAAGCACGTCATGTTAACACAAGACGTACTTTGGGGGGCAAATGTTATCCCGCCTTTTGGCAAGGCCGTGATACCAAGGACTTAACTAGAAAACAGTAACAGATCGTCTTGGAAGTCGGTTACACGTAGGATCACTATGGATATCGACGAAATTTGTCCGAGTCCGGATCGGGCTACAATTGATAAGATATGCTAAGCAAAGCAGTAGGAACCAACGTTCCAAATTTCGAAGCAATCCGAGTTCGTATGCTCGAGTTATCGCCGTTGGAATAGCAATGGAGACGTGCTTCAGTTCAAGCCTATCAACATGCAATAGTTCGACTCCATCAATATGCTTTGGATCGAATCCTTCTATAATTCGAATCCATCGGCCCAGAGCCTCACCACGAATGCATCCTCGCATAGCTTAAGTTCGAATCGATTGTTCGTTCGAATCCATGAAACCCCCTCTTACTTCGAATCCATCAAAAGAGAACCCTTCGAATCGATCGAATGAGGAAGCTTCACTTCGAATCGATAAGACAAAGCTTCACTTCGAATCGATAAGACATAGCTTCACTTCGAATCCAGGAGACACAGCTTTACTTCGAATCCAAGAGACACAGCTTACCCTCGACTCCACCATCTTCGAATCCAAGCCATGGATTCGACCCAGTCAATCCGGAATGGAAACCGGATCGATTCGAAGAAAGCGCACCACGTCACCATCTTCACGAACAGGAAGATCGATTCGAACGAATCGATTCGAGCACATCGATTCGAACGACTCCAGAATACGAAAAACACCAACTTGAATCGATCATAACTCGAGTTCTACAAATCCAAATCCCATGAAATTTTCACAGAAGCTCAAATACATGATGAAGAATGTACACACCAAATTTCAGCTCGATTGGATGATTTCTTGATCGATTCGAACCAAGGGTCGAATCGATCCCAAAGCGGGCCCGGATCTCCAGATTTCAGCCATGTGGGCCCCCTGACGTTCCAGAACTGGTCTCCCCTCATTTCGGGCGAAATACCAGCCTCCCACACCTATAAATAGACCCCCTGGTCATTCAGAAAAGGGGTCGGAGAATTCTAAGTACTGAAGAGCGCCCAGATTCTGCCAGATCTACTCCAGAACACCGCCGCTGCTTTAGATTGACACTTAGCATTGAAATTCAGTTGTATTACACTGTTAATTACTGTAATCTTCAAGTAATCGAGCAATAAAATCATCAAACTTCATAGTGGACGTAGGCAAAACGCCGAACCACTCTAAATCGCTTGTCTTTGCAATTTACTTTCTGTTATTTGGAGTTTTTGTTAGATAATCCACAGTTTTAACTTTCATTCTTCACTTTTATCTCTTCAAAAACTTCCGAAGAGTGTTGTGCCCATTTTTGGTACAAACAGCGACGAAGGCAACGAGATCTGATCGAGCCACCCAAGTCGAAGCCAAAGTCCAAGTCGCCAGAGAATCGATCGCCTTCGATACGAACGAGCCCTAGTTCTTGCAGATGGACGCGGAAGAGAACGAGTGCTACCGTTTTCTTTCTCTTAGACTTAGGGTTTACCACGAGAAAATGAATTGGGTCGGGTATTCGAAAGTGAAGGAGGGAGGAACGAACGATGTCGCCATTTTCGTTTCTTCGTCTATTTTAGGTTTTAGGGTTAGAAATGAACGAGAGGATCAAAAGGGGACCAGATCGAATTGAATAAGAAGGGAACGGCCACACAAGGATAAAATAAAGGAGTGAGGCTTCCTGGGCCAAGATTGAATCGAAAGCCCGCATAACTTCTTTGACGAATTCTCAAAAGAATTTCAGCTTGATTAAAAATTTTCCAACTACGATAACCCAACAGATTAATCATTAAATGACGATGACAATTTAGCAGTAAAACTCCGGGTTGTTACACAAAATCTCAACAAAAAGCAATGCAGCCACCACATAAGTTCAAGGGCACGGCGACTATACAAACTGCAACTACAACAAGTGACATTGCTAGTTCATGTCAATAATACAGTGATATAACAAAGCTACAAGACCAACTCGCAGTGACAAGCCAGACAGTGAAACAAAGCAAGGTGTAAACAAGGTCACAGTCGAAGACACATGAACTAGTCATGTGCTCCTACAAAGAGCAACGGAAATCAGACCAAAGTTGTGACGACCCGGAATTTTAGGCCATTCGCGTCCATTATAAGTGTATAGGTAGACACTCATGCCGGAGTTGAATTGCTCAAAATACCATGTTGTTAATTTAAATTTGGCAAAACTGAACATATACAGTAAATAAAATAATCACAGATCACAGACACAGAGTAATAAGTGCAGCGGAAATAAAAGAGATAGTAGTTCATGAAGCTACTATATGAATATATAAAATACATCAGAGTTTACAACAGAAGAGTAATACGATACATCAGAGTTAAACTAGATACAACGGAAGAGTAATAGATACAAATCAGAATACATCACTGGAATCATCGAAAACTGAAAGCAGAATAGATGGCTGGATCTTCAAGCAAAGCTCCAACTCCAATGGTGAGTCTCGAATACTGGATCACTCAGTCTGACCCGAGCGTAAAGCAAAACACAAAACACTCGAGTCAGGATTAACATTCTTATATTAATAAATCCAACTCAAGTGAAATAGCAATTGAAATACAAGTAACTCGAAGGATGTTTGGAATAACCATCCTTCAAGGATCCGTTAAACTATCTACTAGGTAGTAATGTACGCTAAGTAGATAATGTCTATCAGTAATATAAAGATATCAAAATAGCGTTAAGTCATGGCCCATTCCACCCTTAACACATTTTTATTCCCAAAAGCATATACAAGACCGTAGTTTCCCCAAAACCGGAAGTCACCAGAGGGCAATCCATATACTAAAGGTACAAACCAAAATCGTAGTGGTCGCGAATAGGATAATCAGTATGACAAGGTACATGAGGCGATACCAACTAGGATACTAGTAGTTGCCTGATCCGGACTGATGTTGGGCATAGCAGCTACTACCCCAACACCGCGAAACAACACTCCCAAATCGAGGGGTGCACCCAAATCGAATCACAAAAGTAATAGATATGGTATCGAAGAAGTGTGTCCGCTAGAGATGGCGATCCTCAATGGCCCGGCGCGGCTCCTGTTTTAGTCATGTCAGGGGTCATCCAAAATCGTTCTCTTTCTTCAGTCAACGCGTTCACCAAAACCATCCACTTCATTCTGGATCATCACTCCGCGTATAGTTATTAAAGTGGTTTCCGGTTTAGATAGAGAGTATATCCATAACCGAATTCCGGTCTCTTTAATAACTTTCGTAATTATTACACCGATTGGTCGTTTGTTTATTTCGAAACCAAATCAATTTCCATAATTTACGTTTCAAAACTTCCAATTTACCATTTCAAAATCTTATAATTCAATTTCAATCTTTATATTGAAAACAATTCAAATATTGATTCAAGTTCGTACAAAAGTTTCATTTCGAAATCATTTAAATCAATTTAGTTTTAACATTCAAATCAATTTACATTCATTTATCGATTTCATTCAATATCGTTAAATAAATTTTTATCATTCAAAACAATTCTATTAAATTTCCAATTCATTAAACCCATTATTTAAATCCAACTTCATTAAATCAAATCTTACAATTTTGAATTAAATTAAATTCATCAAGTCGAATTCTTTAAACTTCAAGTCTTACATTAATTTCAATAAATCGCATTTTATTTCTTGTTAAAGAAATTCAATTTCATTTATTTACTTACTTAAATAAATTTCCAAAACTTAATAAATAAAGAAACCCAATTTCATTTATTAATAAAGTTCAAATTTCACTTATTCAAAAGTCCAATTTCTCTTATCAAAGAATTCAATTTTTATTCAATTATCAAATGATTCAATCTTATTCAATTATTAAATAATTCAAAACTTAATTATTAAATAATTTCGAAATTTAATAATTTCAAACTTAATTTTAATTTCAAACTTAATTCAATCATTTCTCAAATTAAACAACATTCTTTTATTAATTACATTGTTAAATCTTTTGTTTAGATTATCAAATATTAACATTTTCCTTTCATTAAAAATTCAAATTTCAACTTCATTTCAAAAACATATTCTTTGTTCAAATAAAATCTTCATTTTATTCTTAAATCAAATTATTGACCAATTGGATTTTTTTTTAGTTTTCTATCCTAGGTCAAAGTTCAATTTGGGTATTTATCATTTCAACCCGATTCCAATTCAATTCAAAAATCAAAGTATAACAAAGGGAACTTGCAGTGTGATAACTGGGATGGTGTCTAAGTAAATAAACAAGCAATAACAACAATCAATATCAATCCAATAATCAATTTAAATAATCCCGAAATAATCGTATTAATTCGCATTGTTATTTGTACGAATTAATATAATTATTTCTAGAATCTACATTATCATTTCATGTAGATTAAAGATTATTACATTACGGTTTTTCACTTGTCATCTATTTACAATTTCATACATCATCAATTTAACAACATACATTCAGTGGTTCAAAATGTAATTAAACAAATCCTACGTGTCAATAAGTTCAACAGTTAAAGGGATCATATTATACAAATGTCAGTTAATCAAATTTAATAATTAATTATCCTATATCAACTTCAATTGCATACTATTTATCATTTTAACCTTAACAATTTAACGTCCACTAAAAACATCAACAATCAATCAATTATCAGCCAAACTGTATTATCATCGCATAAATAATTAACAGAAAATGGTGTCAGATGTCATAGGTGAACAGATACAGGTAATAGCATATATAACAGTGTAACTAACTAACAGCAGTATATTTCAATTTGTCGTTTCAATTGAAATCAAATTTAATAAATAAAAGAACGTTAATCGTGAGTGATTGCTCACCTTTCGAGGCTAGAGATGAACGAAAATGGAAGCGAATAGACAAAGACAAACATACAGATCGAGCTAGCTGGATAGCGACAAGTCGGGAGCTAGCTGTGATAGGTTTGGTATTGGGAATGTCAGTCAAATGGTATGATGCAAAGGAACAGGGTATATTGCATATATAAATTTTCTAAGATTTCAAATTAAAACATATAGTTAAAATAGTATATAGGTTTATTATCAAATAAATGTTTATTGTATAAATCCATATAAACTTACTTTGCTAACATAAATATTTTGGCTCAAAACGGAACATATAGACTCGTATATACCACTATATACATATATATAACTCATGTTCTTCTTATATTATAAAAATCAATATAACTAATATATGAATAAAAACATTATAAATATAACTAACATATGTTTTACTGTCATATCATATATATACTTATAAACAAGAGTCGAAATATAGATACCAGTTTAATATATAAATATATATATAAATGCGAAATCATATGTTCAAACAATCAAGTGCACGAAATATAGAGACGAAACATATATGCACATACTATTATATATAAATTTATATGCCTATGTATACAACAAATTATATAACCTGTATTATACCAAACCCAACTCAACAATTTATAAACTGTGCATATCCCAAATCAAAGTATATATAATATACTAATATATATTAATAGCAAACATACAAATATATATGTACGGTAGTTTATAAGCAAATGTATATAACCATATAATGTCTGCACCTTGAAATCAAAAATAAACATACATTAATATAAAATCAATGTATATAAGACAGCGAAAAACCAAACTTGAAACTGTCCTAAAATAAACTTTGAAACGTATATATATTGTTTAAAATTATAAAATATTTATATAACTTATACTTTGTATATCAAAAAAAAAAGAAAATCTTATAACAGTTTATATTATAACATTCAAAACAAAAATATGATAAAATCTATATAAAATGTGGACATACATATAACTTGTGCAGCCGAAAGACTTTATATATATTTTATAACTAATACTTTATAAACTAGCCCAGACTCTATACTACTGCATCATTACAAAACAGGATACACCTTTATATTATAACTTAGAATTCACAACGTTAGTTAAAATATATTTATGAACCACTTTATATAAATATATATAAATCGTATATACATAATTTCTTGTTGCACGTACAAATAGAATATATATATACTTATACCAGCATATGTGTAAATAATGTATACCTTACAATCAAGGACAAGAGATGATCAAAAGGCAGAAGGGAAGACGAAGGCCGAAGGTGGATGTAGGCGAGTGATGGTGGAGGCGCGAGCTGCTGTCAAGAGGAGGAGGCTCGCGTGGGTTGTCGATGGTTTCTGGTCGGCAGAAGGGAAGGTGGAGGACAGTCGGGAAAGGTGGAAGAAACGGGGCGGAGGGGAGAGCAATTGGTGACTTGGCCGTGAGATGGTGGTGGTAGGCTCGGAGACTTGGTGTGCTCGCGTGGAGGTGGTGGATGCGGCAGACTGGGTGAGGGGACTGGAACGGTAGTAGATGGCTTCCGGTTGTGGTGGCGTGTGGACTAGAGGCTGGGGGTGGTTCGGCGTCAAAAGGCCAGAGGGTGGAGATGGAAAGGTGCGGTAGAGCTGATGCGGCTCGGGAATGCAGCTGGAAAGAGGAACGAATGCATGTATTGTTGGATAACTTTATGTGCAGTCTTTATTCATTTTTCTTTCTTTGAAAATAGGGGCTGTTTTGAATTGAGAAGATAAAAGATTGGAGAGAAAATGATGAAGCAGTGGTATAATTTGAAGTACAGAACAGTAACCAACGAGATAAATTTATTGAACTAGGCGATAATAAATTGAAATGTTGTGAATATCATAAGCCACGCTGTTAAATTCAAGAAGATATAAATGCTTGTGGCTATTGGATTTCACGCTGGATAACAAAAGATCTCAGAGCAGATTTTTGTAACCGGCTACCGATACGGTAGGCGTTACGCAAAATGCAACGGACGACGGAACTCCGAATTTGACAATTGGATATGCCGTAGAGATCAGCACGACGAGACGATCAAAACGGTATATAGAAATCAGTGGTACGATTGAATTATAAAAATTCGAATTTTTCTACTACGGAAAATGCAAGAAAAACACTGAAAAATAAGATCGACGGAGCCAAAGATGTCCGAATTTGGAAAAACGACAAACTGACATTTTGCTCAGAAGATGGTTTAGAATTTTTCTATGTGAAAATATTTAGGTTTGAAAACATTTTATTTTCACCGCTTTTTAACTGATTAAATTGAAGTGAATTTACGCGCGAAATAAACTTTCGTATTTTCGGACGAAAATTTACCAGTTGCTTTGTTTAACTAGACGTATTCCAAATATAAAGTTTTTATTTCAAAATTTTATCGTTTAAAATTTCACAAAATTTCAACTAATTCCGTTATTAAAACAGTTGAAATTTACGGGTCGTTACACTCTCCCCTACTCAAAACTTTTCGTCCCCGAAAAGGAACGAGGTAGGAGAATAGAAACAACAAAAAAAAACAGATTGAAACAAATAAAACAATTAGTTTAAACCGTATAAATTTCAATTCACCTTAATTAATACTCAATATTTGATTTAAAATTCAGGGTATTTCAATAAGTTGATTTAATTCCAAATTATTAATATTTGATACCAAAAGATTTCTTCAAAACAAAATTTTATTTATCTCTTTTATTCATTTTTTTTTATTATCCGATTATCTTTTATTAGCAATTTCTAAAATCATAATCTTGAATAGTCATTTATTACAATCATTTTTTTTTAACAAATTTAATTCTTCTTTATTCCAAATTATTATTAAATTTGTTCTACTTAATATATCTTATTACATATATTCAAACCATATAAATTAATTTAAACCATATAAATTCAAATTTAAATTAATTTATATTCATTAATTGATTTCAAATTCAAGGTATTTCCATATGTTGATCAATTTCAATTTATTAATTCTTTCAAAACAAATTTATTTCATTATTAACTGAGTTTTACTTATTATCCTATCAAATTCTATTAACATCTTTATAATCAAAATTTAGTGTATAACATTTATTATAAACACTCAAATTTTATTCATAAATTCAATTTATATTATATATTATCCAATTACATATTCAACTTCTGAACGATTTAGGTAAGTTGTATTAGAATGCAGTTGAACAATATACAAATAAAATTTTCCAAACTCAATTATTCAAGTTTAAATATTTATTCCAAATTTTGGTTTTATTTATAAGTAAATCATCCTTTAACAAAATTGAAGAATTAGATTTCCGATTAACTTTAAACAATTTAGAGATATATATAATATATTTATATCAAATCAAATTAATTTTTTTAAAATAAGATACCCATATATATATATAACTCAAATTATACTGAAGAAATTCTAATCAAAATATTTTTCAAAACAAAAACCATAGCAAAGCTACAGAATAGTATCTTCACTTCGAAACTCGAAAATGAATGTCGATGATGCGGCCGCCATCACCGAAATTATTTTCCAGCGACAAAGAGAAGAGCACTGATTTCAACATTTTAAAATTTTTTTGAAACGATTTCTATTCGAAAATACTTTCAATAATATATACTTTAAAATTAAAAATCAAAGTTCGAAATCACCGGAAACTAAATTCTCAAATTTCTGAATTAAATTTATTTCAAATTCCAAATCAATTTATAAACCATATTTATAAATTTATTTAGAACAATAAATGATAATCAAATATTATCATTTCAAACAACCAATTTGATTAACTTATTAAATTCCAGAAAATTTAACTTATATTTTTACAATATAATCAACAAATTTATTTCATTTTCCAAATTTGATAATAGTATTGTGTCAGTTTGCTCTGTTCAAGTGTTTTGGAAATCCTATCGATAGCGTTGATCAGACGAATCGATCGGAAACCCAAATCAACATCAACAACTCAAACAACACAATATATAAAACATTTTTATATAAATTTACAAATACACTTCTTTGCTCGACGATACAAGGATGAGTTTTCAAAATAAGGATAGGGTTTCAAATTTTATGGACTCAAGTTAAAGAGAATTCTAATTTAAATACAAGTTCGAAAGAAAAGATAAGATGATTCAATTAACAGAATCGGGTTGGATAAGCTTATTTAATTCACGGGCAATCTTAATCGGATCGTCCGTAACTTCAAGAATAAGACCGATGCTGAATTCCGGGGTAAATCAACACTCGATCTCACGAGATGGAATTCAGGTATAGCAGGGAATAGACAGCATCGTAAACCGAGGATACAGGAATCTCCGGTAAATCAATGCCTATTATAAAGGAGTTTTACTCCTTTACGAATCATTCGAAGATTGGCGAGACCGCCGATCTATTATAGATAACATTCAGAATGGAGTTATGGGGTGCTCCAGAATTGAAAGAAGACGAATAGCGAAGGACACGAATGAATTTCGGAACCGAGGGGAACGTCCCAAAATTCAAAGAAATTGAGTCAAGGGAAGAGATTGAAACTCGAATGAGAGTGATTCTGTAAATACATTTACCATATATGTTAAGTTTTGCCTAGAGCTACCAAAGCTCTGATACCAACTGTAACGACCCGGAATTTTAGGCCATTCGCGTCCATTATAAGTGTATAGGTAGACACTCATGCCGGAGTTGAATTGCTCAAAATACCGCGTTGTTAATTTAAATTTGGCAAAACTGAACATATACAGTAAATAAAATAATCACAGATCACAGACACAGAGTAATAAGTGCAGCGGAAATAAAAGAGATAGTAGTTCATGAAGCTACTATATGAATATATAAAATACATCAGAGTTTACAACAGAAGAGTAATACGATACATCAGAGTTAAACTAGATACAACGGAAGAGTAACAGATACAAATCAGAATACATCACTGGAATCATCGAAAACTGAAAGCAGAATAGATGGCTGGATCTTCAAGCAAAGCTCCAACTCCAATGGTGAGTCTCGAATACTGGATCACTCAGTCTGACCCGAGCGTAAAGCAAAACACAAAACACTCGAGTCAGGATTAACATTCTTATATTAATAAATCCAACTCAAGTGAAATAGCAATTGAAATACAAGTAACTCGAAGGATGTTTGGAATAACCATCCTTCAAGGATCCGTTAAACTATCTACTAGGTAGTAATGTACGCTAAGTAGATAATGTCTATCAGTAATATAAAGATATCAAAATAGCGTTAAGTCATGGCCCATTCCACCCTTAACACATTTTTATTCCCAAAAGCATATACAAGACCGTAGTTTCCCCAAAACCGGAAGTCACCAGAGGGCAATCCATATACTAAAGGTACAAACCAAAATCGTAGTGGTCGCGAATAGGATAATCAGTATGACAAGGTACATGAGGCGATACCAACTAGGATACTAGTAGTTGCCTGATCCGGACTGATGTTGGGCATAGCAGCTACTACCCCAACACCGCGAAACAACACTCCCAAATCGAGGGGTGCACCCAAATCGAATCACAAAAGTAATAGATATGGTATCGAAGAAGTGTGTCCGCTAGAGATGGCGATCCTCAATGGCCCGGCGCGGCTCCTGTTTTAGTCATGTCAGGGGTCATCCAAAATCGTTCTCTTTCTTCAGTCAACGCGTTCACCAAAACCATCCACTTCATTCTGGATCATCACTCCGCGTATAGTTATTAAAGTGGTTTCCGGTTTAGATAGAGAGTATATCCATAACCGAATTCCGGTCTCTTTAATAACTTTCGTAATTATTACACCGATTGGTCGTTTGTTTATTTCGAAACCAAATCAATTTCCATAATTTACGTTTCAAAACTTCCAATTTACCATTTCAAAATCTTATAATTCAATTTCAATCTTTATATTGAAAACAATTCAAATATTGATTCAAGTTCGTACAAAAGTTTCATTTCGAAATCATTTAAATCAATTTAGTTTTAACATTCAAATCAATTTACATTCATTTATCGATTTCATTCAATATCGTTAAATAAATTTTTATCATTCAAAACAATTCTATTAAATTTCCAATTCATTAAACCCATTATTTAAATCCAACTTCATTAAATCAAATCTTACAATTTTGAATTAAATTAAATTCATCAAGTCGAATTCTTTAAACTTCAAGTCTTACATTAATTTCAATAAATCGCATTTTATTTCTTGTTAAAGAAATTCAATTTCATTTATTTACTTACTTAAATAAATTTCCAAAACTTAATAAATAAAGAAACCCAATTTCATTTATTAATAAAGTTCAAATTTCACTTATTCAAAAGTCCAATTTCTCTTATCAAAGAATTCAATTTTTATTCAATTATCAAATGATTCAATCTTATTCAATTATTAAATAATTCAAAACTTAATTATTAAATAATTTCGAAATTTAATAATTTCAAACTTAATTTTAATTTCAAACTTAATTCAATCATTTCTCAAATTAAACAACATTCTTTTATTAATTACATTGTTAAATCTTTTGTTCAGATTATCAAATATTAACATTTTCCTTTCATTAAAAATTCAAATTTCAACTTCATTTCAAAAACATATTCTTTGTTCAAATAAAATCTTCATTTTATTCTTAAATCAAATTATTGACCAATTGGATTTTTTTAGTTTTCTATCCTAGGTCAAAGTTCAATTTGGGTATTTATCATTTCAACCCGATTCCAATTCAATTCAAAAATCAAAGTATAACAAAGGGAACTTGCAGTGTGATAACTGGGATGGTGTCTAAGTAAATAAACAAGCAATAACAACAATCAATATCAATCCAATAATCAATTTAAATAATCCCGAAATAATCGTATTAATTCGCATTGTTATTTGTACGAATTAATATAATTATTTCTAGAATCTACACTATCATTTCATGTAGATTAAAGATTATTACATTACGGTTTTTCACTTGTCATCTATTTACAATTTCATACATCATCAATTTAACAACATACATTCAGTGGTTCAAAATGTAATTAAACAAATCCTACGTGTCAATAAGTTCAACAGTTAAAGGGATCATATTATACAAATGTCAGTTAATCAAATTTAATAATTAATTATCCTATATCAACTTCAATTGCATACTATTTATCATTTTAACCTTAACAATTTAACGTCCACTAAAAACATCAACAATCAATCAATTATCAGCCAAACTGTATTATCATCGCATAAATAATTAACAGAAAATGGTGTCAGATGTCACAGGTGAACAGATACAGGTAATAGCATATATAACAGTGTAACTAACTAACAGCAGTATATTTCAATTTGTCGTTTCAATTGAAATCAAATTTAATAAATAAAAGAACGTTAATCGTGAGTGATTGCTCACCTTTCGAGGCTAGAGATGAACGAAAATGGAAGCGAATAGACAAAGACAAACATACAGATCGAGCTAGCTGGATAGCGACAAGTCGGGAGCTAGCTGTGATAGGTTTGGTATTGGGAATGTCAGTCAAATGGTATGATGCAAAGGAACAGGGTATATTGCATATATAAATTTTCTAAGATTTCAAATTAAAACATATAGTTAAAATAGTATATAGGTTTATTATCAAATAAATGTTTATTGTATAAATCCATATAAACTTACTTTGCTAACATAAATATTGACGCAGCGGATAATTCAAAACGATCTTCAATCGGTGAATGTAACAATTCGTGGATTGATGGATACTGAAATGCCCGAATTCGTTGATCCGAAGATACCGAACTCTAGCTATCTCTAACTCGTTGATCCGAAGATACCGGGAAAGAGATCTACGATTCTTCGACATTGATCTTGCGCACAAGATACCGTGAATCGGCTTCAACAAACGATGATCCGAGCGCACTCGAATGTCGTTAGTGGAGATAGGAGATACACTCGACTACCAATTGAGATTGAGAGCACAAAGCTAACAAAGAGAATTTTATTCAAAATCAACAACCTTTTACAAATGATAGTCTCGGCCTATTTATAGGCATTTTACATTTCACACAAAAAAAAAACAACAAAAATATTACAAGTACTAAGTCGGTTCCGAGTTACAGCTTACGACCTACGTCTTACCAGCAGACGTACGACTTAACAAAGACTCCGACTCAACAGTTACAATTTTACACGACTTAACAAATACAGACAAAAACATTAAAGAAAATACAAGTACTTAAGTCGTTGCCGACTTAATAATGCTACGCGACTCAACTTAGTAGCGACTTAAGGAATCAACTGTCCAGCTTAACTCGGCAGAGAAAAACAACGGCAACAGGCTTCCGCGACTTAAACATGCGCATCTCAGTTCAGCGACCTAAAGAACTCAACGGTAGAGATTAACTCGCGGCAGATTCAACGGCATCCAGCTGTAGCGACCTAAAAAGGTAAGCGGTTCCAAACTTTCTTCGCGACTTAAAACTTTGCGACCTAAGCCTTCGCGACCTAAGTCCTTACGACTTAACTCCTGCTTCATTAGGTCGTCCACGACCTAATACTTCACCAATTTGCTCGGTTTTCTTATTTCGTAACTCGGTAGGTCGTATACATGTTAACCCGGTAAGTCGTTCCAGCAACTCGTTAACTCGCACCTTCCCACTAGGTCGTTGCCGACCTTCACTAAGTCGTTGGAACGACTTAACTCCTTCGTTAGGTCGCGAAGTTGAGTTAACTCGCTGCCGAGTTACACTAAGTCGCTGTGACGACTTAGAACCTTCGTTAGGTCGTAGATATCCTCCCATAAGTCGGTTGCGACCTAGAACTTCATTTTCCCAACATTGCTCACCAATTCTTAACTCGGTGGTATCTTTCTTAGGTCGGTCTCGACTTATCGACTTGTTAGGTCGTCTTCGACCTATGACTTTATCCTGGCCTGCATCATCCTCCCGAGGTTGAGAAAAATTCGTCCACGAATTTGTACTTTCTTCATCCACAACAAACTCTTCTCCATGATACGGTATGATATGCTTAACATTGAATACGTCTGACGTGTACACATCATCTGGCAGTTTCAGTTTATAAGCATTTTCATTGATTTTCTTTAAAATTTCAACTGGGCCAATCTTTCGTGCTTTCAATTTATTATACGTTCCCACCGGAAAACGATCTTTCGTCAATACTGCATAAACCAAATCTCCTTCATTAAACTCAACATTTCGTCGTTTCAAATCTGCAGACTGTTTATACTTCTCATTTGCTTTCTCTAATCGTTCTTGAACGATTTTATGACACTCTGTCAGCCCCTCAACAAAATCAGCGGCTTTCTTAATTGTCCCCTTTGAATGTGGAATCGCAGTTAAATCCAACGGTCCTTTCGGTAAGCTCGAATAGACAATCTGGAATGGACTGAACCCCGTACTTCGATTCACCGCATGATTATGAGCAAATTCTGCCTGGCATAGCTTCACATCCCAACTTTTCAGATTATCTTGAACAAGACACCTCAACAAGTTTCCCAATGATCTATTAACCACCTCTGTTTGTCCATCAGTTTGCGGGTGATAAGCACTACTAAACTTCAGCTTTGTTCCCACCATTTTCCACAAACTTAGCCAAAAATGACTCAGAAATCGAGTATCTCTATCCGACACAATAGATTCTGGCAATCCATGAAGTCGATAGATCTCCTTGAAAAACAATTGAGCAACATGAACAGCATCCGCCGTCTTCTTACAAGCAATAAAATGTGCCATTTTCGAGAATCGGTCAACTACTACATAAATGGAATCATTACCATGCTGCATTCTTGGCAACCCCAACACAAAGTCCATACTCACATCAACCCATGGTTTAGTTGGTACAGGTAACGGCATATACAAACCCGCATTAGTCGCAGTTCCTTTCGAAACTTGACAGATATGGCACCTCTCAACAAATCTTTCCACCTCTTTTCTCATTGATGGCCAAAAGTAGGATTGTGAAATCAACTGTAAGGTACGGTCTCTTCCAACATGTCCTTCTTCATGTAACTCCTTGATAATCTTCATTCTCAAACTACCCTCCGGAATGCACAATCGATTTCCTTTGAACAGAAAACCATCTACCATCACGAAGTCATCCGTTTCTCCCTCCTTGACTTTATCAACAAATTTTGCAAAGTAAGGATCATCAGTGAATAATTCTGGCAATATTTCAAACCCCGTCACTTCAACCCTTAGCGTAGTCAACAAATGACTCCTCCTACTCAAAGCATCAGCCACACGATTTGTCACCCCTGACTTGTGTTTCACAACAAAAGTAAACTGTTGCAGATATGCAATCCACGATGCATGTCTTGCTGAAATCTTGTCTTGCCCTTGTAAATGCTTCAACGCTTCATGATCAGTATACAGAACAAACTCCTTCTGAAATAGATAGTGTCTCCAGTGTTTAATAGATTGTACAACAGCATAAAATTCCACATCATATGTACTGTATCGCATCTTCGCTCCTGACATCTTCTCACTGAAATAGGCAATTGGACGTCCCTTCTGACTCAACACCCCTCCAATCCCAACCTTGGATGCATCAGTATGTAGTTCAAACACCAACTGAAAATCAGGTAGCACTAGAATTGGTGCAGACGTCAGCAGTTCCTTGATCTTCCCAAAAGCACTCCCTGCTTCCTCTGTCCATGCAAACTGTTTACCTTTCATGCAATCTGTAACAGGCGCCATCACACTACTAAAGTGTGGAATAAACCTTCGATAAAATGAAGCCAACCCGTGAAAACTACGAACTTCTGTTATCGTCTTGGGCTGCGGCCAATTTCTGATCGCCTCAACTTTACTTTGGTCAACCTGTATACCTTCCTTCGAGACAACATATCCCAAAAATAAAACACTATGCGTCATGAACACGCATTTCTTCGTTGCAGCATAAAACTGTTCTTGTCGTAACACCATCAACACTTCTCTAAGATGATTCAAATGTTCCTCTGGACTCCCACTTGTGATCATATTCAGAATAGTTTCTTCCTTGACCTCTTCCTTGAACACTACCACCATCATACTCCTCTTCAAAATCAGATGCATAACGATGTCGATTCTGACCACCAACATCTCTACTACCATTACGTCTTCCACCTTCATCCCTTCTATCGACATTCCTCCGTTCACGATCATTCACGTTCCTCCCACGTCCTTGATCATTCTCAACACTTCTGTCTCGATTGGAATGTGGCGAGACTCTACTACCCCCATGGTTAGATTCTGGTGAAACCCTTCTCCGATTTTGATTCATCTCCGTCATAAGCTTTTCTAACCGACCAATTCCTTCGTTAAGCTTTTCACTAAAATTCTCATTGATTCTTTGTTCCATCTCATCAGCTTCTTCTCTTCGATACAAAGCTTCTACGTTTTGGTGGCGATTAGCTCTTCTTGGCGGCATACTTGAAAACTTCACACTTCAAATTCCAACACCTTCCGGATTTTGATCCAAATTGAAACGGATCGAAAACTTCCACTTTGTAGCAAATCACGATGAACACGATGGACAAAGTTTCGGCTTCCAATGCAAATTCGATCAAACAATCTTCGAACAATGATGACTCTTCTTCCTCTCGGCCATGGCTCAAAACTCCAAGCTCTCGGCTTCTCTTCAAACTTCAATATTCTTCAAATGATTAGGCTCCAAGTCTCGATCTAGCTATGATTGGCTAGAACAAGCTCTGATACCAAAACTGACGCAGCGGATAATTCAAAACGATCTTCAATCGGTGAATGTAATAATTCGTGGATTGATGGATACTGAAATGCCCGAATTCGTTGATCCGAAGATCCCGAACTCTAGCTATCTCTAACTCGTTGATCCGAAGATACCGGGAAAGAGATCTACGATTCTTCGACGTTGATCTTGCGCACAAGATACCGTGAATCGGCTTCAACAAACGATGATCCGAGCGCACTCGAATGTCGTTAGTGGAGATAGGAGATACACTCGACTACCAATTGAGATTGAGAGCACAAAGCTAACAAAGAGAATTTTATTCAAAATCAACAACCTTTTACAAATGATAGTCTCGGCCTATTTATAGGCATTTTACATTTCACACAAAAAAAAACAACAAAAATATTACAAGTACTAAGTCGGTTCCGAGTTACAGCTTACGACCTACGTCTTACCAGCAGACGTACGACTTAACAAAGACTCCGACTCAACAGTTACAATTTTACACGACTTAACAAATACAGACAAAAACATTAAAGAAAATACAAGTACTTAAGTCGTTGCCGACTTAATAATGCTACGCGACTCAACTTAGTAGCGACTTAAGGAATCAACGGTCCAGCTTAACTCGGCAGAGAAAAACAACGGCAACAGGCTTCCGCGACTTAAACATGCGCATCTCAGTTCAGCGACCTAAAGAACTCAACGGTAGAGATTAACTCGCGGCAGATTCAACGGCATCCAGCTGTAGCGACCTAAAAAGGTAAGCGGTTCCAAACTTTCTTCGCGACTTAAAACTTTGCGACCTAAGCCTTCGTGACCTAAGTCCTTGCGACTTAACTCCTGCTTCATTAGGTCGTCCACGACCTAATACTTCACCAATTTGCTCTGTTTTCTTATTTCGTAACTCGGTAGGTCGTATACATGTTAACCCGGTAAGTCGTTCCAGCAACTCGTTAACTCGCACCTTCCCACTAGGTCGTTGCCGACCTTCACTAAGTCGTTGGAACGACTTAACTCCTTCGTTAGGTCGCGAAGTTGAGTTAACTCGCTGCCGAGTTACACTAAGTCGCTGTGACGACTTAGAACCTTCGTTAGGTCGTAGATATCCTCCTATAAGTCGGTTGCGACCTAGAACTTCATTTTCCCAACATTGCTCACTAATTCTTAACTCGGTGGTATCTTTCTTAGGTCGGTCTCGACTTATCGACTTGTTAGGTCGTCTTCGACCTATGACTTTATCCGGGCCTGCATCAAATATTTTGGCTCAAAACGGAACATATAGACTCGTATATACCACTATATACATATATATAACTCATGTTCTTCTTATATTATAAAAATCAATATAACTAATATATGAATCAAAACATTATAAATATAACTAACATATGTTTTACTGTCATATCATATATATACTTATAAACAAGAGTCGAAATATAGATACGAGTTTAATATATAAATATATATATAAATGCGAAATCATATGTTCAAACAATCAAGTGCACGAAATATAGAGACGAAACATATATGCACATACTATTATATATAAATTTATATGCCTATGTATACAACAAATTATATAACCTGTATTATACCAAACCCAACTCAACAATTTATAAACTGTGCATATCCCAAATCAAAGTATATATAATATACTAATATATATTAATAGCAAACATACAAATATATATGTACGGTAGTTTATAAGCAAATGTATATAACCATATAATGTCTGCACCTTGAAATCAAAAATAAACATTCATTAATATAAAATCAATGTATATAAGACAGCGAAAAACCAAACTTGAAACTGTCCTAAAATAAACTTTGAAACGTATATATATTGTTTAAAATTATAAAATATTTATATAACTTATACTCTGTATATCAAAAAAGAAAAAGAAAATCTTATAACAGTTTATATTATAACATTCAAAACAAAAATATGATAAAATCTATATAAAATGTGGACATACATATAACTTGTGCAGCCGAAAGACTTTATATATATTTTATAACTAATACTTTATAAACTAGCCCAGACTCTATACTACTGCATCATTACAAAACAGGATACACCTTTATATTATAACTTAGAATTCACAACGTTAGTTAAAATATATTTATGAACCACTTTATATAAATATATATAAATCGTATATACATAATTTCTTGTTGCACGTACAAATAGAATATATATATACTTATACCAGCATATGTGTAAATAATGTATACCTTACAATCAAGGACAAGAGATGATCAAAAGGCAGAAGGGAAGACGAAGGTCGAAGGTGGATGTAGGCGAGTGATGGTGGAGGCGCGAGCTGCTGTCAAGAGGAGGAGGCTCGCGTGGGTTGTCGATGGTTTCTGGTCGGTAGAAGGGAAGGTGGAGGACAGTCGGGAAAGGTGGAAGAAACGGGGCGGAGGGGAGAGCAATTGGTGACTTGGCCGTGAGATGGTGGTGGTAGGCTCGGAGACTTGGTGTGCTCGCGTGGAGGTGGTGGATGCGGCAGACTGGGTGAGGGGACTGGAACGGTAGTAGATGGCTTCCGGTTGTGGTGGCGTGTGGACTAGAGGCTGGGGGTGGTTTGGCGTCAAAAGGCCAGAGGGTGGAGATGGAAAGGTGCGGTAGAGCTGATGCGGCTCGGGAATGCAGCTGGAAGGAGGAACGAATGCATGTATTGTTGGATAACTTTATGTGCAGTCTTTATTCTTTTTTCTTTCTTTGAAAATAGGGGCTGTTTTGAATTGAGAAGATAAAAGATTGGAGAGAAAATGATGAAGCAGTGGTATAATTTGAAGTACAGAACAGTAACCAACGAGATAAATTTATTGAACTAGGCGATAATAAATTGAAATGTTGTGAATATCAAAAGCCACGCTGTTAAATTCAAGAAGATATAAATGCTTGTGGCTATTGGATTTCACGCTGGATAACAAAAGATCTCAGAGCAGATTTTTGTAACCGGCTACCGATACGGTAGGCGTTACGCAAAATGCAACGGACGACGGAACTCCGAATTTGACAATTGGATATGCCGTAGAGATCAGCACGACGAGACGATCAAAACGGTATATAGAAATCAGTGGTACGATTGAATTATAAAAATTCGAATTTTTCTACTACGGAAAATGCAAGAAAAACACTGAAAAATAAGATCGACGGAGCCAAAGATGTCCGAATTTGGAAAAACGACAAACTGACATTTTGCTCAGAAGATGGTTTAGAATTTTTCTATGTGAAAATATTTAGGTTTGAAAACATTTTATTTTCACCGCTTTTTAACTGATTAAATTGAAGTGAATTTACGCGCGAAATAAACTTTCGTATTTTCGGACGAAAAATTACCAGTTGCTTTGTTTAACTAGACGTATTCCAAATATAAAGTTTTTATTTCAAAATTTTATCGTTTAAAATTTCACAAAATTTCAACTAATTCGGTTATTAAAACAGTTGAAATTTACGGGTCGTTACAAAAGTGCAGTGTAACCACAAGTATTCAAGGCAACTGCAACAACAACAAAAACTACGCAACAATATAAGAATGAGTAAACTCAAATCCAGATGCACAATGGCAACTGACTGAAGAAACTCAAATTGATACAGTGAAGAAATACAAGACTATGTTCAAGTGCAGACATATATCTACTATGGTAATCAACGTGGTACACTACAACAAGTGTAACAGGTATGTGGAGATGCAGTGAACTAATTTGGCAAACAATGAATGCACAGTGAATACATGAGCCAGAATGGTGAGGTTCTAGCATATACTGATACAAGTAAAATGAATCGTTTCCAAAACAGAGTCAATCATTCCAAGAGAAAAGAAAATGCAATTCGAACATACATATATACATATCAATTAATGTATATACATACGTCACAGCATATATGTGTATGAAGACTAGAATGCAACTGGGTGCAAACAGTTTCCAAAGCATGAATGTACTAATTGTACATTTATATTTAATACTGTAACTAGACAGTACAAGGTTCCAAAAACATCTGACTCGAATGCAACGCAATGCAAATGATAAGCAGGGGTGTGCAGCAACCTAACCAAAGCAGGCAGTATTCAATGCAGACAATATTCAATGCAAAATGAACCAGTAATGCCTCAACAACAACCACACAACAGGTCTAAAAAGTGTAGACAAAAATCAAGTATTCAAGAATACCAGATTAGTTGAACCAACTCAAACCAATGCATGATCAACGCATTATGTGAATATGGAGAATCGAGCAAAAATGTAGCAGTGCACATATGCAGACTAAACTATCAAGCTACAGGAGCAAATCCAAATGCAAATAAATGGTCAGAGCATACATCTACATACAGTGATGCAACTAGAATGCAACAATACCCAAGTGATACTAGAACCAGATGTATACAAATGCAAGGGCCACAACAAAGTCAAAATGACCAAGCATGTAATAAAGCACAGAAATAATGCAAACGTTCATGCAACTTGACAAAGCCTCAGTGATTAACTAAAAAGGCTACATGCAAACTCGACTATCAGGTTGAACATGAACTACAAGCTAACAAAAGCAGACCGTATCCAACATGCTATAGTGACAAGAAACAATCGGCAGTGAGCAACTCGAGCTTCAGAAGAGTCAAGTAGAGCAACAAATGCACCAATGAATCAAAACAGTATCCAAGTATTATGCAGACTCAAGTTTATATGAAGTAAATTGGATACAGCCATCAACAATATCTAACCAATATCTAACAGCCGAACTCAAGTGACCAAGGCCAAAACGATAGGAATCGAAAAGTTCAGATTCGAAATTATATTTGTTAAGCCAGAAAATCATCAACATGTACAAGTATGTCTGAGCTAAGGAAACAAAACCAAGTTAAAGCCTGTAAGCATCAGTGTAAAGCCATGTATCAAAATATACAGAATTAATCAAGTTAGAGAAAATCGCGAAATCATAGTATATCATCACAAATTCAATTTCGAAACAAAATCGAAGTCACCAGAAATCCACGAAACCAAACTGTGAAACCCAAAGTCACAAAAACAATATACGAATTCGAACAAGGTCCAAGTAAACAAAATTTGAACAAATCAGAAATCTAACTAGATTTGAGATAGACGTGAGCAATTAAAATCGATCACCTCAATTCCCAGAGCACGACTAAACTAGAAGCGGCCGTGAGCAACCTCGATCGAACAATCCCTGGTCGGCAGCCTCGATTTTGAAAAGCCCAAGTTTGCAAGCGAGCCGCCATTATTATTATTTTTTTGTTCGATTAGGTTTAGGTTTTCGAATGAATAGGTAAAGGGGGAAACAGTTATTTTTATTTATCACGGCACAAAGGATAAAACATAGGCCAAGATTCAAAGCCCACGAACTATTAAACTAATTTGTTTTTTTTTTGTAAAAGAATTTAAACCGGATAAAATTCCAAACAGCGATTAACAACAATTTTTATCATCATTGGACGAAAATAAATCGTTATAAAACTCCAGGTTGTCACAGACTCCCCTCCTTATAGAAATTGCGTCCCCGCAATTTTCATAATTAAGGTCATCACTAACAATAAATTTTCTAACATAAATTGGTAAAGCTAGAGAAATAAAGGTCGGAAATACAAACGCCAAAGAAATTCACATGAATAATGCATGCTATAGTCTCACGACCAACCAGACAAATGAAACAAACACACCCTATTTACATGGAGCAATACTACTAGCAAAATGAAGACCAAACTACCCAATTACATGAAGCAATTATGAAACTGGAAATTGCAAGATCAAGCTCGAGCACAAAGGTCACGAACCAAGTGTGCATATAATAAGGTCTAGATACTGTACAGAGAATAGTGAATCAGTGTGCAAGTATGGACAGAGTTCGAGCACTAGAGATTGGGACGCTTAAATGATCAAATTCAGGCCGAAACAGTAACCACCAGGATACACTGAAATGCAAACTACATCAAAAGTGATACAGAGTACACCTGAAACAATATGAGGGTCCAAGCAACTATATCTGAAACCTAAAACAATGTAGTGATACTGACAGCAGAGTGCAATCGGAACAAAATGAACAAAAGTTCTCATGTCATCCACAAACTCATAATGAACTACAAGATGAACAACTAAGGGACGAGCACTGATATCTGCAAATGAATGGAATGCAACTACAGTGACCAGATAGACTGCAGGGACAGACTACAGTGATCATGAGCACATCAAACTTAATGAAACATGAACTACAGATACCAGTTGCCAACCTATAAACAACTAAACATGCAGCTCGAGGTGATGTAACTGCAAATACCACAAATATCAAGTGATGTAACAAAGCGACTCAACAACAATGTATGCAACATACGAACAACAGATCTACAAGCTGAAACTTTAGAAGAATCGGTTTGGACAACTACATGTACAGGTACAACAAAATGCAGAACCAACTCCCCAAATGACCAAATGAATGTATACAAGTTCAGTGTAAATCAAGGAAGGCAACTCGAGTGAACCAGACTCAAGTCAGTTCAGTTACTCTATGGAATACATCACTACAACTATCAAGTGAAACAGAGTATATATAAGGTAGGCAAGGGCTCAAGTGCATCAGGTCAGTGACGTGACACCAGGCCCAGTGCGAAAGTAACCATCGTTGTATAAAACAATGTATCAAAGTTCAAGTGAACTTGATAGGTAAAACTCAAGTCTACGAATCATGAAGACTGCAATATCAAAGAAACTACGAGATTGTACAATGGAAATGCAAGGACCAGGCAACTCAATACTCAAACTCAGTCCAAATCCACAATATTCAATGATCAATTAGATAATTAGAATACAGAAATCACAAAACAGCAATATCTAATTATCAACAAAGATATTAGAAAACAAAATTTGCAAATCGCAAAACTGCAAATATCTAGTTATCCAACAGATAAATAGAAAACACGAACTTCATAATCAGCAAACTATAACTATCAACAGAGATAGACAGAAAACAACAGTTTAATATAATCAACATAATCTAGAATCAATTAGAGACTAGAAAATCTTACAATCAGCAAAATTAGCAATTGCCAAATTATCAAAACGATAATCAGAAATCCCAAATCAACAATTATTCAATTATCAAAAACAATAATCGATTCTCAAATCAAATATTCAATTATCAAAAACGATAATCGAATCTCAAATCAACAAATATTCAATTATCAAAAACGATAATCGAATCTCAAATCAACAAATATTCAATTATCAAAAACGATAATCGAATCTCAAATCAACAAATATTCAATTATCAAAAATGATAATCGAATCTCAAATCAACAATTATTCAATTGTTCAATACAGCAAGCCAAATGAAACTAGGTATGCTACACATGACTTAGAACTAGCTGTTGTAGTGTATGCATTGAAACTATGGAGACATTATTTATTGGGTGCTAAGTTTGAATTGTTTACTGATCACAAGTCACTTAAATATTTGTTTTCCCAAAAAGACTTGAACATGAGGCAACATAGGTGGGTAGAATTTCTAGCTGCCTATGATCTTGATATATTGTATACCCTTGGAAAAGCTAATAAAGTAGCAGATGCATTAAGTAGACATCAAGCTAAATTGGCAAGCTTAATGATGGCAGAGTTCAAGGATTTGACAATTCTTAGTGAGGTGGAAGTGAAAGAAGAAGCTAGTGTATCAGATAAGACACACAGTAAGATGATTGAATATGGTAAATTAAGCCTCTTAACCTTAAAATCAACACTGGTTGATAAAATAGGACAAATGCAGAATCAAGATATAAATTTGAAGGAGAAAAAGAACATGATATCCCAAGGCATGACAGTGGAAAACTATGAGGTAGATGATAAAGGATACTTAAGGAAAAAGGGGAAACTCTGCATACCAAATGTAGAGGAACTAAAGCAAGAAGTTATGGATGAGCATCACAAAACAAAGTATACTATCCATCCAGGTGGTACAAAAATGTACCATGATCTCAAGAGAAATTATTGGTGGCCAGGAATGAAAGGAGCAGTAGCAAAATATGTGGCAAATTTCTTAACATGCCAACAAGTAAAGGCAGACTATCAAAGACCCTCAGGCCTATTGCAACCTTTGGAAGTGCCTACTTGGAAATGGGAGAGTATATCAATGGATTTTGTGGATGGTTTGCCAAGGACAAGGAAGGGAAATGATAGTATTTGGGTAGTGGTTGATAGACTCACAAAAACAGCACACTTCATCCCAATAAGTTCAAACAGAAATGCTCACAAGCTGGCTCAATTGTTTGTGAAGGAGATAGTGAGATTGCATGGCATCCCCAAGACTATCATTAGTGATAGAGATACTTTGTTTACTTCAAGGTTTTGGAGTAGCTTTCAAGAAGCTATGGGGACAGAATTAAGCTTAAGCACATCCTACCATCCACAAACAGACGGGCAAACTAAGATTGTTAATAAAGTTTTAGAGGATTTGTTGAGAGCATGCATACTTGATTTTGGAGGCAACTGGGAAGATCATATTTATTTAGCTGAGTTTGCTTATAATAATAGCTACCAGTCCACTATAGGAATGGCTCCATTTGAGGCTTTGTATGGGAAGCCTTGTTTATCTCCTGCATGTTGGATGGAGGCTGGTGAAAGGGTGTTGCTTGGACCAGACCATGTAAAAGAAACTTCTGCAAGAATTGAATTAGTGAGGCAAAGAATGAGAGTAGCTCAAGAGAGACAGAAAGCTTATGCAGATAAAAAGAGAAGGCCAGTAGAATTTGAGGTGGGAGACTATGTGTTTCTCAAAGTTTCACCAATGAGGAAAATATTGAGATTTGGAAAAGCAGGGAAACTGTCACCAAGGTATGTA
The DNA here is from genome assembly GCA_030737815.1 of Allium fistulosum. Taxonomy (NCBI): domain Eukaryota; kingdom Viridiplantae; phylum Streptophyta; class Magnoliopsida; order Asparagales; family Amaryllidaceae; genus Allium; species Allium fistulosum. The sequence continues at coordinate 1,138,610,214 of CM060902.1, read as the reverse complement.
GGACCATATGAAATTGTTCAAAGAATAGGGACTTTAGCTTATAGGTTGAAGTTACCAGAGGAATTGAGCAAAATACATGATGTATTTCATGTATCCCAATTGAGAAAATGGGTGCATGATAAAGAGTCCATTCTTGAATCTCCTACACATGTTGAAATTCAAGAAAATCTGGTTTATAAAAAGGAACCAGTGGGCATTGTGGCTAGAGAAGAAAAGAAACTGAGAAATAAAATAATTAAACTAGTTAAAATCCAATGGAGTTTGGATGGGAATGATTGCACTTGGGAGGCTGAAGAGAGGATAAAGGATAAATATCCTAAGCTGTTTTCTGCTTGAGGTATGTTAAAAAAAAAAAAATTATGAGACCTTAAAATTATTTATGTATGTTTGATTGATTAAGAATGAATGAGTTCCTGAAATTTCATTTAAAATAGAAATTAAGCTTTGTATACATTTAGATGGAAATGTATGAGAGAATAATTGTGGGACACAATTCCTTTTAGGAGGAGAGTATGTGAAGACCCGAATTATTGAGATTAGAATAATTTAAAAAAAAGAAAACTTTCAGAAACCAAATATATGTATGTAGTCTGGAGATAAATATTGAGAATGAGTTAAAAGTAATAATAGTTGAATTGAGTGAGTCTTATATTCACATGTATACATATACATATATGTATCTTGAATATAAACAGTAATAAGAAATAGAATTTCAAAGGGAAGAGGATATATAACTGAGTGTATATATGGACATATGTTACCATATGTTGTATTTATATATATATACCCAGAAAGAATAAACATAAGATAAGTAAAGAAAGAACACCAGAGTAATTAAGAATATGTATACATTTACATATCCAGAGAAAACAGATGGTTTGAGATATTAACTAGAGGTTAATTAATAAAGAGGATATACATGTATATAATACAGTTTAACATAAAGAAAATAAAAATAATTCTGTAAAGAGAAAATTGTTTTCAACAATTAGGTAAGGAAAAAGATGATATATTCTTTGATAAATTAAAATGCTTTAAAAACCAGTTTTATATTAGTTATACATAAGTAAAATTTTGAAAGATAAGCCACATGAAAATAATGTACAAATGAAACATGCAAATTGCATGTACACAGGGAAAAGCAGTGGATAACTGCTTTTACCAGAAATAGAAACCAGGGGGAAATGGCACATTTAGCCATAACAGCACACACATAATTCTTGAGTGATGTGAGGATAAAATGGGTTTTTCCCTTCAGTAAAACCCTAGTGAAAATGATTTAAATCAAGAAAAGAAGCAGAGGTTTTTCTTTGAGGAAAAATAGAAACATATTAAAAAAAAAGGAAGAAGAACATACACTGTTTGCAAGCTTAGGCAATCTCGGGGAAAAGAAGGGAAAGGTGAGTGATTAATCAATCTCATGAGGCTAAGGCATTAAGACCCAAGTTAAGGGCAGCCATTTTATTTCTTTTGTGCTTGATCAACTTGTTTTACTTTCTCTGAAATTAATGAATGCTGAGCATGGTTGGTGTATTGATAGATTTTTGGTTGATGCTTTGATATGCTTCATTTGATTGTTTGATATTAGTAATGCCATGATCTCTGGGATGGATCCAGTATCATAAACCATCAGTTTGTATTTATGATAGTAAGATAAATACAATTTTATTATGAAGTAGGGTAAAATTGAAAGATAAGCCAGGCAGTGTGAACAAAGGAGGTTCATGCTTATGTCTAGTTTGTTTTAAATTAGAAATGAACAATGCAATAAATTATTTATGTGCTGATTTGTTCAGATCTAAGCCTAAAAATGTTTTTGGGGTTTTTTTTTCTCTAAAAACCTTACCCTATGTTCACAATAGAATTAAGCATAAGAATTTTTAATGGAACACTACTGGATTTGTTAAGAGATCATGACATTCTGGAATACAGAAGTATACAAGTGATAAAACAAATTTTGAATGAGACAACTGGAAAGAAAAATGAAATGAAAACATGATTTTCATGAATGAATGTAGGGTCAGTTGAAATCCCTGAGTAAGATTAACTCTCTCTCTCTGATTTATAGAAAAGAAAGAAAGTAAAAGCAATCAAGGAGTTAATAAAATCTTTCTGAAGTAAGAAATGAGACTGGTCACTAGATTATAAAACTAATCTAGGAGTAAACCCTTGATCTATTCATCATAAGGAGTATGATGGGTATGTGCATGACTTGTTTAAGTCCTATAGGCCTTTGTGCAGTGGTTAACAGAATTGAGTCCCTTGCAATGCACACATGGTGTTCAATGGCAAAAGAGATATGACCAAATTAAATTGATAAATCAAGTTTTAATGTTGAGTTATGGAAATTAAAATGAGTTAATTCCATAAGAATGTTGTACATGTATACTGGATTGAATGATTGAATGGTTGCTTGTGTGCATGAATGTGGTAGGAGCTTAGATACAAATATTTATCCAGTTATATCATGAATTCAAATATCTTCAAGTATTTTAATACCCTGCACTGCAATTTAAAAATGACAAAATATTGCATTTTTGATTTCACTCATACCAGAATTATATTCTGACCCTATTTGTTGCTTTGTAACATCTGGGGTGTCTCATTTCTATGGAGGCAGCTCTAGATGTTGCTGCAGGAAAGGATGCATAGGAAACTTGTGTGCATGGGCAATTGAAGATTACTTGCATTTAGAATGTTTAAGGAGGTTTTTTTTGGCAGATATGTTGTAATAATTAGGCCAGGCCAAAAATATCATTATGGTTTAAGTATTATCTGGATTGATATGTGTTTGTTTTTCTGAGAAGTGAACTTGTAGGAATCCTTAAGTATTATTCATACTTGCATATGTGGGTTGCTATTTTAAAAGAGTTAAATCTGCATAGTCTCTGGTGGAGAAAGATATAGGAGACCATGTCATGTAATTTAGATATGTGCTCATGTCTCCTGTAGAAATGTTTGATGAACCTAAAAAAAAATGGTAGAGCAGAAACATTCATAGGAAGAAAAGAATAGAGTAAAAATCAATGAATTTGTAAAGGTTGAGTTGAATCTAAACTGGCTAACCAGTAGGCTTAACCATGACTTATAATTGATATAGGTCCATGCAAAGGCTGAAAGGCATAGCCTGAATCTGGTGGGGCATTTGATTTTCCCCGGTGAAAACATGTATTGCTTGGGGTAATAAGCTCATTTACCTGCTTAGTAATTGTAGACTCTACTGCACCTATGCTTAGCTAATCCCTGCTATTTTGATACTTAATTCAAATCTGGTAGTATTGGGTCATAATCAAAACCTTTGATAAATTATAAATGCATATGGTCTTGTTTGTAATGAGCATTTCCACCATTCAATAGAACAATGTCCACAACATTGTTCTCTTTATTAGAAAATATCAAATGTCTTCATCATAAGTTCACCTGGAAGTCTTGCATTTTGTCTGATTCTTTTTATTCACTTTGCCTTGAGTTTACTGACTGCACACATGACCTTAGTCTCTGTTTAGCATGATAGTTTGAGTTAGCATTTTGATATGACTGTATTGTTTTCCTCTGCTAGCCTTAAAAATTAGCTTGTCATTACAAACACCCACATGATTATTGCAACTAATAAATCAAAACATGGATATTCCCTCTGATATAAAAGCTGTTTGAAATTGAAATGAGTAAAATAAGCTAACCTAATAAACATGAGTTAGGTTGAACACTTTTTACTTAATATAGAATAATATGTATCAAATCACAAAAATCCCAGGATTAAAAGGTATGGCTTGTAAATTCAGGAGTCAATTAATTTGTGAGGTAGAACAAGAAAATAAGAGAACCGGTAATATTTAATCCTAAAGTTAACCAAGCTGGAGTTCTAAAAAGAAATATATATATATGATAAATAGAAAAAGCTATGTGACACCAAATCTCTAATATGAGAATTAAGGTGGGAAAGAGTTTCTTTGCTGTTTAATCACTCTGAAAAGCAAAGAACCATTTATATATCTTCATATATGTAAATGATAGAATTTATTTAAATACTGATATATTTATATTAGTAAAATTCAGGATCTTGGGGGAATTAAATTAAGAGAAGTGATCCATTGTAAAGTATATTTATATGTATTGTAAAAAAAAAATTGTTAACAGAAAAATCTATATAAATATATGATATAAGAAGTGGGTCACTTCAAGAAGACAGTAAAAACAAGCAAAAAAGATAAGTCTATAGGCTTAGGCAACAAGAAGAAAAATCTAAATATCTTTGTACAAACAATTAAACACTTGTAAAAGAAAACAAGGATATAAATGAATAGCTTACAAAATGAATAAACAAATATATATAGGTATGAAACAGGTAAACAAGAAGATAGTAAATATAGAATCTCAAATATATAAAAGCAAGCTACAACCTGGAACATAGCAAAGCAATAAATGTTAGCACACATTTACATCATCTCAGCCGAAATGCAGGCAAGTAAAAGAACATTGACAAAAGTAAAATATATATGTACATAAAGCTGGCAGGCAAGTAAATATGTATGTGTAGTGTTATGCAAGAAACAAAATAAAATATGAGTTTGTACAAAGCATATTATCTAAGCACCAAAACAAAGATATATCATCTCAGCCGAAAAAAGAAAAATCTATGTACAAATAAAATAAAATAAATGTTTATGTACAAAGCAATTAATGCAAGCACAAATTCTATCACCTCTAGTACACCACAATATCTCATCGGCCACCAAAGAAATCAGCCATCAAAAGAAACAAGGAAAAATCTCTGTTAAGTTGTACAAATAAAATATTACCTGATCTACAAAGGAATGATATATTCCCCTGTACTAAATGCATACCTGTCTACTTCATTTCTTATATACATTATCTTAGTTCGTTTCTTCAAGTAAGATGTTATTCAAACTGAAACAAAAGCAAGTCTCAGACCTAAGTTTTCAAGTTTCCAGTTCAAAGCTTAAAACATCTGAAGTAAGCCTCAGTTCAAATTTAAAAAAAACTTAAACAAACAACAACATAAATCAAATCAAAGCCAGAGGTTAAAGAAAAAGAATTTCAACTTGAAGTGTTCAAGCCTGTTCAACATGAAGCAGGCTCTGTTATTACTTCTGGAAAAATCAGGTGAGCAAACTCACTTAAAACCTGTCTTTTATTTGATTGCTGGATTTACACTTGAAGTGTGCTATGAAAATGTGTTCATTTTGCCAGTATCTTTGAATATATAGATATACATTAAGGTGCATGTCTGTATATAGTTCTCTGTTGACATTATAGACTCCTTTTTCACCCAATAAAAACCTAATCCCCTTTAGGCTTTGATGTTCGAATAAAAATGTGTTCGAATGATCATAAACTAAAGTTTTAAAAATTTAATTAAGTTAAAAGAAAACTTGAATTGTCTCTGGAAAACCAAAGGAGCAGTGTAACATTTGTTTTGTCAGGTTTTCAAACAAACTAATTCAAATGTTCAGGCATGTAATCTGAAAACTTATTCAAAAATTTGATTTTTAAAAGAAGAATCGGAACATTTAGTTGGGTTTTGAGTTTATAATTCTGGGTTGACCTTAAAATGGAATTTGAGTGGTTTCTGTGATCGGAAATTATTTGGGCCTCGGGGTTGTGGCAGAAGTAGGGTCGTGGGTCGGCGACTATGGGAAAATTAATAGCTCGATTTTTCAGATGATCGTGATGGCCAGAACGATCGAGATAGGGTTTTAGTACCTAGTTTTGTTGCGAGTGTTCAGGAGGGTTTCGCGATACCTAGTGGCGATCGGGATTGATCACGAGTTAAGCCATAGATGCTGGAAGATATGGCGGAGCTTTGGTAATGATGGCGAGTTGATTGGAGCCAGGGATCGTCGATGACGAGCGTTTTTTCTGGTGATGTGTGTACCGGTCTGGGTGGATTTTTGGTCGATTTGATTCTCGAGCGAATCAAGATTGTTGGATGTTCGTGAGTGGTTACCGTGGTCGTAGGCGATGCGTCGGAGGCTGGAGTGGAGTTCGCTCGGGTGTTTTGTTTTTAATTCCAGTCTTTAAATTTTAAAGAAAAAAAAACTGGTTTCAGGCTTTAAAAATTTAAAGTAAAATATTAACTAAATTTTCAAGTGAATTTATTCAAACAAGTTTCAAAGTTTAAAATGTTTAAAGTTAAATTTATTTGAAATGTTTTTAACAATTGGATTAAGTGAGAAATTAACGAATTATTTAATTAAAGGATAATTAACCAAAGGATAATTTATTAATTAAGGGTTAATTATGTGATTGACTTAAGAATGATTTATTTATGGTAATTAATTAAGGATAATTAATTAAATGGTAATTAGTTATTGTGATTAATTAATTAATGTGATTAATTGAAGGTAAATTTGTAAAGATAATTAATTAAAGAATTAATTGATTATTAAAGGTTAATTGATTTATTATTAAAGGTTAATTAATTAAAATGGTTTATAATTAACTAATGATTAAGTAACCAAGATTTGTAGTGTATTCATAAGTAATTAATCTGGTATAAATTAATTATAATCAGATATTAATTGATTCTACTTATGGATGTTTGGATTTCGTTGAATGATTGAATTGTTGATATCTCTGATATGTGATGCTTTGTGATATACCCTGATTTATGATGTGATCTGTAATTTACTTATCTGTGATATATATATCTGTGATCTGTGATCTGTGATATGTGATCTGTGAATAAATGATAAGCGTTATAGTTTATACCGCTTATCAACTATATTTCTGTATTCTGATCTGTGACGATTGATGATGTTGCACTACTGTGTGAAACCCCTGGACTACACCATACACACACAAATATGGATTTCACGTGGAAATCGGTTAAGTCACAAATGATTTAAATTCAATGTTTTTTTGAAATTTAAATTTTAATTTCAATTGATTTTGAAATTAGAAATTGGTGTTGAATATGAAAAGCTTCTGAAATGAGTTTCAAAGATAAAAGTTATTTTGAATAACTTAATCGAGTTTTGAAAATTTAAATAATTTGATTTAAATTTGAATTCAAATTTGAAATTGAATTCTATGATTTGAAACTAGGGATTAAAGATGCTGTACAAGTTATATATGGGTTAAACCATTTTAAAGGTATTGATTTGGGAATTTGAATTTAATTCAAGGGTTTTAACTCGTGTAAATATAACTGGATTTTTCCGAAACAAAAACTATTTGTTTTCAAATAATAATAGCTTTCATTTTAAGAAAGGATTTCCAAACTGTGTTGAAAGGTTTCAAGTTTGAAATAGAATTGAAATGTTTTGAAAACTATGAAATGAGTCTTTAATTCAAAGACAGAACGAGTTAATCCAACTTGAAATGGAATTGTTTTGAAAGGCTATGAATGAATCTTTGGAAACAAGTTTTGAAAGCTATAAGTTAAATCTTGATTTAAAGATTTAACGAGTTATTCAAATTGAAATGGAAATCGATTTGAAATCCATGAATGGATCTTTGTGAACGGGGTAAACTTTGTGAATTGAATCTTTTTGTTTAAAAGATTAAAAGTGTGGAAATTTGTTTAAACCATTGAAGGTTTTTGAAATAAATCTTTTTATTTAAAAGATTGGAAATGGTAATTTGTTTTAACCATTCGAATGAAAAGTTTTGGGCTTTAAGCTGTGATTTAACTGAGACCCCAGCATCCATATGATTTTTAATTGCGCTCATTATTCAGGTTAGCCGGGAAAAGACCTTTGTGTCATATAACCCATTCCGAATAGTGATCCGTCGTATATGGATAGCATTTGAAGACCGGTGTTAAAGACCGGGTATTTGCGAGAGCGGTAGGATGACCTATCGATTGTCTCTTCACTGAGTAGCTACGGTATAGAGATTCCCTAAGTGATGGGAAGTCCGATCGGGATTGTGAATACCCAGATTGCAAGGGCTTCTTTGGAAGTGCCTTCGGTTCTATTCGAACCCAGAACAGACTTGTATGGATGTGTGTCTGACGTTACACTTTGAGATGTAAAGCTGGTTTCTATCAAATACATTTCTGTTGGTGGCGGAGAATTTATTCTCTTAGCTTAACACCCTTCTATGAGACGTACGAGCTCAGAGGTTATGTAGTTGATGGTTACTAGTGATACATTCCCAATTTGGTAATGTGGCATATGAAGTGTTGTTGATCATTGTTGGTCAAAGCGTTGCTTTGTGAAAAAGCGTGGCTTGTGAAAAAGCGTAGTTTTGTGGACGAGACTTCGTTGAGCCTCACAACCCGGTAATGGTCGAAACAGGAATGTTGCGGCAAAAGTTTGAAGGGGTACGCCCCTAGGGTATGTCATTTCCTTCTGGATAAAAGGTGATATCATGGTATGGAGTCCAGATATTTTACCTATGTTGATGCTGCACCGTTATTATACTTTGTGGTTGTTGCTTTATGATCAAGACGTCTCGGATAAAGGTCGGCGACGACCGGGGGATGACATGACTTGTGTGTTAGTTACCTAGTTACAGCTGTACAGCGTGAGGTAGCGTCAGTGTGTTAGTTACCTAGTTACAGCTGTACAGCGTGAGGTAGCGTCGACCTTGTGTTTGCAGAGATCCGGTTAGGTTCTCGGGGCGTCTTTCCAGAGGCGTTTCTATTTCGGTGTAAGGAAGTCCCTTAGCCTGACCATTTGTTGGAAATCCAAAGAAACAATACGAACCCTGTACGGTTTTAGTTGTATTACCTGCTATGGAATGTGGCGGTAACCTGCTATTGAACGTAGCAGCTATAGTAGGCATAAAATAATGGTTGTATGTTGGCTAAGGTTAATATTGTATTTTCGAAATGGTTTTATACACTATGCACTAGAAATAATATCAAAAGAGTTTTTCTTGCGTAGTAAGCATGTTTAACTATCATAAGAAGAAATCTCCTCCAATTCTGCGATTGCATTGTGTGTGTGGTGGGAGGTGTTATGGTAGTTTCATTTTCCAAAAGCATTGCGGGTTTCAATGTTTAAAACTCTTTGGTTGTTAAGATAAACTGTTTTGTTGCTCACACCAGTCTCATGACTGATCCGGAGTTTATTGTTCCCTTCCTAAACTCTAGGTGCCCACCATTTTCCATACGGGCAGTCTAGAGTTGGGTTTCTAAGATATTCAGGTTGGGTAGATTATCTGGAGCTAGTCAGTCTTTGGATGACTGACCTTGCTTTTCGCTAGCTATGGATTGGAGCATTCTATTGGAGATATTCTATCTGCTGTTGGTGTTATCTATTTTCTTTCCGCTGCTATTTTTTGTATCATATCTCTGATGTATATTGATATCTGTTGTATCATTCTGTTGTATCATACTGTATCAGATTTTTGTATCTGTCATTGTATCAACGTTATATATATTGATATATTCTTTTTCTTCCGCTGTGTTGTTGTACTTAATGGTGTTATAAGCTCCGGTGAACCAGATTTGGCGTTTGAATCTACGACATTTTGAGTACAAGTGAAATACGGGTGCAGATTTTCGAAGGCGGATTTCAGGGTCATCACAGTTAAAATCCAATTTGAATATATTATTTCAAATATTGAAAAATAAGCTAAAACTAGATGCGTCGCGCAATGGTAGTTCGCGATTTCGCGTCGAAAAGTTCAAATGAATGTGTAGAGTGGAATATAGCTCGGAATTCTTCGAGACAAGAAAATTCCGGACTATTATATCCATATCTTCTAAACAAAGAAAGAAAATAAAGATTTCGTTTTGTAGATTTTGAATTAAGTTCAAATCAATTTTCTAGAAAAATCGCGCTAGTGTAGTTAAGTAACCATAATAGGAAATCTGTTTAAATGAACATTTTTAATATTGGAAAAATATGGAATAAATTTGATAAATCTATTTAAATGGTTTAAAAGAGATTTGGATTCGAAAATATGAATTATCGAATGTTTAAAAGTTGATTTAATCAAATAAGCATATATAGCACTTTTCGTAGCACTTTTGTGCTGCGAATTGTATAACTTTTTGAATGTGAGTTTAAATGTAACGATTTTTCCCTGAATCAATTGTGAATGTTTTTAAAAGGAAAATTAATCATTTTGAAAGATAATTGGGAATCTTTATGATTAATTCCAAAATAAAGTTGATAACTAGGTATGCGGAAACGACTAGTACATTTGTCTCGCCTGTGATATCTTGGAAGATAAAACAAGGTGTTTAAATAAGGTTAGGGATGGAGCAACCAGTGCCCTAAACTTACCTGGCCTATGTTTTCTTTTCTTAGGCTAGGGGTGGAACAGATCGAAAGGAAAACCCGAATGCTCTTAAATTAAAAGATCATATTGAGTTTCTGAAATAAAAGAAGATCGGTATTATCCAAAATTTAAGCAATCTTCAAAATGAATGATCTCTATGATCCTTTTTTACTCAAAAATGTTTGCTAAGATTTATTTTAGGGTTTATCGTAAACGACGTCTTAAATAACATTGTTTTGACCCGCCTAAAAGTTAAGGAATTTGGATCAAAGAGTTAAGTATTGAAATTCGAGATATTTTCCAAAGCAAAACAATGAATTACTTAGAATTATTCTAAGTCAAAAGAAAGAGATTTTGAAATCATCTGAAAAGAATTAAAGTGAAAAGAGACTTAATAAATCCTGTATACTCATATTCACTTTTTATCGATAATTGGATTTCGAAGGAACCAGGGTCGGATTTGGGTGATTCCTATCCGAAAACCATTTCGAACCAATGTATACGTTTGAACGTGAAGACTTGTTGAAGATGAAGATTATTGAAGACCGTGGATCTTCATAGCATGAGGACTGCTTGTTGATTTGCTCGGGGTCGCACCCATTATAGAGTTATATATAGTAGTGGTCTCCTCGTTGTGGAGATTTTTTCGGATTGCAAGGACTACTCACTACTAGTGGTAGTAGGAGAGTATCATTGGTTTGTCCTGTTCCTGGACAACTTGTATGGACGTTTGTCTGACATTGCATTTCTAAAGATTATGTACATTGGTTTTTACAAACGTACATCAGTGGTGGCGGAGAAGGCAACTTCTCTTAGCTTAACACCCTCCTTGAGAAATGCGAGCTCAAGGGTTGTATTTTTGTGGAAGGCAATTAGTAGTCAACGGAAATGGCAAATGTGGCATTCAAAGATGTGATATGTGCTTTGTGAAAAGGTAATCGTTGCCTTAAGCCTCATAAACTCGAAAATGACCGAAACAGAATTAAATGCAGCAAGGCTAAGTGGGTCATTCCCAATTAGGGTATGATCATCCCCTTCTAGATATATTTCTTTCCGCTATGATATTCAGGATGTAAATTAATGTGGTGTATGGAAAACGAGCGCTCGGTTAAAGGTCGGTAACGACCGGGGGATGACATATTCGGTACTACCTAGTTAAAGAGGTAGGTCAGTCTTGTGTTGGTAGAGGGCAGATGTTCTATGCCTCGGGACATCCATCTAGAGGTGTACCCATTTCGGAAGGTAGACCCTTCACCTGGTCATTTGTATGGAAATCCATTCTCCAATAAGAACCTACGGTTTTGTTTGTATTGGCGTAATGAATAGCCTCGAAATGCTATATGGGTAACCATTTCGGATAAGATTAATAAGTTTATTTGCAAATGTTTTCAAAGAGATGTCATTAAAAATAATATCAAATGTTTTGATATATAAAAGTGTTTTAGTTATCATAAGGTAAAAACCCGTTCGTGTTTATGTATGGGCGTGGTCTTATGAGATACTCTTTCTTTTCAAAGGATTTTATTAAAAGGCTGATATATGACACTGTCATCTATTTTTAGGTTTTTCTCATGCTGGTTTATCAAGCCTGATCCGGGTATTTTCAATACTCGGGTCAGATCCGAGTAGTTTTAGGTTTAGTCGAAGACGGTTGGAGTTTCTAGAGGAGAGCTAGAGATATTCATCTACGTATGGACGTATTCTATTATCTGCTGTACTTAGTTAGTTTTAGTTTGATGTTTGTCAGCAATTGTAAGGTTAGATGTTTATAACTGTCCAAGCGAATCTAGGTTAGACTCTGATATTGTATTTTAAAATTTTCCACTGTAAAGATTATTATTGAAATAATATATGTTATTCCATTCGTGTAAGATTATGTTCTGTCTTTATTTTCTTTCTACCCTTAATGATCCGCTTATTCGTGCAATTTGAGTTGGACATGTGTGGTTTATTGTCAATTTAAAGGGTACGGAAAAACACGGACTACCCCTCGATTTTGATTTTGGATGTGTGTCTCGAGGTGGGCGATAGTAGCTGCTATGCGTTAGCACCAGTTCGGATCCGCAAAACAGTAGTATCCTACCCTGGGCATTGCCTTGCATGCCTTGTCATATGCCTTATCAAGCTTATTACGAGTTTGGTTTGTATCGTACCTATGGAGTGCTCCCTGAGTATTCCACCAGTTTGGTGGGGCTTACAGTATCTGTATAGACTACGGTATTTATAAAAAATGTGTTAAGCGGGATATGGGTAACGCCTTAACGCTATTTTAATACTTTATTTACTGTAGACATATTATAATAGTGTATTGTACTGTGTATGTAGATAGTTTAACTGATCCTTAGGAGATGGAATCTCGAACATTTCTTAAGTTATTGCACGCACATTAGACACTGGATAAGAGATGTGAATTCCCGTAAACATCTTTGAAGCCGTTGCACTCGTATTTAATTATTTTGATTTAACTTACATAAGACCTTTTAGTTCCGACTCGAGTGTTTTGTCTTTTCATTACGCTAAGGTCAGCTTGAGCTTTTTAGTGTTGAAGACTTTATTTCTAGAGGAAGAAGATGGAGATTTGTATGCTATTTATTTTATATATATATTCCACTACATTATTTATTTATTCATGTTGTATGTATAACTCTTATTTGTATTGTAAAAGTGTAATCAAAAGTTATTTGTAAAACAGCTTCATGGACTGTTTATTTGATTATTATATTTTTCATTCCGCTCTGAGATTCTGAGTTTTATTTTTCATTCTTTCTCTTCTTTTTCTTATTTACCCCATAACAATCCTCCCTTTTGAATGGTTTGAGTTTGACATGTATGGTTTATTATCGATTTTAACCGTCCAAAAAGGTGGGTGGTTATAACTACACATGAAAGGTAGAAGTCGTATGCTGATAGGAAGTGAACAGAGCTAGAATATGCAGTTGGTGACATGGTGTTTGTGAAAGTTTTGTCGTTGAAGCATGTTATGAGATTTGATAGTTCAGGAAATCTAAAAATGTGTAAGTGGTGACATTGTGTTTAGAGAGAGTATGGAAGTTAGCATATTTAGTGGAGCTTCCTGAAAACTTGCTCTAGTAGCGCATTATATGTGGAATGAAAATTATGGAGTGAAAACTAGCTCTATTTGATACTCATTATTTTTCATGTGTCATATCTATGGTTCATGATTCAGCTATCATAGTCAAGCATGATTAGCTAAAGAATGTGCAAGTGGAGTTGGAGTTTATTTCGTGGCATGGACATACTTGTGTAGTAGAGCATGGAGTTAGAATACTATGGAATAAAGAGGTAAAGTGAGTATAGTATGGAAATGATCCATCAGGGAGTACCTAGGAACTAGAAGAGAAAATCTATATTTCTCATCCCAAACTCTTTACTAGTGCATTTTGTACTTCATTAACTGGATTACTTAGGCTAGGTACATTGCTTTTAGTTGATTGATTGCTTGTATGATTATTTGAATTCTATGGATTTGATTGCTATATTTTATGTGCATAGTTGCTAAGAACTATGTTGTGTTATAAGCTAGTACTAGTTACCTAGGAAATATTATGCTACGATGATACCTTAATGTGACGTGATGTATATTTGCATTCATTTAGAACTATATGCTTATTATTAGAATGTTTTGAATACATACCTATATGTCATACTATTTGAATACATGCAGGAGGCTATTATTTGTATTTGCATATTGATATCATAGTATATTCATCATTCATATCATCTTTATATGTTGGTTTCACACTTTTATATCATGTTAAATTTTTGATGGATTGTATGCTTAGGTGTAGGTTATATAGATGTATATTCGAATGTATATATGGAAGTACAAATGTATATTGGATGTATACCCGCATAGCATACGTTTCAAACGCTAGGAAGCGAGTTGCATTTTTCGTCCTTTCGGATTTCGAGGACATAAATCTTTTAAGAAGGGAAGAATGTAACACCCCAAAAATTTCAATAATAAAATAAACCATTAAAGAGTAAAACGGTAATTTTACTAAAAAGGATAAGATGGTAATTTTTATATGTGAATGAACCAGGCGATGAACATGCACCATTGCGTAGAGCATATTTTCTGATCAAGTTTTATAACAAAAATGTTGAAATCAATATATGGAATGAAAATTATGAGTACAGAACAATTTGATTTAAAATCCGGTTAGCTCTAGTAACCCGGTAGTACTAAATATTGTACTAATATTCCTCCTTGGTATAGAAAGAAGCATACATACATTTCTTCTTCACCTTCCTCATCTCCTCAAACAAAGAAAATGTAAACCTAGTTTCTAGATCAAAAATTACTCGACTAAATATCCATCAAATTGAATGACATAAAGGTCCAAAGAGGTCTGGAAAAAAGAGGGCTATTCATGTATATATTAAAATCTCAATAATTCATAGTGTTGGAGGCCAGGGTAGGACTGCAGGAGAGAAGGGAGATTTCTTATCAATTAGAGGCTAAATTTGATAACTATGTGAGTATGGTTTATCCACTTTATTATATAATCCTAATTATGCATTTGATCCTTTATTAACAATGTATGTTAGATAAATGGACATGGATAATATGAATAAATTATAGATTTATGTTGGAGTGAGAAATAAATGTTGGTGTTTGGTTTTAGGAAAGGTAACTGGCCATTAAAATTGAATTTTGACCTTTATTGATAAAGGAGAGAAGATGATCAAAACAATACAGAAAAACCATATGAAGGGATAATTTATCTAAATAGATGAATATCATATATTTTAATGACAAATCTAATAATAAAATGTTTAAACAATGGTTTTAATATAATTAAATAAATTGATAACTGTGGACATAATATAGTAAAGATGAACTAGGGTCGACAATTAGACCCGACCCAACGGAACCTGAACCCGACGGGCCTGAACGCTATGGATCCAGAACCAAGCTGATCGGTCTCGGTTCTAAGTGGATTAAGTTTTGTTGGGTCCAAACTATACTTTAAAAATGTAGACATTAACCGGCCTGAGCATCGGTTCGGGTTCAGGTCCGGTTGGGTAATTACATTAAAAATGAATAAATTTCAACGCCTTTTGATCGGTTCTTCGGGTTGGGTCAGTTCAAGCTGGTTTGATCGAGTCATTATGTTATTTCTCATCACCCAGACTCTAGCCGAGACCATTCGAATTCAATTTGGGTTTGGGTTTTCTTGGGTCGGTTTGGTTCGGTTTTGCGGTTTTCTGTTCGAATTGCCAAATCCTAAGATGAACTGTAAAGTAATGAAATTGTCAAATACAAAGGGAAGAATAAGAATAGGGTTAAATACAAATTAGCGTCTGAATTGAAGATTTGGACATCTGAAATCAAATAGAACAAAAAAGAAAAGAAGACATTTAAAAACCGCATATTTCAAACGTCTAAGAATAAGGTTCAAACGTATGAACTAATGATTTCGACATTGGAATTGAAAAGTCAAACGACTAAAAAACTAAAGAAAAATACTATTGGGCAATCAGACGTTTGAACAGAAAATGAAACATCTGATGTGACACCTTACTATTCTTGGGTATAAAATTAGTGACAAACACCATGAAAATACACCTGCATACTTATCTCATATATCAAAAATAGCGATTGGTTATTTAGTTCAAAATCTTAAACTATGAACAAAATGTAAAACCTCATGCAGAATTAAACAACGATATTTACTATCTTGGCAGGTGAATATGATAAAAGACCCAAATCAGCAAAACAAACATTTACATCTTCATATATATCGACCATTACTAAATCTATAAATGGTACAACTATGACGGGAGAAATATACCAAGTTAGCAACATTTAGAGGTGTAGAGTTAGCCTACATCCAGACCTCTTTTCCCTCCTTTACATCCACCTACAACTCAAATACATAGGTATATACAATAAATGTAAAAGGTGATCAACTATGTTTGGACAACACCCAACTATATACACTTCAGCCCATCTACGAGATCCGAAGGATTTTGCATAGAAAAAGACTGCATATGTACCCATTCAGAATCAAGCCCACATAGTTCTGTTTCTTTCTGTCCTCCTGCATCAAATACTCGTTAGCACAGTATGTTACACAACAATAGAAACCCAACAACCAATATAAGTAAAACCCAACAATCATTTGTTAAACAATAGATGATCTACGCTAATACCACAATCAATCATCAATAGGGTAATGTAACGCCCCACCTTTTTGTATGCTTAAGCAGACACATGTGCCGACTTAAACCATACAGAAAGGTGGATTGTTATGGGGTAAATAAGAAAAAGTGGAGAAATAAAAGAAACAAAATAGAATCTTGCAGCGGAACGATAAAATATAATAATCAAATAACAGTTCATGAAGCTGTTTTACAAAACATTTGATTATACTTATACAATACATATCAGAGTTACATATACCAGAGAATGATAATTATGCAGCGGAATACAATGGTGTAGTAGAATATATAACAAATGGTAATAATAAAATCTTCGTCTTCGTCCTTCAGAAATAGGGCCTTCAAATCTTGAAATGCTCAGGCTGACCCGAGCGAATTGAAAAAACAAAACACTCGAGTCAGAACTAAAAGATCTTATGTAAGTTAAATCAATGATAAATATATGAGTGGAACGACGTCAGAGATGTTTACGGGATTTGACATCTCCTATCCAGTGTCTAAGTGAGTGCGGTAACTTAAGAGATGCTCAGGATTCACATCCCCTAAGGATCCGTTAAACTATTTACTATGTAGTAATATTCGCTATTATAATAATGTCTAATATAAAATAAACATACTTTTTAATAGCGTCAAGGGGTTACCCATATAGCCCTTAACACATAATAGTCCCAGTAGTCTATCCAGTATTAGCATACTCCCAAATGGGGGCTACCCTCGATACTCCACAGGCTACGGGAGAAATCACAAATCGTAGTAAAGCTCGATATGGTAGGTGACACGGCACACAAGGCAATGCCAGGGTAGATATACCAATTACGCACACGGACTGATGGAGCGGATAGCAGCCACTACCGTCCACCTCGAACAACACTCCCAAATCGAAGGGTGGCCACCAAAAATCACAAAGTAATAGAATGGAATCGAAGAAGTGCGTCCGATAAGAGGTGCTACCTCACTGGTCCGAGATCGCTCCTGTTTTAGCCACCTTATGCCAACTCACGGGAGTTGGGTCCACGTATATACCTTAGGATCGTCGCCACCATCCTACTTCATTCTGGAAACTCCACCGCGTACATAGTTGTCAAAGTGGTTTTCGGTATCGATAGAGAGTATGTCCATAACCGATCCCGATCTCTTTAACAACCAAACGTTATTATAACACCGTGGTCATTTAAAAATATATATACTTTTAAAAATACAATCATTGCTCTTTCAAAACATATTCTTTATTTCAAAATAGTATATACTTCAAAAATCAAAATATTATTGCCATTTCAAAACCATATCCTTTACTTCAAAATAGTATATACTTTAAAACCAAAATATTATTGCTATTTCAAACCCAAATTATCAATGTATTATTTCCATTTCAAAACCCAATTCAATAATATATCATTTCCATTTCCAAAACAATTCAATAATATCTCATTTAAATAAAACCAAATTTCCAATCACTAATCTTTCTCAAATTTAGATAACTTGAAATATTCTTTTAAATCATCTTAAACCCAAACCACATTTTGAAGTCATATTTTGAAATTTTCAATTTCAATAGGTTTCAAATCCATATATTCACAGATAATTCTTAAATAAATTCTATTTCAAATAAATTCATTTTCCAAACCATATTACTTTCAAAGTTATAAGTGTTTGTACCAAAAATGGGCACAACACTCTTCGGAAGTTTTTGAACAGATAAATGTGAAGAATGAAAATTAAAACTGTGGATTATCTAACAAAAACTCCAAATAACAGAAAGTAAATTGCAAAGACAAGCGATTTAGAGTGGTTCGGCATTTTGCCTATGTCCACTTTGAAATTTGATGATTTTATTGCTCGATACTTGAAGATTACAATTCTTTATACTATAATACAACTGAATTTATATGCTAAGTCTCAATCTAAAGCAGCGGCGGTGTTTTGGAGTAAATCTGGCAGAATCTGGGCGCTCTTCAGTACTTAGAATTCTCCGACCCCTTTTCTGAATGACTGGGGGCTCTATTTATAGGTGTAGGAGGCTGATATTTCGCCTAAAATGAGGGGAGACCAGTTCTGGTACGTCAGGGGGCCCACATGGCCGAAATCTGGAGATCCGGGCCCACTTTGGGATCGATTCGACCCTTGGTTCGAATCGATCAAGAAATCATCCAATCGAACTGAAATTTGGCGTGGACATTCTTCATCATGTGCTTAAGCTTCTGTGAAAATTTCATGGCATTTGGACTTGTAGAACTCGAGTTATGATCGATTCAATATTGCATTTCTGGGGAACATGGATGCTTCGAATCGATCCCTTCGACTCGATAAGGTCGACTCGATGCTTATAGTGACGTGGCGCGTGCTTCTCGCATCGATCCGCTTTATACTCCGGTTTGACTGGGTCGAATCCATGGCTTGGATTTGAGGTAATGGATTCGTAGGTAATACTCCATCGAATTGATCAGACGAACATTCTCTTCGTATCGACTAAGGTAGGCCTCAGTTAATGGATTCGAAGGACTCTCAGTTGAATGGATTCGAAGCGGGGCGTCTTGTTGGATTCGAACTAAGGATATGTCAAAGGAAACGAATGTGGACTCGATGCTTGACCCTCTGACGGATTCGAAGTGAAGTGGCATTATGGATTCGACGTGACTTGTCTTGAAACGATTCGTAGCGCCGTGACTTGATCGATTCGAAGGGTATCCTTGCTCATCGATTCGGAGTAGGGGAAATTCGATCGAGTCGAACACAGACTATCTCGTGGATACGAAGCCTGGTCACCAGATCGATTCGAACGCCAGCTCCTTCTATGGATTCGAACACATGACTGTCTACCCTAAATTGCATCGATGATAACTTGAGCGTACGAACTCGGATTGTCTTGAGATTTGGTATGCTGGTTCTTATGGCTTTGCTTGACGTGTCTCATCGATTGTAGCCCGATCCGGACTCGGACAAATGCCCCCGATATCCATAGTGATCCTTACGCGTAACTGATTTCCGAGACGATTTTTCACCGGTCTCTAGTCAAGTACTTGGAGTCACGACCTTGCCAAAAGGTGGGATAACATTCGCCCCCCAAAGTAAGTCTTGTGTAAACATGACGTGCTTTGAAAAGTTGCAGTCTCTCACTGGACAGCTATGACATACTTTACCGAAAGTTGCATTCTGTATCGCTGTAATCGACCGTCGTACAATTGTGACTGGCTGTTAGGTTTTTGATTCATGACGAGATGAACATTTGATCCCTGTAAATGATAAAGACCAAACATTAGTCAGAAATACGTGCATACGTGTATTATCTTGACTTTGGTTAACGTTTCGTGATCGCAAGTCATTGTCAGTTCGGTTTGCTATCGAAATCTACATCGGTCCTCTCCTGAACGGATTTGAGACTCGAGTTAAAACATCGCTTTTATGATTGTCTATGGTCATCCTCTTGTATCGATCCTCTCCTGAATCGGTATAAAGAGTAGATAAGCAAAAAATTTCACATTGAAATGGTTCGTCCATTTTCGTCAGTGGTCTGTGATGGATTCGAAGCTATGTTTCTTGATCCGCTTCGAGTTGATGGTTTCGAAGTAGGTACTTTGAATCGATGGTGTACAATGATCTAGATCCTTCCTCCGTGGACTGTCTCGAATCGATGGTTTGAGGGACCTCGTGCTTCGTATCGATACTGTGTGTCGGTGGATATGAGGTCGGTACTTCGAGTCGATAGGTATATGGCGCTTTCAATTCTGTTTTTTGCCAACTCCTTCGTATCGATACTGGTTTGAATTGGTGTAGCTTCGTATCAAGGAAGCCCCGTGTTAACGCCGCCTTAGTGGACTCGGAGAGTCGATCGATTCGAACTAAGGTGGATTCGAAGGTGATGTGTAGTCGAGTGATCGTTCGAACCGATGAGGTAGTGACCTACTACGATCGGTCAACACGACCGGGATACGAAGAGACTCGAGCCGTCCCTGGAACCCATATAAATACGTGTGGTTAACTTCACTTTTTCTTTTTACTTTTTACTGTTACTCTGCTTCTTCTTCGTATCGATCTTCCAGACCTTGAGAGATAAGCCTTTACGAATCGATCAAACCCTTTACACTTTCACTCGCAATCCATACTTAACCAGGTAACTATTAGACTGAGTCGAATTTGAGAACGTGTGGAACGGGGAATTGTTGTGAGATCTGAGTCCAATGGGTCGAGTCGATGGATGGAGCGTGACAAAGTGCTGAGGCTTTTTTGGAGAAGGAGAGATTCCGAAGGGTTTCTTTTCTCTTCGTATCGTATCGATCCGGGACGGATTAGTTCGTATCGATCCTGATTATGGGGCTTCGAATCGATGCTTGTGAGATGACGTGGTTCGTATCGATCGATTCGAACTAATAATTTCACGATCGATTCGAAGGCATCGAACTTGATCGATACGATGTTGCTTTCCTGGGTCGGTGCGAACGCTCCCCTGATAGACTTGAAGCGCTCCTTCACATGATGCTATGGATATCATTCCAACGACCTACATTGATGCGAAATGCATCGAGTCGACTCTTTTTAGATTCGAAGCACATCGATTCGACTCGTATCGATCCGAGGTGATCGATTCGAACGTCTTCAGTTCAGGGAGTGCAATTCTTCTGACTCGCTCAATGGATTCGAACGTGACCAATTTTCAGTTGAAACTTGACGAACTTAATGAAATTTAGCATACTTCACTCCGACAAGTTTCGGCCTTGCCTAATTGGACTTGACTGTAGGACTATACTTGACTTCCTTTTGAAGCTTGTCGATGGAACCATGACTTAACCAATAATACGAATGATTTATACTTGAAGTGGTCAGTAGCGTTTGGATAGCGTGGAAGTGACGGTCAGCGATGACGGTCATTTTTCTTTCTCAAATTCCCAAGTTTCGTTGTACAAACATCTTATTTCAATATGTAAACTCTGCCTAAGTAACGCACAACATTTGCACCGCACGTTCACACACTACACTAGGGCATGCACGGGCTGTTTATGAACTTAACGTTGCTTTCTGATGAGTTAGTTAATTATGGAATCTTCGAGTTCCCAACAACAAGAGGTACAGAGCTCGACTCCTCCGGTGCTTGAGATTCCCGATATTCCTACCGATGTAATCGATCCAGCTCCAGATGAATTGCCGGATGCTATATTTATTGAGGACCCTGTTGATTCGGTTCAATCTAACATATCTGAATCCTTATTGGGACGAATATGCTTAAAGCATAACATATCCCTGGATGATGTGTTATTACCTAATGCCGATGATAGACCGCACAATCTGCCTGATGGATATACGGCTTTTTATCGCCATGCTTGCGCGGCCGGAACTCTCCCTCCTTTCAATCAATATATCAGAGGGATGCTGTCATATTTAGGAATTGCTCCTTCACAACTTCATCCCAACGGGCATGCATTGCTGAACAGTGCCTTTGTCATATTTATGGACTGTCTCTTTCGCCCGCCAAGGCCCACCGAGATCAGACACATATTTAACTTCAAGAGTAGGGGTGATAGCCCGTCTTTTACATTTCTGGAGGCAGTCAGGAATTGCCAAGTTGTAGTTGGAGCTTGGACCCGACTGAGTTATTTCAAGAACGAGTGGTTCTATGTTCGGTGCCCCCCGGGTTTCGCTAGGTGATGGTTGTCTAGACGTAAGCGCCTTAACCTGTTTTCTTGACCAATAGCTCTTTGGTGTTAAAATTGACATTTCATTCCTTTTACAGCCATCATCTCCAGACCCGATGGAGGGTGTTTCAAGGGTATCGTCCGAAGTCTTCAAGAAGTTCAAAGCGAGTTGAGACATATTGACTCGGTGCTGAACGATTATAACTTAAGAATTCTTGGTTTGATCGACATCAACCAAAGTATAGTCGTCGAGGGATTGGCAAAGCCCACCTCCAAGAAGGAAGATAAGAAGAAAACCAAGAAGAGAAAAGTGAAGAAATCACTTGGAATCAGAATAATCGAGGCGAGTGACGAAGAAAGAACCCATACGGATTCGGAGCCGATGGCTGACCTCTCGGGAAACTTGGAGGAGTCGGGAGGAAGGCGGAAAGGCAAGGCCGCCGTTTCCAAAAAACTTAAGTCTAAGGGGTGGAAATCTGTGGATGTGTCTCCTCCCATTTCCGGAGTTATGATTTCTGAGGCCGCCCCTTCTCATTCGAGAGACATTTTCAAAGGGCTTGACGATATTCCCATCCCAGATTATATATCGATTTCTCATAATCCTGGGTTGGAGGAATTTCAAGATGTCCTAAACATGAACAGCCCTTTCCTTTAAGTGCGGTCAACACATCCGGTCGGTTTGGGGGTTTACACATTTACACACACTTCCACAGCACTTCATGACTTTTGCATAGTAAACATTGCTTTATGGGATCCTAATCCGTAATTCTTTTTTATCGCAGGTGAGATGTCAGGACGTGGCTCTACTCTGGATAGGCTTCGGAATGTGCGCCAATCTTCTCCATTTTACGATTCCCGCAGGAGAGAGACAGATAGGGATCATGAGCGAAGCTATTCAAGTCAAGAACGTTACGATGGAGACAAAGACTACTCGCGTGGCCGTTATGGCTATGATTATTCCGACAAAGACCGGGGATACCAGTACCGACCCCGATCTCGCTCTCATCCGCCTCCCAGGGCCCCAGCAGACCTCCCAAGGCCTTCTCATCAGCAGCAGCTGCCTTCTCAATCTTCTCGGTCGGATGCTCAGCGGCCTAGAATGGAACCGACAACAGCCGCTATAATAGAACAAGCTCCGGCTGAGTTGACAAGCGAGGGAGCTGCTAAACTCGCCCAAATGAAAAATGACTACCCTGAAATTTGCATGGATGGCTATGTCTTCCCTCCTAACTTTAAAAGAATTCCTCCGGACGCTGAGACCACTGCTCATAGTTATATCCGCGACTTCTACGCTCAGTATAAGGAGTGGTACAAGGCAGCCGTGAAGGCTTCTAGAGTAGCTTTTGACCGGGCGAAGATCATTGCTGAACGTGATGCTGACATTGTTAAACAGAAACGCATCATTCAGGTTCTTCAATCCGAAGTGGAGACGTCCCGGAAGTCAGAGCTTGAAACACTTCAGAAACATGAAGATGTCGTGGCCAAACTGGCGAGGATGCAGCAGGAACACTGCGCCACGGTAGAAGAGATGGGCCACCGCAACACCACCATTGCAGCTGAGCGAGACTTAGCCGTTAAAGAGCTGAACGAGCTCAAGGCCAAATTTACTGAAATGGTGAAGGAGAAGGACGATGCAAACGCCACTGCTCAAGAGGCTTGCGACCAAGCAGTATCTCTTAGGGCCGAACTTGCTGCGTCGGCGGTCAAGGCTAAGTCTGCGGAAGCAGAAATTCGAGAAAAGATCTTGGAGGAGAGGTCTAGGCTAGATGCTGAGTTTGATGATCTCTTAGTCATGTACAACGCTAACGTGCTAGAACATAGAAACTTAGCGTGGCTGGGAGATGACTCCATGATCTTGTACAATGCCTGGACCCGGCTGGTGAATGAGAAAAGAGCAGCGCATCCAGATGAAACACTTGACGACTTTGAGCTGGAGATGCGTTTGCTCATCGAGGATGAGAGGAAGATCCTTCATGAGGCGGTGATCTCTATGGCGAAAGAAAAGCTTGGCGTTCAATCTCTAGAGACAGGCGAAGGCTCGGGGATCGCGCATCACGAGACAAGCGTTGGAGCTGTAATTCCAACATTGCCCGAAACCACTGGTGCGGTAGATCCTCAGTCAGTTCCTGCATATAATCCTGACCAACCATTATTATCTTCCGCCGATGATTCTGCCCACGTTTCGGTCCAGACCAAGGAAGGTATTTGAACGCTTCTCGTAGTTCAGTTGTGAAGAACCTTAAGCAACACACTTGGCTAACAATCTTCGTTTTGTCGCATTTCAGTGACTGAAGTCGTTGTTTCTGCGCCTCTTGCTCTATCAGTTCCACATCAAACACAAGGGGTTGTTTTTTCTGAAGCCATCACTACTTCTACCTTGATCGGCGAAGAGGGAGATGCAAATATGTTTTCTTTCAGCGCTCAAATGATTGAGGAGCTTCTTAATGAGCCTATCGATCCTTCCGTCAACCCGTCCGATGCTGTGAGTGTGGCTGCTTCGGCCGTTAGTTCATCTATGCCAGCTATTGGCACATCCGATGCGGCCCAAGTATCCCGTGAGGACGACATTATTGCTGAGATTGATGCCGAGATGGCAGCAGGGAATGTTGGTATGAATCCGCCCGGGCCTGCCCCGTTAATGGTGATTTCACCGGGTGGTACTGTAGTGATTGAAACTGCTCCTGTCCCTCCTCCTGCTACTACTCCTATGCCTCCAGCTCGACCTCCTAGAAGAATTTCTATCGCCTCCAGTTCTGAGGAAGACGTTGACATTATATCGCTGCCGGAGGGCAAGCCTGAAAAGAGTAAGCGGTCGAGGAGAAAATCAGGCAGCGGATCTGGTGGAGCTACCCCGAAGAAGAAGATAAGGAAGAAGAAAGATTGAACTCTTTCTTTAAATCTCTGTTGCGTAGGGTAGCATTTTGTTGATTTTTCTATAGCCGTGTATAGATGTGGATTCGGCTCCCACTAGTAGCAATTTTTTGAAACATTTTGTAATCACATTCTTTTTGTTGATAGTGGAAATGAGAATGTATTCCCCTTTGTCTTCAACTTGTTATGTGTTATGGTTTTGCCCCCAGTATTGGGGATAAGAGTGGAGTTGACGTATGTTTATACTCCGCCTCGCACTCTGGGAGTACGGAGTTGAGTAATGTTTATACTCCAGCTAGTGCTCTCGGAGTCTGGAGTTTGTCGATATTTATACCCAGCTCACGCTCTCGGAGTACTCTGGGGTTTTAGGAAAACGTTTATACTCCGTCTCGCACTCTGGGAGTACGGAGTTAAGTAAAAGTTTGTACCCAGCTTGCGCTCTCAGAGTACTCTGGGGTTTTAGGAAAACGTTTATACTCCGCCTCGCACTCTGGGAGTACGGAGTTAAGAAAATGTTTATACTCCGCCTCGCGCTCTAGGAGTACGGAGTTGAATGAATGTTTATACTCCGCCTCGCGCTCTGGGAGCACGGAGTTTAGTAAAATGTTTATACTCCGCCTCGCGCTCTGGGAGTACGGAGTTAGGAAAATGTTTATACTCCGCCTCGCACTCTGGGAGTACGGAGTTAAGTGAAGGGTTGTCGTGCATCAACCCATTTCTTGGCCTGATGTGATGGCTTGCCCCCGAGCTCGGGTTTCATTTATTGAGTGGTTGATTGCTTCACAGCCACTCCCTACTTGAATAAATTCCACTGTGTGATGGAATTTAGCTCTTCGTGCATCGTGATGTCGTTCATTGTATTTAATGAATCACAGCTCTGGCCCGAAGAGATGGCATTTTATTGCTGAAATAAGAAAATATGGCAAATCATTTGCCTTATTACAAATTCTAATTTCGAAATGCAAAAGTAAATTGCTGAATAAAAAACATAATGAAATAAATAAAGCCTGTCATATGTAGTAGCGACGGAGACTCTCGCTGTTCCAAGCCCTTGGTAAAACTAGACCGTCCACGGTTGATAGTTTGAATGTGCCATCCCCAAGTCTTTGTGTAATTACGTACGGTCCTTCCCAATTTGGTTTCATGTGTGAAGGAACCGGGTAGATTCTCTTGAGGACAAGATCACCGAGTTCAAAGGTTCGGGGTCGAACTCTGGTGTTATATAACCGGGCGACCCGACTTCGGTATGCGGCCGCTCTCAAATCAGCTTCTTCCCGTTTCTCGTCCAACAGATCCAAAGATTCAGCGAGTAATATAGCATTTGTTTTTGGATCGTAATAAGTTACGCGGTGAGAAAATACTTCTGTCTCAACTGGAATAACGGCCTCCGAGCCATAGGATAAGGAAAATGGGGTGTGTCCAGTTGCGGTCTTGTGAGTTGTTCGATAAGCCCATAATGCCATAGGAAGTTCATCGACACATTTGCCCCCAGCCTTTTCCAGTCGTTTCTTTAAGATGGATTTGATAACTTTGTTAACAGCTTCGACCTGACCGTTTGCTTGTGGATGTGCGACTGTAGAGAACTTTTTATGAATATGAAATCGTTGACAGAAATTCTTGAACTCCAAACTTTCGAATTGGGTCCCATTATCGGTGATGATGGTATGCGGGAGTCCAAATCGACAAATGATATTGCGAACTACAAAGTTTATTACTTTCTTCAACGTAATCATTGCGAGAGCTTCGGCCTCGGCCCATTTCGTGAAGTAGTCAACTGCGACGATGGCATACTTCGCACCATCTTTTGCCAGAGGTAAAGCGCCGATGATATCGATACCCTACATAGCGAACGCCCAGGGACTGGCCATTTGAGTTATCTCGGTAGGTGGGGCTCTTGGAATTCGAGCGTGTTTCTGGCACTTGTCGCACTTTCTGGCATAATTGGCTGCATCTCGGTTCACTGTCGGCCAGTAATATCCATATCGGAGTATTTTCTTAGTAAGCGCTTGTCCACCGGTGTGATCGCCACATTCTCCTTCGTGCATGTCATGTAACACTCGTTTGACTTCGTCGTGAGCGATACACCGGAGGAGTGGAACAGAATAACCTTTTCTATACATGATCCCGTCCTGAATGATGAACCGCGAAGCTTTTCGTAGAACTTGCCTTTTCTCATTTCGGTGCTCAGGCAATATCCCATTCTCAATATAATTTCGATACGGAGTCATCCATGATTCTCTGCTGGGAGAGGTTTCCAACACATCATTCGTTTTTATTTGATCGATGCTTGGGAAAGACAAAGTTTCGACCGGGACAAGTCCCATTTGCTGTGCTTCACCTGTGTTGGCCAACTTTACCAATGAATCGGCCTTTTGATTGCGATCTCGTGGTATATAGTAAATGGCATAATAATCAAACTGATTCAGTGCTTCCTGAACTCGGGCTAGATAAGCAGCTAACCTTCGATCTCATGCTTGATATTCTCCCCGTACCTGGCACACAACCAACTGTGAATCACAATAAATTTCTATAGCGATAATTCTCAGATCTCTGCAAGCTTTAACCCAGTCAATAGAGCTTCATATTCGGCTTCATTGTTGGTTGCGTGAAAATCAAACTTCAAAGCATAGCATATGGATCGACCTTCGGGGGTTTCTAGTACAACACCAGCGCCCGAACACCGATCGTTTGATGCACCGTCTGTATAAAGTTTCCAAACATATTCAGGAGATTCGCTGGTTTCGGGTAAGTCGTCTGGAACAGTAAATTCAGCTATGAAGTCAGCCAGGACTTGCCCTTGAATGGCTCTCCGCGGAGCATAAGTAATGTCAAATTGACTCAGTTCGATATTCCACTTGAGTAACCTTCCAGACGTCTCAGGCCGCGTGAGGACCTGTCGTAACGGCTGATCGGTATACACAGTAAGCGGATGAGCTTGGAAATAAGGACGAAGCTTTCTTGAGGCAATAACCAAGCAACAAGCCAGTTTCTCCAACCTGTGGTAATTTCTTTCAGCTCCGGTCAATCGTTTACTAACATAATAGACCGGTTTCTGCACCCGATCCTCTTCTCGGACCAGAGCAGCACTGATCGCATGCTCTGATACTGCTAGATAAAGGTATAATTGTTCGTGATCAATCGGTTTTGACAAGATCGGTGGTGTAGAGAGATGCTGAACCAGTGATTGGAATGCGCCTTCACATTCCATGGTCCATTCAAAGTTTCGTTTTCCCTTCCGGATTAGATCAAAGAAAGGAATGCATTTATCAGTGGATTTTGAAATGAACCTGCTTAGCGCTGCTACCTTCCCATTGAGACTCTGGACTTGCTTTATGGTCCTTGGAGTTTGAAAATTCCTTATTGCCCAGATCTTTTCGGGGTTTGCCTCTATCCCACGAGCGTTGACGATGAAACCGAGAAACTTTCCGGATGCGATGCCAAAGTGGCACTTCAACGGGTTAAGCTTCATTCCATATTCACGTAGGATGTGGAACATTGAATTTAAATCCCTGACGTGATCTGTGGAAAATCGGGACTTAACTAACATGTCGTCCACATAAACTTCCATGGTCTTCCCGATATGGTCAGCGAACATTCGATTAACCAAGCGTTGGTAAGTTGCTCCGGCATTCTTTAAACCAAAAGGCATGACTCCGTAACAGTAGAGTCCCAGATCGGTCACGAAACTGGTATGTTCTTGATCGGGTAGATGCATAGGTATTTGATTATAACCGGAATAAGCATCCATAAAGGATAACAATTCATGGCCTGCAGTTGAGTCTACGAGTTGGTCAATTCGAGGGAGTGGAAAACTCTCTTTTGGACAAGCTTTGTTTAAGTCGGAGTAGTCGACACAAGTTCTCCATTTCCCATTCGGTTTTCGAACCATTACCGGATTTGACACCCACTCTGGGTATAGAGCATCTCGGATGAAACCATTTGATTGCAACTTGTCAATTTCTTCTTTAAGGGCGGCATATCTCTCTAGATCCATACCATGCCTCTTTTGCTTGACCGGAACATGTCGCGGATCAATATTCAAGGAGTGACTTGCAATGTTCGGTGATATTCCACACATGTCAGAGTGCATCCAGGCAAAGACATCGAGATTTGCTTGAAGGAATTCAACCAATTCCTGTTGTATCTGTTTTCCCAGCTGAGATCCAACTTTTAGTACTTTTGAGTCGTCATCCTCACTGACTGGGACGTCCACAGTCAGTTCGGCTGGAGATGCTTGATTCTCTTTGACTTCATCTTTATCTTTGTTATCTCTAGGGTCAAGATCTTTAAGGAATTGGTAGTGGTGCCCGGGCCGGGGCCCGGGCGCTAGTTGTCAATTTTCAGTAAAACGGACGCAGAGAGATTCCTCTACGCCCTTTCCTTTCTCTTTCTTCTGTGCTTCACGCAACTCAGCAACATAACAGGCTCTTCCTGCTGCCTGATCTCCTTGAACGATTCCTATACCATGGTCAGTTGGGAATTTTAAAGTCAAACACCACGGGGCAATGGCTGCCCTGAATTCAGCAAGGGCTGGTCGACCCAGGAATGCATTGTACGGTGAAGCGATGTCAAGAACAACGAATTACAGCAGTCAGACTCTCCTGCGTTCCCCAACCCCTAGTTCTACTGGTATTTCCACTATCCTAGTGGGTATTGTTGCACTCCCATTGAAGCCGTGAACTCGAGATTGGCAGGGTTTCAAGTCTTTTGCTTCCATCTTCATTAAATCGTAAGCTCGTTTGAATAGAATGTTTACAGAACTCCCACTGTCAACCAGGATCCTCTTCATCCAAGCAGGACCAACCTGGGCAGATATGACCAGCGGATCAATTGTTGGGGCTTCGATTTTGTCAGCATCTCTGCTTCTAAATGTGATGTCGTCAGACATCGTCTTTTGTTGCTTAGCCGGGGTTCCATCCTCACAATTACTGCAGCATTCGAAGCTCGCATGCCTGATAGAGCTAGCATACGACTCCATTTCCCTCCAGCTCCTGTTCGCTGGATGAGGACCACCACTTATGGTATTGATAACTAGCCTCCCGCCTGTACGAGCGGGTTCCTCTTGTCTTTCTTGGTCTTGTGCACGGTTTGGGTTTGATGGGCCCGCACCACCAGACTGCGGTGCCCGCACGAATTGATCTAACTTTCTCTCCCTGATCAACTTTTCTATGAGATCCTGCAAATGACGACAGTCATTAGTGTTGTGGCCATAACTCTCATGAAACCTACAAAACTTTCCTGTCTGAATCTGCCTCTCTGATGACCGCTTCGGAGCGGGTTTCTTATACTGTTCAGTGTTGCAAGTTTGTAGGTACACATTTTCCAGCGATGTGTTTAATGGTGTATAACTTTCGAACATCGGAGCCCTACGCCGTGGGCCTGGATTCGGATCTCTCTTCTTATTTTGACCATTGCTACCTCTTGGCTGAGTTTGCTTGTTCTGTATGTTCAACTGAACTTTTCCGGAATTGTCAACGGACTGTTTGACTGCTACATTGCTCTGTATTCCTTCGCTCTTGGGTCCCGCATCGTCCTGCTTCCTAGACTGTTTCGCGTCCTCTTGCCGTAAGAATTGCGCGGCTTTGGAGTAAAAACGGTCCAACGATGCGGGTGGTTTTCCAGCTAACCAGTTTCCAAATTCAGAATCAGGGTCAATCCCCTTTGTCAAGGCCATTAAAATTGAGTTGTCGTTGGGATTACTAATTTCCACACATGCCGCATGGAATCTCTCCATGTAACGCCTTAGTGTTTCCCCACGAGCTTGGGTAACACTGGACAGGGTGTTAACATCTTTGGGTCTAGCGACGTGCATGCGAAATTGTTCAACAAATTTCTTAGCCAATTGGTCAAATGATGAGATAGATCTTGGAGGTAATCTTGTAAACCACATTGTTGCAATTCCTCCTAGTGAGATGGCGAAACTTCGACATTTCACTGCATCATCGGCCCTTGCGGCGCTCATTGACCATTCATATTTCAATATGTGCTGATTGGGATCAGAATTTCCTTCGTACATAGGGAGAGTTGGCATTCTGAATCGCCGAGGAGGTTCAGCGTATAGTATTTCGTCCGTGAAAGGAGTATGACTCCGAGAAATCCCCCAATCGTCGTTGGTAAGACCTTGGCTTTCGCGAATCATCTGACGTATCATTGTCGAGATGTCTGGCATTGCTACATTTTGAGCATGCTGAGCTAAGGTGTGGTCGGGTTCCACAGTGCGAGTTTGGACCGAGCGCTGTCGACGGTCCAAGTTTCGCCTCCTTGGCTCAGCATTTTCCGGGCCGTATGGTTTAGAAGTACGTCCCTACTGTTGATTGCTTGAATCTGGAAGATGTCGGGTATCAACCCTTGTTTCTACTGTGGCAGCTGTGACATGATTGTCCATAGTATATTGTGGAGTACGACCACCTCGTGCTGATGGCCCAGCCTGGAAGCTGGTTAACGGTCCTACCCTCAACTATCCGACAGTTAGGGCGGGTTGATATCCAGCAACTTGAGCATGACTTCCGTCCAATCGGGGACGGGTAGATCTATGATGATAGTCAGATGAGGCAGATCTTTCATTGGATGAGCGGGAAACATCATCCCTTCTGGACCTCCTACGGCCCTGGCGGTTCAGTTGGTTTGTCAATTCAATATTAGCACGCAACTGTTCGGCCAATTGTTGCCGACTCTGAGTCAACTCTTGAAGCAACACCTGGAATTCTTGTCTAGTGACTGCTCCAAACGGATCTGAGTGGGCAGTGTTGTCTTGGTTGGATGGCTGCTGTTGAGCAGGATTCTGTCCATCCCTACCTTCTTGTCCAGCAGCTGTAGAAGTGGTTCTCGTGCTAACCATTTTGAATGATGAATCCTTTTCCTAGACTTTATGCAAATCTGAATAGAATGGAAGGATGATGAATTAGAGATCTGGATCTTCCTCTTGGATTTGTGCAATCCGGTATCGATGGTAGATCCAAGGAGCAGGAGAAAAAAGCTCGTTTTTTCTCAGTGAAAGCACCAAAGTGTTTGTACCAAAAATGGGCACAACACTCTTCGGAAGTTTTTGAAGAGATAAAAGTGAAGAATGAAAATTAAAACTGTGGATTATCTAACAAAAACTCCAAATAACAGAAAGTAAATTGCAAAGACAAGCGATTTAGAGTGGTTCGGCGTTTTGCCTACGTCCACTATGAAATTTGATGATTTTATTGCTCGATACTTGAAGATTACAATTCTTTATACTGTAATACAACTGAATTTATATGCTAAGTCTCAATCTAAAGCAGCGGCGGTGTTCTGGAGTAAATCTGGCAGAATCTAGGCGCTCTTCAGTACTTAGAATTCTCCGATCCCTTTTCTGAATGACTAGGGGCTCTATTTATAGGTGTAGGAGGCTGATATTTCGCCTAAAATGAGGGGAGACTAGTTCTGGTGCGTCAGGGGGCCCACATGGCCGAAATCTGGAGATCCGGGCCCACTTTGGGATCGATTCGACCCTTGGTTCGAATCGATCAAGAAATCATCCAATCGAGCTGAAATTTGGCGTGGACATTCTTCATCATGTGCTTAAGCTTCTGTGAAAATTTCATGGCATTTGGACTTGTAGAACTCGAGTTATGATCGATTCAATATTGCATTTCTGGGGAACATGGATGCTTCGAATCGATCCCTTCGACTCGATAGGGTCGACTCGATGCTTATAGTGACGTGGCGCGTGCTTCTCGCATCGATCCGCTTTATACTCCGGTTTGACTGGGTCGAATCCATGGCTTGGATTCGAGGTAATGGATTCGTAGGTAATACTCCATCGAATCGATCAGACGAACATTCTCTTCGTATCGACTAAGGTAGGCCTCAGTTAATGGATTCGAAGGACTCTCAGTTGAATGGATTCGAAGCGGGGCGTCTTGTTGGATTCGAACTAAGGATATGTCGAAGGAAACGAATATGGACTCGATGCTTGACCCTCTGACGGATTCGAAGTGAAGTGGCATTATGGATTCGACGTGACTTGTCTTGAACCGATTCGTAGCGCCGTGACTTGATCGATTCGAAGGGTATCCTTGCTCATCGATTCGGAGTAGGGGAAATTCGATCGAGTCAAACACAGACTATCTCGTGGATACGAAGCCTGGTCACCAGATCGATTTGAACGCCAGCTCCTTCTATGGATTCGAACACATGACTGTCTACCCTAAATTGCATCGATGATAACTTGAGCGTACGAACTCGGATTGTCTTGAGATTTGGAATGCTGGTTCTTATGGCTTTGCTTGACGTGTCTCATCGATTGTAGCCCGATCCGGACTCGGACAAATGCCCCCGATATCCATAGTGATCCTTACGCGTAACTGATTTCCGAGACGATTTGTCACCGGTCTCTAGTCAAGTCCTTGGAGTAACGACCTTGCCAAAAGGCAGGGTAACAATAACAATTTCGAAAACCAATACTTCGAAAACAATAATACCTTAATTTCAATAAAACATTTCAATTTTGATATATTTCAAGACTTTAAATATTCCAAAATTCCCAACCAAATCTGAAAATCTTATATATACCTTAATTCAATTTACTATTACTTAGTTTAGAAATATTTATTTAATAAATTCAATATCACTTAAATAAAGCTCAAACTTGATATATTCGTAAATCAAACTTAAAACATCATCAAATTTTACTTAGCTTAAATTTTAGAATTTAACCATATATAAAATAATATTTATATAATATCAAAATTAGTATATATATAAACCCTTATTTTCCAAAACCCATAGAAAATCACTTTAAAATATTTTATATATATAGACCACGGTGCATGTATATAATTTTCTATCCTATGGTCAAGTGATACAGATATTTATCATTTCAATCCGTAATTTTAAAAATAAAAGTTTACGGTTATGTATCATTTCAAACCGCAATCCCGAATCGAATGAAAATGCATAATAACTTGCAGTTTATATAAAATATAGCATTCATTCATCCAAATATCAATAAACAACCATTTATTACAATCATCATCCAATTTAAACAAAACATCAATATAAAGCATATAAAATAAAACAGGCATCAACGAATAGTTTATATTCAATAAAAATTAATAACTGTTTAACTGGCAGTTTATATGAAATAATAAATAAATTTAACTGTCAAATTATATGCAATAAAAAAAAATTAAATAACAATTAAATTTAACTAAATGCTATCTAACTAAGATGATGATTAAATATATGCCCAAACAATCATAGATAAATTTTAAATCACATCAAAATTTAATTTAACAAACATAAGAAATCTTAGAAGTTGTGAGTGGGTTAAAACACTCACCTTTTGAATTTAAATTGAATTTAAATTGAACTTAAACCCAAAAATTTGACCGTATTAGAATTCATCCAAACCAGCGTCATCAGGTCCGGAATTTCAATACGATCCCAACAAAACAAACCGCGCATGAATCCGAGTCCGTATGCAAAAGTTATGAAAATTTGAAGATTGAAAAATTCTGGTCATGAATCGACTTCGAGTTCAACCCGGTCCGCCGCCTCAAATACCCGATGCTTGCTCTGAGTTTTTGCCAAAACGACCCGGAGACCCGAGTCATTTTCTTCGTGACCCGAAGTAGCTCCAGGGTTTTTCCCCCTGAAACCCGAAGCGCGACCCGAAGCGCGTAATTCTCGAAATTTTTTTTTAATATTTGAAATTATATTTTGGAATTTGGGAATTAGGTTTTGTCTGCCATTGGAATGAGGAGCTAAGAAGAAGATGAATTGTACGTACAGACAAATGAAGATTAGGGAGGCTAGGGTTTATAACAGGATATATATAGGCAGGGTTGACATTTGAATGGATGGATAAGTTAGATTTACGCGCTAACGCCAAAGTGGTCCAAAAAGCCCGTTCTGTCTCCGGAACGAAATTGGGTAAACCCATATATCAAAATAGGTGTTTTAAAATATTTTAAACGCAATGGAAAAGGTTTCAAGTCCAAATTCCATCGTATGAAGAAGTTAGGCTAAAATCAAAATTTTCAAATTGATTTCAATTGATTACAATTGCATTTATTTCAAGGCGTTTCGAGTCCGTACGATCAAATGACAAATCCGATTGTTACGAAACTTGAAACACTATTATAATTCACCGTTACGGATCTGATGAAACTTGTTTCATCGAAATCCGAGTCAGTGGCCAAAATGACTATTTTTCAATCAATTAAATAAATTAAAAATAAATTAATAAAATCCAACTTTTAATTTAAATCTTAAAATTTACCAATTTTAACCCTTTTATATTGCTCAGTAAATTACAATGTTTTAACCAAATTAAAAGTAAATTTAAAAATTGATAAATTTATCAATTTCAGTGTTTATCTCAAATTCATTGAATTTAGAAATTGTAAATTAAATTTTCAAAATTTCATTTAATTACCTTTCATTCTATTATTCAGTCTATTATTATCAAAAAGATGCAATTTACATTGGCTCACTATTGTTTACATTTATTTTCTTAGATTTCCTCTACACTTCCTTCAACGTAAAATTTAACTGTTATATTTCATTTATTCACAATAATTTCAAAGAAAGTAATTAAATTTTCCAATTAAATAAATAAATATAGCTTCCTATTCTGTAGATTAGCCAACTGTCATAATCTAAATATGGTTAGTATTAATTTCATCTTATAAAATTTACTAATTTCAATAAATTAGAACTTCACAATTTGCTTACATTAATTTGGATTGTAATACACTTATTATATTTCTGCCAAATAGATACATTAATTCCAATTAAATATTCTCTGTAACTATTTCTTGGTTTCATACTTTTTTTATTTCCCTAAATTACTATCTTGTATTAAGTTTACGTTTCTATTTTACTTTATATTCAATTATAACCTAACAGTCGTTACAATCAATTGGATTGTATTGAATTTGGTTATCCATCAACTGCCATTTACACTGCTACCTAAATTTACACGGTCACTATTAGAAAATCTTATTGCATTGGTAAATTAAATGTTTACTTTAAATTACTTATTTAAATTTTTATGCTCAAGAGCAACAATTAACACTTTCCATTATTATACAAATTTGAATCTCATTCTAGTTATTCTTTGTTAATAATTCACACAATATTATAACTTCGTACAGGACACCCAATTACTATTTATTATTATAACTTTACAATCTATATAAATTCATTGATTGATTTACTATTTGCCTTTGTTTCCTTATATTCAATTCTTAGCTTAGTATGACAATTTATAGTACTCCATTTAAACGACATTTCATTTCACTTGTTAATACTTGGCTTAAGTTTCTACGGTTGCATTTCATTTACTCCTCCGTTACTATATCATAATTACTTAATATTTATATGAACTTTAATTCCAAATAAATTCATTGACCAATTAATTTGGAAATTTGTAATAGTTGTTATTCTACCCTTAAATTTATTTCAAATAACGTACTACCTTATTATCTAAATTTACGAACAAACACCGTTACAGTGTTTTATTGCATAAATCAATTTAATCCTTTCCTTTATATCTCATATTCAATTACAACTACAAGTTGGCATTTATCTCCATACTACCAATTGCATTCTCTTATGTTCTATCCAAATATCCATTTAGATTTTATTTCCATTAATTTATTCAATATTGACATCCACTTAATCAAATTTACTTCCATTTATATAATTGCAATTCAATTCAGTTATTATTTCATTAATACTATTTCAAATTTATTTCTTCTAGTATTAATTACACAATCAAACTTAATTAACCAATTATAATGGTTCATACTATTCCTTCAATTGGATTTCATTAAAATTTGTCAAGCATTTATTATATTTACCAATGCAACATTTAATTTCTAACATACGCTCCAATATAAATTACAAAAATTTCATTTCTTTTTACATTAAATTACAAAAATCAATTTAAATCAACATATTCAAATGGTCGAAATTTACGGGTCGTTACAGGTAACAATAATAATAGTGACACACTTCCATTAAACATCACACAAATTCAACAATACTCAATGTCAAACTCAAACATCAAATGAACCAACAACAAATACTGTCATTTATGTACCAATCACCCATCATTAGTAACAAAAAATCAATAGCACAAATGCAAGTATAAATCCACCAAATGTGCATTAACCACTCCATTTTAGTAACACAACATTAAATTCGTCAAATTTGTACTAACTACTCTATATTAGTAACACAAACATCAATGTCATTAACAAAACAAAACCATTATTAACTACACAACATCTATGCCGTAATAATGGTTAAACATTGCATTACTCACCCTAATGCAATTCAATCTCCACACAACAAAATATACGACTATTTCAACCAACAATTACTTACATATGCCACAATAGTCCAAAATGATGTATTTACACCTATTATTTCCTCTTAAGTATAAAATCATTTTATCACTGTTTACTACAAAAATATGATTATCTCTATTATCTCAAAACAATAATATTTTCTCAAAACAAAAACATATTTCGAAAATCTTTCATTTTTAAAGTATTGCTTTGAATATATCAAAATATAATTATTCAACCAAAAATAATAAATTAAGTCCAATTACTTTCATAAAAAATGATATTATTATGTTACATCAAAATAATAATATAACTAAAACCCTTATTCTCTTTCACAACCAATTTATTACTATTTAACTCAAAAATAATAAAATGTAGATTTAATCTCAAAATTCTTTTTATTGTTATTTATCTCAAAAGTAGTAGTAATTTAACCTGAAATACTTTTCAAAAATAAATCTTTAGTATTACTACTATTTCTCAGAATATATCTTATTTCTATTATTTAGATAATATTAATAATAATATCTTTCCATAAACTAAACAAAAGTAGTCATGTTATTATTTACTCAAAAACAATGTAGTCTATCCAAAAATCATATTACTATTAAATAATACATTACTTTATAAGTAATAATAAAATCCTCCAAATTCATAAATAATCACCTAAACTGTAACGACCCGCAAATTTTAATAGTTTTAAAAAAAAATTAACTGAAAATTTTGTGAAATTTTATCAATTGAATTTGAAAATAAAATTTTATTATTTGGAATACGTCTATTTTAGTATAGCAACTGGTAAATTTTCATCTGATAATATTGAAGTTAATTTTTGTGAAATTTTATTTCAATTTAAACCGGTTAATAACAGTTGAATTAAAAAGTATTCTGAAACCTGAATACGTCAACATGAGAAAATTTATTTGGAACAATCTGAATCTGACTGCGAAACTCGTTTCGCGAAATTCGGACGTTTCTAGCTCCATTTGGATTTTTCCGTACGGAATAGCAGCATTTTCGGTACCGATTATCGTCTTTTGATAGGATGATCGTACCACTGATATCTATGTACCGTTTTGATCGTCTCGTCGTGCTGATCTCTGCGATATATTCATTTCTGTGTTTTGAAATTTGATACACGACGGAAGTAATCAAACAGTCCGTTGTAACGGTACCACAAATCGTGACCTTTTGATTTTCCTTCGGTTTCAAATTGGAAACGGCAGCCCAAACCTTAATAATTTGCTTTAACTTTTCTGCTGAATCAAAGCTAACGTTGATATTGCATTTATTTCTTTTTTATTATATACATATTTGCATAACAGCTGTAGCCGGTTCACTTCCCTTTCTCTGTTAAATCTTAGATCTCCTTTTCAAAGGAATACTATATTATGAAATAAAACTTTCTTTATTGCCTGTAGCTTGCTTCTTACCTGAAGCCTCCACTTCAAAATCATGCCTTTCTTCCACTCCCTCTCGGCCATGGCCGATTCACCTCTTCTAAAAATAAAATAAAAACAAAAATTCTATATATATAAGTAAACAACAAAGTTCGTTTCGCCTTGGAAGCCGCTCATCCTAGTGCTCCTCATCCAGCCGAACTACAAGCTTCTACCCTTGACCTCCATTCCCATCACCGCCAAGCCCAGTCAGAGCACCGTCCACCACGAGCAGCACTCAATCAGCCACTTCGGCCTTCCCATGCGACAGCCCTAGCCTGAACCGATCATGGCCTCCCATCTTCCCACCTCCACTATTATTTTTCCACAACCATCTCCTCCACCGAAGTCTCGCCCACCTTGACCCACGTCAGCCTTCTCAACCCAGCCGTGCTTCAACCACCCAAACACCCGACCCGAGCTAGCCTCTGGCCATCATCTCGTTTGGGTTAGTACTCAGTTTGTATTGATTATATATATTGCTAAGTTATTTTGATGTGTTATATAAGTGTGTGATATATGTGTTTAAAATTATATACATGTTTGTTTCACATAGGTGTATATATATAAGTATAAGTTGATATTTGATATAGATTCAGCTTATCGCCTCTCTGTTTTAAGTTAGTATATATATAGTATAGTTTTAAAAACGTTAATATATATATATATATATATATTTTTTCAAGCTGCCATGTTTACTTTTTGATTCAGTCTTACTGTTAAATTATGCAAATAAAAGGGGTCTGGGTTATAAAGGGTATTTTATAGGTTAGTACTAGCATATGCCCGCAGTCTACAATTTATATTTATATGTGTATATATATATATAAAGTTGGTTAAAGTGTATTACATATAAATGTTTGAAATATATATAGTGATAGTTTTATAAGCTTAAAGTATATATGTTTGAAATTGTATATATGTGTCACAGAGTATAATTTTTATAAGGGTAGCACTATATATTTGCACATGTCCATATATATTAAGTTTTATATATACGTTAGTTACATAAGTCTGTATATATATGTATTTTTAGATAAGTTTTATGTTTCAAGTATACATATCTATCAGTTTATATAATAAGATTTAAGTTGTTATATATATCTATCAGTTATATAAATTTGATCAGTTGTATATATAGGTTGTTTTGTAGCTTGGAAGTGGACCTTATATATATATGTTAATACAGTTTCGTATAGATATGTATTTGTATATTCAGTTAAAATATCAATATTTTATTTCAGTTTTATATACTTTGGATTATAGGGTGTATGTTATATATGTGGGTATTTATATATATATATATACAAAGCATAAAATGTTTATAAAGTATGTACATCATATATTAGCTTATACGTATATAGCC
Organism: Allium fistulosum; assembly: GCA_030737815.1. Lineage (NCBI taxonomy): Eukaryota > Viridiplantae > Streptophyta > Magnoliopsida > Asparagales > Amaryllidaceae > Allium > Allium fistulosum. Next base: position 1,138,570,196 of record CM060902.1, on the reverse strand, counting down.
TATTTACTGGCTTATAAACAGTTTATATCTTGCTTTATAAGTGTTTATTTATTTCTATACAGAGTATATATATTTAAATATATTTGTCTATGAATGGAGTCTGCACATATGTCTTCTCGATAATTGAGTCTACATATGTATTTTATTTATAGATGTTAATCTATTTTGTTACTTTATGCACGTATATATATAGGTTGTTCAGTGACCTGTTCTAAAAGGTATATATGATAAAGGTGAAGTTGTCTCTGATTGCTCTATAAAAAAATATTTATATGTTATAAGTAATTCAAACCTTTTTGTTATATATATAAATTTGTATAAGTAATATATATATCTATACCTAATCAGTTTGTATGTCAGCACTATTCAGTGTATGTTGGTGTTTGCATATACGTTTGTACATGATTTAGGAATGGTCAGAAATTAAAATACATTTAGCTGTATTTATAGAGTGTGTTGTGTATTTATATTAACCTGCTTAGTATATTAGTTGTAGTTACCCATGGGTCTGCATATGTTGTGGTGTATATAATATTTGCAGCTTTATATGCATATAATATTGGTAAAAAAAAGTTATAACTTCATAAGTTATGTATTTTATATGTGTGTAAGTTAAACATAATTTCAAAAAAAAAATTATATTTATTTTAATATTTGTCTTAAATTAAATTATTGAAATAATATATAGTATCATAATAATGTATATTTATTTCTGTCTCTATCAAAACGATTCTAATTATTCCGTCAATTCCTATTTATCAGCTTTATCCGTCGCATTCGTGCCAATCCTATTTCGCTTTGAAGTTTGTGTTTGGATTCACAATTCAATTCCGTTCCCATCCATCTCTCTAGCCTCGAAAGGTGAGTAATCACTCACGATTAACGTTCTTGTATTTATTAAATTTGACTTCAATTGAAACGACAATTGAAATATGCTGCTATAGTTATTTAAATTGCTATATATGCTATTATATGTAACTGTTAACCTGTGGGATATGACACCATATCCTGTTGTTTATATTATATTGTTATTGATGATATATGCCTGTTGTTGTATTTTGTATTATCTGTTATCACTCTGCCAGTTCCCTGTTAGTATAGAATTCACTATGGGTTGAAATGATACATACCCGAACGGACTTTATAATAGAAGAAAATCGTTATGGGTTGAAATGATAAACCCAAGCGATTTTCAATTGATTTGAATTTGGGATTACGGGTCGAAATGATATCTACCCGTATGTATTTAAATTTTCGAATTGAAATGATAAATATCCGTATCACTTGACCATAGGATAGGAAAATTTTATATATAGACACCGTTGGTCCATATATAAATATTTTGAAAATAAATTCTATGGTTTTGGAAAGAAATATATGGTTTTAATAAATGTTGAGCGTTAAATTATTATATATAAATGGGAATGATTTATATAGATTAAATAATGACATTTAATTTAATTAAGATTGATTTAATACATATAATATGGTTGATTATTTAAATTTATGTTTCAAAATAGATTTCAGTAATAATTTGAATAAGTTAAGGTTGGGAAGATAATTTGAATTTAGTTGAAATTGTATTCATTAAAGAATTTTATTTAATTAAACCGATTTGGAACTTATTGAAATTGAGATTTAAGATATGATTTATAACTTGGGTTTGATTTAAGTAGCTTAATAAATATTTCTTGTTTAAATAAATTTAAGGAAATATTTAGTAAAAATATAATTTAAGGCTAGTTAAATGATATTGAATTTATTAAGTGAATATTCCCTGATTAAATAAAATAATGAAATTAAATCAAGAGCTATATGAAACTGTTAAATTTAACTTTGAACTGGTGAATATTAAAGCTTTGAAATAGATTGAGAATTTAAATGGTCTATTGAGAACTGAATTGAATTGATGAATTGAGCCTTGAATAAATTTGAATTTGGAATTTGTGTTGATTTGAATCGATTAGTGAGACTTGAGGAAATTTTAAATACTTTACTTTATAAGTTATTTAACCTATATATACTATTTTGGAAAATAGATATATTTGAAATGAAATGATATTTTTGGTTTTGAAGTATGAATTAATTTGAAATGACCACGGGGTTATAGTGTATATTTCTACATTTTAGATACTTCCACAGATCCTTAAAGGATGGTTATCCCAAACATCCTTTGAGTTACTTGTATTTCAGTTGATATTTCACTTAAGTTGGATTTATTGATATAAGAATGTTAATCCTGACTCGAGTGTTTTGTGTTTTGCTTTACGCTTTGGTCTGACCGAGTGATACAGCATTTGAGACTCACCTTTGGAGTTTGGAGCTTCATTTGGAGATCCAACTATCGATTCAGCTTTCAGCTTTTCCAGTTGATTTGTTCAGAGAGGTCATCTATTCGTACTGAAGACTTCACTGTATTTGAGATATTCTGTTGTATTTTATTTCTAACTCTAATGTTTATATAGTAGCTTCATGAACTACTATTTTATCTATTCCGCTGCGTATTATTGTATTACTCTGTGTCTGTGATTCTGTGATTGATTTATTTGCTGTATATGCTGAATTTTGCCAAATTTTAAATTAACAATCTGATATTTTGAATTATTCAAGTCAGACATGTGTGGATTATTGTCGATTTGAATGGTCCAAAATAGTGGGTCATTACAGTTGGTATCAAAGCTTTGGCTCTAGGCAAAACTTAGCATATATAGTAAATTTATTTACAGAATCACTTTCGTTCGAGTTTGAATCTCTTCCTTTTGACTCGATTTCCTTTAAATTTTGGAACGTTCCTTGCGGTTCCAAAAATTCATTCTTGTCTCTCCCTATTTGTATTCTTTGATCATGGAGTATCTCACAACTCCACTGAATGATTTGTAAAGGGGTGAAACTCCTTTACTATGGGCATCGATTCACCGAAGATTTCGGTATCATCGGTTTAGATGCTACTATCTCTTGTTATGCCGAATTCTATCTCTGGCGATCGAATGTCGATTTGCCTCAGAATTCTGCACTGATCTTATTTTTTGAAATCACGGTTTACCGGTTAAGGTCGCCCGCGATTTATATAAGTATATCCATCTTCTATTTTGAAAATTAATTATCTCATCTTCGTTCGAGCTTATCTTCGAATCAGAATTCTACCTGATTAGAGTTCCTCTAATTTGAATCTCTACCCTTGTTTTGAAATACATTTTTGAATTATCCTTTGAAAAATCGGGCTTGTTTGTATTTTAGAAATTGTTTTATATATCGAAATTATTATTTTGATAAATATGATTTTATTCTATATATATAAAAGTGAAAATGTGTTCGATAAGGATTATATATACCTTTTAAAAATGAGAATTTGATGTTTGAAAGGATTTTAAAATTTGAAAGTTATATAAGAATTTGATTTATCTAAAAATGATTTATAACTGAAGGATTTTAAATTTGAAATTCGAGAATTGAACCCCGGTGTTTTGAAATTGGTTTTAAGATTTTGAAATATATAATAATAATATGATTTAAAAGTATTTTTCCGAATAAGAAATGTTTCAAATGATTTTAATGAGTTTCGAATGATTTCGAAGAAATTTCAAAAGAAGTTTGAGAAAATAGAAGTCCAGAACTCACTTATGTCGTTGGAAAATAATTTCGGTGATGAGTGCACGCATCATCGACATTGATTTTCGAGTTTCAGAGTGGGGGATAGGCCACTTCAGTAGCTTTGCTATGCGAGTGATTTTGTGAAACCATTTTGATTTCAATTTTCGAAGTGAGATTTGATATTCAAAAGATATATGTATATATATATTTGAAATGATTTGAAGTAAGCCGGTGTTCAGTCCTTGAGTTTCGGATTTGAAACCTATCTTTGAAATTGATTTACTGATTTGTTGTTGATTTCCAACTCTTGAATTTGAAAATGATTTCTTCAACCATTTCGAAGGTTCAAGCACTTCCAAATCAAGGTTAATTTTTCAAAGCTAAGAAATTTTGAAAAGTATAAAGTATATAAGTTTGGTATGTATGTTAAAGTATGTAGTAATATGATTTAAATAAGTTGAAACTGTTTTGTTAAGTAAATGAATAAGGAAAATTAAAATTTTTCTAATATGAAATTTAGATTTGAAATGTTTTGAAAAGAATTTGGTCTTCAAATTATTTTGAATAAAATTTAGTTTAAATGTTTTAACTTAGTAACATCTTTATGAAACTATATATTTAACAAGTTGGAATAAATATATAGGTTGAACGTATGCTATTTTATTCGCATAATAAATTTGATCCAGGTTTGATTACACAAGTTCAAGGTGAATTACACCATTTCGTGTTAGGATTTTTCATTCAATTCTTGATGGCGAATATTTGATATAGATTTTGGGCTCGATTCTAGAATTATCTATCATAGTATATGGCTATGAAAGGAGACTGATGGCTTCTAGTCGAGAAACCATATCGAAATCCGCATTAGGGAAGTCGAATGGACAATACTAGTTCGAAAGCGAACTTGTGTGATCGAGCGAGCGATCAAATGTGATTTTGCAAAATGATGACGTATGTACATCTTATATTCTAATATCATTGATATATTTGACGCTGAAATTGAAAGTTGTCGGGTTAGAATATCTTTGCTTACTAAAAGAAAATTTCCAATTTAAATTACAAAGATATATAACCCATAAAAGCAAAGATATTCAATCCCATATGGTTCTTCATACAGCAAAATTTATTTTGTAAAATTTGATCCTTGTATAAGATGGACCTTATGTAAGTATAAGATGATTTTGAAAACAATTGATTTTGGAAATGAATTGGTTGACTTAAATTATATTGATTTGAAAATTTGGATTTATTTTCTAAATTTGTTATGTTGGAAACTTTAAAACTAATGATATTTAAATTGAGAAGAAATAACTTGGTGAAAGTGTATATGATTTTGAAAATTGCATGGATATTGAAACGAATTGAGTTGAGAGCCTTATTTTTCTAAGACTTGATTTGGGAGTTATCGAACTTATATAAAATTGATTTGTATAAATATGATGTTGATTCGAAAACTATTGATTTGGAAAGTTACCCAATTTGAAAGGTATAATCTTATATAGTCGAGGTATATATAAGTGTGATTTGATATACTATTGATTTTGGAAAGTATTCGATTAGAAAATGAAATCTTATATGTAATGGACTTTATATAAGTATGATATTTGAAATTAATTTGAAAAGGTACTATATGATACATATTTTCGAAGTAAAGATATGGAAAGTGCCTTCTGCTTGATATCCGCTTTGTGGCCACATTGTGGATTCATTCTATCGATATTTCTCTGATTTTTGGTTTACCGGATATGATACTCGAGTGTCCTTCGAATTTCATGGCATTACCCATGGTCTTACGAACTCGACTGCATAGCGTAATTCACAAGGCAGTGATTGCTTAAAAGGTACGGATGTTTCCTGGGGGATCCAGGCGTAACCATTGTGTATCTGCGATCTATGGTCGTGTTAGTGGCGTAATCCGCAAGGCAGAGATTTCTTAAAGGGTATGGATGTTTCCTGGGGGATCCAGGCGTAACCATTGTTATGTATCCTGTGGTCCACAGTTTTGTTATCATGGCGAAATTCGCAAGGCAATGAATGCTTAAAAGGTACGGATGTTTCCTGGGGGACCCAGGCGTAACCATTGTGTATCTGCGATCCATGATTTGTTTGTTTTTTTGGTTTGGATTGTACTTTCCATATCTGTTTTTAAAAGTTTTCCAGTATTTTCACTGGGTGTTGAAACAGGTCTACTAAGTACCTGGAGAATTCTAGTTTTGCGCCTGATCATACCAGAGTCTACAGGAACAAGGATAAACTTGTTGAAACATCGAGTTATAAAAAGTATTTTATTATAAAGGTATTTTATTATAAAGGTATTTTTATTATAAAAGTATTTCCAACAAAGAAATTTTGTATTAATATTTGAAATTAAAACCCTTATGGTTCTAAATTAAGTATTCATGCCCGATATTATTCTTTTGAATCTACCTTATCTGCTCAGCTTTATTTATTCACATATATTCTGTTTTTCCAAGTCCTCCTTCTTTTCCTTGTTGACTATATCCTTTTAAAATATTGTTTATTTATATACTACATGGTTTAATAGTAAATTATTAGTGTTATTAATATTTTAGAAGTTATTAATAAAATAAAACATATTTAAAGTAAATGATTAGTGGTTTATTAATAATATTTGAAAAGTATCTTGAGATAAGTTATGAATTATGGATTTAATGTTTTAAATAGCTTCTTTGTAAATATAAATAAGGATGTAAATAATTGTTTTCAAATAGTTTTCATATATTTATAAAGTTGTTATTTAAACATATAAATGGTATTTATAAAGGAAGCAAGAAATTTTTACAAATGGGTTTTGAAAAGTTTTACAGTATTAAAGATAATTGAACTACAAATGAAGTTTTCAAATGAATACTTCAAGTAAATTTATGTAGTTTTAAATAAATTGGTTATCCTTGCTTATCAATCTATCTTCTTTTCTGGTTGTTTCTATTCTCCTACCTCCTTCCTTTTCGGGGATGAAAAGTTTTGAGTGGGGGAGAGTGTAACGACCCGCAAATTTTAATAGTTTTAAAATTTTGTTTAACTGAAAATTTTGTGAAATTTTATCAATTGAATTTGAAAATAAAAATTTATTATTTGGAATACGTCTATTTTAGTATAGCAACTGGTAAATTTTCATCTGATAATATTGAAGTTAATTTTTGGGAAATTTTATTTCAATTTAAACCGGTTAATAACAGTTGAATTTAAAAGTATTCCGAAACCTGAATACGTCAACATGAGAAAATTTATTTGGAACACTCTGAATCTGACTGCGAAACTCGTTTCGTGAAATTCGGACGTTTCTAGCTCCGTTTGGATTTTTCCGTACGGAATAGCAGCATTTTCGGTACCGATTATCGTCTTTTGATAGGATGATCGTACCACTGATATCTGTGTACCATTTTGATCGTCTCGTCGTGCTGATCTCTGCGATATATTCATTTCTGTGTTTTGAAATTTGATACACGACGGAAGTAATCGAACGGTCCGTTGTAACGGTACCACAAATCGTGACCTTTTGATTTTCCTTCGGTTTCAAATTTGAAACGGCAGCCCAATCCGTAATAATTTGCTTTAACTTTTCTGCTGAATCAAAGCTAACGTTGATATTGCATTTATTTCTTTTTTATTATATACATATTTGCATAACAGCTGTAGCCGGTTCACTTCCCTTTCTCTGTTAAATCTTAGATCTCCTTTTCAATAGAATACTATATTATGAAATAAAACTTTCTTTATTGCCTATAGCTTGCTTCTTACCTGAAGCCTCCACTTCAAAATCATGCCTTTCTTCCACTCCCTCTCGGCCTTGACCGATTCACCTCTTCTAAAAATAAAATAAAAACAAAAATTCTATATATATGAGTAAACAACAAAGTTTGTTTTGCCTTGGAAGCCGCTCATCCTCGTGCTCCTCATCCAGCCGAACTACAAGCTTCTACCCTCAACCTCCATTCCCATCACCGCCAAGCCCAGTTAGAGCAACGTCCGCCACGAGCAGCACTCAATCAGCCACTTCAGCCTTCCCATGCGACAGCCCTCGCCTGAACCGATCCTGGCCTCCCATCTTCCCACCTCCACTATTATTTTGCCACAACCATCTCCTCCACCGAAGTCTCGCCCACCTTGACCCACGTCAGCCTTCTCAACCCAGCCGTGCTTCAACCACCCAAACACCCGACCCGAGCTAGCCTCTGGCCATCATCTCGTTTGGGTTAGTACTCGGTTTGTATTGATTATATATACTGCTAAGTTATTTTGATGTGTTATATAAGTGTGTGATATATGTGTTTAAAATTATATACATGGTTGTTTCACATAGGTGTATATATATAAGTATAAGTTGATATTTGATATAGATTCAGCTTATCGCCTCTCTGTTTTAAGTAAGTATATAGTATAGTTTTAAAAACGTTAATATATATATATATATATTTTCAAGCTGCCATGTTTTCGTTTTGATTCAGTCTTACTGTTTAATTATGCAAATAAAAGGGGTCTGGGTTATAAACGGTATTTTATAGGTTAGTACTAGCATATGCCCGTAGTCTATTATATGTATATATATATATATAAAAAGTTGGTTAAAGTGTATTACATATAAATGTTTGAAATATATATATAGTGATAGTTTTATAAGCTTAAAGTATATATGTTTGAAATTGTATATATGTGTCACAGAGTATAATTTTTATAAGGGTAGCACTATATATTTGCACATGTCCATATATATTAAGTTTTATATGTACGTTAGTTACATAAGTCTGTATATATATGTATTTTTAGATAAGTTTTATGTTTCAAGTATACATATCTATCAGTTTATATAATAAGATTTAAGTTGTTATATATATATCTATCAGTTTATATAATAAGATTTAAGTTGTTATATATATCTATCGGTTATATACATTTGATCAGTTGTATATATATATAGGTTGTTTTGTAGCTTGGAAGTGGACCTTATATATATGTTAATACAGTTTCGTATAGATATGTATTTGTATATTCAGTTAAAATATCAATATTTTATTTCAGTTTTATATACTTTGGATTATAGGGTATGTGTGTTATATATGTGGGTATTTTTATATATACAAAGCATAAAATGTTTATAAAGTATGTACATCATATATTAGCTTATACGTATATAGCCTGTTTACTGGCTTATAAACAGTTTATATCTTGCTTTATAAGTGTTTATTTATTTCTATACATAGTATATATATTTAAATATATTTGTCTATGAATGGAGTCCGCACATATGTCTTCTCGATAATTGAGTCTACATATGTATTTTATTTATAGATGTTAATCTATTTTGTTACTTTATGCACATATATATATAGGTTGTTCTGTGACCTGTTCTAAAAAGTATATATGATAAAGGTGAAGTTGTCTCTGATTGCTCTATAAAAAAAATATTTATATGTTATAAGTAATTCAAACCTTTTTGTTATATATATAAATTTGTATAAGTAATATATATATATATATATCTATACCTAATCAGTTTGTATGTCAGCACTATTCAGTGTATGTTGGTGTTTGCATATACGTTTGTACATGATTTAGGAATGGTCAGAAATTAAAATACATTTAGCTGTATTTATAGAGTGTGTTGTGTATTTATATTAACTTGCTTAGTATATTAGTTGTAGTTACCCATGGGTCTGCATATGTTGTGGTGTATATAATATTTGCAGCTTTATATGCATATAATATTCGTAAAAAAAGTTATAACTTCATAAGTTATGTATTTTATATGTGTGTAAGTTAAACATAATTTCAAAAAAAAATATTTATTTTAATATTTGTCTTAAATTAAATTATTGAAATAATATATAGTATCATAATAATGTATATATATTTCTGTCTCTATCAAACCGATTCTAATTATTCCGTCAATTCCTATTTATCAGCTTTATCCGTCGCATTCGTGCCAATCCTGTTTCGCTTTGAAGTTTGTGTTTGGATTCACAATTCAATTCCGTTCCCATCCATCTCTCTAGCCTCGAAAGGTGAGTAATCACTCACGATTAACGTTCTTGTATTTATTAAATTTGACTTCAATTGAAACGACAATTGAAATATGCTGCTATAGTTATTTAAATTGCTATATATGCTATTATATGTAACTGTTAACCTGTGGGATATGACACCATATCCTGTTGTTTATATTATATTGTTATTGATGATATATGCCAGTTGTTGTATTTTGTATTATCTGTTATCACTCTGCCAGTTCCCTGTTAGTATAGAATTCACTATGGGTTGAAATGATACATACCCGAACGGACTTTAGAATAGGAGAAAATCGTTATGGGTTGAAATGATAAACCCAAGCGATTTTCAATTGATTTAAATTTTGGATTACGGGTCGAAATGATATCTACCCGTATGTATTTAAATTTTCGAATTGAAATGATAAATATCCGTATCACTTGACCATAGGATAGGAAAATTATATATACAGACACCGTTGGTCCATATATAAATATTTTGAAAATAAATTCTATGGTTTTGGAAAGAAATATATGGTTTTAATAAATGTTGAGCCTTAAATTATTATATATAAATGGGAATGATTTATATAGATTAAATAATGACATTTAATTTAATTAATATTGATTTAATACATATAATATGGTTGAGTATTTAAATTTATGTTTCAAAATAGATTTCAGTAATAATTGGAATAAGTTAAGGTTGGGAAGATAATTTGAATTTAGTTGAAATTGTATTCATTAAAGAATTTTATTTAATTAAACCGATTTGGAACTTATTGAAATTGAGATTTAAGATATGATTTATAACTTGGGTTTGATTTAAGTAGCTTAATAAATATTTCTTGTTTAAATAAATTTAAGGAAATATTTAGTAAAAATATAATTTAAGGCTAGTTAAATGATATTGAATTTATTAAGTGAATATTCCCTGATTAAATAAAATAATGAAATTAAATCAAGAGCTATATGAAACTGTTAAATTTAACTTTGAACTGGTGAATATTAAAGCTTTGAAATAGATTGAGAATTTAAATGGTCTATTGAGAACTGAATTGAATTGATGAATTGAGCCTTGAATAAATTTGAATTTGGAATTTGTGTTGATTTGAATCGATTAGTGAGACTTGAGGAAATTTTAAATACTTTACTTTATAAGTTATTTAACCTATATATACTATTTTGGAAAATAGATATATTTGAAATGAAATGATATTTTTGGTTTTGAAGTATGAATTAATTTGAAATGACCACGGGGTTATAGTGTATATTTCTACATTTTAGATAGTTCCATAGATCCTTAAAGGATGGTTATCCCAAACATCCTTTGAGTTACTTGTATTTCAGTTGATATTTCACTTGAGTTGGATTTATTGATATAAGAATGTTAATCCTGACTCGAGTGTTTTGTGTTTTGCTTTACGCCCGGGTCAGACTGAGTGATACAGTATTTGAGACTCACCTTTGGAGTTTGGAGCTTCATTTGGAGATCCAACTATCGATTCAGCTTTCAGCTTTTCCAGTTGATTTGTTCAGAGAGGTCATCTATTCGTACTGAAGACTTCACTGTATTTGAGATATTCTGTTGTATTTTATTTCTAACTCTGATGTTTATATAGTAGCTTCATGAACTACTATTTTATCTATTCCGCTGCGTATTATTGTATTACTCTGTGTCTGTGATTTTGTGATTGATTTATTTACTGTATATGCTAAATTTTGCCAAATTTTAAATTAACAATCTGATATTTTGAATTATTCAAGTCAGACATGTGTGGATTATTGTTGATTTGAATGGTCCAAAATAGTGGGTCGTTACATTAACAAAATTCAGTAAAAATTATTAAATCATAGATAGTTGTAAATATCATTCAAAATTTGTAAATAATCTTATTTTCCCCAAAATTACACGACTTTACTTATTTATTTTTCCAAATTTACAATTAATTACTGTAAAGTGTCACCGTTCAACAACGTAACAATTAAATAGAAGAACAACCAAAATGAATACATATCGTATCAATACAGCACAATAATCAAACATTCATCAAGATGGCATAACCTATATCAACATATGTATATTTTATTGAAGAATACTTAATTAATATTTCTAACATATAAATATTAATGACCATTGAATCTTACAAATGAACTTCCATAAATAGCACCAAAAGCTAGCAAGCCATATGCTAAAATGTTCAGAATCTCGCTATGAATCCAATGGAACTAATCGCATGTGAAACGAAGGTCTTATACAAAAGGTATGGTGATTAGAAGAACTACGGTTTAAAACGTAACTAAAAGTGTAAGGGCTTAACCATAATTTTACCTTCTCCCACAAATTTCAACAGATGAACATAACCTATCCGACCGCCACCTTCAACCAACTATCGCACCACCAATGTGCAGCCATTGGCCAACCGATGACACATTGAATTACCCGCCTCTTCTCGTGCTAGGACGGCTGCATCAGACAACCTCCACCGTCACCATAAAGCTCCACCATCGCTGATATATTTTGAATTTTTATAGACACCTCGAGTTGACCTAAGGCAAGTGCCACAATGGATGCACAACACTCGCCGTCTTCTAGGTAGTGATACCTCTGGATCGTCGTTTGGTTGTCATTTCATCGTTGATTGCAATATCCTAGATTTGATGGTTGTGGTTGATTCATCGATGTCATAGATCCCAGGGAGTGTTTCAACCTGATGTCACATTATTATAACAATTGAGCAGCATCACTATGTTCACGTCGTTGCGCAGTATGTAATCACTACAAGAAAACTTGCTTTTAGTTGCATTAATTGGTAGCGTTTCAAGCTATATGCAACCATTGGTTAAGTTAATTTATAATAATGAACAAATAAACGCGGCCAAGTGGTTCCCGCCAACAATTCATGAAAATTTCCCTAAAATTTTCTATGGCCGCTCCTTATCTCTTTTAAACACTTAAAAAACCTCGCTCGAATTCTATGGCCACTCATGTCTCCTTTCTCTCTCGTCTTCCAAATTCCAAATTGCAAATCCAAACCCAAAATCAATTTTCACCTAATTAAACTCCAAATTCTTTATCAACCTATCCCTTCTAACTCCCTATAAATTATTGCATCCCTATTCGTCAACATACCCCTAGCGTTTTCCAAAGAGATATAATAATTTCAATTTTGGGGGTAACAGGTTCGCTTTGAAAAACAAAGCAAGCGATTCCGCTGCCGCATTCAAAGATCCAAGATGGGTGAAAGGGAATTGGGATTTGAGCAAGTTTGAGAAAAATGGGAAAACTGATTGGGATGCTGTAATCGATGCTGGTGAGATTTTCTATTGCATACGAAATTTAAAATTGAATCTGTAGCTGATTTATGTTTACATTGATATGGATAGAGAATTGGTAATTGGATGGATTTATTGGTTATACTTGACATGCATGTTGAATCTTCAACATTTCTGGATGTATTTCTACTTCCTTTTGGGGGTGAAATTGATTTAACTGATGTGTATATCCATGTTTTTATTTTCTATTATAATTTTATTTTAAAATAAATGGTATAGCACAGACTTATTAGTTAAACTTGACATGCATGCAAATCTTCATTTCTAGGTGAAATTTCATACCTTTTTTCCTTCATATCAACATCTGAATCACCTGCTAAAATGCATTATTCTCAAATAAATTAATAAGTAAAAAAGAAAAGGAAAGAATATACATATATCTAAAGCTTAAGCTATTCAGACACTTCTATTCATTTAAAAATAGCTAGAGTATGTTAAATGCTATTTTTATAATCTTGATGGTTTAGTTTCATAGGCCAAATCGAGACCCTTTAATATCAAGAATTTTTCCATATATTGGACATACACATCTGAAGTAGCAACGTGGTACATGCATCATTAGTTGATATCAAATGTGAGACTGATGGTATATATAACATCTTGAATTTCAGAGGCAAGGAGAAGGAAATGGCTGCAAGATAAACCTGAAACATCAAATAACAATGAGCCTGTGGTATTTGATTCATCTATAGTACCTTGGTGGGCTTGGATTAAAATATATCATCTTCCCGAAGCTGAGTTGCTCAATGGTATATTTCTCATTCCCATGCATATCCATATCTTTCCACAGATATTTTACATTCAAGAAATGAGCTAAAATTCACACAGAGATAATTTCTAGTATTGGTATAACCTTAATATAATATAAATTTGTTTATATTCTTGGTGTAGAGCTTTCAACTAGTGCAGCTCAGTTACCTCTTAAGTGGAATATACAAGTCAACACTTGGCTAAGATATTGTGAGCATCTAATATTCTTTCTCAATTTTTAACCTGAAAAGTTGTTTTCATAGCATGAATACTTTGTTAGGCCATCAGTTTGAGATGTAACCAGCTCAGTTACCTCTTAAGTGGAAAGATGAAATATATTTTATTCTTCTCTTTAGTTGATATATTTGGATACATGTTAGTTACAATTGATGTTTCATGCTTGTGTAAGTAGGCTGGATACTGATGAAAACTATTTGTAAACTCATTTGTGGTGGTACAGTCACCAACAATATGGTTATTTCTGTGCATAACTTGTAACAACATCCCTAATTCTTGGTAGAAGGTATTCAAAGAGGATGGTAATATATCTTGTGTAACAATATATGTTATTTCTTACTCGATAGAAGCTGTCGACAGAAGATGAGGTTACATCGTCATCGAATGTATATACCAAATCTCCTATTATCAAGGAGGTTAGTTTTTATTTTAGTATCAAAGAGGTTAGTGTTATATGTGATGATATATTTACTTTCCAATTTGATAGAAGTTATTCAAAGAAGTTGAATATGTCATCCATTGGGTATACCAAATCTCTCTTATTACTAAAGTGGCTAGCTTTTCTGGACTTATAAATGAGAATGTAATAATTGTTGTTCCAACTATCAGCCTTTACTTTGACTGACAAAAAGATTCTCCATTGTAACGACCTAGAATTTTGGACCATTCGCATCCATTATAAGTGTATAGGTAGACACTCATGCCGGAGTTGAATTGCTCAAAATACCGCGTTGTTAATTTAAATTTGGCAAAACTGAACATATACAGTAAATAAAATAATCACAGACACAGAGTAATAATTTGCAGCGGAAATAAAAGAGATAGTAGTTCATGAAGCTACTATATGAATATATAAAATACATCAGAGTTTACAACAGAAGAGTAATACGATACATCAGAGTTTACAACAGAAGAGTAATACGATACATCAGAGTTAAACCAGATACAACGAAAGGGTAACACGATACATCAGATACAAATCAGAATACATCACTGGAATCATCGAATATCTGAAAGCTGGATAGATAACTGGATCTCCAAGCGAAGCTCCAACTCCAAAGGTGAGTCTCGAAAGCTGAACCACTCAGTCTAACCCGAGCGTAAAGCAAAATACAAAACACTCGAGTCAGGATTAACATTCTTATATTAATAAATCCAACTCAAGTGAAATAGCAATTGAAATACAAGTAACTCAAAGGATGTTTGGAATAACCATCCTTTAAGGATCCGTTAAACTATCTACTATGTAGTAGTGTACGATAAGTAGATAATGTCTATCAGTAATAATAAGATATCAAAATAGCGTTAAGTCATGGCCCATTCCACCCTTAACACATTTTTATTCCCAAAAGCATATACAAGACCGTAGTTTCCCCAAAACTGGAAGTCACCAGAGGGCAATCCATATACTAAAGGTACAAATCAAAATCGTAGTGGTCGCGCATAAATGGAATACAAGTATGACAAGGCACATGAGGCTATACCCAAGGTAGTGATACTACCGTTCGCCTGATCCGGACTGGTGAGAACGCAACGCCGCAGCGCCCGCAACACCGTGAGACAACACTCCCAATTCAAGGGTGCACACCAATCAATCACAAAGTAAAAGAATAGTTTACGAAGAAGTGTGTCCACTTGAGGTAGCTAATCCTCCATTGGTCCGGTACAGCTCCTGTTTTAGTCATTTCCAATTTGACACAAGTGTCAAGGCTATCCATTATCGTTCACTTTCTTCAATCATCAATGTTCGCCAATCCAACCACTTCATTCTGGATCATCACTTCGCGTATAGTTATTAAAGTGGTTTCCAGTTTAGACAGTGAGTATGTCCCAAACCGACTTCGGTTCCTTTAATAACCTTCATGATTATAACACCGATTGGTCGTTAATATATTTCAAAACCAAAACCATTTCAATTTCAATTTGAATTCGTAAATCGACAATTCGTTAGTCTTTCGAAATCAATTTCCAAAATTACGTTTCAAACTTTCCAATTTCAATTTCAACATTTCCATAATTCAATTTCAAATATTCATTGAATTTTGTATATAAGTTCATTCCAAAATCGTTTAACTAAATTTACGTTCAAAACGATTTAAATCAATTATCGCTTCCGTTCGATATTCATTAAATTTATTTATCATTAAACAATTTCAATTAAATTCCTAATTCATTACGTTACGTCTTAAATTCGATTTCATTATCAAAGTTTACAACTTATTTACAATTACACTTATCAAATCCAATTCTTAATTTTCAAGTCTTCCATTTGTTTCGATAAAGCGCATTTAATTTCCTATCAAAGATATTCCTTTCTGTGATATCCCGGAATTTTGGCAATATCAATTTAATAATCTTTATAAATAATTAAAGTGATTTGTTGATTTATTTTATAAATTGACAAGTTTATTCATTTTAAAAGGTTAATAACATTTTAATTTGGGAATATCTTTTCTAACAATTTAAAATTGGTAAGATTTATCTTTCAAAACTTATATAAATGTTTTCTATTTATAATGTATATATATATTGGTATATATATTATAAATAGGGAGTCTTTAATTTAATAAAAGACTATGTTTTCAAATTATAATATATATGTATATATATTGTGATTGGAGTTATGTTATAAAATTCAAACATAAGATAAATTGATTTGTAAAAATATATATAAAGTTAAAATAAGTTTCTCAAGCATATGATACATTTAATATGATCAAAACATAAGTAATTTATAATTGTTTACATAAATTCACATTTGTATATATATGTAAAAATCTAAAAGCTTATTTATATAAATACATTTTATCTATGCAAACATTTCTTAAATACTTGTATATGTTTTAAATAAATTAATAAACAAGAATTTACACTTGTAAGCTTTTAAAGATAGTTTAAAGACCTTTGTAAATTTATATGCATAGGTGTAAGCAAATTAATACATAAGGGGACAAGTGGCTTAATTTTATCTTTTTGAAAATTTAAGTTATAAAAATTAATATGAAGAAGATCTGTATTCGTTTTCTAAGTTCAAATTATTTTATCCTCAACTCTTTCTCCTCATTTCTAAAAACAACCTAAAATCTAAAATCAAAAGAAAAGATAAAAACTGGAATTGCAAATCAGAGAAAGAAGATGAAAGACAATTTCAAATATCAGTTTCAAATTCTTCAACAACTTGAAGATCAGGAAAAGGGAAATCTATCAACAAATTTCAAAGATCAACATCTAGATTCAAATTCAACTAAAGAAAGGAAATTTCAAAATAAAATGTCTGTCTGGAAAACATCAAGCCTGGAACAAATCTGTTCTCTGTTCTCTGCTATAAACGGTGAGTAAACTTTCTTTTTAAAAACAGTTTTAATCTATGATTTTATGGATGCATGTGATAAATTCGTTTAGAAATGTTGTATTATGGTTTGCATGATTGTTTTTATCTGGAATGTATTTTGAATTGCTCTGTTATATGTGTGCATGTCCGATTTACATTTATAAACTGGTCTCTGTTATTTCCCAGGCTCAAGACTTACTTTCAAAAATTCATATCTCAATATGCAAGCAATTTTGAGTTAAAATCTTTAAAGGAAAATTGTTAAAAATAGTCAGATTCAAGTCTTAAAAATAATTTTAATTAAAGTTAACTAGTAGAATTTCTGGAATCTAGGAATGTCAGTAATAATCAATATAAGGCAGAAAATCGAATGATGTAATTTCGAGTTTTAATTATATAAACTGTTTCGAATTGCAAAATGTTGAATTTTAATAATCAAAACAAGATTTTTAAGTTCATGGTTGTCGAGATATCGTGAGTTGAACTGTGATGGGTTTTCTGTCGAATTCTGGTAATCGGGGGATGATTGGGCCTCGAGATCGTGGGTGAAGTTAGCTTGGACGTTGGCGATTCCAGGAAAAATACTCGCATAAGTTTTCATCGATCATGATGATCAAGAGGAATGATTGTAGGGTTTTGTCGACAGTTTGGGATGATGTTGTATTCGAGGGCGAAGCGTCGACGAGAGCGCACTGGAGTCGATCGCGAGGTGAGGGATAGATGCGTGGTGGTGTGGTGGTGCTCTGGAAGGAGAGCCGGGCTTCCAGTCGTCACGATCATCGGCGGCGAGGTGTTTTCTTCGTCATGGTTTTGGGTTCCTGCTTCGATTGATATTCATTTGGGTTTCGTGATAAAGAATTGGAGCCGGAGGTGATCGCGATTGTTGATATCGGGACTGGAGAACGTGGCGTGGTTGCGGTGAAGACGGCAAGGTGACTCGAGGCGAGGATCATCGGAGAGGGGAGAAATTCCGTTGGGTTTTGTTTCCAGATGATGGGTTCGAAATGTCGAATTCGAGTCTCGTACGAATCGAGTAGATTTTGATGCTCGATCGTGATGTCGTGGTTGTAGATGACTTGCCGGAGGCCAGATCGTGGTTCGTCGTCGACCAGAATAGGCGTGCACGTGCACGAGCACGGTTACGTGCATCTGAGATTGGGTTTGGAGAAGAAAGCTTGGTCACGGGTTTTCTTCGGGGAATAGTCTAGTTCGACTCCAAGCAGGAAGTAGTGGAGTGACGCGAGGGATACTTCGAGTTTTCTAACGTTTTACCCGGGTTTTTGGTGAAGGCAGATTTTAAGAAAATTAATCCAGAAAATGTTTTAAGTTTTAAACAAAAGAAACTTGTTTTTGTAATGGTTCCTGAGTTTTAAAACAAAGTAAAACAAGTTTTTCTGAAAAACTAAATTATTATCTTTTAAGAGTAAAGTATAATTGGTTTTAAATTTAAAACTGAAAAGTTTAAATTGTAAAATAGAAATTTAAAATAAGTTTAAATCTGAGATTTTAAAATCTGGAATTTGAATTAAATTTCAGTTCTTTTAAAATAAGTTTTAAAAACTTAAATTGTTTATCTATTCTAAATGGTTAAATAGTTAGAATTTCAAAATGAAGTTAAATATAGGAAAGCTTTAAAAATTTAAGTTAAATCTAGAATCAAGATTAAAATCTGTATTTAAGTTTGAAATTATAGGAAAGTTTTGAATTGAAATTGTTTTAAATAACAATAAAATGTTTTTCATTAATTAGAGATTATTAAATAATTAATTAATATGATTAATTTTGATAATCAATTAGATTAATTAACTAATGATAATCATTTGTGAATTGGATAAGTATAATTACTTAATGAAAGTAATTAAAGTAATTAATTACTTAAGGTAATTAATTAGATAAATTTGATAAGTTTAATTTATTAATTAAATTAAGATAATCACTGGGTGATTGATAAGTAATTACTTAAATGTAATTTGTGAAGTGTAATTACTTAGGAAAGTAATTAAAGTTAATTAGTGGATGTAATTAACTAAAGAAGATTTTAATAATAAAAGTAATTTTAGTTTAATTACTTTGTATAATTAATCAGGGAATTAATTAAAGGATAATTAATTAAGGAGTAATTAATTTATGAAGTGTAGTAATTAAGAGTAGTTAATTACTAAATGAGATTAATCAAAGGTGATTAATAAATGTGACTAATTAATTATTAATTTAAATAAGATAATTAATTAAGAATAATTAAGGATCATTAATTAATATAATTAATGATGTAATTAAGAATTGATTAATTAATAAATAATAAGTGATTAAAGTAATTAATTAATTGTAACTAATTAAGGATTAATGTAATTAAGTATAATTAATTAATTAATGAAGTAATTAAAGATTAATTACTGTAATGGTTTAAGATTATTAATTTGTGAAATTAATTAAGTATTAATTACTTAAAGTAATTAAAGGATTATTAATCAGGAATGATTAATTAAGATGGATATTTAGAGTAATGATTAATTAATTGGTTTAATTAATAATTAAGTAAGCAGGATTTATAGAATGAAGTAATTAGTTTAATTCACTTTAAATTAATTAGATGATATAAATCATTGCTTAAGGATGGATGAATGAGATTGAATGTATTTCATTGTTTGATATCTCTGATGAGATATGATTGATATATGATATGGATGTTTGGTTGAATTATAATGATAATGTGAATTATCTGTTTGGGATGATAATGTAGATTATCTATTGAATTATCTATCTTTGTGTATATAGATAAGAATTGAATTGTTTTAACCTTAAAACAACTTGGCCCTTAAAAGATACGTTTTGGATTTCGATGAGACCGGGATCGGGTTTCCGTATACCGGTATTCCAGGTCTGGAGACCCGAATACCACATCGATCCAAATTAACGATAGGTCGTGAATCTCAAGTGAAGATGAAGATTCAGAGTGCAAGGGTTATTGTCGTTAACTCTGAGGGTGATTCCAAAACGAGTGTAACGAGATAATGCCTTCGGTTTCGTTCGAACCCGGAACGAACTTGTATGGATTGAATGCTTTCAGCACATCGTCAGGCGGACGATGAGCATTCTAAGTGATATGTTCTGATTAAAGGTAATCGTAACCTCAAGCCTCATCAACCGGGAATGGCTAAAATAGGGGAGGTGCAGCAAGGTTTCGTGGGTAGCACCCACTGAGAGCAAGATAGATCCCTGTCTAGAGGTCCCTTTTCTTTTATTCGGCTTAGTGTGTGGTTGGTCGCGCCAACTACGGGATTGTCTTGTTCAGGATTATCCAGTAAGGGATGGTTCCGGCTTTGTGTTGCAGGGGAGCGGGCGTACTCCTCGGTACGGTGATCTAGGCCATGTACTGTGACGGGCGGTACCCCAGTAGCCCTGCCATTGTATGGAATCCAAACTCCAATAAGTGCCGTACGTATTAGTTGTGCCCAACTATGTTGGAATGTGAGATGTAAGCATTTCAGCTATTTCTGTATTTTACTTGAAAACCCTAGACCCTATTATAATATAACTGGATTTCCTATCAAATGTTTTGGTTAGCGTAAGGTAAAAACTTTTCCATGTTTATGTGTGGGAAGTCTTACGTGATACCTTTGTTTTCAAAAGGTTTTGAAGTTAAACAATTTTAACCCGTTTACTCACACCAGACCCATGTCTGACCCAAGTGTTTATTTCTGTTTTATAAACTCTTGGTACTCAAATTTTTACGAGTAGCCAAGGGATTCAGGTTTAGCTTTGACGAATTGTGGAGGAGCAATGGAGCAGGAGGCTTCGGCGTTCGTAGATATAGTATTCCGCTGTGTTGATATCTGTGTTAGAGTCTTGTATTGTATTTGAGTTGTAATATCTAGACAGATGTTTTATAACTGTCTAGTATGTGTTGTATAGTTGTGTAAACTCGGATAAGTGTTGTATACTATGTAATAGTTTATGTTATTAATATAATTTATTCGTTCCGCTGTGAGATCGTTGTTGTTGTTTCTTTCTTTCTTCTCTTCTTTTCTATTTTCTACCCCTTTCTTTCTTCATAATGATGCGACTTTCTGGTCATAGGAAGTCGGGTCGTTACATATGGTATCAGAGCACTAGGTTGAGTGAATACCTAGGTTCGGAAGGATTGTTCATTAGAAATAGGATCTGTAGCAACCTGTTGAGTCTGAGTATATATATACGAGAGCGCGTATTTGTTAGTTATATAAAATGGTTTTATATTGTGTTAATTGATCGGTTGAGTGGTATATGGATTCTGGTCAATACGAGTAGCTAACGTTATTGATAGGGATCTCTAAACACTTGAACCAGGCCAACGGACACAATATTGTTTTAAAGAGGTAAATGAAATAATTTTACCCAGAAATAATTTCTATATAAAAAGTATCATTTTAAATATATATATATATTTCTACCTATTTGTTGGGTTACCTGTTCGGGTTTTCCAATATAAGTTATAAAGGTAGATAAGGTGGTAGTGTGAATAACACGACTACCAATAGTTAGAATTTGAGTGTTGAGGTTGGAAGTATATCTGACGAGACTATAGACCTAATACTGTCTCGAGTGAACTTTGTTGTGGTGTAAGATTTTGCCGATCTCTGAAGGAAACCAGTTATGGTTTAGAGTTTATCTTTAAAGTTGGATGAATAGAGTAGATCTATTGGATGAGCAGAAGCAAGTAATGGTATCTTGATACCTCAGGAAATTGTAGCTGTGTGATGAAACGCAGTGACTATGGATGTTTCTGAAGATTTTTTTCTTTGGAACAAGTTTAAGGAAGTATGTCTGCTTCGGTGTTGTGGCTGAGTTCAGCAGGATGTTTGTGTTTGGTTTGAGGATCGAGTTTCTCGAAGAACTTTGGATTAAGGAGTCTTTGTCATCCGTGTTAGCGGTACAGCTCGAGTGTTCTGTGTTCCTGCTGGAAGATCTTTTGGCTTAGCAGTTCGTAAAGTGGAGTTCAGAAGCTGCGGAGTAAATTCATTTTTCAAATGGATTGGTCAAGCACTAGACTGTTCTGATGGATTAAGAAAGAACAGTAATCTTTGGATATTGGACTGGATAGGATCGCAAAAGTGACTTGCGATAGTTTGAGTGTTCTCTTGGGAAATCTTTTGCTTGAGTTTGAGGCATCTCTAGAAGATGTAGGAGTTATAGAGTTGTCAGAGATTTTATGGGAAGTGTTGATCTAGTTTGTGTTCGAGTTCATAGACGACATCTAGATCAGAGTTGAGCAGCGAAAGCTTGGTAGTAGTTGTTCTAGAGTAGAAGCAACCGGAAGTTGCAGTGTTTGGATTAAAGGGTTCCTACAGGAAGCTTTTCAAGATTTGAAGGTCAGATTGGTGAGAGAATCTGTTTTGTCTTGATAAAAGAAGTATTTGGAATCTACTGATGATTGAGGAGTAGAGTTTGAGTTTTGGATTTCCGTAGATCTTGAGAGGATCCGTTTGTTGGATTGTTTGTGGTCCGGTTTATTTCTAGAAGCATCAGCGAAGGTTGAACTGATCAGGAAGGATGTAGTCAACTCAGGATCGTCTGAAGGATTTTGAGGATAAGATGCGGAGGAATTTGGAATTCGAAGTTGGAGACTTCGTTGTTGTGAAGTTTTCTCTGGTTAAAGGGAACTATAAGATTGGGTAAGTCTGGGAAGTTAGCCCCGAGTTGTTTTGGATCTTTTCTATGTTCTGATTTGGATAAGAGTTTGATCTACTGGATTGAATTGTCAGTTTGGATAACTGGAATTCAATGTATTTTACGTATCTCTGAGGGAGTACGTGTTTGATCTATCTCTGGTTTTGGAACCAGCAGTTCTGGAGGATTTGGTTGTTGAGTCAGACTCGTCTGTAGTCTGATATTCTGTTTAGTTTTGTAGATCTAGACGAGTAGGAGCTCTATAGCTTAGTAGTATTGGTTGTTTGGATTATTTGTAGAGCGAGTATCCCGGTATATATATACTTGGGGAAACTCGAGGAAATTCTATTCAGAATTTTTCGCTGGATAGTTAGAATTGTTTGTTTGGATGATTGGTTGCTATGATTGTTAGCATATGAATGATAATACATCCTTGTGATTTAAAAAGATTATTAAATTACCTTTGTTTTAAATTTCGGGGACGAAATTATTTTTTGGGGGAAGGAATGTGATATCCCGGAATTTTGGCAATATCAATTTAATAATCTTTATAAATAATTAAAGTGATTTGTTGATTTATTTTATAAATTGACAAGTTTATTCATTTTAAAAGGTTAATAACATTTTAATTTGGGAATATCTTTTCTAACAATTTAAAATTGGTAAGATTTATCTTTCAAAACTTATATAAATGTTTTCTATTTATAATGTATATATATATTGGTATATATATTATAAATAGGGAGTCTTTAATTTAATAAAAGACTGTGTTTTCAAATTATAATATATATGTATATATATTGTGATTGGAGTTATGTTATAAAATTCAAACATAAGATAAATTGATTTGTAAAAATATATATAAAGTTAAAATAAGTTTCTCAAGCATATGATACATTTAATATGATCAAAACATAAGTAATTTATAATTGTTTACATAAATTCACATTTGTATATATATGTAAAAATCTAAAAGCTTATTTATATAAATACATTTTATCTATGCAAACATTTCTTAAATACTTGTATATGTTTTAAATAAATTAATAAACAAGAATTTACACTTGTAAGCTTTTAAAGATAGTTTAAAGACCTTTGTAAATTTATATGCATAGGTGTAAGCAAATTAATACATAAGGGGACAAGTGGCTTAATTTTATCTTTTTGAAAATTTAAGTTATAAAAATTAATATGAAGAAGATCTGTATTCGTTTTCTAAGTTCAAATTATTTTATCCTCAACTCTTTCTCCTCATTTCTAAAAACAACCTAAAATCTAAAATCAAAAGAAAAGATAAAAACTGGAATTGCAAATCAGAGAAAGAAGATGAAAGACAATTTCAAATATCAGTTTCAAATTCTTCAACAACTTGAAGATCAGGAAAAGGGAAATCTATCAACAAATTTCAAAGATCAACATCTAGATTCAAATTCAACTAAAGAAAGGAAATTTCAAAATAAAATGTCTGTCTGGAAAACATCAAGCCTGGAACAAATCTATTCTCTGTTCTCTGCTATAAACGGTGAGTAAACTTTCTTTTTAAAAACAGTTTTAATCTATGATTTTATGGATGCATGTGATAAATTCGTTTAGAAATGTTGTATTATGGTTTGCATGATTGTTTTTATCTGGAATGTATTTTGAATTGCTCTGTTATATGTGTGCATGTCCGATTTACATTTATAAACTGGTCTCTGTTATTTCCCAGGCTCAAGACTTACTTTCAAAAATTCATATCTCAATATGCAAGCAATTTTGAGTTAAAATCTTTAAAGGAAAATTGTTAAAAATAGTCAGATTCAAGTCTTAAAAATAATTTTAATTAAAGTTAACTAGTAGAATTTCTGGAATCTAGGAATGTCAGTAATAATCAATATAAGGCAGAAAATCGAATGATGTAATTTCGAGTTTTAATTATATAAACTGTTTCGAATTGCAAAATGTTGAATTTTAATAATCAAAACAAGATTTTTAAGTTCATGGTTGTCGAGATATCGTGAGTTGAACTGTGATGGGTTTTCTGTCGAATTCTGGTAATCGGGGGATGATTGGGCCTCGAGATCGTGGGTGAAGTTAGCTTGGACGTTGGCGATTCCAGGAAAAATACTCGCATAAGTTTTCATCGATCATGATGATCAAGAGGAATGATTGTAGGGTTTTGTCGACAGTTTGGGATGATGTTGTATTCGAGGGCGAAGCGTCGACGAGAGCGCACTGGAGTCGATCGCGAGGTGAGGGATAGATGCGTGGTGGTGTGGTGGTGCTCTGGAAGGAGAGCCGGGCTTCCAGTCGTCACGATCATCGGCGGCGAGGTGTTTTCTTCGTCATGGTTTTGGGTTCCTGCTTCGATTGATATTCATTTGGGTTTCGTGATAAAGAATTGGAGCCGGAGGTGATCGCGATTGTTGATATCGGGACTGGAGAACGTGGCGTGGTTGCGGTGAAGACGGCAAGGTGACTCGAGGCGAGGATCATCGGAGAGGGGAGAAATTCCGTTGGGTTTTGTTTCCAGATGATGGGTTCGAAATGTCGAATTCGAGTCTCGTACGAATCGAGTAGATTTTGATGCTCGATCGTGATGTCGTGGTTGTAGATGACTTGCCGGAGGCCAGATCGTGGTTCGTCGTCGACCAGAATAGGCGTGCACGTGCACGAGCACGGTTACGTGCATCTGAGATTGGGTTTGGAGAAGAAAGCTTGGTCACGGGTTTTCTTCGGGGAATAGTCTAGTTCGACTCCAAGCAGGAAGTAGTGGAGTGACGCGAGGGATACTTCGAGTTTTCTAACGTTTTACCCGGGTTTTTGGTGAAGGCAGATTTTAAGAAAATTAATCCAGAAAATGTTTTAAGTTTTAAACAAAAGAAACTTGTTTTTGTAATGGTTCCTGAGTTTTAAAACAAAGTAAAACAAGTTTTTCTGAAAAACTAAATTATTATCTTTTAAGAGTAAAGTATAATTGGTTTTAAATTTAAAACTGAAAAGTTTAAATTGTAAAATAGAAATTTAAAATAAGTTTAAATCTGAGATTTTAAAATCTGGAATTTGAATTAAATTTCAGTTCTTTTAAAATAAGTTTTAAAAACTTAAATTGTTTATCTATTCTAAATGGTTAAATAGTTAGAATTTCAAAATGAAGTTAAATATAGGAAAGCTTTAAAAATTTAAGTTAAATCTAGAATCAAGATTAAAATCTGTATTTAAGTTTGAAATTATAGGAAAGTTTTGAATTGAAATTGTTTTAAATAACAATAAAATGTTTTTCATTAATTAGAGATTATTAAATAATTAATTAATATGATTAATTTTGATAATCAATTAGATTAATTAACTAATGATAATCATTTGTGAATTGGATAAGTATAATTACTTAATGAAAGTAATTAAAGTAATTAATTACTTAAGGTAATTAATTAGATAAATTTGATAAGTTTAATTTATTAATTAAATTAAGATAATCACTGGGTGATTGATAAGTAATTACTTAAATGTAATTTGTGAAGTGTAATTACTTAGGAAAGTAATTAAAGTTAATTAGTGGATGTAATTAACTAAAGAAGATTTTAATAATAAAAGTAATTTTAGTTTAATTACTTTGTATAATTAATCAGGGAATTAATTAAAGGATAATTAATTAAGGAGTAATTAATTTATGAAGTGTAGTAATTAAGAGTAGTTAATTACTAAATGAGATTAATCAAAGGTGATTAATAAATGTGACTAATTAATTATTAATTTAAATAAGATAATTAATTAAGAATAATTAAGGATCATTAATTAATATAATTAATGATGTAATTAAGAATTGATTAATTAATAAATAATAAGTGATTAAAGTAATTAATTAATTGTAACTAATTAAGGATTAATGTAATTAAGTATAATTAATTAATTAATGAAGTAATTAAAGATTAATTACTGTAATGGTTTAAGATTATTAATTTGTGAAATTAATTAAGTATTAATTACTTAAAGTAATTAAAGGATTATTAATCAGGAATGATTAATTAAGATGGATATTTAGAGTAATGATTAATTAATTGGTTTAATTAATAATTAAGTAAGCAGGATTTATAGAATGAAGTAATTAGTTTAATTCACTTTAAATTAATTAGATGATATAAATCATTGCTTAAGGATGGATGAATGAGATTGAATGTATTTCATTGTTTGATATCTCTGATGAGATATGATTGATATATGATATGGATGTTTGGTTGAATTATAATGATAATGTGAATTATCTGTTTGGGATGATAATGTAGATTATCTATTGAATTATCTATCTTTGTGTATATAGATAAGAATTGAATTGTTTTAACCTTAAAACAACTTGGCCCTTAAAAGATACGTTTTGGATTTCGATGAGACCGGGATCGGGTTTCCGTATACCGGTATTCCAGGTCTGGAGACCCGAATACCACATCGATCCAAATTAACGATAGGTCGTGAATCTCAAGTGAAGATGAAGATTCAGAGTGCAAGGGTTATTGTCGTTAACTCTGAGGGTGATTCCAAAACGAGTGTAACGAGATAATGCCTTCGGTTTCGTTCGAACCCGGAACGAACTTGTATGGATTGAATGCTTTCAGCACATCGTCAGGCGGACGATGAGCATTCTAAGTGATATGTTCTGATTAAAGGTAATCGTAACCTCAAGCCTCATCAACCGGGAATGGCTAAAACAGGGGA
Organism: Allium fistulosum; assembly: GCA_030737815.1. Classification (NCBI taxonomy): domain Eukaryota; kingdom Viridiplantae; phylum Streptophyta; class Magnoliopsida; order Asparagales; family Amaryllidaceae; genus Allium; species Allium fistulosum. The sequence goes on along the minus strand of CM060902.1, from coordinate 1,138,542,611 downwards.
GGTGCAGCAAGGTTTCGTGGGTAGCACCCACTGAGAGCAAGATAGATCCCTGTCTAGAGGTCCCTTTTCTTTTATTCGGCTTAGTGTGTGGTTGGTCGCGCCAACTACGGGATTGTCTTGTTCGGGATTATCCAGTAAGGGATGGTTCCGGCTTTGTGTTGCAGGGGAGCGGGCGTACTCCTCGGTATGGTGATCTAGGCCACGTACTGTGACGGGCGGTACCCCAGTAGCCCTGCCATTGTATGGAATCCAAACTCCAATAAGTGCCGTACGTATTAGTTGTGCCCAACTATGTTGGAATGTGAGATGTAAGCATTTCAGCTATTTCTGTATTTTACTTGAAAACCCTAGACCCTATTATAATATAACTGGATTTCCTATCAAATGTTTTGGTTAGCGTAAGGTAAAAACTTTTCCATGTTTATGTGTGGGAAGTCTTACGTGATACCTTTGTTTTCAAAAGGTTTTGAAGTTAAACAATTTTAACCCGTTTACTCACACCAGACCCATGTCTGACCCAAGTGTTTATTTCTGTTTTATAAACTCTTGGTACTCAAATTTTACGAGTAGCCAAGGGATTCAGGTTTAGCTTTGACGAATTGTGGAGGAGCAATGGAGCAGGAGGCTTCGGCGTTCGTAGATATAGTATTCCGCTGTGTTGATATCTGTGTTAGAGTCTTGTATTGTATTTGAGTTGTAATATCTAGACAGATGTTTTATAACTGTCTAGTATGTGTTGTATAGTTGTGTAAACTCTGATAAGTGTTGTATACTATGTAATAGTTTATGTTATTAATATAATTTATTCGTTCCGCTGTGAGATCGTTGTTGTTGTTTCTTTCTTTCTTCTCTTCTTTTCTATTTTCTACCCCTTTCTTTCTTCATAATGATGCGACTTTCTGGGCATAGGAAGTCGGGTCGTTACACTTTCAAACTTCGAACTTAGTTAAAACTTATTTTCACTTGTTCAAAATTTTAATTTCTCTTAATAAAGATATTCAATTCAATTTAATTTATAATTCGATCTCATCAAAAAAATTTAATAATTTTAAATCTTAATTATTAATCATTTCAAACTCATTCATTGATAATTCCAAACTTAATTGTTAATAAATTCAAAAATTCAATTATTAATTATTTCAAACTACGTTATTAATAATTTCATAACTTAACTATTAATAATTTCAAAAGTTAATTATTTATAATTTCAACACTTAATTTTTAATTATTTCAAAAATTAATTATCAAATAATTCTAAATTTAATTATTAAATAATTAAATTTTAAACAATATTCTTTTTGTCAATTGCTACTTTAATATTCGTTCCAAATTCAAATATTCACATTTACATTTATTCCAATTTAAATTCCAAATTATTCAAAACATTTTTATTCGTCAAATAAACTTTATTTTTATTTAAATCAAAACATTTGACCAATCGGGTTTTATTTTAATTTTCTATCCTAAGTCAAATTGTTTGGGTATTTATCATTTCAACCCGATTCCATTTAAATTCAAAATCAAAACATATAAAGGGAACTTGCAGTGTGATAGCTGGGATGGTGTCAAAGTAAATAAACAAGCAATAGCACCCATTCACAACAATTCAACAATTTCAAATAATCCCGAAATAATCGTATTAATTCGCGTTTGTTATTTACGCCAATTAATATAACTATTTCTAGAATCTACACTATCATTTCATGTAGATTAAAGATTATTACATTACGGTTTTTCACTTGTCATCTATTTACAATTTCATACATCATCAATTTAACAACATACATTCAGTGATTCAAAATGTAATTAAACAAATCCTACGTGTCAATAAATTTAACAGTTAAAGGGGTCATATTATACAAATGTCAATTAATCAAATTTAACATTTAACTATCCAATATCAAGTTCAATTGCATACTATTTATCATTTTAACATTAACAATTTAACGTCCAATATAAACATCAACAATCAATCAATTACCAACCAAACTGTATTATCATCGCATAATTAATTAACAGATAATGGTGTCAGGTGTCACAGGTGAACTGATACAGGCAATAGCATATATAATAGTGTAATTAACTAACAGCAGCATATTTCAATTGTCGTTTCAATTGAAATCAAATTTAATAAATAAAAGAACGTTAATCGTGAGTGAGTGCTCACCTTTCGAGGCTAGAGATTGAACGGGAAAGGACACGGATACGAACACGAATACGGACACTGAAATTGAGTTACGCATCCCAGCAATGCGAAATTGGCACGAATTCAACGATCAAAGCTGATAATACGAATCGATGAAACATACCAAATCAGTTTTTTTATGATGTACAGAAAATATATGCAATATTATATATATATAACTTCAGTATTTAGTTTAAGACGATTGTATATAAAATTTCAAAATTATTAATTCTTAAATACATCAAATAAAATTACATCTTTCAATATATATATATATATATGTCCTTTCAAGTTTAAGAAACAATACATGCAGACAAATGTCAGTACACTAACTAAACATATGCAACTCTACATACCCGAGCCATATGCAGAACAGATACTTTGAAATAAATATTATTTTAACCTACCTATATAAAAACCAAAGAGCAGATATAAAACTCAATGCTGAATGAAACTACCGTGTTATGTTCACATATATATATACATATATATATATATATATATATATATAAAACGTATACATATATTTCGCAAGTCAAAACTTTTATAAAATAATTAAAATCAAACATACTCAATATATAAAAGAATTTGCAAATAAACATATATCTATCCAAATTTTCATCATGCGTACCCATATAGATACTACATATATAAAATGACAACTAAGCTTGCTGCCTGGGTATAGAACAGAGAAGTGACTTACTTTAATTTGTGAATGATTTTAACCCACAAGTGTTCATACAAACAAATATACTTGGTTAGCATCTTTATATATATATATGTATACTCATGTTCAAAAATACAAGAAGTAATTTATTTATTTATTTATTTTTATTTTTAATAAGCAAAAGCAGGAGGAGGGAAATAAGCAGGTAACAAAAGTGACAAACGCAACAAAAACATATATGCAGGCCGACATATACATACAAACAAACATCAACTAAATATATTTTCATATATATACTGTCAAGGTTGGAAACTTATTTGAATGTTGCATACATAGGAAACATTTTTTTTTGAAATATATATAATAGTAATAAACCTTTTACACAGGTACAATATATAAACTAACAAATTTTATACAAAGCTGAAACTGGGTAACTTGAAATAAAAATAAAAATAACATATCTGTATAAATTTAACACTTTAACATAAATTAAAAAATATATACTTCATCAGTGTATAAGTATGTATGATGAAAATTGTGAATGGTTGATTATGTAAAGAACAGCAAAATAAGAGGCCTATGCACACAATAAAGGAACCACCACTTACATATACAAAATAGGAAGGTGAAGGTGAGGAGCTGCATATAGTGGTTCGGCTGCGTGCTACCAAGGAGGAGGAGGAGAGCGGAGCAAGGTCTGGACACGCGGTAATGGGTTGGAGGGGCGAACTGCTGGGAAGAGCGGCTAGTGGTTGCTCAAGGTGGGTCGGAGCTTGGTGGAAAGGCGGTGGGTTCAGGGTGGCCGTAGGGAGGAGAAAACAGTGGAGACGGGTCGAGGCTTTGGTTGGAGGTCGGAGAACGTGCGCGGCAAGGTGGTGAGAGGCTTCGGCTGTTAGGAGATTTGGAGTGGAGGCTGGTGGGGAGACTGCTGGGTACAGGCGATTAATGAATAACTTGAAAATAACTATCATCTTTTCGTACATATGAAATGGCAGAGAGCCAAGTGACCATATGAGCCATTTCGAAAGAAGGAGGGGCCAGTTTCAAGTGGGAAGAGGAAGCAACAGTTCAAAATGTTTGTTTAAAGAACCAATTTGAACATAAACCGATGAATTGGAAAGGACCAAAAGCAATTATAATAAATTGAATATAGGTAAGAGCTAGATTCAAGCACGCGAATTCAAATAATTAAATCAAATGTTTGTTTGCCTTCAACCGGTAGATGATTGAAAGGTCACCAGAAACGAAACTCAACCGGTACCGTTTCGGTAAACTGTCTTGCAGATTATACCGCGTTATGTACTTCAAAACACGGAAGTAAATATACCGCTGAGATCAGCACGACGAGACGATCAAAATGGTATATGGATATCAGTGGTATGATTGGATTATAAAAATTCGGATTTTTCTACTGGCGGAAAATGCAAGAAAAACACTGAAAAATAAGATCGATGGAGCCAAAGATGTCCGAATTTGGAAAAACGACAAACTGACATCTTGCTCAGAAGATGGTTTAGAATTTTTCTATGTAAAAATATTTAGGTTTCGGAAACATTTTATTTTCATTGCTTTTTAACTGATTAAATTGAAGTGAATTTACGCGCGAAATAAACTTTCGTATTTTCAGACGAAAATTTACCAGTTGCTATGTTTAACTAGACGTATCACAAATATAAAATTTTTATTTCAAAATTTTATCGTTTAAAATTTCACAAAATTTCAACTAATTTCGTTATTAAAACGGTTGAAATTTACGGGTTGTTACACTCTCCCCCACTCAAAGCTTTTCGTCCCCGAAAAGGAACGAGGTAGGAGAATAGAAACAACCAGAAAGAAAAACAGATTTGAAATACAATATAACAATTAATTTAAACTATATCAATTCAAATTTAAATTAATTGATATTCAATAATTGGTTTAATAAATTTGATTTCACTAAGATCAATCTCAACTATTTCTAAATTTATTATCTTATTATCTCATTTCTTCAATCTACAATTTTTTTTTAAACCATAATTTTGAATAGTCTTTTATTATAATCATATTTTTCAGCAATTTTAAATTCTTCTTTATTCCAAATTATTGTTAAATTTATTCTACTTAATATATCTAACCACATATATTTAACCCATATAAATTAATTTAAAACATAAAAGTTCCGATTTAAATTAATTTATATTTACTAATTGCTTTTAAATTCAAGGTATTTTCATAGGTTGATCAAATTTCGATTTTATTAATTCTTTCAAAACAAATTTATTAATTCTTTCAAAACAAATTTATTTCATTATTAACTGAGTTTACTTATTATCCTATCTAACTCTATTAACATCTTTATAATCAAAATTTAGTGTATAACATTTATTATAAACACTCAAATTTTATTTATAAATTCAATTTATCTTATATATTATCCAATTACATATTCAACTTCTGAACGTTTTAGGTAAGTTGTATTAGAATGCAGTTGAACAATATACAAACACTACGCCATAGATGGCCTTCTGCAACAGATTTGCATGGTGTTGCCAGCTAAAATGTTGCGATAGGTATGCTGATTTTTGTCTATTGCAACACACGCTTTAAGGTGTTAGCATAGATATCAGCAAAATGTTGCAGTAGCTATAGCTGTATTCAAATTAAAAAATTAATAAAATTAGCAATCCGCGTGAATACGATCCAACGATCTATATTTAATCCGACCGTTAAAATGGATCACCACTGCACTTTTTACCAAATTTTCGTTTTCCCGCCTATGTTGGTGTAGATCCCCTTTCAGTTTTCAATTCATAATTCTCAAATCAAAAAGCAAATTCACGAAATCCAGCAAATTCATACTTCCAATTCGCATATGCTTTTCGATGTCAGATTGGAATTCGGTATCAGACTCCTAGAGCTCCGGAATCAGATCCGGCATGAAGTGTTTCAGGTTGGGGTCGTGGTTGGGTGAGGCTGATTGTAGAAGTAGGTCGCGGTGGGTTTGTTTGTCGCGGAATGTTGCGGGGTTTGTCAGTGTTCGATTGGTGGTTAGTTGTTGATTTTAGAGGCAAATCGTGGGTTTTATTTGGGTTGATGGGTTGGTGATAAAGACGATTCATGAAGTGACGGGGAAGTCGAATTTGGGTACCGAAGTTAGCATTTTTGGAATTCACGATTAGAGGAGGGGGGTTCGGCTCACTGTAGTGTGATTAACGTGTTTGTTTGGTTTATGGGTTGAGTTTGTCGACTGCGTTGTAGTTGGAAGGTAGTGATGCAGGTTGTAGGAGCAGTTTGTACAGGGAGATGGTTGAGGAGGTTGAGCGGTGTAGTTTCATGGAGGTGCTGCTGTTGTTCGTTAGTGAAGTTCTGGATGGTTCAGGTAGGAAGAAGAAGAAGTTGAAGGAAGAAGTCATTGATGATGGTGCTTCGGGGATGAATGTGCTTCGGGGATGTAAGTTGCAGCAGTTTGGGGATGGTGGTAGTGTAGAGGTTCGTGCTGCCGAAGTCCGTGACCTGTTCGATGAAATGTCAATTTTGTGTAGAGGTTCGTGGCAGTGTAAGTTGCACCAGTTTGGGGATGGTGGCAGTGAAGGGTAATGTATTACTTATTAACACGCAACTTGTTCGATGAAATGTCAATTTTTATTTATCATGGTTTCAGGTCTTTTACCAAGGCAGAGAATGATGGCTGGAAAAAGGTCGGATGATTCAGAAGAAGCCATGAAAGAGTTGCAAAAGTCAATCATCGAGGAGGTGTTCAAATTCGCAGGAGGTGATCATTTGTGCATCATTTTACGTCGTTTCAAAGAAGGCTCGATCTTCCGAAACCGGGTAGGTCGATCCCCGCCGGGACTGCGGTGCCCCGGACCCCCGCCGGCGCTGCGCCCGGACCCGCTTCTCGGCTCGCCTTCGGCTCGGCACTCGGCTCGTCATATATTCGTAAGTGTCGGTGTCTGTATAAATTGAAACTGCATATGTAATGAGTGAACTGAGTGATGTAGTGAGGAATATCTGTATATGTAAATATCAGTGTTATATATCATTGAATTGTAAAATAGTGGAGTCAGGAATTTGTACTATTTATAATGTTGAAATAAAATATTTATTTAAATAAATTACTGTTTGAATATCAAATTATGTGCAAATAGCATTTTATTAAATAAAAATTTATTTCTATTAAAAAATCAAATATGCTCTACATTGTGGGCCCCACAAATTCAGAAAGTTAATATCTATAGCAACATTTTGGAATGTTGGTACAGACACCTATGGATGTTGCTATAGACCCAAATATGGTTCTATTGCAACAATATTTCTTATGTTGCCTTAAATAGTCAAAATGTTGCCTTTGAGGTCTGCGGCAACGCGACAAAATGCAACACCGAGAAAGTGTTGCCTTTGCCCTTTTTTAGCCTACAGCATCATTTTTTGGCACTTCCTGCATCACTTCTTTGGTGTTGCAGTATGCAATCTATGGCGTAGTGAAATAAAATTTTCCCAATTCAATTATTCAAGTTTAAATATTTATTTCAAATTTTGGTTTTATTTATAATTAAAATCATCCTTTAACAAAATTTAAGAATTAGATTTTCCGATTAACTTTAAACAATTTAGAGATATATATAATATATTTGTATCAAATCGAATTTTTTTTTATATATATATAAGATACCCATATATATATAAATCAAATTATACTGAAGAAATTCAAATCCAAATATTTCTTTTTTTCTCAAAACAAAACCGTAGCAAAGCTACAGAATGGTTTCTCCACTTCGAAACTCGAAAATGAATGTCGATGATGCGGCCGTCATCACCGAAATTATTTTCCAGCGACAAAGAGAAGAGCACTGATTTCAACATTTTAAAATTCTTTGAAAACGATTTCTATTTGATAATATTTTCAATAATATATACTTTAAAATTTTAAAACCAAAGTTCGAAATCACCGGAAACTAAATTCTCAAATTTCTGAATTAAATTCATTTCAAATTCCAAATCAATTTATAAACCGTATTTATAAATTTATTTAGAACAGTAAATGATAATCAAATATTATCATTTCAAACAAATAATTTAATTAACCTATTAAATTCCAGAAAATTTTTTTTTACTTATATTTTCACAATATAATCAAACAAATTTATTTCATTTTCCAAATTTGAAAATAATATTATGTCAGTTTGCTCTGTTCAAGTGTTTTGGAAATCCTATCGATAGCGTTGATCAGACGAATCGATCGAAAACCCAAATCAACATCAACAACTCAAACAACACAATATATTTTACATTTTTTTTATAATATAAATTCACAAATACACTTCCTCGCTTACCGATAGAATAATGGATTTCAAAGCAAGGATAGTGTAACGACCCGACTTTCTATGCCCAGAAAGTCGCATCATTATGAAGAAAGAAAGAAAGGGGTAGAAAATAGAAAAGAAAAGAAGAAAGAAAGAAACAACAACAACGATCTCACAGCGGAACGAATAAATTATATTAATAACATAAACTATTACATAGTATACAACAATTTACAGAGTTACACAGCATATACATCACTTACTAGACAGTTATAAACATCTGTCTAGACATTACAACTCAAATACAAGACAAGACACTATCACAGATATCAACACAGCGGAATACTATATCTACGAACGCCGAAGCCTCCTGCTCCATTGCTCCTCCAGAATATTCGTCAAAGCTAAACCTGAATCCCTTGGCTACTCGTAAAAATTTGAGTACCCAAGAGTTTATAAAACAGAAATAAACACTTGGGTCAGACATGGGTCTGGTGTGAGTAACAGGTTAAACTTGCTTAACTTCAAAACCTTTAGAAAGAAAAGGTATCACGTAAGACTCCCCACAAATAAACATGGGTAAGTTTTTACCTTACGCTAACCAAAACATTTGATAGGAAATCTGATTTTATTATAATAGGGTCTAGGGTTTTCAAGTAAAATATAGAAATAGCTGAAATGCTTGCATCTCACATTCCAACATAGTTGGGCACATCTAATACGTACGGCACTTATTGGAGTTTGGATTCCATCAATGGCAGGGCTACTGGGGTACCGCCCGTCACAGTACGTGGCCTAGATCACCGTACCGAGGAGTACGCCCGCTCCCCTGCAACACAAAGCCGGAACCATCCCTTACTGGATAATCCCGAACAAGATAACCCCGTAGTTGGCGCGACCAACCACACACCAAGCCGAATAAAAAGAAAAGGGACCTCTAGACAGGGATCTATCTTGCTCTCAGTGGGTGCTACCCACGAAGCCTTGCTGCACCTCCCCTGTTTTAGCCATTCCCGGTTGATGAGGCTTGAGGTTACGATTACCTTTAATCAGAACATATCACTTAGAATGATCATCGTCCGCCTGACGATGTGCTAAAAGCATTCAATCCATACAAGTTCGTTCCGGGTTCGAACGAAACCGAAGGCATTATCTCGTTACACTCGTTTTGGAATCACCCTCAGAGTTAACGACAATAACCCTTGCACTCTGAATCTTCATCTTCACTTGAGATTCACGACCTATCGTTAATTGGGATCGATGTGGTATTCGGGTCTCCAGACCTGGAATACCGGTATACGGAAACCCGATCCCGGTCTCATCGAAATCCAAAACGTATCTTTTAAGGGCCAAGTTGTTTTAAGGTTAAAACAATTCAATTCTTATCTATATACACAAAGATAGATAATTCAATAGATAATCTACATTATCATCCCAAACAGATAATTCACATTATCATTATAATTCAACCAAACATCCATATCATATATCAATCATATCTCATCAGAGATATCAAACAATGAAATACATTCAATCTCATTCATCCATCCTTAAGCAATGATTTATATCATCTAATTAATTTAAAGTGAATTAAACTAATTACTTCATTCTATAAATCCTGCTTATTTAATTATTAATTAAACCAATTAATTAATCATTACTCTAAGTATCCATCTTAATTAATCATTCCTGATTAATAATTCTTTAATTACTTTAAGTAATTAATACTTGATTAATTTCACAAATTAATTATCTTAAACCATTCAGTAATTAATCTTTAATTACTTCATTAATTAATTAACTATATTTAATTACATTAATCCTTAATTAATTACAATTAATTAATTACTTTAATCACTAATTATTTATTAATTAATCTTAATTAACCAATCCTTAATTACATTATTTAAATTAATTATATTTAATAATTAATTCTTAATTAAACCACATTTATTAATCACCTTTGATTAATAACATTTAGTAATTAACTACCCTTAATTACTCTTCCATAAATTAATTTCTCTAAAATTAATTATCCTTTAATTAATCCCTTGATTAATTATACAAAAGTAATTAAACTAAAATTACTTTTATTATTAAAAATCTTCTTTAGTTAATTACATCCTCTAATTAACTTTAATTACTTTCCTAAGTAATTACTCTTCACTAATTACATTTAAGTAATTATATTTATCACATCTCTAAATGATTATCTTAAATTAATTTAATTAATTAATTTAACTTAATCAAATTTATTTAATTAATTACCTTAAGTAATTAATTCCTTTAATTACTTCCATTAAGTAATTCTACTTAACCAATTTCATATAAATTAATTAATCTAATTGATTATCAAAATTAATCATATTAATTAATTATTTAATAATTCCTAATTAATGATCCCTCATTAATTATTAAAAATCCTTTAATTACTTTCTTTAAGTAATTAAACTTTAATCAACTATTTATTAATTACAAATAAATAAATTCTTAATTACCAATTAATTAATTTCTAATTACTAAATTAAATTTTTTTTAATTAATCTTTAATCACTAGGTTAATAAATTTCTAATCATTTATTAAAAATCTATACTTATCTAAATAAATGATTCTAAATCCCAAATTAATTAACCTTAATTAATTAACTTATAATCCTAGTTATTTAATTTATTAACACTAAATCATTAATTAATTAAATTATTAAATTATTCTTTAATTTAATGAATCCTATATCATTAAACCTCTAAATTAAAGTATTAACATTTATAACTACTTTAATTATCATTTACAAAAGCTTTGAAATTTTTTTTTACTTTTAAATCTTTCTTTTATTTCATTTCAAATTACATATTTAAATAAATTTCAAATTTAACTTTAACCAAGTTTAAAACAAATTTACCATTCCCTTTTTAAAACCAAATGTTAAAGAAACACTTAACATTTAAAAGATTTTTAAACCAATTTATTTAAATTCAAAACCTTTTTAAAATATACTTTAAACATTCTAAAGATGTTTAAATATTATAATAAGACTTAATTATTTTCACAACTGAGATTCAAATTTAAATTGAATCCATACTTTAAAAATCTGATTTAAAACTTTGTTTTAAATCCTGCTTAACATTTTAAACTCAATTTAAAATTTTAAAACCCTGTCTGGCTTTAAAAACTGAAACATCATAATTGACCCGAGCCAGACATCAGAATACCCGAGAAAAATTACAGAAACCCCGAGTCGTCTTCGAGTTTTCCCTTCCCCTCTTTATCAAACTTCAATTACAAAATCTACCCAAGCCCACTAAATTTTCCCCGAGTCAAAATCCTATTTTCTTCGAGTCTCTCACGCATTTAACTCGAGAAAATTCGAGTACCACTCCTCTGTCAAAAACCCAAACTCACCAGAATCCAAATCATCACCGTGCACATGCACGATGGAACAGATCAACTCCGGTCAACTACGACAACTCTTCCATGTCGACGATCTACCACCAACCATAATGCGATCATCAGAACTTCGATCAACACTCGAATTCGAAATCAAGTAGCACGACCCAACCTGCAACAGAACTATAGTCACAAAATCCACTCGCCTCGTCGATCAAGACCATCAGCGATCACGCGATTACTTCCAAAGCTACTCCACTGGTCCACAAACATCTTCCCCCCGGTGCGATGCATTCCAGAGCGACATCGACGACGCCATTGCCTCGCGAATACCCTTTACAAAACACAGTGCTTAAGCCCTAGATCAACTTCAATCATCCACCACGATGAATTTAAAAATGCCTTATCATTTTTCCAAAAATCCCTGACCATCCACCATCCTCCAACCACGATCTCGATGATCAACACCGTGCCAATCGTCAGAATTCGATGATAAAGCAAAATCTGATCAACTTACTAATTCCCAACATCCTTGACCTTAAAAATCATGATTTCTGTTTCTAAATTTCTCATTCTACCATACGATCTTGTTTAGATAATCAAAGCATGGAATTTTGGATATTGATTTCCGACATATGTTAAGCTACTGTCCTTATGGTTTCCAGAGAAATTCCAGACTTTATTTTAACTTAAATAAACTTCAAGCTCTAATCTATGATGATATAAACAAATTTTGTTTGCACTTAAATTCTAACAAAGATTTATTCAAGAGATTTTGATTTCTTGTTTAAATCAGAAATCTGGAAACAGAATACAACACATGCATATACTAACATACTTTCACACATATATATACAGGAAAAATGAACTAGTATACATTCACATAACATATTTATATGCAATCATCTCTAAACAAACATGCAAAGCATACTACACATCATAACTTTCAAGGATTATCACATTCAATCACATATATAAACAGATTAAGTTTTAAAATAGAAGTTTACTCACTTCAGATATCACCCAAGCAACCAGATTTTTTTATAATTTAGATTTTAAACAGATGTTACTCACAAACAAAACATATTCCAGAAACAAGCAGGCAACCAGATTCTTATACTAAAATTTTAGAAAGATTGTTACTCACCTATTTTTAAAAGCAGAGAACAGAGCTTTATTCTTTGAAAACAGCCTTTGCTTTGATTAAATTTGAAAACTTGAGTTGCTTCCTTATTTTTGATTTAAGCTTGCATGCCTTTGAATTTTGCTTTTAATTCCAGTTTTTGCTTGCCTCTGTTTTGAAGAATACATGCAGACTTTGATTTGAAGAGAACTTGCAGGCTTTTGATGTTGAAAAATGAATTTAGTTCAGACTTATATACTTTTGAAAATGAATTTGCAGCCTTGAAACAGAACAGGCTTTTGATTTTTGGTTTGAGGAAAGTGAATTTCAGATTTGTTTTGAGCTTTGCAACTTGGTTACAGGTTGCTTTCAAAACAGAGAAGATTGATCTCTGCTTTGATTCCAGGTTGAAGAAGAGATAGGCTTTGATTACATTTTGGAATGAAGAGGATGTTTATTTCAGATTTGTTTATGAGGGAAGATTGAGTTCAGATTTGGTTTTGAGAAATATTGATTTTCTGGTTTGCTTTAGAAGTGGGAAATGAATTTCAGATTTTACAATGAAGTTAGAAAAGGAAATAGGAAAGAAGAAAAATGTTTTATATATAGGCCGAATTTATTTAAAAATAAAAATAAAAGAAAAACAAGATTAAATGACACTTGTCTCATTTCATTTTAATTATCTAACACTTGTAATACGGAGGCCTTAAATTAATAACACATGTCCTTTTTATTTAATGAGTATATATATTTAAAATGTTAATAAAGATTTTTCACTTAATTAATAATTCTTATGTAAATGTATATATGTATTTTAAAACTATATAGTTATTTATTAAATATCTTTGGAAAGCTTAATATTAATTTAAATCATAATTTCCAAATTACCAATATATATTAGAAATTTGAAAACATAATTTTATTTGTTAAATTCAAACCAACTTATCTATTTACAATATATAAAATTATATCTATACATTATAAATAGAAATCATTCTATTAACTTTTAAAAGATAGAATTCACTAATTAAATACTTATTTAATTAGATTATTAAATTAAATTCAAATTTTATTATCAAAGATCATCAATATCAATTTAATTATTTAACAGATTATTAAATTGATATTGTTAAAATTTCCGGGATATTACATTCCTCCCCCCTTAAAATAATTTCGTCCCCGAAATTTAAACAAAGGTAATTTAATAATCTTATTAAAGATTTAAATTCAAAACACAAGCATCTACCATCATCCATATGCTAGCAACCATAGCAACCAAATCATTCAATCAAACAATTCAACTATCTAGACTAAATTCTAGATAAAATTCCTCGAGTTTCCCCAAGTATATATATATACCGGGATACTCGCTCTACAAACAATCTAAACAATCAATACTACTAAACTATAAAGCTCCTATTCATCTATATCTACAGAACTAAACAGAATATCAGACTACAGACGAGTCTGACTCAACAATCAAACCTCCAGAACTGCTGATTCCAAAACCAAAGATAGATCAAACACGTACTCCCTCAGAGATACGTAAAACACAATGAATTCCAGTTATCCAAACTGACAATTCAATTCAGAAGACCAAATACTTATCCAAATCAGAACACAGACGAGATCCAAACACAACTCTACTTCACAACATCAGTAGATTCTAAACTTACTTCTCCCATCCAGAGATACACTCCAAACTGCTTTCGCTGCTCAACTCTGATCTGAGGTAGAACACAAGCACAGACTGGACAACTTATTCCAGAAATAAGGTTCACTGATCCATAAAGAAAACTCAGATACTCCAGCAAAACTTGAGCTGCTTCACCAACTCCATCTCTAGGAAACATCCTTCCACTAGACTGAACCACCGGTATCACTCCTGGAATCTAAGTCGATAAGAAAACCCAACCTTCATATGCGGACAAACTTCTGACTTCTCTGAAGACATCCAGAAAAATTCTGACAACCCAAGAGAATACTCAGACAATCGCAAGTCACTTTTGCGATCAACCCATCCTAATTCCAAAGAAAACTGTCCTCTCTTTACTAATCAGAACAGCTTACACTTATTTATCCAATCCATCGAAGAAATGGATTCTCTTTGTTGCTTCTGAACTTCACTTCCAGAAAAACTGCTCATCCAGAAAACTTCCTGCCATCACAGAATACTCCGAGCTGCACTGCTGACACTGATGCCAAGGACTTCCTATTCCAAAGATCTTCGAGAAATTCGAACTCCAAACCAAACAGAAACACCATGCTGAACTCAGCCACAATACCAAAGCATACACACTTCCTTAATCTTGTTCCAAAGAAAACATCTTCGGGAACATCCATCGTCACTGTATCTCATCATACAGCTACTATTACCTGAGGTATCAAGGTACCATCACTCGCTTCTGCCTTATCGACAGATCCAACTCTACTCATCCAAACTTCAGAGATAAACTCCGAACCATTACAGTTTCCTTCGGAGATCGATGAAATCCTTCACCACAGTAAAGCTTACTCGAGACGGTATTGGGTCTACAGTCTCGACAAATACACTTCCAACCTCAACATTTAAACTCCAACCATTGGTAGTCGTGTTTCACACACCACTACCCCATCTACCTTTATAACTTATATTGGAAAACCCGAACAGGTAACCCAACAAATAGGTAGAAATATATATATATTTAAAATGATACTTTTTATATAGAAATTATTTCTGGGTAAAATTATTTCATTTACCTCTTTAAAACAATATTGTGTCCGTTGGCCTGGTTCAAGTGTTTAGAGATCCCTATCAATAACGTTAGCTACTCGTATTGACCAGAATCCATATACCACTTAACCGATCAATTAACACAATATAAAACCATTTTATATAACTAACAAATACGCGCTCTCGAATATATATACTCAGACTCAAACAGGTTGCTACAAATCCTATCTCTAATGAACAACCCTTCCCAACCTAGGTATTCACTCAACCTAGTGTTCTGATGTTCACTTAACCAAAAGCTTAGGCATTCGCTCAACCTGTGCTCTGATACCATATGTAACGACCCGACTTTCTATGCCCAGAAAGTCGCATCATTATGAAGAAAGAAAGGGGTAGAAAATAGAAAAGAAAAGAAGAAAGAAAGAAACAACAACAACGATCTCACAGCGGAACGAATAAATTATATTAATAACATAAACTATTACATAGTATACAACAATTTACAGAGTTACACAGCATATACATCACTTACTAGACAGTTATAAACATCTGTCTAGACATTACAACTCAAATACAAGACAAGACACTATCACAGATATCAACACAGCGGAATACTATATCTACGAACGCCGAAGCCTCCTGCTCCATTGCTCCTCCAAAATATTCGTCAAAGCTAAACCTGAATCCCTTGGCTACTCGTAAAAATTTGAGTACCCAAGAGTTTATAAAACAGAAATAAACACTTGGGTCAGACATGGGTCTGGTGTGAGTAACAGGTTAAACTTGCTTAACTTCAAAACCTTTAGAAAGAAAAGGTATCACGTAAGACTCCCCACAAATAAACATGGGTAAGTTTTTACCTTAGGCTAACCAAAACATTTGATAGGAAATCTGATTTTATTATAATAGGGTCTAGGGTTTTCAAGTAAAATATAGAAATAGCTGAAATGCTTGCATCTCACATTCCAACATAGTTGGGCACATCTAATACGTACGGCACTTATTGGAGTTTGGATTCCATCAATGGCAGGGCTACTGGGGTACCGCCCGTCACAGTACGTGGCCTAGATCACCGTACCGAGGAGTACGCCCGCTCCCCTGCAACACAAAGCCGGAACCATCCCTTACTGGATAATCCTGAACAAGATAACCCCGTAGTTGGCACGACCAACCATACACTAAGCCGAATAAAAAGAAAAGGGACCTCTAGACAGGGATCTATCTTGCTCTCAGTGGGTGCTACCCACGAAGCCTTGCTGCACCTCCCCTGTTTTAGCCATTCCCGGTTGATGAGGCTTGAGGTTACGATTACCTTTAATCAGAACATATCACTTAGAATGCTCATCGTCCGCCTGACGATGTGCTGAAAGCATTCAATCCATACAAGTTTGTTCCGGGTTCGAACGAAACCGAAGGCATTATCTCGTTACACTCGTTTTGGAATCACCCTCAGAGTTAACGACAATAACCCTTGCACTCTGAATCTTCATCTTCACTTGAGATTCACGACCTATCGTTAATTGGGATCGATGTGGTATTCGGGTCTCCAGACCTGGAATACCGGTATACGGAAACCCGATCCCGGTCTCATCGAAATCCAAAACGTATCTTTTAAGGGCCAAGTTGTTTTAAGGTTAAAACAATTCAATTCTTATCTATATACACAAAGATAGATAATTCAATAGATAATCTACATTATCATCCCAAACAGATAATTCACATTATCATTATAATTCAACCAAACATCCATATCATATATCAATCATATCTCATCAGAGATATCAAACAATGAAATACATTCAATCTCATTCATCCATCCTTAAGCAATGATTTATATCATCTAATTAATTTAAAGTGAATTAAACTAATTACTTCATTCTATAAATCCTGCTTATTTAATTATTAATTAAACCAATTAATTAATCATTACTCTAAGTATCCATCTTAATTAATCATTCCTGATTAATAATTCTTTAATTACTTTAAGTAATTAATACTTGATTAATTTCACAAATTAATTATCTTAAACCATTCAGTAATTAATCTTTAATTACTTCATTAATTAATTAACTATATTTAATTACATTAATCCTTAATTAATTACAATTAATTAATTACTTTAATCACTAATTATTTATTAATTAATCTTAATTAACCAATCCTTAATTACATTATTTAAATTAATTATATTTAATAATTAATTCTTAATTAAACCACATTTATTAATCACCTTTGATTAATAACATTTAGTAATTAACTAACCTTAATTACTCTTCCATAAATTAATTTCTCTAAAATTAATTATCCTTTAATTAATCCCTTGATTAATTATACAAAAGTAATTAAACTAAAATTACTTTTATTATTAAAAATCTTCTTTAGTTAATTACATCCTCTAATTAACTTTAATTACTTTCCTAAGTAATTACTCTTCACTAATTACATTTAAGTAATTATATTTATCACATCTCTAAATGATTATCTTAAATTAATTTAATTAATTAATTTAACTTAATCAAATTTATTTAATTAATTACCTTAAGTAATTAATTCCTTTAATTACTTCCATTAAGTAATTCTACTTAACCAATTTCATATAAATTAATTAATCTAATTGATTATCAAAATTAATCATATTAATTAATTATTTAATAATTCCTAATTAATGATCCCTCATTAATTATTAAAAATCCTTTAATTACTTTCTTTAAGTAATTAAACTTTAATCAACTATTTATTAATTACAAATAAATAAATTCTTAATTACCAATTAATTAATTTCTAATTACTAAATTAAATTTTTTTTAATTAATCTTTAATCACTAGGTTAATAAATTTCTAATCATTTATTAAAAATCTATACTTATCTAAATAAATGATTCTAAATCCCAAATTAATTAACCTTAATTAATTAACTTATAATCCTAGTTATTTAATTTATTAACACTAAATCATTAATTAATTAAATTATTAAATTATTCTTTAATTTAATGAATCCTATATCATTAAACCTCTAAATTAAAGTATTAACATTTATAACTACTTTAATTATCATTTACAAAAGCTTTGAATTTTTTTTTTTACTTTTAAATCTTTCTTTTATTTCATTTCAAATTACATATTTAAATAAATTTCAAATTTAACTTTAACCAAGTTTAAAACAAATTTACCATTCCCTTTTTAAAACCAAATGTTAAAGAAACACTTAACATTTAAAAGATTTTTAAACCAATTTATTTAAATTCAAAACCTTTTTAAAATATACTTTAAACATTCTAAAGATGTTTAAATATTATAATAAGACTTAATTATTTTCACAACTGAGATTCAAATTTAAATTGAATCCATACTTTAAAAATCTGATTTAAAACTTTGTTTTAAATCCTGCTTAACATTTTAAACTCAATTTAAAATTTTAAAACCCTGTCTGGCTTTAAAAACTGAAACATCATAATTGACCCGAGCCAGACATCAGAATACCCGAGAAAAATTACAGAAACCCCGAGTCGTCTTCGAGTTTTCCCTTCCCCTCTTTATCAAACTTCAATTACAAAATCTACCCAAGCCCACTAAATTTTCCCCGAGTCAAAATCCTATTTTCTTCGAGTCTCTCACGCATTTAACTCGAGAAAATTCGAGTACCACTCCTCTGTCAAAAACCCAAACTCACCAGAATCCAAATCATCACCGTGCACATGCACGATGGAACAGATCAACTCCGGTCAACTACGACAACTCTTCCATGTCGACGATCTACCACCAACCATAATGCGATCATCAGAACTTCGATCAACACTCGAATTCGAAATCAAGTAGCACGACCCAACCTGGAACAGAACTATAGTCACAAAATCCACTCGCCTCGTCGATCAAGACCATCAGCGATCACGCGATTACTTCCAAAGCTACTCCACTGGTCCACAAACATCTTCCCCCCGGTGCGATGCATTCCAGAGCGACATCGACGACGCCATTGCCTCGCGAATACCCTTTACAAAACACAGTGCTTAAGCCCTAGATCAACTTCAATCATCCACCACGATGAATTTAAAAATGCCTTATCATTTTTCCAAAAATCCCTGACCATCCACCATCCTCCAGCCACGATCTCGATGATCAACACCGTGCCAATCGTCAGAATTCGATGATAAAGCAAAATCTGATCAACTTACTAATTCCCAACATCCTTGACCTTAAAAATCATGATTTCTGTTTCTAAATTTCTCATTCTACCATACGATCTTGTTTAGTTAATCAAAGCATGGAATTTTGGATATTGATTTCCGACATATGTTAAGCTACTGTCCTTATGGTTTCCAGAGAAATTCCAGACTTTATTTTAACTTAAATAAACTTCAAGCTCTAATCTATGATGATATAAACAAATTTTGTTTGCACTTAAATTCTAACAAAGATTTATTCAAGAGATTTTGATTTCTTGTTTAAATCAGAAATCTGGAAACAGAATACAACACATGCATATACTAACATACTTTCACACATATATATACAGGAAAAATGAACTAGTATACATTCACATAACATATTTATATGCAATCATCTCTAAACAAACATGAAAAGCATACTACACATCATAACTTTCAAGGATTATCACATTCAATCACATATATAAACAGATTAAGTTTTAAAATAGAAGTTTACTCACTTCAGATATCACCCAAGCAACCAGATTTTTTTATAATTTAGATTTTAAACAGATGTTACTCACAAACAAAACATATTCCAGAAACAAGCAGGCAACCAGATTCTTATACTAAAATTTTAGAAAGATTGTTACTCACCTATTTTTAAAAGCAGAGAACAGAGCTTTATTCTTTGAAAACAGCCTTTGCTTTGATTAAATTTGAAAACTTGAGTTGCTTCCTTATTTTTGATTTAAGCTTGCATGCCTTTGAATTTTGCTTTTAATTCCAGTTTTTGCTTGCCGCTGTTTTGAAGAATACATGCAGACTTTGATTTGAAGAGAACTTGCAGGCTTTTGATGTTGAAAAATGAATTTAGTTCAGACTTATATACTTTTGAAAATGAATTTGCAGCCTTGAAACAGAACAGGCTTTTGATTTTTGGTTTGAGGAAAGTGAATTTCAGATTTGTTTTGAGCTTTGCAACTTGGTTACAGGTTGCTTTCAAAACAGAGAAGATTGATCTCTGCTTTGATTCCAGGTTGAAGAAGAGATAGGCTTTGATTACATTTTGGAATGAAGAGGATGTTTATTTCAGATTTGTTTATGAGGGAAGATTGAGTTCAGATTTGGTTTTGAGAAATATTGATTTTCTGGTTTGCTTTAGAAGTGGGAAATGAATTTCAGATTTTACAATGAAGTTAGAAAAGGAAATAGGAAAGAAGAAAAATGTTTTATATATAGGCCGAATTTATTTAAAAATAAAAATAAAAGAAAAACAAGATTAAATGACACTTGTCTCATTTCATTTTAATTATCTAACACTTGTAATATGGAGGCCTTAAATTAATAACACATGTCCTTTTTATTTAATGAGTATATATATTTAAAATGTTAATAAAGATTTTTCACTTAATTAATAATTCTTATGTAAATGTATATATGTATTTTAAAACTATATAGTTATTTATTAAATATCTTTGGAAAGCTTAATATTAATTTAAATCATAATTTCCAAATTACCAATATATATTAGAAATTTGAAAACATAATTTTATTTGTTAAATTCAAACCAACTTATCTATTTACAATATATAAAATTATATCTATACATTATAAATAGAAATCATTCTATTAACTTTTAAAAGATAGAATTCACTAATTAAATACTTATTTAATTAGATTATTAAATTAAATTCAAATTTTATTATCAAAGATCATCAATATCAATTTAATTATTTAACAGATTATTAAATTGATATTGTTAAAATTTCCGGGATATTACAGATAGAGATTCAAATTTGATGGACTCAAATCAAAGAGAATTTTGATTCGAAAAATAAGTTTGAAACAAAAGATAAGATAATTCAATTACCACAATCGGGAGATGGATGAGTTTATTTAATTCACGGTCAACCTTAACCGGGTCGTCCGTAACTTCAAGAATAAGATCGATGCTGAATTCCGAGGTAAATCAACACTCGATCTCAAGAGATAGAATTCAGGTATAGCAGGAGATAGATAGCATCGTAAACCGAGGATACAGAAATCTCTGGTAAATCGATGCCTATTATAAAGGAGTTTTGCTCCTTTACAAATCATTCGAAGATTGGCGAGACCGCCGATCTATTATAGATATCATTCAAAATGGAGTTATGGGGTGCTCCAGAATTGAAAGAAGACGAATATTGAAGGACACGAATGAATTTCGGAACCGAGGGGAACGTTCCAAAATTCAAAGGAATTTAGTCAAAGGAAGAGATTGTGTAACGACCCAGAATTTTGGACCATTCGCATCCATTATAAGTGTATAGGTAGACACTCATGCCGGAGTTGAATTGCTCAAAATACCGCGTTGTTAATTTAAATTTGGCAAAACTGAACATATAAAGTAAATAAATAATCACAGATCACAGACACAGAGTAATAAGTGCAGCGGAAATAAAAGAGATAGTAGTTCATGAAGCTACCATATGAGTATATAAAATACATCAGAGTTTACAACAGAAGAGTAATACGATACATCAGATACAAATCAGAATACATCACTGGAATCATCGAATACTGAAAGCCGGATAGATGGCTGGATCTTCAAGCAAAGCTCCAACTCCAAAGGTGAGTCTCGAATACTGGTACACTCAGTCTGACCCGAGCGTAAAGCAAAAACACAAGACACTCGAGTCAGGATTAACATTCTTATATTAATAAATCCAACTCAAGTGAAATAGCAATTGAAATACAAGTAACTCAAAGGATGTTTGGAATAACCATCCTTTAAGGATCCGTCAAACTATCTACTATGTAGTAATGTACGATAAGTAGATAATGTCTATCAGTAATAATAAAGATATCAAAATAGCGTTAAGTCATGGCCCATTCCACCCTTAACACATTTTTATTCCCAAAAGCATATACAAGACCGTAGTTTCCCCAAAACCGGAAGTCACCAGAGGGCAATCCATATACTAAAGGTACAAATCAAAATCGTAGTGGTCGCGCATAAATGGAATACAAGTATGACAAGGCACATGAGGCAATACCCAAGGTAGTGATACTACCGTTCGCCTTATCCGGACTGGTGAGAACGCAATGCCGCAGCCCCCGCAACACCGTGAAACAACACTCCAAAAATCAAGGGAGCACCAATCGACAACGAGTATAAGTAGTTCGAAGAAGTGTGTCCACTTGAGTTAGCTAATCCTCCATTGGCCCGACACAGCTCCTGTTTTAGTCATTTCCAATTTGACACAAGTGTCAAGGCTATCCATTATCGTTCTCTTTCTTCAGTCAACACGTACATCATTCCAACCACTTCATTCTGGATCATCACTCCGCGCATAGTTATTAAAGTGGTTTCGGTTTAGATAGAGAGTATATCCATTACCGATCCCGGTCTCTTTAATAACTTTCGTAATTATTACACCGATTGGTCGTTTATTTATTTCAAAACCCAATCAATTCAATTTCAAATAGAATTCGTAAACCAACAATTCATTTGTCTTTCAAAACCAATTTCCAATAATTTACGTTTCAATACTTCCAAATTACCATTTCAAAATCTTATAATACAATTCCAATTTCTATTTAAACAATTCAAATATTGATTCAAGTTCGTATATAAGTTTCAATTCGAAATCATTTAAATTAACTTAATTTTAACATTCAAATCGATTTGAATTCATTTATCGATCTCATTCAATATTCGTTAAGTTACTATGCCATTCAAAACAATTTCTATTAAATTTTCCAATTCATTAAATCAATTCTTAAGTTCAACTTCATTAAATCAAAACTTACAATTTTGAATTAAATTAAATTCGTCAAATCAATTCTTCCAATTACAAGTCTTATATTAATTCCGAAATATCACATTTTCATTTCTTGTTAAAGAAATTCAATTTCACTTATTTACTTTCTTAAATGATTTTCCAAAAACTTAATTTATAAAGAAACTCAATTTCAATTATTTACGAAGTAAAATTCACTTATTCAAAAATTCAATTTCACTTATTAAAGAATTCAGTTCAATTTAATCATTAAATAATTCAATCTTATTTAATTATTAAATAATTCAATCTTATTTAATTATTAAATAATTCAAACTTAATTATTAAATAATTTCAAAGTTTAATAATTAAATAATTTCAAAGTTTAATAATTTCAACTTAATTTTAATTTCAAACTTAATTATTAAATCATTTCAAAGTTTAATAATTTCAAACTTAATTATAATTTCAAACTTAATTCAATCATTTCTCAATTTTAAACAACATGCTTTCATCAATTACATGGTTAATATTTTGTTTCAGATTATTAAATATTAACATTTCCCCTTCATTAAATTTCAAATTTCAACTTCATTTCAAAACCATATTATTTATTCAAATAAAATCTTTGTTTATTTTTAAATCAAATTATTGACCAATCGGATTTTATTTAATTTTCTTTCCTAGGTCAAAGTTCAATTTGGGTATTTATCATTTCAACCCGATTCCAATTCAATTCAAAATCAAAACATAACAAAGGGAACTTGCAGTGTGATAACTGGGATGGTGTCAAAGTAAATAAACAAGCAATAACAACAAACAATAACAATCCAATAATCAATTTAATAATCCCGAAATAATCGTATTAATTCGCATTGTTATTTGTACGAATTAATATAATTATTTCTAGAATCTACACTATCATTTCATGTAGATTAAAGATTATTACATTACGGTTTTCACTTGTCATTCAATTTACAATTTCATACATCATCAGTTTAACAACATACATTCAGTGGTTCAAAGTGTAATTAAACAAATCCTACGTGTCAATAAATTCAACAGTAAAAAGGGGCCATATTATACAAATGTCAGTTAATCAAATTTAACATTTAATTATCCTATATCAAGTTCAATTTCATACTATTTATCATTTTAACATTAACAATTTAACGTCGAATATAAACATCAACAATCAATCAATTATCAGCCAAACTGTATTATCATCGCATAAATAATTAACAGATAATGGTGTCAGATGTCACAAGTGAACTGATACAGGCAATAGCATATATAACAGTGTAATTAACTAACAGCAGCATATTTCAATTGTCGTTTCAATTGAAATCAAATCTAATAAATAAAAGAACGTTAATCGTGAGTGAGTGCTCACCTTTCGTAGCTAGAGGGGACAGGAGATGTCACAGATACGCACACTGATACGAGCATTAAAATAGAGTTACGAATGCAAGCACGACTTCCAAAACAAGCTAGATTGGGACGAATCGACGAACGAGCTGATAAATAGGAATTTGACGAAATAGATCAGAATTTGCTTGATATAGACTGAAACGAGATATATAAAATATATGTATATATTATTTTCTTAAACCAATATTTTTTTTATATAACTGTAAAACTGAAAATAAAATGACAAAATGAACAGGTCGAAACTCACATATGCATGCAACAGTAAAACACTAGATATATATGTGCAGACTTAACATATATACAAACCAAACCTATACCCAGTTATAAGAGATCAAACTATAACCATTTTATGTGTGCCAAAACAATGAATATACACAATCAAACCACAATACTATATATATATATAACCCTTTGATAAAGACGCAAATGTATGTATGCAATCTATATAATATAATAACTTACATAGACTCAACAGATCATGCTCCAACCTACCACTACAAAAGTGACGTGTTTTGATCTAGTGCTCAATACTATGAAATTTTGTGAATTCACTTTGTATTATCTACATTATAGAATTATACTAACTTGCATAAAGCACTTTACACGTCACGTTATTAAAATCAAACACCCAAATGTATGTTAAAATGTTTAACTTCCTACAAGTTGCGGCTTACTATAAATAAAAATGAAATAAATTTCCTTTCTACAAACTTTCATATTGTATATAAAGAAACCAAATATACGTATATATATGTCACAAAGTAGATGAACAGCTGGAGGGTGTAAAGTAAGAGTAAAATACTAGTTCAGACAAAAAAGTTTTTATCTTGTAAACGCCTTACATATATAAAGCAAATTACAACTTTATAACAGCAAAAATGAACATTTATTTTTGACATACAAATTTACAGTTTCAAAGGTCGTTAAAGTCAGTTCAAAATGCTCTTATATAACGGATATAGTACACTTTAAGGTCCACCAATATTATAAAATAAAAAAAATTAAAGCTAAAATCAGTTCAATTTTTTTTTTTCATAAGTGCGTGTGCTTTTATGAGTGGAGAGAAGAAAGCAAAGTGGAAACTAATGAACAGCCAACTCACACGCCAATATACAAGTTGAATCATTAAAAATTTTCTTTTGAAAATATGAACGTGAGCAAAATGAAGAGGCACGGTCAGGGAAGCACAAGAGTCAGATGGTGAATGGTTGAGAAAATGATGGGTGAGGACCGTTGATTTCAAGTTGATAACTGAAAGGTCAAAGAATCCAAAAGGTGTTTAAAACCGGTACCATTACAAAATTGTTTTTCGCGGATTCCACTGTGTACTGAACTTCAAATGCAGAATTGAATATACTGTGGAGATCAGCCCGACGAGACGATCAAAACGGTATAAAGATATCAGTGGTATGATTGAATTATAAAATTCGAATTTTTCTACTGACGGAAAATGCAAGAAAAACACTGAAAAATAAGATCGACGGAGCCAAAGATGTCCGAATTTGGAAAAACGACAAACTGACATCTTGCTCAGAAGATGGTTTAGAATTTTTCTATGTAAAAATATTTAGGTTTCGAAAACATTTTATTTTCATTACTTTTTAACTGATTGAATTGAAGTGAATTTACACGCGAAATAAACTTCCATATTTTCGGACGAAAATTTACCGATTGCTATGTTTAACTAGACGCATTCCAAATATTAAATTTTTATTTCAAAATTTTATCGTTTAAAATTTCACAAAATTTCAACTAATTACGTTGTTAAAACAGTTGAAATTTACGGGTCGTTACAGATTGAAACTCGAATGAGAGTGATTCTGTAAATACATTTACCCTATATGTTAAGTTTTGCCTAGAGCTACCAAAGCTCTAATACCAACTATAACGACCCAGAATTTTGGACCATTCGCATCCATTATAAGTGTATAGGTAGACACTCATGCCAGAGTTGAATTGCTCAAAATACCGCGTTGTTAATTTAAATTTGGCAAAACTGAACATATACAGTAAATAAAATAATCACAGATCACAGACACAGAGTAATAATTTGCAGCGGAAATAAAAGAGATAGTAGTTCATGAAGCTACTATAAGAATATATAAAATACATCAGAGTTTACAACAGAAGAGTAATACGATACATCAGAGTTTACAACAGAAGAGTAATACGATACATCAGAGTTAAACCAGATACAACGGAAGGGTAACACGATACATCAGATACAAATCAGAATACATCACTGGAATCATCGAATATCTGAAAGCTGGATAGATAGCTGGATCTCCAAGCGAAGCTCCAACTCCAAAGGTGAGTCTCGAAAGCTGAACCATTCAGTCTGACCCGAGCGTAAAGCAAAATACAAAACACTCTAGTCAGGATTAACATTCTTATATTAATAAATCCAACTCAAGTGAAATAGCAATTGAAATACAAGTAACTCAAAGGATGTTTGGAATAACCATCCTTTAAGGATCCGTTAAACTATCTACTATGTAGTAGTGTACGATAAGTAGATAATGTCTATCAGTAATAATAAGATATCAAAATAGCGTTAAGTCATGGCCCATAACACCCTTAACACATTTTTATTCCCAAAAGCATATACAAGACCGTAGTTTCCCCAAAACCGGAAGTCACCAGAGGGCAATCCATATACTAAAGGTACAAATCAAAATCGTAGTGGTCGCGCATAAATGGAATACAAGTATGACAAGGCACATGAGGCTATACCCAAGGTAGTGATACTACCGTTCGCCTGATCCGGACTGGTGAGAACGCAACGCCGCAGCGCCCGCAACACCGTGAGACAACACTCCCAATTCAAGGGAGCGCACCAATCAATCACAAAGTAAAAGAATAGTTTACGAAGAAGTGTGTCCACTTGAGGTAGCTAATCCTCCATTGGTCCGGCACAGCTCCTGTTTAATCATTTCCAATTTGACACAAGTGTCAAGGCTATCCATTATCGTTCACTTTCTTCAATCATCAACGTTCGCCAATCCAACCACTTCATTCTGGATCATCACTTCGCGTATAGTTATTAAAGTGGTTTCCGGTTTAGACAGTGAGTATGTCCCAAACCGACTCCGGTTCCTTTAATAACCTTCATGATTATAACACCGATTGGTCGTTAATATATTTCAAAACCAAAACCATTTCAATTTCAATTTGAATTCGTAAATCGACAATTCGTTAGTCTTTCGAAATTAATTTCCAAAATTACGTTTCAAACTTTCCAATTTCAATTTCAACATTTCCATAATTCAATTTCAAATATTCATTGAATTTTGTATATAAGTTCATTCCAAAATCGTTTAACTACTGTAACGACCCACTATTTTGGACCATTCAACTCGACAATAATCCACACATGTCTGGCTTGAATAATTCAAAATAACAGATTGTAAATAAATTTGGAGCAAATGAAATCAAATACACAGAATCATGGACACAGAACATATCAGAATAACTCGCAGCGGAATATAAAAACCATAGTAGTTCATGAAGCTACTATAACAAACTCTCAAAACATAATACATAATATCTGCTTGAAAACATATACAATAGACATCTTAAATAAATAGAAGTTTATGAATACCAGAACTGAAATAGAACAACTGAACTGAAAGGAACAGATAACTAGACAAGCAGAATCTCCAGCGATTCCTAGCTCCAGAAAGAAATCCAAAGTTAAGCTGTAAATACTCAGGCTGACCCGAGCGTAAAGTAAAACACAAAACACTCGAGTCAGGACAATATATACTTATATAATGTAAACCAACTCAAGTGAGCTGTAGTAGAAATGCACAATAACTCAAAGGATGCTTGGGATCGCCCATCCTTCAAGGATCAGTTAAACAAAAAATTAAATACACCCCGTGGTTAAAATTTCAAAATGGTATTTTATTCTTCGAAATCAAATATCATTTCAAAATTCAATATCCTTCAAAAATCCATTTCAAAATATCAAAATATCATATTTCAAAATAGTTTATATTTCGAAACAAATTACTTTATTTTAAGTCATAAAAATAAAGTTATTATTAATAATTAAATTATTAAATTTCCAAAATTTTAATCTTTCATTCGTTCACTTAAATTAATTAAAACAATGAAAATTCAACTTTTGCAGCATTTAGAAAATGCTACGGAAAGTCACATTTAAAACAGTTCAATTTAACAAAAGACAGCATTTAAAATGCTGTAATAGGGTTACATTAGTTTCAAATAAACTTAGTTAAATTCAACCATTATAACATTACAAAAATGCTATAATAGCCTTTAATTAAATTTAGCCATTTGGTTCATTATTATCAACTACAGCATTTACAGATGTTGTATTATCATTTACATTAGAATTAATAGCATTTCAGAGATGCAGTTAATTAACTTCAAATATTCAGTATAATTTCACAAACAATTATATTTTTATATAAATCATTTTTAACTTATAAAATCATATATAATCATTCAAATACCCTTATATTCATGATTTTATAAAGTTAAACCTCCATTCAAAAATCAAAATTTAATAATAATTCACTTATTAAATTCCAATATTAAATTATAAATTCATTAAATTAAATTAACTTAACACTTAAGTTTAAATTTTCAAATATAACTTAATTCCATTTTTATTTACTTAACTTAAAATTCATTTTTAAGCCAAATTCACAAATTTCCAATTTTAGTTATATTTCAAAATTTCAACTTAAATATTCATTCATTTCACATTTTAACTTTATTCAAAATCATTAATATAAAATAAAATCATTTAAATTCACTTTAATCCAAATTATCATGAATGTATCACATTTCATATTTAATTTAAATTCCAATTATCACCAAATTAAAATTTCCCAAAATAACTTACATTTCAAATTTTCTAATTTTACCATTAATTTATTTCACTTATAAATTTTCAGAAAATCAATAATGCTTTACAAAAATCATTTTTATTTAGTTTAAGTCAAAATATTATAATATTTACATTTCAAAAATATTTTTAAGATTTTTATAAAAACATATTTTAACAACGGGTCTGTATTTCGTTTCTAGTCTAAGTAAAGTGATACGGGTAATATATCATTTCAACCCGTAATTTACAAAGATACCCGGGTTTGATCATTTCAAACCCGCAATCCCAAGTAAATGAAAATAATTGAAAATCATTCAGGCCTATCATTTCAGCCCATAACGATTTTCTCCTATTCTAAAGTCCGTTCGGGTATGTATCATTTCAACCCATAGTGATTCTAATCTAAAGGGAACTTGCAGTGTGATAAACTGATAAAAATAATAGAACAGCATAATATAACAGTAACATATAATATAATAGGTGTTTAAGCATGGGTGAACATCATAAAATCATAACATAGCAAGTGTAACATGATAATGCATTTTACAGATTCAAAAGGAGTCAATTCACTAGTTATATATGTACATATTGTCTGGTGAGAATAACTCACTTGTTAAAAGCTGGAGATAGCCACAAAAGCACACAATACTGACACTACGAAGGCACGACAACACGGGAATGACTTGAGAGTGGAGAGCGAGATCCAAGTTATAGATCTTGTGTTACAACCCAAAAACAAAACCAAAATAATAGTTAAAAATCAATACGATTGAATTTGAATAACTTTGAAACAAAAAGCAGTTTGAATACGAAACTTTTTACCTTGCTTTCTATACTTGTTTGCATGGCCTAGGGGATCAATTAGGTCAGGTTTGTACTTGGTTTGGATCAGGTATGGGTCTGGAAAAGGTAAGGCTACAAGGTAGAACATGATGGAGGAAGTTACAACACAGGGATGTGAAGGGGTTTAGGCTAAAACATGGTTTTTGGCAACCAAAAGGGCTCGGTCATGGGGTTATATGCTTGGCCAGTCAAGCTCAGGTCTGGACAGAGGTTGGAGTTGTGACGACCCGGAATTTTTGTATATTTGAAATTGGAATATTTAATTAATTTTAAATATTCAGAGGTTAATTATAAACTTAAATTTCAAATATCGCTGTTTATTGAGTAATTTAATAATTAAATTAAATTTATTTGAAGTTGGATAAAATAGTAAATCTGGCATTCTAAGCTAATTTAAAATATTTTGAAAGCTCGTAGAATTCGTAATGATAATACTAAAGATAATAGAAGCTTCAGAATGTAATTTCAAACTGTTTTATTCAGTTTTGAAATTATATCGTTTGAATCGATATTTAAAAATAGCTTTCCGAGGCACAGTCTCGGAATTCAACGAAACCAGTTCCATTGGATCTGTAATAGTTAGATATTATCGGATTTCAATTTTCGTAGCAATCGGAGTTGTCGTGTGACCCTGGCCGCTCAAAACGCTTAGGAACTATTTTAATCGATTTAATTTAAATTTGATCATTTACTTCCGTAACTCGCGCATACAATCAAATTAACCTTCGGAACACGTTCCATTATGTTCGGAATGCGGGTAAAATCTTATAAGCGTCTGTCGGCATGTCTGATTCGGGGTTCGGGATTTCGCGTTATGCAACGAGATATTTTGAATATATCTATATATAAAAATCAACTCAGCCACCCTATTCTATACCTACGTACGCTTAGCCGACATCCTGTAGCCTTTTTCTTCATCACGCAGCTTTCTGTTTATATCACGTACCCTTTTTCCTTCTCTCAAAAGCAAAAGAAATAAAATGGCTTCCAAACGAACTCCTCTTCATTTCAAAATCCATGCCTTATCCTCGTTCTCGTTTTTTGTTAATCGAATTGAAAAAAAATAGAAGAAGGGGTGACTGGGTTTATGAATCAAATCGAGTTGAGCTCCCTTCCTTTTCCAAAAGCAAAACTCTTTGGTCGTTCAAATCAATAGCCACCTTTCCCAGCTTCAAAATTCACGAAGAAAGCTCGCTCTCGTTCGTTTATAAAAAAAAAAAATCGATTTCGTTCACGAAAAAAAAAAGAGGAATCAAATCGCGATTTTCTTGGGTGCTGCGAGTTTTGAGACACTCGAGTCGAGCTAGGGTTCGCGAGGCAAGAAATTAGAGCTCGATTTTTTTGGAATAGCCGAGTTCGTTCGAAGAGACAACAATCGACTGGGAAGGGGATATCGATGTCGAGTCGAAGCGATGGGAGGGGAGGGCCAGAGCGCGTTCGTTATCGAGGTTAGGGGGACGAGCAGCTCAAGCTGGGTTCGATTTCGATGGGTGTCGCGAGCTCGCGGCAGGGGACTCGAAGAGGTCGCGTTGGTATTGAACTGGGGACGCTCGAGTTTTTGGGCAAGGCGGATTCGATTCCAGTGAGGTATTCCATACTTTCATTTTAATTAAATATATAAGTAATTGGCTGCATTTGTAAGAAAAAATAAAATATATAAATAATGCATTCAAATTTACAGTTAAGGCAGACGATAGCTATGTTTAATCAAGTAAATATATTTATACACATATGTACATTTTGAATTCACTTGGTTATTTTCAGTAGTGTGTACGGAAGATTTCCGAATTGATTATTTTTGTAACTCCAAATTAATTTATTTTAGGAGAAATTGGTTTAAATAAACTAGGTTACTTTTCGGAAGTTAGCTTTAAAATTTTAATAGGTTGTTAAATAAAATCTATGGGAATTAATTATCCAATTTAATTACATATTAATAAATTCCGTAATATTTCTACAAGGTCTAAACCCTGAAGGAAATAAGCTGGGTTGGATCGATTTGCAAATAAAAGGAAAGGTGAGTTAATCTCACTCAGCTGAATTTATAATTTAAATTTAAATGGTTAAATTTAAATAATTGATTGGATGATTGCATTGATTGATGTGCTATATTATATATAGTAGTATATAGCAATATATACATATTGGCATATGTATATATATTTGAGTTGTTGATATTCCCGCATTTATATAGCGGATGAGACCCTATGCGCCGCATAATAGCGGATGATATTTTATTAATCCCATATACCGCGATATTCCACTTTGAAGTGAAATTGGTATTGTGCTAACATCTGTGGATGCAGGGAAACAGGTTGGAGGGATCCAACTGGATTCCTCAAAATATTTAATTTTGTTTAAATATTCTGTGATATGATTTTTGATATCCTGTGATGATTTATATTGGATAATCTGGTTGGATTGAATTTTCCAGTATAATGAGTTATCAAAAGCAATTGAATTGAATTTTGGAAAGAAATAAAAGAGTAAAATTTAAGTTAAATAATTCTAGTGAATTTGAATAAATTAAATAAGGAATTGTAAAAGAAATAAAGAAATTTCTAAATTCGAACAAATATGGGAAAAGATGATTTTGAATTTAATAGTGAAGAAATAAATCTTTAACTAAAGTGATATTATTTAAAAATATAAAAGAATTGATTTTATTAAAATTTAAAGATTTAATTTAATTAAAATATTAATTGAAGAAGTTTGGAAATCCGAAATTGGTATTTTAGTTAAAAAGGGTTTTTAACTCATAATAAGGAAATAAAAGATGAAAGTTAATGTATTTGAAATAATTGAAGTAAATAGGGAAATTTACTTCAAAGTAAAGTAAAATAGAAATCAATTGGAAATTGATTTAAGTGTTTAAAAACTTGGATTTTTAAAAGAGAAATGAGATTTTGGAGATATAAATTGGGTTTATAAAGTAAAATAAAATATCAGTGGATATTTGAGAATATAAATTCAAGATGGGAATTTATAAAAGGATATGGATTGGTTTAAAAATAAATGTTGGTTTATTTTTAAAAGATGGAAATGAGAAGTGTATTTCTCTGGATTGCCAAGTACGTTTTTCCAAGGCAATTTTAAATACAAGTTAAAAGTTTAATATGTTTTAAGAAGCATATTTTAGAAGATTGATTATTTCTAAATGTTAAAGTCTAAAGTAGTACTTTCAAAAATCTATTATTGTAGTAATTATATAAAAGTGATTTGCTATTATGTTTTAAAAGGAGAAATTTAGTTTATATTTATAAAGTGGTTTATTTTAAAGTATATATTTTAATAAAGTATTAAAGTAGTTTGATTTCAATGTTATAAAAATATATTTAAAATAAAGTGTTTTTAAATTATTTTAAAATTAAAAGTATTTTGTACTTGGTGATTCAGTGGAAATAATTATTTGGAAATGTATTCCGTAAGCGGAAACTGTTTTCAAATGAGTTTTGAAAATTTGGAAATATATCTTGGAAAGATATTTGGGCAAATAAATAATGTGGGAAATTATTTATTGTGTGATGGTTGCTTGTGGATGTTAATTGATAGTTAAATAACCGACTATCAATATTGGCCAAATGCGCTGATCGTTTCGAAGAGACCGGGATCGAGTTTCCGTATACCGGGATTCTAGGTCTGGAGACTCGAATACCACTTCGATTCGGTTTGTACGTTTCGTGTACGTGTTCAGAGTCGAAGATGGAGCAGTGAAGTGCAAGGGCTAGTCGCTACTAATCCTGAGGATATTTCCAAAATGGATGTAGTAGGAATAGTGCCTTCGGTTCCGTTCGAACCCGGGACGGACTTGTATGGACGAATGCTTTCGTGACATCGTCAGGTGGACGATGGGCATTCTAAGGGATATGTGCTATAAAGGTATCGTTTAGCCTCGAGCCTCATCAACCGAGAATGACTGAAAATCAGGGGTTATGCAGCAAGGCTTCGTGGGTAGCACCCACTTGAGAGTAAGGTCATCCCTGTCTAGATGTCCCTTTTATTTCGGCTTAGTGTTGCGGTTGCTGATCCCAACCGTGGGGTGATCTTATTTGGAATTATCCAGTAAGGGATGATTCCGGCTTTGTGTTGCAGGGGAGCGGGCGTACTCCTCGGTACTGTGATCTAGGCCACGTACTGTGACAGGTGGTACCCCAGTGCCTAGTCATTCGTTGGAAATCCATTCTCCCTACGTGCCTTGTACGAGTTTTGTTTGTATTACCCACGTTGTGGCTAGTATGCTGGAATTTAATCATGTAACAATTTCGGCTATTTTAATAAGTATTTGTGAATAGACACTATTATAATATCAGAGGATTTTGATATAAAGTGTTTTAGCTATCGTAAGGTAAAAACCCGACATGTTTATTTGTGGCGTGGTCTTACGAGATGCTTTTATTTTCAAAAAGATTTTGAAACTTTAATAATCAATTGAGTGTGATTTTCTCACGCTGGTATTCCAGACTGACTCGGGTATTGTTTTATATGATGCTCGGGTCAGACCGAGTATTATAGGTTACAGGATATGATGCTGTGGATCTCAGGAGATGAGCTGGATGGCGAGACGTATCTCCCGTACTTGTTATATATATATATTCCGCTGTGTTGATTGTTGTACTCTGTTGTATTGAGGACATGATATGGTTATTGTCCAGTTGTATGTTATGTGTTCTCTGGTGTATACTCTGATGCTATATTATATAAAACAGATATAGTTTTTGATTTGTGTAAAGATCTGTTAATATATATTATATTTTATTCCGCTGCGATGGTTAGATTCTAATTTTGTTTTCTATTTTTCTTCTTCTACCTCTTCTTCTTAACTAAAATGGTTCGATTTTCCGGGTTTGGAAAGTCGGGTCGTTACAGTGGTATCAGAGCTTAGGCTAGCGATAACCTTGGCTCTGGTGGGAATTTTGAGAGTATTAATAGATATGAGCGCGTATTTGTTAGTGAATATAAAATGGTTTTATATTGTGTTGGTTGATTTATTGAGTGGCATATGAACCTTCGTCGGCACAGTCTGGACAACTGTATCGAAGGGGTTTCTAAACACTTGAATAGAACAGTTCGACACAATATTGTTTTAAATAGGGTGAATGAAATAATTTTGCCCAAATTATTTTTATATATAAAAGGATAACTTTTGTAAATTATATATTTGGTTGCTTGGTTGTTAGAAAGCGATGATATTAAATTATTATCATCATTGTGTAAAAATTGAATCAGAAATTGGAAAAGTATAACCAAAGATGAAAGAATAAATTTATATAACAAATGGAATTTGAGAATGTAGATTATAAATGCAATTTATAAATTGAAATAAACTTTATATGCAAATGTAAATTGTAAATGTGATTTATAACTTGAAATAAAATGTGATAGAATTCCAGAGAAATGTTTGGATATTAAGTTGAATGGATTTTGAATTTGAAGTTTTGGGAAAGGTTTAAATTCCTTTGGATTTAAGAATAGTTTTTAAAGGTTTTGGGGAAATAATGGTAATATTATTTCATGAATATTTTTGAAATTGAATTGAAATCTGGTGGGATTTGGGATTTAAAAATGTTTGAAATGTTTCAAAGTGATAAAAGCATTAAATTCTCTTTCGGTCGCTGGAAAATAATTTCGGTGATGACTGCAGCATCATCGATGTCTATTTTCGAGTTTCCAAAGAGAAATTGCTACCAAACTGTTTTAAATTGGAAATGATTGTGAACTGGGTTGGTTTTGAAATTCAAAGGGAAAATTGTTTGGTAAAAGCAGATTATTTTGGGAATTGGGATTTGATGTGATTTACCAGATGTGTATGAGTTATTATGGATTCAAAATGGTTTTTGAATAAAACCGGGCAATTGAATTCTGGGAATTCTATTTAAAATATAAATGTGGAAATTTAAATGAATCAACAATATAAAGTATAGAATGAAGTTGATTGAAATAAGAAGGGAATGAAAGTTTAATTCTGGGATTATAATTATGAGATGAAAATAACTAAATGAGTAATATAAGTTGGTAGATAAAAGAGTTAGAGAACTTGAAGGTGAATGAATTGTAAAACTTGTATAAAATTTTATCCTAGAATTAAAATTTAATTCGAGTATATGAAGGTGAATAAAATATATTTGAATTTAACTTAAGATAAGTTAAATAAGAATTGAGAATTGGAATTGAATTAAATGTAAGTAAGTTGAAGTTGAATTAAATTGGATATAAAGGTAATGTAAAATGCTTATAATTGTGTAAAGAAATTCATATTCTTAAGTTCTTAAGTGTAATAATTTGAGATTTGATTGTAAAGATGAAAATTGTCTTAAATGAATAGTCCTAGATCTTAAGCAAGTAAGTTAAAACTTATGAATAGAAATGAAATTGTAAGTCATAAATGGGAATTCATTTCTTTGAACCATTAAGAGTTATAATTTGAAATTGTAATTATCAAATGGAAACGACTAAAGTGAGTAATCTTAATTTTTAAATAAATCCAAACTTGAATTATAAAATAAATTGAACTTATGATAATTAAGTGAAGTGATATTTGGAATTAAAAAGCAAGTATTTAATTTTAACCAGCGGAGGAACTAATTAGATAATAAATTAGTTAATGAAATTGAATTGTGAGTTAATGGAATTGAATTAACATAGTGATGGTTTGGATTGCGAATGAAATCCAAATAAGTGAAAATAAATTGGAAATGACCTGGTTATTAATAAAATAATTCTAGATGAATTGAGTATGGAAAGTAAAATTCATAATGATTGAGTGAATGAACCACTTATATTAAATAAATAAATGGATGGAAATTTGATTAAATAAGAATCAAATGAAAGATGGAAATAAAACTTTAAAGGGTTGGTTAAATGGAAAATAAACTTAAGTTATTGACTTAAGTAAATGTTGAATGGAAACTGAACTCAAACAGAGGAGTGGTTTAAATAAGTTGAGAAATAGTTATTGAATGAATTAACTTGGATTGTTTTCGAGCTAAATAAAATTAAATTTTGGAAGTTGGAGGTGAATTGAATTTAAGGAAAAATTTGAAATGAAGTAGTAAATTGAAGTAAGTTGGAATTCATATGAATTGGGAGTTCGATTTGAATATATACGCTTCGGTGGTGAAGTAGTAAATAAATATAAGAAAATTTATATTGAACTTAAGAATTGAAGAATGAAATTCTTAAGAAAATTGGTATTGGAAATATACTTAGTAATTTTGGAAAAAAATGTATATATGCTAAGTAAATAGTTGAATGAAGACTAAAACTGAGGTTGTGAAATGGGATAGTTGTGAATAAGTGGATAACAATAAAAAGGAATGCGAAATAAAAGAGAATTGATATAATTGGTAATCAATTGGAATTTATACGTAAGATGTACGTATATTATTTTATTCGCATAGCTATTTGGTCCAGATGTCGAACACAGAATTTCGAGATAATTTTATCGATCCGAATTAGGATTTTTCACTCGATTTTCAACGGCGAGCCTGGATATGGATTGTTGATTGATTCTGGATATTCTCTATCATAGTTTGTGGCTATGCAAGGAGAATGACGGTTTCTGATCGAGAAACCAGATCTGAGTCCGCACTAGGAAGTCGGGTGGACGATACTAGTTCGGAAGTGAAATTGTGTGATCGATTGAGCGATCGAATGTGATATTGCGTACGGATGATATATGTGCATCGTACGGACTTAAGTAAAACAAATATTGGAAATTTGTAAAGGAAAGTATAAAATGACTTTGGAATTGTGATGGAATATTATTGCTTAGTAGGATATACAGGTGTATAAAAGCAATGGATAAATTGGAATTTTTGATTTTAGAAGATAAAATTTAATGGCCCGACAAAAGGTATGTATTTGAATTTCTATATGAAATTTGATTGGGTTTTGGATCCAGCCACTTGGCTTTTTGTTTTCTTTTTGAGATTGGGAGGCCGTAGAGCCATTTTGTAGTAGTACCGAGCTAGCCGCGCAAAGGAGACGCTGGCGAAATTTTTCGGAAATTTAGGGAGTTAGAAAAATTTTGAGAAAATTTTGATAATTCAAAATTGAATTCAAATTTAAATTTGAATTGATAAGTAGGTGGTATGGGTTGGGCTTATGAATAAGTTTGGGAAGTTAAAAGATGATTAGAGTATCATTAATAAAAGATTGTTTGGGTATTGTTAAAACTGTTTGAATTTGGGAAATAGTAACGGGGATTGAAGCATTCTTCCTAACTAGTAATTTCGGGGACGAAATTCTTTTAAGGGGGGAGGAATGTGACGACCCGGAATTTTTGTATATTTGAAATTGGAATATTTAATTAATTTTAAATATTCAGAGGTTAATTATAAACTTAAATTTCAAATATCGCTGTTTATTGAGTAATTTAATAATTAAATTAAATTTATTTGAAGTTGGATAAAATAGTAAATCTGGCATTCTAAGCTAATTTAAAATATTTTGAAAGCTCGTAGAATTCGTAATGATAATACTAAAGATAATAGAAGCTTCAGAATGTAATTTCAAACTGTTTTATTCAGTTTTGAAATTATATCGTTTGAATCGATATTTAAAAATAGCTTTCCGAGGCACAGTCTCGGAATTCAACGAAACCAGTTCCATTGGATCTGTAATAGTTAGATATTATCGGATTTCAATTTTCGTAGCAATCGGAGTTGTCGTGTGACCCTGACCGCTCAAAACGCTTAGGAACTATTTTAATCGATTTAATTTAAATTTGATCATTTACTTCCGTAACTCGCGCATACAATCAAATTAGCCTTCGGAACACGTTCCATTATGTTCGGAATGCGGGTAAAATCTTATAAGCGTCTGTCGGCATGTCTGATTCGGGGTTCGGGATTTCGCGTTATGCAACGAGATATTTTGAATATATCTATATATAAAAATCAACTCAGCCACCCTATTCTATACCTACGTACGCTTAGCCGACATCCTGTAGCCTTTTTCTTCATCACGCAGCTTTCTGTTTATATCACGTACCCTTTTTCCTTCTCTCAAAAGCAAAAGAAATAAAATGGCTTCCAAACGAACTCCTCTTCATTTCAAAATCCATGCCTTATCCTCGTTCTCGTTTTTTGTTAATCGAATTGAAAAAAAATAGAAGAAGGGGTGACTGGGTTTATGAATCAAATCGAGTTGAGCTCCCTTCCTTTTCCAAAAGCAAAACTCTTTGGTCGTTCAAATCAATAGCCACCTTTCCCAGCTTCAAAATTCACGAAGAAAGCTCGCTCTCGTTCGTTTATAAAAAAAAAAAATCGATTTCGTTCACGAAAAAAAAAAGAGGAATCAAATCGCGATTTTCTTGGGTGCTGCGAGTTTTGAGACACTCGAGTCGAGCTAGGGTTCGCGAGGCAAGAAATTAGAGCTCGATTTTTTTGGAATAGCCGAGTTCGTTCGAAGAGACAACAATCGACTGGGAAGGGGATATCGATGTCGAGTCGAAGCGATGGGAGGGGAGGGCCAGAGCGCGTTCGTTATCGAGGTTAGGGGGACGAGCAGCTCAAGCTGGGTTCGATTTCGATGGGTGTCGCGAGCTCGCGGCAGGGGACTCGAAGAGGTCGCGTTGGTATTGAACTGGGGACGCTCGAGTTTTTGGGCAAGGCGGATTCGATTCCAGTGAGGTATTCCATACTTTCATTTTAATTAAATATATAAGTAATTGGCTGCATTTGTAAGAAAAAATAAAATATATAAATAATGCATTCAAATTTACAGTTAAGGCAGACGATAGCTATGTTTAATCAAGTAAATATATTTATACACATATGTACATTTTGAATTCACTTGGTTATTTTCAGTAGTGTGTACGGAAGATTTCCGAATTGATTATTTTTGTAACTCCAAATTAATTTATTTTAGGAGAAATTGGTTTAAATAAACTAGGTTACTTTTCGGAAGTTAGCTTTAAAATTTTAATAGGTTGTTAAATAAAATCTATGGGAATTAATTATCCAATTTAATTACATATTAATAAATTCCGTAATATTTCTACAAGGTCTAAACCCTGAAGGAAATAAGCTGGGTTGGATCGATTTGCAAATAAAAGGAAAGGTGAGTTAATCTCACTCAGCTGAATTTATAATTTAAATTTAAATGGTTAAATTTAAATAATTGATTGGATGATTGCATTGATTGATGTGCTATATTATATATAGTAGTATATAGCAATATATACATATTGGCATATGTATATATATTTGAGTTGTTGATATTCCCGCATTTATATAGCGGATGAGACCCTATGCGCCGCATAATAGCGGATGATATTTTATTAATCCCATATACCGCGATATTCCACTTTGAAGTGAAATTGGTATTGTGCTAACATCTGTGGATGCAGGGAAACAGGTTGGAGGGATCCAACTGGATTCCTCAAAATATTTAATTTTGTTTAAATATTCTGTGATATGATTTTTGATATCCTGTGATGATTTATATTGGATAATCTGGTTGGATTGAATTTTCCAGTATAATGAGTTATCAAAAGCAATTGAATTGAATTTTGGAAAGAAATAAAAGAGTAAAATTTAAGTTAAATAATTCTAGTGAATTTGAATAAATTAAATAAGGAATTGTAAAAGAAATAAAGAAATTTCTAAATTCGAACAAATATGGGAAAAGATGATTTTGAATTTAATAGTGAAGAAATAAATCTTTAACTAAAGTGATATTATTTAAAAATATAAAAGAATTGATTTTATTAAAATTTAAAGATTTAATTTAATTAAAATATTAATTGAAGAAGTTTGGAAATCCGAAATTGGTATTTTAGTTAAAAAGGGTTTTTAACTCATAATAAGGAAATAAAAGATGAAAGTTAATGTATTTGAAATAATTGAAGTAAATAGGGAAATTTACTTCAAAGTAAAGTAAAATGGAAATCAATTGGAAATTGATTTAAGTGTTTAAAAACTTGGATTTTTAAAAGAGAAATGAGATTTTGGAGATATAAATTGGGTTTATAAAGTAAAATAAAATATCAGTGGATATTTGAGAATATAAATTCAAGATGGGAATTTATAAAAGGATATGGATTGGTTTAAAAATAAATGTTGGTTTATTTTTAAAAGATGGAAATGAGAAGTGTATTTCTCTGGATTGCCAAGTACGTTTTTCCAAGGCAATTTTAAATACAAGTTAAAAGTTTAATATGTTTTAAGAAGCATATTTTAGAAGATTGATTATTTCTAAATGTTAAAGTCTAAAGTAGTACTTTCAAAAATCTATTATTGTAGTAATTATATAAAAGTGATTTGCTATTATGTTTTAAAAGGAGAAATTTAGTTTATATTTATAAAGTGGTTTATTTTAAAGTATATATTTTAATAAAGTATTAAAGTAGTTTGATTTCAATGTTATAAAAATATATTTAAAATAAAGTGTTTTTAAATTATTTTAAAATTAAAAGTATTTTGTACTTGGTGATTCAGTGGAAATAATTATTTGGAAATGTATTCCGTAAGCGGAAACTGTTTTCAAATGAGTTTTGAAAATTTGGAAATATATCTTGGAAAGATATTTGGGCAAATAAATAATGTGGGAAATTATTTATTGTGTGATGGTTGCTTGTGGATGTTAATTGATAGTTAAATAACCGACTATCAATATTGGCCAAATGCGCTGATCGTTTCGAAGAGACCGGGATCGAGTTTCCGTATACCGGGATTCTAGGTCTGGAGACTCGAATACCACTTCGATTCGGTTTGTACGTTTCGTGTACGTGTTCAGAGTCGAAGATGGAGCAGTGAAGTGCAAGGGCTAGTCGCTACTAATCCTGAGGATATTTCCAAAATGGATGTAGTAGGAATAGTGCCTTCGGTTCCGTTCGAACCCGGGACGGACTTGTATGGACGAATGCTTTCGTGACATCGTCAGGTGGACGATGGGCATTCTAAGGGATATGTGCTATAAAGGTATCGTTTAGCCTCGAGCCTCATCAACCGAGAATGACTGAAAATCAGGGGTTATGCAGCAAGGCTTCGTGGGTAGCACCCACTTGAGAGTAAGGTCATCCCTGTCTAGATGTCCCTTTTATTTCGGCTTAGTGTTGCGGTTGCTGATCCCAACCGTGGGGTGATCTTATTTGGAATTATCCAGTAAGGGATGATTCCGGCTTTGTGTTGCAGGGGAGCGGGCGTACTCCTCGGTACTGTGATCTAGGCCACGTACTGTGACAGGTGGTACCCCAGTGCCTAGTCATTCGTTGGAAATCCATTCTCCCTACGTGCCTTGTACGAGTTTTGTTTGTATTACCCACGTTGTGGCTAGTATGCTGGAATTTAATCATGTAACAATTTCGGCTATTTTAATAAGTATTTGTGAATAGACACTATTATAATATCAGAGGATTTTGATATAAAGTGTTTTAGCTATCGTAAGGTAAAAACCCGACATGTTTATTTGTGGCGTGGTCTTACGAGATGCTTTTATTTTCAAAAAGATTTTGAAACTTTAATAATCAATTGAGTGTGATTTTCTCACGCTGGTATTCCAGACTGACTCGGGTATTGTTTTATATGATGCTCGGGTCAGACCGAGTATTATAGGTTACAGGATATGATGCTGTGGATCTCAGGAGATGAGCTGGATGGCGAGACGTATCTCCCGTACTTGTTATATATATATATTCCGCTGTGTTGATTGTTGTACTCTGTTGTATTGAGGACATGATATGGTTATTGTCCAGTTGTATGTTATGTGTTCTCTGGTGTATACTCTGATGCTATATTATATAAAACAGATATAGTTTTTGATTTGTGTAAAGATCTGTTAATATATATTATATTTTATTCCGCTGCGATGGTTAGATTCTAATTTTGTTTTCTATTTTTCTTCTTCTACCTCTTCTTCTTAACTAAAATGGTTCGATTTTCCGGGTTTGGAAAGTCGGGTCGTTACAGGAGTGGTGTGGGGAGGTCTGGAAAAGGTGGTGGTGGCAGCCTATGGTGGTGGTGGTGGTGTTAAATGAAGGGAAGGTTGCATACATGGCTCGGGTAGGCGATAATTGTAGAGTTTTCAATGTTTTTGTGGAGTTTTGCTCAAGGGGAGGCCATGGCACTTTCATGTCAGTGGAGAATGATGGTTTGGCCGTGGATTTAGTGGGGAGGAAGGGATGGTGGTCGATGGTGGTGATGGTGAGGCTATGGGCCGAGCAAAGCATGAAGATTTCAAGACAATTTACAAAGGAAAATCAATAAAAGAAGGTGAAAAAGAATAGAAAAGAGGAAGACATTACAATTCTTTTTCTTCAGATCTGAAAACATATGTGAATGAGGAATGAGAAAGTGATGTTTTCACGTGAATTGCAAAATGAGATATGCAGCTGAAAGAATGAGGAGTTAAGGCCAATTGAATGAAAAGTAATGTTGAAATGTGAAAAGGTGGGAATTCAAAAGGCCTTAGGAAATAAAAAGCCACAAACCTTTCAAATCACTTTTATTTCTTTTTAATAAGTTTAAATAACTGAAAATAATTAAAAATTCAGTTTCAATTCGAAAATGTAACAAATATACAAAATATAAATAAATAAATATTAATTATATATGATTAAAATAAGAAAATAGTACAAAATGAAAACTAGTCTAGAAAATTTGAAAATAAATGAAATAAACTTAGGGAAAATTGTATGGACTTGGAAAAATATTTATAAATAAAGATAAGAACATAAAATAAAAATGCATTCACAAAAATAAATAAATAAATTTTAATTAAATAAAATTTAAATGAAGAATATAGTAGAAAAATAGAAACTAGTCTTTAATAAATGCAATAAATTTTGGAAAAGTTTTATTA
Organism: Allium fistulosum; assembly: GCA_030737815.1. NCBI lineage: Eukaryota > Viridiplantae > Streptophyta > Magnoliopsida > Asparagales > Amaryllidaceae > Allium > Allium fistulosum. Next base: position 1,138,498,409 of record CM060902.1, on the reverse strand, counting down.
TCACTTCAAAAATATTAAAAGACAAAAATATACATAAAATAACATATTAACACATTTTAAAATAAAATATGACAAAGAAAATATGATTTATAAAATTTAAAATAGGCAAAATTGCAAAATAAAACAAATTATACTCAAAATTGAAATGTACATAACTTTTACAATTTAATTCCGTTTTCAACGAAAAAAAAGCAGTATTCATGTTATTAAGTCTATTTTCATAATAAAAGATAAAATTTAAGATTTTAAACAATTTAAATTTGAAGTTTTAAAAGTCAAAGTTTGACCAGTTTGACCAGAAATCCCTTTTTCAGGAAATGTTCAATTTATACCAGTTTGAAATTAAAAGTTACATAATAATCAACATTTATATTTAAAAATGAAATGTTTGAAATAAAACAAGTTTAAAATAGTTTTCAAAATATAATAAAGTCAAATAAAATATATACAAAATCTAGGGCTGTTACACTCTCCCCCACTCAAATCTTTTCGTCCTCGAAAAGGAATGAAGTATGGAAAATACAGAAAAAGATAGAATGGAATAGGATTAAGACAAGATGACAAGAATATTAAAATTATACCTGATAACTGTTGTTATAGGTAAGTTTAACAAGGTGGAGAATAGGAATAGCAAGAAGGGAAAATAGGATGAAAGACAAGGATGAGCCATTAATTTAAAATTGTTGGTTGAAGAGGTAAAATATTTAAAACACTTTAAAATCGTTTAAAAAGGAAATAACTAATCAAAGTATCATTTATATAATATTTTATCAAAATACTTTTATAACTCGATGTCTTAACAAGTTTATCCTTGTTCCTGTAGACTCTGGTAGTGCGTTGATCAGGCGCAAAACTAGAATTCTCCAGGTACTTAGTAGACTTGTTTCAACACCCAGTGAAAATACTGGAAAAACTTTTAAAAACAAATATGGAAAGTACAATCCAAACAAAAACAAACAAAACCTTTGTCTAACCATGGTTCGCAGATACACAATGGTTACGCCTGGATCCCCCAGGAAACAATCCATATCCGTAAGCTTTCTCAGCCCTGCGAGTTACGCCATGATGACTAGTAGAATGCAGGATACACAATGGTTACGCCTGGATCCCCCAGGAAACAATCCGTACCCCCAGGCAAGACTCAGCCAAGCATTTGCGCTACTATTCGCGACCTACACAGATTGCAGGATACACAATGATTACGCCTGGATCCCCCAGGAAACAATCCGTACCCCTAGGCAAGACTCAGCCAGGCAGTTGCGCTATGCAGTCACGAGAGAATAATAAGACCATGGGTAACGCCATGGAATTCGAAGGACACTCGAGTATCATATCCGGAAAACCAAAAATCAGAGAGAATAATATCGATAGAATGAATCCAAGATGTGGCCACAAATCGGATATCAAGCAGAAGGCACTTTCCATATCTTTACTTCGAAAATATGTATCATATAGTACCTTTTCAAATCACTTTCAAATATCGTACTTATATAATATCCATTATATATAAGATTTCACTTTCAAATTGAGTACCTTTTCAAATCTATAGTTTTCGAATCAATTTCATACTCATACAAATCAATTTTATATAAGTTCGACAACTCCCAAATCAAGTGTTTAGTAACATAAGGTTCTCAAATTTCAATTTGTTTCAATATCAGTTCAATTTCAAAATCATATACAATTTCACCAAATTATTTTCTTCTCAAATTAAATATCTTTAGTTTCAAAGTTTCCAAAATAATAGATTTTTGAAAATAAATCCAAATTTCCAAATCAATATAATTTAAGTCAACCAATTCATTTCCAAAATCAAATGTTTTCAAAATCATCTTATACTTACGTAAGGTCCGTCTTATATAAGGATCAAATTTTCCAAAATAAATTTCGCTATATGAAGAGCCATATGGGATTTGAATATCTTTGCTTTTATAGGTTATATATCTTTGTAATTTAAATTGGAAAAGTAAGCAAAGAATATTCTAACCCGACAGCTTTCAATTTCAGCGTCAAAATATATCACTGATATTAGAATATAAGATGTACACACGTCATCATTTCGCAAAATCACATTTGATCGCTCGCTCGATCACACAAGTTCGCTTTCGAACTAGTATTGTCCATTCGATTTCCCTAATGCGGACTTCGATATGGTTTCTCGACTAGAAGCCATCAGTCTCCTTGCATAGCCATATACTACGATAGAGAATTCTAGAATCAAGCCCAAAATCCATATCAAATATTCGCCATCAAGAATCGAATGAAAATCCTAACACGAAATGGTGTAATCCACCTCGAACTTGTGCACCCAAACTTGGATCAAATTAATTATGCGAATAAAACACCATACGTACAACTTATATATTTATTCCAACTTGTTAAATATATAGTTTCATAAAGATGTTACTAAGTTAAACATTTAAACTAAATTTTATTCAAAATATTTTGAAGACCAAATTCTTTCAAAACATTTCAAATCTAAATTCCATATTTAGAAAAATTCAAAATAGCCTTATTCATTTACTTAACAAAACAGTTTCAACTTATTTAAATCATATTACTTCATACTTAAACATTCGAAACAAATTTATATACTTTATCAAATAATTCATACCTTTCAAAATTTCTTAGCTTTGAAAAGTTAACCTTGATTTGGAAGTGCTCGAACCTTCAAAATAGTTGAAGAAATCATTTTCAAATTCAGGAGTTGGAAATCGGCAACAAATCAGTAAATCAATTTTAATAGATAGGGTTATATCAAATCCGAAACTCGAGGACTGAACACCGGCTTACTTCAAATCATTTCAAATATATATATACATATATCTTTCGAATATCAAATCATACTTCAAAATTTTGAAATCAAAATTGGTTTCGCAAAATAACTCGCGTAGCAATGCTACTGAAGTGGCCTATCCCCCACTCTGAAACTCGAAAATCAATGTCGATGATGCGTGCACTCATCACCGAAATTATTTTCCAGCGACACAAGTGAGTTCTGGACTTCCATTTACTTTGAAAACTTCTTTGAAATTCCTTCAAAATCATTAAAACCCATTAAAATCATTGAAACATTACTTATTCGGAAAAATAATTTCAATCATATTATTTATTATTTCAAAATCTTAAAACCAGTTCCAAAATGCCGGAGTTCAATCACTTAAATTCAGATTCAAAACCTTCAGTTATAAATCATTTTATATGAAAACATTTCTATTAAAATTTTCAAAATTTCAAATCCTTTTAAAACTTCAAATTCTCATTTTTTTTTAAAAGTTACATAATCCTTATCAAAAACATTTCATCTTTATATAAAAATATGGCCATCCTTATCAAAATAAAAACTACGATGTATACACAATTTTCAAAAGACAATCAACCACAAACTTTCCAAGGGACGATTCAAGGATGGATTTCAAAGCAAAACAGAGATTCAAATTTAGAAGGACTCTAATCAAATAGAATTCTAATTCAAAGATAGGCTCAAACAAAGATAAGATAATTAAATTACCAAATACAAGATGGATAAGCCTATATGAATCGCGGGCGACCTTTACCGGTCAACCGTGATTTCAGGAATATAATCGATGCGAAAATCTAAGGCAAATCGACCTTCGATTGCCAGAGATAGAATCTAAATATAGCAGAAGATAGAAAACATCGTAAACCGAGGATATAGAAATCTCCGGTGAATCAATGCCAATTATAATCATTCAAAGATTGGCGGAATCGCCACCCTATAAAGGTCATACAAAGTGGAGTGATGCAATGCTCCAAAATCAAAAGAATACAATTATGGGAGACAGGAATGGATTTCAGAACAAGTGGGAGCATTCCAAAATTCAAAGGAATCCTATTCGATAAGAATCCAAACGAAGATTAGAGATATATAACCTATATCGATACAGAAAAATTCCCATTCAAAATTTGGAATGACTCGAATTCATAACATACGAAAACAGAAGCATAAATATCTTTAGTTGGACAACTTTAGCTAAGCAAAAGATACAACAGAGTTTACTCAAAGCATCCTAACAAACTACTGATTTTGCCATACCCAAAATAGATTCCTATCAACAAAGGATCTAGATCAATCAAGAGAGAAGTTCAAAATTTTAGAGGATCCTAATCAAAGAAATTACTAACAAGGTGGATACGAAAGGAATGAAGTTTAAGAAATATTTCACTTTTAAAGCAAGGAAATTTATATCAAAATAATCTTTGAAAATTCTTTAAAAATCATTTGAAAATCATTTTATACTTCGAAAATACGTTCTCTCACAAAGAAATGATTCTGAGATTGATTTCACTCATTCTAGGGTATTTCTACCCTATCTCTAATGAGTTTTTGCTCCGCAGGCTAAGGTTTGCCTAAAACCAAAGCTCTGATACCAACTGTAACGACCCACTATTTTGGACCATTCAAATCGACAATAATCCACACATGTCTGGCTTGAATAATTCAAAATAACAGATTGTAAATAAATTTGGAGCAAATGAAATCAAATACACAGAATCATGGACACAGAACATATCAGAATAACTCGCAGCGGAATATAAAAACCATAGTAGTTCATGAAGCTACTATAACAAACTCTCAAAACATAATACATAATATCTGCTTGAAAACATATACAATAGACATCTTAAATAAATAGAAGTTTATGAATACCAGAACTGAAATAGAACAACTGAACTGAAAGGAACAGATAACTAGACAAGCAGAATCTCCAGCGATTCCTAGCTCCAGAAAGAAATCCAAAGTTAAGCTGTAAATACTCAGGCTGACCCGAGCGTAAAGTAAAACACAAAACACTCGAGTCAGGACAATATATACTTATATAATGTAAACCAACTCAAGTGAGCTGTAGTAGAAATGCACAATAACTCAAAGGATGCTTGGGATCGCCCATCCTTCAAGGATCAGTTAAACAAAAAATTAAATACACCCCGTGGTTAAAATTTCAAAATGGTATTTTATTCTTCGAAATCAAATATCATTTCAAAATTCAATATCCTTCAAAAATCCATTTCAAAATATCAAAATATCATATTTCAAAATAGTTTATATTTCGAAACAAATTACTTTATTTTAAGTCATAAAAATAAAGTTATTATTAATAATTAAATTATTAAATTTCCAAAATTTTAATCTTTCATTCGTTCACTTAAATTAATTAAAACAATGAAAATTCAACTTTTGCAGCATTTAGAAAATGCTACGGAAAGTCACATTTAAAACAGTTCAATTTAACAAAAGACAGCATTTAAAATGCTGTAATAGGGTTACATTAGTTTCAAATAAACTTAGTTAAATTCAACCATTATAACATTACAAAAATGCTATAATAGCCTTTAATTAAATTTAGCCATTTGGTTCATTATTATCAACTACAGCATTTACAGATGTTGTATTATCATTTACATTAGAATTAATAGCATTTTAGAGATGCAGTTAATTAACTTCAAATATTCGGTATAATTTCACAAACAATTATATTTTTATATAAATCATTTTTAACTTATAAAATCATATATAATCATTCAAATACCCTTATATTCATGATTTTATAAAGTTAAACCTCCATTCAAAAATCAAAATTTAATAATAATTCACTTATTAAATTCCAATATTAAATTATAAATTCATTAAATTAAATTAACTTAACACTTAAGTTTAAATTTTCAAATATAACTTAATTCCATTTTTATTTACTTAACTTAAAATTCATTTTTAAGCCAAATTCACAAATTTCCAATTTTAGTTATATTTCAAAATTTCAACTTAAATATTCATTCATTTCACATTTTAACTTTATTCAAAATCATTAATATAAAATAAAATCATTTAAATTCACTTTAATCCAAATTATCATGAATGTATCACATTTCATATTTAATTTAAATTCCAATTATCACCAAATTAAAATTTCCCAAAATAACTTACATTTCAAATTTTCTAATTTTACCATTAATTTATTTCACTTATAAATTTTCAGAAAATCAATAATGCTTTACAAAAATCATTTTTATTTAGTTTAAGTCAAAATATTATAATATTTACATTTCAAAAATATTTTTAAGATTTTTATAAAAACATATTTTAACAACGGGTCTATATTTCGTTTCTAGTCTAAGTAAAGTGATACGGGTAATATATCATTTCAACCCGTAATTTACAAAGATACCCGGGTTTGATCATTTCAAACCCGCAATCCCAAGTAAATGAAAATAATTGAAAATCATTCAGGCCTATCATTTCAGCCCATAACGATTTTCTCCTATTCTAAAGTCCGTTCGGGTATGTATCATTTCAACCCATAGTGATTCTAATCTAAAGGGAACTTGCAGTGTGATAAACTGATAAAAATAATAGAACATCATAATATAACAGTAACATATAATATAATAGGTGTTTAAGCATGGGTGAACATCATAAAATCATAACATAGCAAGTGTAACATGATAATGCATTTTACAGATTCAAAAGGGGTCAATTCACTAGTTATATATGTACATATTGTCTGGTGAGAATAACTCACTTGTTAAAAGCTGGAGATAGCCACAAAAGCACACAATACTGACACTACGAAGGCACGACAACACGGGAATGACTTGAGAGTGGAGAGCGAGATCCAAGTTATAGATCTTGTGTTACAACCCAAAAACAAAACCAAAATAATAGTTAAAAATCAATACGATTGAATTTGAATAACTTTGAAACAAAAAGCAGTTTGAATACGAAACTTTTTACCTTGCTTTCTCTACTTGTTTGCATGGCCTAGGGGATCAATTAGGTCAGGTTTGTACTTGGTTTGGATCAGGTATGGGTCTGGAAAAGGTAAGGCTACAAGGTAGAACATGATGGAGGAAGTTACAACACAGGGATGTGAAGGGGTTTAGGCTAAAACATGGTTTTTGGCAACCAAAAGGGCTCGGTCATGGGGTTATATGCTTGGCCAGTCAAGCTCAGGTCTGGACAGAGGTTGGAGTGGTGTGGGGAGGTCTGGAAAAGGTGGTGGTGGCAGCCTATGGTGGTGGTGGTGGTGTAAAATGAAGGGAAGGTTGCATACATGGCTCGGGTAGGCGATAATTGTAGAGTTTTCAATGTTTTTGTGGAGTTTTGCTCAAGGGGAGGCCATGGCACTTTCATGTCAGTGGAGAATGATGGTTTGGCCGTGGATTTAGTGGGGAGGAAGGGATGGTGGTCGATGGTGGTGATGGTGAGGCTATGGGCCGAGCAAAGCATGAAGATTTCAAGGCAATTTACAAAGGAAAATCAATAAAAGAAGGTGAAAAAGAATAGAAAAGAGGAAGACATTACAATTCTTTTTCTTCAGATCTGAAAACATATGTGAATGAGGAATGAGAAAGTGATGTTTTCACGTGAATTGCAAAATGAGATATGCAGCTGAAAGAATGAGGAGTTAAGGCCAATTGAATGAAAAGTAATGTTGAAATGTGAAAAGGTGGGAATTCAAAAGGCCTTAGGAAATAAAAAGCCACAAACCTTTCAAATCACTTTTATTTCTTTTTAATAAGTTTAAATAACTGAAAATAATTAAAAATTCAGTTTCAATTCGAAAATGTAACAAATATACAAAATATAAATAAATAAATATTAATTATATATGATTAAAATAAGAAAATAGTACAAAATGAAAACTAGTCTAGAAAATTTGAAAATAAATGAAATAAACTTAGGGAAAATTGTATGGACTTGGAAAAATATTTATAAATAAAGATAAGAACATAAAATAAAAATGCATTCACAAAAATAAATAAATAAATTTTAATTAAATAAAATTTAAATGAAGAATATAGTAGAAAAATAGAAACTAGTCTTTAATAAATGCAATAAATTTTGGAAAAGTTTTATTATCACTTCAAAAATATTAAAAGACAAAAATATACATAAAATAACATATTAACACATTTTAAAATAAAATATGACAAAGAAAATATTATTTATAAAATTTAAAATAGGCAAAATTGCAAAATAAAACAAATTATACTCAAAATTGAAATGTACATAACTTTTACAATTTAATTCCGTTTTCAACAAAAAAAAAGCAGTATTCATGTTATTAAGTCTATTTTCATAATAAAAGATAAAATTTAAGATTTTAAACAATTTAAATTTGAAGTTTTAAAAGTCAAAGTTTGACCAGTTTGACCAGAAATCCCTTTTTCAGGAAATGTTCAATTTATGCCAGTTTGAAATTAAAAGTTACATAATAATCAACATTTATATTTAAAAATGAAATGTTTGAAATAAAACAAGTATAAAATAGTTTTCAAAATATAATAAAGTCAAATAAAATATATACAAAATCTAGGGCTGTTACAACTAAATTTACGTTCAAAACGATTTAAATCAATTATCGCTTCCGTTCGATATTCATTAAATTTATTTATCATTAAACAATTTCAATTAAATTCCTAATTCATTACGTTACGTCTTAAATTCGATTTCATTATCAAAGTTTACAACTTATTTACAATTACACTTATCAAATCCAATTCTTAATTTTCAAGTCTTCCATTTGTTTCGATAAAGCGCATTTAATTTCCTATCAAAGATATTCCTTTCAAACTTCGAACTTAGTTAAAACTTATTTTCACTTGTTCAAAATTTCAATTTCTCTTAATAAAGATATTCAATTCAATTTAATTTATAATTCGATCTCATCAAAAAAATTTAATAATTTTAAATCTTAATTATTAATCATTTCAAACTCATTCATTGATAATTCCAAACTTAATTGTTAATAAATTCAAAAATTCAATTATTAATTATTTCAAACTACGTTATTAATAATTTCACAACTTAACTATTAATAATTTCAAAAGTTAATTATTTATAATTTCAACACTTAATTTTTAATTATTTCAAAAATTAATTATCAAATAATTCTAAATTTAATTATTAAATAATTAAATTTTAAACAATATTCTTTTTGTCAATTGCTACTTTAATATTCGTTCCAAATTCAAATATTCACATTTACATTTATTCCAATTTAAATTCCAAATTATTCAAAACATTTTTATTCGTCAAATAAACTTTATTTTTATTTAAATCAAAACATTTGACCAATCGGGTTTTATTTTAATTTTCTATCCTAAGTCAAATTGTTTGGGTATTTATCATTTCAACCCGATTCCATTTAAATTCAAAATCAAAACATATAAAGGGAACTTGCAGTGTGATAGCTGGGATGGTGTCAAAGTAAATAAACAAGCAATAGCACCCATTCACAACAATTCAACAATTTCAAATAATCCCGAAATAATCGTATTAATTCGCGTTTGTTATTTACGCCAATTAATATAACTATTTCTAGAATCTACACTATCATTTCATGTAGATTAAAGATTATTACATTACGGTTTTTCACTTGTCATCTATTTACAATTTCATACATCATCAATTTAACAACATACATTCAGTGATTCAAAATGTAATTAAACAAATCCTACGTGTCAATAAATTTAACAGTTAAAGGGGTCATATTATACAAATGTCAATTAATCAAATTTAACATTTAACTATCCAATATCAAGTTCAATTGCATACTATTTATCATTTTAACATTAACAATTTAACGTCCAATATAAACATCAACAATCAATCAATTACCAACCAAACTGTATTATCATCGCATAATTAATTAACAGATAATGGTGTCAGGTGTCACAGGTGAACTGATACAGGCAATAGCATATATAATAGTGTAATTAACTAACAGCAGCATATTTCAATTGTCGTTTCAATTGAAATCAAATTTAATAAATAAAAGAACGTTAATCGTGAGTGAGTGCTCACCTTTCGAGGCTAGAGATTGAACGGGAAAGGACACGGATACGAACACGAATACGGACACTGAAATTGAGTTACGCATCCCAGCAATGCGAAATTGGCACGAATTCAACGATCAAAGCTGTAACATCCCGGGATTTTGTCAAATTTAAATCAAATAAATTGTAATAAAATCACATAGTATTAAGGTAAACAACTAAAAACAACTTTTATTTTATCAAGGTAATCAAATAAATTCAAGAAAATGTGTAAACAACAAAGTAACAAAGTAAAATAATAAGAACAAGTTGCAAGAAAAATTTATAAGCCAGTAAACAAAGGAAAACGAACAGCACACATATAGTATGAAAGCAAAGCAACACTTATGTAAGAAAAAAATAAAACAAAATAGAAAACAAAGCAACAAAGTAAGAAACAAACATCACATAGGCTGAAAGTAAAACAAGAGGACATACTTTCATTTAATGCATTTACTGTCTTGCATGTACACGATCCTATCAGCACACACACTAACATTTATTAGCAAGCATGGTTTAGTTTTTTTTTTTTATATTTAACCTGTACCTGTTTTTGCTTTAGTAGACTCAGCCTATCCTTTCACTTGCACACCATCTTTCCTATAGATATATCTACATACACAAGTATAAACCTTTAGTTGTTTTCGTTCAAACCACTTAGCAAAGCCTGAAAGTAAACAATAAAGAAACATCACTTTATTTCAAAATTGAAAACAAATCACTGAAGAAACCAAAAGCAAGCTCAGTTATACAAGCAAAACAGAAAAGAAGAAAGGAGGAAGATCAAACTGTTCTTTTTCAAACAAGAAATTCTTCTGTTTCCAAATATTTCTAAGGTGAGTAAACATATTTTTGAAAGTTTCAAGTATGATTCAAAACTGTGTAGATGATTTATAACAAGTATTAAGTTATACAGCTACATACAAATGAAAAGTTCATGTATGATAATGTTGTTGTTCTAGACATAATAGTTAGTCATCATCTGTCCTGTTCTTTTCAAGATATCAAGTTTAAATTAAGTTAAACTTTAAATTTCATTTCTCTGATCCCTGATGAATATTAATTTGAAACAAATAAGTTAGTTTAGAACATCAACTATGGGTTAACTGTGGTTGCGAGCTTGAACATAACAGGGGTTGTCTCTGTAACCAAGGTTTTACAGTAAAAACGAGATTCTATGATTTATTCAAGTACTTCAAACCATTGATTTGATTTTATAACTTGAATACTCACTTAAGAACATGATTTTTGAAACAACAGTGATGATTTTTAGTTAAGTAATTCAAATGCAATTCAGGTTTGAACAAAATGTGTATTTCGATCGTTTCCTGATAATCGAATCAACCTTAAATGCTAAGATTTGGTATAAAGCAAGATTTACAGTTACTAGTAATGGGAAAAATTTCGAAAAAAGATTTCATTGCGTAAATTTTGGAGACGAATTCAACTTAGGGTTTAACCCTGAGTTTTGCAGTAGGTTGAAACCAAGGTGATTTCATCACCTAGGAGTGTTCGAGTGTCACGGGGCTCAGGTGGAAGATTGCTGGGTGGGTTGACGTGGTATGGCCGGAGCTACGGCATCGCTGGTGGTCGAGGGTGAGTGGTCGAGGCGATTTCCTATTGACGCGTTCGAGTTGCTGTTCATTCGAACGAGCGTATTTGATTTTTCGAACAGATAATTTCGAATTGATGATCGAATTCGAGTATTCGTGAGTTCTTCGACTTGCTGGTGATCGAGGCAATCACCAGAGTCGCGCCGAACCACCGTGCACGTGCACGGTGGTGATATCGTGTCAGTGGAAAAAAATAAAATTAACAGGGAGAGGAAGAAGAAGTAATGGGGAGGCCGGGGGAGAGTCTCGGGGATATGCGTGAAATTCTCGAAGCAGTACACGAATTTTTATAGGGAAGGCTCGGGTTTTTTATAAGTTAGTAATTAATAATTAATTGTTTTCAAAAGTTAAAGAAGATTCCTTTAAAAATGTAAATTAAGTTAATTAATGGATGATTAATAGTCAATTAATTAAGTAATTTAATTATGGATAAATAAATGATTTAACTAAATAATTGATGTAAGGTAAACATTAAAATAAGTTAACGTTAAAGTTTTTGTAATAGAAATAAATCGATTTCGATAAGCTTAAAGAAGATTTTTAATGTTAATTTAGAGGAATAATCATTATTAATAAAATGTTTTAGAAAGAAATCAAAACTGATTAAAATTAATCGTGTGGTAAATTTACTTAGACCCCATTTAAAAAAAAAATTACTTATTGATGTGCACTATATTGATATTTCTGTTCTGATTTTGATGCTGTGTGATATAAATTTCCATGTACTGCCCTGTAATTGTGATTTGTTCTGTATTGATGTGAAAACCCTGTTTGTCCGTAAAACGACATTTAAACCTCGATGCGACAGGGAATCGGATTTCAGTTTGTTATCCGAAGCCCACATCGAATCTATGAATTGTTGTGAATAACATATCCACATGTTTTTGAAATTAACGCTCACTATTCGGGTTACCCGTTCCGATATAGTGATACGTCGTATATGGATGACATTTGAAGACCGGTGTTGAAGACCGGATATTTTCGAAAATGAAAGGACAACCTGTCGAATGTCTCTGCACCGAGTTGCTCCGGTATAGAGATTTATATCACTCTTTTGTGACGGGAAGTTCGGACGTGATTAGAAAATTATCCGGATTGCAAGGACTTCTTTGGAAGTGCCTTCGGTTCTGTTCGAACCCGGAACAGACTTGTATGGATACATGTCCGACATTACACCTTGAGATATAAAGCCGATTTCTTTCAAATACATTTCTGTTGGTGGCGGAGAATTTATTCTCTTAGCTTAACACCCTTCTCTGAGACGTACGAGCTCAGAGGTTATGTAGTTGAAATTTATCAGCGATATATCCCAATTTGGTAATGTGACATGCCGAGTGTTGCTGTGTGATGATCAGTGTTTGATCATTTGTGATATGATCATTTTTTTGATTTTATATCTTTGTGATCATTACTTTGATCATCTGTTGACCCAAAGCATGGCTTTGTGACAAAGCGTAGCTTTGTGGACGAGACTTCGTCGAGCCTCACACCCCGGAATGGTCAAAACAGGAAAGATGCGGCAAGGTTATAGGGAGTAGCGCCCCTTAGTGTATGTTCATTTCCTTCTGGATAGAAGTGGTATCATGGTATGGAGCCCAGATACTTTACTTATGTGGATATCGCAGATATACATTTATTATCTTTGTGATTTGTTGCTCGGGGCCCCGGTTAAAGGTTGGTTACAACCGGGAGATGGCATACTCGTGTCAGTAGTTACCTATTTTTGCAGAGGTAACCCGGCCTTGTGTTGGCAGAGATCTAACCGTAATGTTAGGTTATTTCTCGGGACGTCCTTCCAGAGGCGTTTCCATGTGGCAATGGGAAGTTCCTTGGCCTGACCATTTGTTGGAAATCCAAAGAAACAATACGAGCCTTTACGACTTCAATTGTATAACCTGTCTCCTCAGGAGGCAGCTATAGCAGGCATAATATAATGGTACCTATGCTGGCTAAGATTTATATTCTACTTTCGAAATGTTTTTCCCACTATGCACTAATAATAATATCAAAAAGGATTTGATTTTGCGTAGTAAGCATCTTTGACTATCATAAGAAGAAATCTCCTCCAAGTCTGCGTTTGCATTGTGTGTGTGGCGGGAGGTCTTATGGTAGTTTCATTTTCCAAAAGCATTGCGAATTTACTTTAAATCCTTTTATTGTCCGTTTTTAAAAGATAAACTGTTTTGTTTACTCACACCAGTCCCATGACTGATCCGGAGTTTATTGTTTTCTTTTCTAAACTCTGGGTGCCCATTATTTCCACACGGGCAGCCTAGTAGCAGGTTTTCCGTATTTTGGAGTTAGCTATATTTGGAGCTCTTATCTTGGAGATATTCTTAGGAGCTTTTTGGAGATCTCAGGTGTTTAGCTTTAGAGAGTCCGTTATCACTTCTTTCATCTGGGGACTTTTGGATATATGATTACTGTTGTATTATCATGGTGTTGTATTTGGAGTTGTAGTATCTGTATTAAATACTCTGATGTAGTATGGATTATATATATATCGATGTTGTATCTGTGATGATATTTATGATATTGATTCTGTTCCGCTGTTTTATATTCATCTAATTGTTGTTATAAGCTCCATCCGAACTGAAATTTGACGTTTGAATTTTGGCAGTCGAATACAAGTGAAGTATTTGATGTCTATTTTCGAATGAAGAATTTTGGGTCGTAACAAATTGGTATCAGAGCTTTTGGTTGAGTAAGAACTTAAGCTACGGAGTATAACACATTAGATGGCTCATTAGAGATAGGGTGAAGTATACCCTAGAATGAGTATAACCAAGACTGAAAACTTTAAAATTTCTTAGTCTGTTTCTTTTACTGCTGATATTCCTTAAGATATTCGTCCGTATATCTAAATCAATTTTCTTACTAATTTCAGATAAGTAAGAATGAGCGGACGCAGAGGAAGACCAAGGGGTCAAGTAAATGCCCCAGCACAAAACCAAGGTCCTCCAGCAGTAGTCGCAGCAATGGATAACCAGCAGCAGCCTGATCTGGCTGATTTGAATAAGAAATTCGAAAGGCTTGGTGGCAAACCATTCACTGGCAAAGAGTCAATTATTGAGGCTCAAGCTTGGGTCAGATTATGTGAGAAAATTTTTAAAGGGCTTAAGCTGCAAGACGAGCAGAAGAGACTTATAGCTTCTTGGCAACTCCAAGAGGAAGCTTCAGCTTGGTGGGAAACAGTCATTGTTGATGAATCCGAGGAAGAGTTTTCTTGGGATCGTTTTAAGGAGGTGTTCGAAAAGCGTTATATGCCGTCGGCGGGAATTTCCAGAATGTATCAAGAATTTTTGGATTTAAAGCAAGGAAGCCTGACTTTTGAAGAATACTTAAACAAGTTCAACGAACTATCCCGTTTTGGTCCAGAATTGTTAAGCACACCTCTTAAGAAGAATGAAAGGTTTATCCGTGGAATGAACCAGAAGTATCACGAAAGGATGACAGCTCACGTCAAGGAATCTTTTTCTGATCTTATTGATATGGGATACAGGTATGCTACACTGGATATGCAGGAGATTCCAAAAGAAGGTGGAAATTCAAATAATCAGAACTGGAAGAAAAGGAAGTTTGGGGGAAAGAAGCCACAGCAAGGCAATGAAAAAAAGAACCGTCAAGGAAATTCGACAAGCAATATAACTTGTTACAACTGCCAAGAGAAGGGCCATTATTCAAGCAGCTGCACAAAACCAAAGAAGCAAGTTAACAAAGAACAACCTGTGAAGAATGAGCAATATAAGCCCAGGAAATGTTACGCCTGTCAGGGAGAGGGACATGTTATCAAAAACTGCCCAATGATGAAGCAAGCACAGGTGGCAAATGTTTACGCGATAAAGAAAGATCCTTCCACTTCGAAAGCTGATAAAGGAAAAGGTGTTCTGGAAGGTAACCTTACTATTAATGGTAGAACTATTAGAGTTTTATTTGACTCGGGAGCTTCACATAGTTTTATCTCCCAACAAACCATAAAAGAATTAGGACTTAAAGCTAGATTTTCTGTCGATCCTATTTGCGTGAAAAATCCAGTTGGAGGTCCCGCAAATCTTTGTTTATATTGCAAGAAAGTTCCTATTTCATATGATAGTTATCGATTTCCTATCAACCTTTATATCCTCGAATTTAATGAATTTGAAATCATACTCGGAATGAATTGGTTATCGAAATACGAAGCTATATTGGAGTGTAATGATCGGACCGCTTTGGTCAAAACGGACTTTGGAAATTTTATTGAAATCTCTTGTGAGAATCCGAGTCCAAGAAGAGATGGATTGATGTATACTTTGGGATATCCTGAACCCACTTTGCAGTCTATACCTGTTGTTCGGGAATTTTCCGACGTATTTGAAGAAGTAAATTCCTTACCTCCGCACAGAGAAATAGCATTCCGAATTGACTTAATACCCAATGCTCGTCCTGTTGTTCACGCGAGTCGCAGGATGGCACCTAAGGAGAAAATTGAATTAGTCAATCAAACTCGAGATCTGCTGAAGAAAGGATTGATTCGCCCTAGTGTTTCCGAATGGGGTTCAGCCGTCGTATTTGTAGCTAAATCAGACGGATCTTTGAGATTGTGTGTAGATTACCGTGATCTTAATAAACAAACTCTCAAGAACAAATTCCCTTTACCTAGAATTGACGATCTATTTGATCAACTTCATGGCGCTCGATTCTTTTCTAAGATGGATCTAGCTCAAGGATTCCATCAACTGCGAATAGCTGAGGATTGTGTTCATTTTACTGCTTTTAGAGGTCCAGATATGTTCTACGAGTGGTTAGTTATGCCTTTCGGACTGACCAACGCTCCTGCGTACTTCGTGGATTTAATGACCCGAGTATTTCGAGAAGTGTTGAACAAATTTGTCCTTGTATTTATTGATGATATCTTAATTTTCTCCAAAACTGAAGAGGAGCATTCTGAACATCTCAGAATTGTTTTGGAGATATTGAGGACGAATGTCTTATTCGCTAAATTTTCTAAGTGTCACTTTTGGGTCAAAGAAGTCAAATTTCTCGGTCATATTATTAATGAAGAAGGGATTTCTGTTGATCCAAGCAAGATTTATGCAATTATGGACTGGAAGCAACCCACTACTCCTAGAGAAGTTCGAAGTTTTCTCGGTTTAGCGGGATATTATAGGAAGTTTGTACAGGATTTTTCTAAGTTGGCTAGCCCATTGACTAAGCTGACAATGAAGAATGCTAAATTTGATTGGACTTCAAGATGTGATGAAGTTTTCCAGGAATTGAAAAAGAGATTGACTACTGCTCCTGTTCTCGTTATTATTAATGGGAACCAAGGCTTATCTGTCTATACTGATGCGTGTGGTGACGGGGTAGGTGCAGTATTAATGCAAAATGGAAAGGTAGTTGCCTACGCGAGTAGACAATTACGTCCGCATGAGAAGAACTACCCGACACATGATTTGGAGCTTTTGGCTATTGTTTTCGCTTTAAAAATCTGGCGACACTATCTTCTGGGTAAGAATCTTTTCAGCTTCTTAACAATTTACGAAATTAACTAAATAAATATACTTAATAAACTCTTCTTGTTTTAGGTGAAAAATTCGAATTATTCACCGACCATAAATCCTTGAAATATCTTTTCACCCAGAAGGATCTGAATCTGCGACAACAACGTTGGTTGGAATTTCTGGCATCCTATGACTTGGATATTCTTTACACTCCGGGAAAAGCCAATGTAGTTGCCGATGCTTTAAGTAGAAAGCACGCTCTTCTTGCTCATCTTGTCATTGCCCCTACTCTCATTGAGAAAATCGCCAGTAAGCAAAATGAAGACAAGTTTCTTCGTGAAATTTATGAGAAAATACGTGGTGGCCAGGAGACCAGTTTTGAAATTGATGATAAAGGGGATATAAGGCTGAAAGACAGGCTTTGTGTGCCAGATATCCCAGAATTGAAACGTGAAGTATTGGACGAATGCCACAAGTCCAAATTCAGTATCCATCCAGGAATTAATAAAATGTGTCGAGACATTAAAAGAACATTCTGGTGGAAGACGATGAAGAGAGACATATCGATATATGTGAGTCGCTGTGCTACTTGTCAGCAAATCAAAAGCGATCAAAGGAAAGTGGCCGGTTTACTTCAACCTTTGGAAGTACCGAAATGGAAGTGGGATCAGGTATCGATGGATTTCATCGACGGATTGCCACGAACCAAGAAGGGAAATGAAGCGATTTGGGTTATAGTGGACCGTCTAACCAAAACTGCTCACTTTATTCCAGTGAAATCCACTCGGACTGCAGAAAGCTTAGCAGGTATATACGTAAAAGAAATTGTTCGCCTCCATGGTATTCCCAGTAGTATAGTGAGTGATCGTGACCCGATCTTCACTAGTAGATTTTGGGAGGCATTTCAGGATGCTTTGGGAACGAAATTAAATTTCAGTACTGCTTATCACCCGCAAACAGATGGACAGACTGAAAGGGTCAACCGAATTCTAGAAGACTTATTACGTTCTTGTGTTCATGATTTTGGTGGTTCGTGGGAGGACCATTTGCATCTGGTTGAATTCTCATATAATAACAGTTATCAGGCCAGACTGGAAATGGCTCCTTTCGAAGTTTTATATGGTCGTCCGTGTCGATCACCTATATGCTGGATAGAATCAGGTGACAGACTTGTCTTAGGACCGGATATGATCAAAGAAGCCACTGAGAAGGTTGACTTTATTCGCAAGAAGTTATTAACTGCCCAAAGCCGTCATAAGAGCTATTATGACCGCCGAAGAAGATTTTTGGAATTTCAAGTTGGAGATTCTGTATTTCTGAAAGTATCTCCGATGCGGGGTGTATTAAGATTCGGGAAAACTGGAAAGCTAGCACCGCGTTACATTGGTCCTTTTCCTATTCTGGAAAGGATTGGTCCTCTAGCATATCGAGTACAGCTACCCGACTGGTTGTCTGGCGTGCATAATGTGTTTCACATTTCTAATCTTCGGAAGTATGTGCACGACCCAGATGATATTATTGAAGAAGCTGCTCAACAGGATCTGGAAATCACTCCTAATTTGGCAGTACAGAGGGAACCGATAAAAATTGTTGATCGTGAGGAGAAGCGATTGCGAAACAAAGTTGTGAAGCTAGTCAAAGTTCAATGGAGTGGCAATCCAAAGGACTGTACTTGGGAGACTGAAGACAATATGAAGAAATCATATCCCAACTGCAGAATAGACATCTTGACTTAAACTGTAAGTCATTTCCTTATTTCGAATTCGTATATTCTACGTTTACGTTTCTCTTTCTTTCAATTTCGAGGACGAAATTTTCTTAAGTAGGGGATATTGTAACATCCCGGGATTTTGTCAAATTTAAATCAAATAAATTGTAATAAAATCACATAGTATTAAGGTAAACAACTAAAAACAACTTTTATTTTATCAAGGTAATCAAATAAATTCAAGAAAATGTGTAAACAACAAAGTAACAAAGTAAAATAATAAGAACAAGTTGCAAGAAAAATTTATAAGCCAGTAAACAAAGGAAAACGAACAGCACACATATAGTATGAAAGCAAAGCAACACTTATGTAAGAAAAAAATAAAACAAAATAGAAAACAAAGCAACAAAGTAAGAAACAAACATCACATAGGCTGAAAGTAAAACAAGAGGACATACTTTCATTTAATGCATTTACTGTCTTGCATGTACACGATCCTATCAGCACACACACTAACATTTATTAGCAAGCATGGTTTAGTTTTTTTTTTATATTTAACCTGTACCTGTTTTTGCTTTAGTAGACTCAGCCTATCCTTTCACTTGCACACCATCTTTCCTATAGATATATCTACATACACAAGTATAAACCTTTAGTTGTTTTCGTTCAAACCACTTAGCAAAGCCTGAAAGTAAACAATAAAGAAACATCACTTTATTTCAAAATTGAAAACAAATCACTGAAGAAACCAAAAGCAAGCTCAGTTATACAAGCAAAACAGAAAAGAAGAAAGGAGGAAGATCAAACTGTTCTTTTTCAAACAAGAAATTCTTCTGTTTCCAAATATTTCTAAGGTGAGTAAACATATTTTTGAAAGTTTCAAGTATGATTCAAAACTGTGTAGATGATTTATAACAAGTATTAAGTTATACAGCTACATACAAATGAAAAGTTCATGTATGATAATGTTGTTGTTCTAGACATAATAGTTAGTCATCATCTGTCCTGTTCTTTTCAAGATATCAAGTTTAAATTAAGTTAAACTTTAAATTTCATTTCTCTGATCCCTGATGAATATTAATTTGAAACAAATAAGTTAGTTTAGAACATCAACTATGGGTTAACTGTGGTTGCGAGCTTGAACATAACAGGGGTTGTCTCTGTAACCAAGGTTTTACAGTAAAAACGAGATTCTATGATTTATTCAAGTACTTCAAACCATTGATTTGATTTTATAACTTGAATACTCACTTAAGAACATGATTTTTGAAACAACAGTGATGATTTTTAGTTAAGTAATTCAAATGCAATTCAGGTTTGAACAAAATGTGTATTTCGATCGTTTCCTGATAATCGAATCAACCTTAAATGCTAAGATTTGGTATAAAGCAAGATTTACAGTTACTAGTAATGGGAAAAATTTCGAAAAAAGATTTCATTGCGTAAATTTTGGAGACGAATTCAACTTAGGGTTTAACCCTGAGTTTTGCAGTAGGTTGAAACCAAGGTGATTTCATCACCTAGGAGTGTTCGAGTGTCATGGGGCTCAGGTGGAAGATTGCTGGGTGGGTTGACGTGGTATGGCCGGAGCTACGGCATCGCTGGTGGTCGAGGGTGAGTGGTCGAGGCGATTTCCTATTGACGCGTTCGAGTTGCTGTTCATTCGAACGAGCGTATTTGATTTTTCGAACAGATAATTTCGAATTGATGATCGAATTCGAGTATTCGTGAGTTCTTCGACTTGCTGGTGATCGAGGCAATCACCAGAGTCGCGCCGAACCACCGTGCACGTGCACGGTGGTGATATCGTGTTAGTGGAAAAAAATAAAATTAACAGGGAGAGGAAGAAGAAGTAATGGGGAGGCCGGGGGAGAGTCTCGGGGATATGCGTGAAATTCTCGAAGCAGTACACGAATTTTTATAGGGAAGGCTCGGGTTTTTTATAAGTTAGTAATTAATAATTAATTGTTTTCAAAAGTTAAAGAAGATTCCTTTAAAAATGTAAATTAAGTTAATTAATGGATGATTAATAGTCAATTAATTAAGTAATTTAATTATGGATAAATAAATGATTTAACTAAATAATTGATGTAAGGTAAACATTAAAATAAGTTAACGTTAAAGTTTTTGTAATAGAAATAAATCGATTTCGATAAGCTTAAAGAAGATTTTTAATGTTAATTTAGAGGAATAATCATTATTAATAAAATGTTTTAGAAAGAAATCAAAACTGATTAAAATTAATCGTGTGGTAAATTTACTTAGACCCCATTTAAAAAAAAAATTACTTATTGATGTGCACTATATTGATATTTCTGTTCTGATTTTGATGCTGTGTGATATAAATTTCCATGTACTGCCCTGTAATTGTGATTTGTTCTGTATTGATGTGAAAACCCTGTTTGTCCGTAAAACGACATTTAAACCTCGATGCGACAGGGAATCGGATTTCAGTTTGTTATCCGAAGCCCACATCGAATCTATGAATTGTTGTGAATAACATATCCACATGTTTTTGAAATTAACGCTCACTATTCGGGTTACCCGTTCCGATATAGTGATACGTCGTATATGGATGACATTTGAAGACCGGTGTTGAAGACCGGATATTTTCGAAAATGAAAGGACAACCTGTCGAATGTCTCTGCACCGAGTTGCTCCGGTATAGAGATTTATATCACTCTTTTGTGACGGGAAGTTCGGACGTGATTAGAAAATTATCCGGATTGCAAGGACTTCTTTGGAAGTGCCTTCGGTTCTGTTCGAACCCGGAACAGACTTGTATGGATACATGTCCGACATTACACCTTGAGATATAAAGCCGATTTCTTTCAAATACATTTCTGTTGGTGGCGGAGAATTTATTCTCTTAGCTTAACACCCTTCTCTGAGACGTACGAGCTCAGAGGTTATGTAGTTGAAATTTATCAGCGATATATCCCAATTTGGTAATGTGACATGCTGAGTGTTGCTGTGTGATGATCAGTGTTTGATCATTTGTGATATGATCATTTTTTTGATTTTATATCTTTGTGATCATTACTTTGATCATCTGTTGACCCAAAGCATGGCTTTGTGACAAAGCGTAGCTTTGTGGACGAGACTTCGTCGAGCCTCACACCCCGGAATGGTCAAAACAGGAAAGATGCGGCAAGGTTATAGGGAGTAGCGCCCCTTAGTGTATGTTCATTTCCTTCTGGATAGAAGTGGTATCATGGTATGGAGCCCAGATACTTTACTTATGTGGATATCGCAGATATACATTTATTATCTTTGTGATTTGTTGCTCGGGGCCCCGGTTAAAGGTTGGTTACAACCGGGAGATGGCATACTCGTGTCAGTAGTTACCTATTTTTGCAGAGATAACCCGGCCTTGTGTTGGCAGAGATCTAACCGTAATGTTAGGTTATTTCTCGGGACGTCCTTCCAGAGGCGTTTCCATGTGGCAATGGGAAGTTCCTTGGCCTGACCATTTGTTGGAAATCCAAAGAAACAATACGAGCCTTTACGACTTCAATTGTATAACCTGTCTCCTCAGGAGGCAGCTATAGCAGCCATAATATAATGGTACCTATGCTGGCTAAGATTTATATTCTACTTTCGAAATGTTTTTCCCACTATGCACTAATAATAATATCAAAAAGGATTTGATTTTGCGTAGTAAGCATCTTTGACTATCATAAGAAGAAATCTCCTCCAAGTCTGCGTTTGCATTGTGTGTGTGGCGGGAGGTCTTATGGTAGTTTCATTTTCCAAAAGCATTGCGAATTTACTTTAAATCCTTTTATTGTCCGTTTTTAAAAGATAAACTGTTTTGTTTACTCACACCAGTCCCATGACTGATCCGAAGTTTATTGTTTTCTTTTCTAAACTCTGGGTGCCCATTATTTCCACACGGGCAGCCTAGTAGCAGGTTTTCCGTATTTTGGAGTTAGCTATATTTGGAGCTCTTATCTTGGAGATATTCTTAGGAGCTTTTTGGAGATCTCAGGTGTTTAGCTTTAGAGAGTCCGTTATCACTTCTTTCATCTGGGGACTTTTGGATATATGATTACTGTTGTATAATCATGGTGTTGTATTTGGAGTTGTAGTATCTGTATTAAATACTCTGATGTAGTATGGATTATATATATATCGATGTTGTATCTGTGATGATATTTATGATATTGATTCTGTTCCGCTGTTTTATATTCATCTAATTGTTGTTATAAGCTCCATCCGAACTGAAATTTGACGTTTGAATTTTGGCAGTCGAATACAAGTGAAGTATTTGATGTCTATTTTCGAATGAAGAATTTTGGGTCGTGACAAAAGCTGATAATACGAATCGATGAAACATACCAAATCAGTTTTTTTATGATGTACAGAAAATATATGCAATATTATATATATATATAACTTCAGTATTTAGTTTAAGACGATTGTATATAAAATTTCAAAATTATTAATTCTTAAATACATCAAATAAAATTACATCTTTCAATATATATATATATATATATGTCCTTTCAAGTTTAAGAAACAATACATGCAGACAAATGTCAGTACACTAACTAAACATATGCAACTCTACATACCCGAGCCATATGCAGAACAGATACTTTGAAATAAATATTATTTTAACCTACCTATATAAAAACCAAAGAGCAGATATAAAACTCAATGCTGAATGAAACTACCGTGTTATGTTCACATATATATATATATATATATATAAAACGTATACATATATTTCGCAAGTCAAAACTTTTATAAAATAATTAAAATCAAACATACTCAATATATAAAAGAATTTGCAAATAAACATATATCTATCCAAATTTTCATCATGCGTACCCATATAGATACTATATATATAAAATGACAGCTAAGCTTGCTGCCTGGGTATAGAACAGAGAAGTGACTTACTTTAATTTGTGAATGATTTTAACCCACAAGTGTTCATACAAACAAATATACTTGGTTAGCATCTTTATATATATATGTATACTCATGTTCAAAAATACAAGAAGTAATTTATTTATTTATTTATTTATTTATTTTTATTTTTAATAAGCAAAAGCAGGAGGAGGGAAATAAGCAGGTAACAAAAGTGACAGACGCAACAAAAACATATATGCAGGCCGACATATACATACAAACAAACATCAACTAAATATATTTTCATATATATACTGTCAAGGTTGCAAACTTATTTGAATGTTGCATACATAGGAAACAATTTTTTTTTTGAAATATATATAATAGTAATAAACCTTTTACACAGGTACAATATATAAACTAACAAATTTTATACAAAGCTGAAACTGGGTAACTTGAAATAAAAATAAAAATAACATATCTGTATAAATTTAACACTTTAACATAAAATAAAAAATATATACTTCATCAGTGTATAAGTATGTATGATGAAAATTGTGAATGGTTGATTATGTAAAGAACAGCAAAATAAGAGGCCTATGCACACAATAAAGGAACCACCACTTACATATACAAAATAGGAAGGTGAAGGTGAGGAGCTGCATATAGTGGTTCGGCTGCGTGCTACCAAGGAGGAGGAGGAGAGCGGAGCAAGGTCTGGACACGCGGTAATGGGTTGGAGGGGCGAACTGCTGGGAAGAGCGGCTAGTGGTTGCTCAAGGGGGGTCGGAGCTTGGTGGAAAGGCGGTGGGTTCAGGGTGGCCGAAGGGAGGAGAAAACAGTGGAGACGGGTCGAGGCTTTGGCTGGAGGTCGGAGAACGTGCGCGGCAAGGTGGTGAGAGGCTTCGGCTGTTAGGAGATTTGGAGTGGAGGCTGGTGGGGAGACTGCTGGGTGCAGGCGATTAATGAATAACTTGAAAATAACTATCATCTTTTCGTACATATGAAATGGCAGAGAGCCAAGTGACCATATGAGCCATTTCGAAAGAAAGAGGGGCCAGTTTCAAGTGGGAAGAGGAAGCAACAGTTCAAAATGTTTGTTTAAAGAACCAATATGAACAGAAACCGATGAATTGGAAAGGACCAAAAGCAATTATAATAAATTGAATATAGGTAAGAGCTAGAGTCAAGCATGCGAATTCAAATAATTAAATCAAATGTTTGTTTGCCTTCAACCGGTAGATGATTGAAAGGTCACCAGAAACGAAACTCAACCTGTACCGTTTCGGTAAACTGTCTTGCAGATTATACCGCGTTCTGTACTTCAAAACACGGAAGTAAATATACCGCTGAGATCAGCATGACGAGACGATCAAAATGGTATATGGATATCGGTGGTATGATTGGATTATAAAAATTCGGATTTTTCTACTGGTGGAAAATGCAAGAAAAATACTGAAAAATAAGATCGACGGAGCCAAAGATGTCCGAATTTGGAAAAACGACAAACTGACATCTTGCTCAGAAGATGTTTTAGAATTTTTCTATGTAAAAATATTTAGGTTTCGGAAACATTTTATTTTCATTGCTTTTTAACTGATTAAATTGAAGTGAATTTACGCGTGAAATAAACTTTCGTATTTTCGGACGAAAATTTACCAGTTGCTATGTTTAACTAGACGTATCACAAATATAAAAATTTTATTTCAAAATTTTATCGTTTAAAATTTCACAAAATTTCAACTAATTTCGTTATTAAAAGGGTTGAAATTTACGGGTCGTTACATCCATGCAAACAGAAAATTTCCCATATTGTAATTGTTATTATATCTTAAAAGCTGTTAATTTGAGCAACAAATTTCAGATGTAATGTTTTACTAACTTAAATGTTTTGGTATGATTTCGAGAACTAAAGTGTACCTCAAACACTTCTGCTCACTCTCTTCAGTACTCTCTCTATTTTAGTAAATGAATTCTAAATCATATTTTTGTTCCATTTTTTGTGAAAAAGTAGTACAATATTTCATTAAGGTGCTTTTATCCCTTGGATGATTATTACCTGAAGGCCAAATCTTATAATTAGACTTGAGAAGGAAAAAAGCCGATTCCAAGTATAAACCTTGGTAGAAACATAATAAAATGCTAGGTTTGGTTTTTACCAGTTCAAGTTTTGTGTTTTTAAAGTTCAAGCACAAATATATGCTTCCAGGGACAGAAGTACCTAAACGCTTCTGCTCCCTTGCTTTCAATACTCTCTCTTTTGCAATAAATGAATTCTGAATCATATTTTTATTCCATTTTTGTGAAAAGGTTGTTAATGAGGATGAAAAAAGTTCTGCTAATGGATGCAATCTGAAATTGACCGTTTCTGAAGAGGTAAGGGCCTTCATTTAAGTTTGTCACATTAAGTTTAGACATTGATCTGGTATATTGGTTTTATTTTCAGTTACGAGATTTGGTAACTTTGTTTTAATTATTTCCAGATTTGTCATGACACTAATGTACAAACTGAGATGAAAGAAGAGTCTGAAGTTAGTGATGTATCAAATCCAGATAGTTTTGATATGCATGGTATGAATACATTACTAGCTTATTAATCAAATTGGTTGAAACTTGAAATTTTGATTTCTTTTTTCTATTTTCAAATATAACATCATCTTTTTAGTAGATAATCAAAAACAGACCATGACACCCAGTGCAGAATATTCAACAATAACCGAGAAATTAAGAGAAATATCAAACACACTGAAGCTTGCAAGCTCCAAGTCAATGGATTTTTCGTCCATGAATAATGTTACTACGGAGTCTAAAGAACCGAAAACTCCTAAAACTCCTCATCTGAAGTCTGAAGAAATCGGTACACCCCAGGACATTCTCAAAGTTCGCAGCATTGGATTAAAGTTTTTTTTCTTCTGAATTTATATTAAATTCTCTCTTTAGTTGTACCATCTACATAACTGATAACTTAAAAGCATGCCATGATAATATAACTTGAAAACTGTTGTATTTTTTTTGCAGAAATCACTGATTCAAGAATGCTTAAATTTCATAAATAGTGCAAGCGAGTAAGTAATATGAATCATTCGTATATTGATGAGTTAGTTTGTCTGTAGCTTAAGTTTCTAAAATACTCCACTGATGTATTGAAGTTTGAATGTGGTGTGTCTTTAGAAGGACAATTGACAGTGGTAGAGTGAGTTGTGAAGACAGTGGATAGAGAAGCAAGTGTATTAGAGCAATGGGGAGATGTTGAGCAATGTAGGTGGTAGCACAGTGGAGAGGATGTTTTGACAGCAAGGCAGGTGAAGTGTTGGTGAAGTTGAAGTGTTGGTAGTGAAAGCAAGGTAGTGGTATGGCTGACTGTGTATGTAGCAGTTTTGACTATAGTTATATTATGGTGAGTATGGAACAGTTGTATGGCTTGTGGAAGCGTGATGTATTTTGTATGTAACAGAGAATAGGGGTGTATGGATGTGGGGTGATGAAGTGCTGCTGTTTTGTTTGATGTGAATGTGAGGAGATAGCATAGGTAACTTGTTTGAGGTGTTGAAACTGTCGGAGAGGGTGGAATTTGGAGAAGATGAATGTGAGGATGGCTTTGGATTGTTGGATGGTAAGTATTGTGAAAATGTTAGAAGTTGGTGATTCGAATGGAGGTGTATATGGTTCAGGATGGAAATATGGCAGAGCAGTGGGGGATTGAAGATGAGGTGATGGTTGATGGGTTGTTGAAGGCAGAGGGGGAATGGTGATGATTCGCGGATGATTTGGAGTTAAGGTAGTGATGTTTCATGATGGAATGTTGATGGTTTTGAAATAGTAACAGTCAGTAGTAACCATCATCTTCCCACATGTTTATTATATTGTACTGTCATATTGAACAGGTTTATTTTGTTATTTAACTTATGTCATTAATTTCTTAATTTACTTTTAATTCAGTATAGAGAACCTGGAGTACTTCTATGGCGTGGATTCACTGTCCAAGACTGTGCAAATCAATGCTTCGGCAACAAAGATGATAACGGAAAAGGAAGACAAATGCCAGTTCATTTGGGGACGGAGCCACAAGTGAGGTAACATACATAGATATGAATATACCCATGAGGATACCCAAAAAAAGAAAAAGAAAAAAAAGCCACAATGCATAGTAAAATCTAGTAAATATTGTTCATCATATAAAAGTCAAAGGATATCAACCCAGACTTAAAATCTAGTAAATAAAATGCTGACGTACAATAATGTTAATAATGTAAAGCTCCGTATGTCATTTTAGACGAAACAAGAAATGCTCGCAATTCTATGCTATCATTCTCCTCGTATAATAATGTAAACAATGGTGTACGTACAAAATATAAATAAAAGAATCAAACTTCGATTGTTTATATTTAATAAAAGAAACTAGACTTTTAATAATACCTTAAGACACTAGCAATCATCCAACGTCATCTTAAGATTACAGTACAGTGATAGTTACAGTCTGATGCAGTATACATAAAATATGATGTAAAAGTTGTTGGACGATTACAATGTGCTCACATCAGTGGTTAATACGCAGATGCATATTTATTTGAAGTATTATAGTCTAAGGACTTCTATATTTGTCCATTTTTGATCTTTGATACCTTCACCTCACAAATATTTAGTAACATGATTATTATTGTTTACATGTAGATAAACGTCTGTGAAGAATTCAAGCAGCAGCACAAGTTTTTGGTATGGTAGCAGCACATGTATGTATTTAGGTTGATTAAAACTGTTATGAAACTATTATGAAACTAGTATGTAATGTAGCAGCACTACTTTAGCTGCATGTACTATTATGAAACTGTTTATGGTAGTTTGGTTGTGTAAACGTATGGTTAACCTTTTGTCTTGACACTAATGTTATGATTAGTGGTGATTATGTAATTGCTTTTGTTTGTTTTATTGTGGTTCATTGAATGTGTTATTTTTGAATGTGTATGTGTTTATATATTACGTTATTGTATAAGTTTTGAAGTACTTGAATTGGAGGCGAAATCAGATGTAGTCGTGAAACAGCAGGCAATAAAATCGAAACTTATGGTGGCGGAGAAAAAACGCTGCAAAAAATAATAATAAGTGCAACAAAAAAATAAGATAGCAAACGGCACCTTTTCGGTGGTGTTTCTTAAACGCTGTAAAAAAGATCTTTAGTAACGTTTAAAAAACGCTGCCAAAAATTCATTTATAGTGGCGCTAAAATAAATGCAACAAAAAATCAAGGATTTTTAGTCGCATGTTTTCTAGTGGCGTTTATCAAAACGCCACCAAAACTTTTTGTAGTGTTTTTTGAGCGCCACTAAAAATCAAATTTCCTGTAGTGAATGATATTACATAAGGTCCAGTTCTGGGTTAATTCGTAAATCGCCATAGTTTGTAATTAGCGTAGATAATCTCCATTAGACTAGGGAGATTAAGATCTAAAGAAAAGATTAAAAAATGAAGAAGGTAGAGCGAGGGCTTCCCTAGGGTTTCCATAACGCACTATTTATAGGCAAAAAGAGGTATGTTGGGCCGAAGCAGTCATAAGAGCCCGAAACAACCATTTTCGATTCTAACAGAAGCATATCATGTCAAATATCGAAATGTATGTTTTTGATATTTCTAAACATAATGGAAATACCAAAATTCCTAAAAAGACAACTCTACTAAAAATATTATTTTCATGTCAATTATAATTAGAAGGCTATTTATAATTAATTGATAATTAATGTGTTAATTTTACTAGTTGTTACACTTTCCCCCTTAAATAAATCACGCCCTCATGATTCCCTAAATAATAAACTCTCAGCCCAATGCATAAAATATCATACCACGTCGTATGCTTAACCATACACAATATGGGGAAATATACTAATCATAAACTAACCACTTTCGGTATTATACAACAACTGGATCACACAATCAATTATGGTACAACCAAATCGATTCAAAATAATGAATGATAACAGAGCATTTCTATAACTATGCAATCAAAATTATAGCATGTAAAAAAATCACTCCATCAACAAAAACTGAACCAGCCTTGGTCGTAGAGAAACTCCATTCATAATTCATATCATGCATCATCAATAAGTTAACAACAATAGTCCAAAAAAGCTCACAACAAAACTCAGGTTTGTTTAACATGCATACAAGAGTAAATTATATAAACCAATAATTAGTATAGCTTATTGAATAAATCACAAACTCATAACGACAAGGTGTTATCGTCAGACTAACATACCAAAAAATAATAAATAGATGCTAACTCCTATACTGACTATATATCCAACATATTATGTATATTCCAAAAAGTTGATGAACTTTCTCATAGTCTCATCCTCAAAAATATTGGTGTACCATCTCACACTTACTCTCTCAAAAATGTCGTATGCACTACTCATGCTTACACCTTCAAAATGATATATGTGCCCATTCATGACCACACCTCAGAATTATATGTGCCTACTCTTGGCTACATCCCCAAAAATAACATGGCCATTTAGTCATGCTACAACTATATCAATCCTTGATTCCCAAACCCACTTAGATAGTCGGAAAGTCAAGATCCACTCGAACAGTCTCAAATCAAGGGCTCATGGATATACGATGACACAAATGACTTACTCAGATGATCGATAATCAACATTGTGGCAACATGAATGCTCGAATCCTTGCCACTTAAAATTCCATGACCTGACCCACTTAGGCTGTCAAAGGTGGACACACTCAAACTATCTGTGATGAGCATCCCCACTTACCCAGCTTTACAAGCATACATAAATATTTGGTCTTAACAATCCATTGGCATGTATATCCACATCTGAACCCATATTATTCCAACCACTAGATCACGTCGAAAATATGATTCCATAACCCTCTTACAATGACTTCTTCACTTAATGGCATGGATGACTCACCCAAAATACTAAAGTGGGATATGCTATCTCATCATTACTAGCGATAAGTTTTCAATTACATCTTCAAACCAAAACATTTATATTAAAATATTTTCACTTTCAAACCAAAGCTTTCATATTCTCTTAAAACAAAAATTTCTTCTTATTTGAAATATCATCATCATTTTTTCTTTAAAATTAACTTCAACTAAAAACACTATTTGATAAAAATCTCAAACTGTAGAAACTTCTTTAAAAATAAAAATAGAATCCTTTTTTGAAATAAAAACACTTATGGAAATTTGTTATATCTCATATAAATAAAGATTTGGACCCATATAAATATATACATATATATATTAAAACCCCATATTTTTAGTAAATATGTAATAAACATTCCACCTTTCGCTTTAATGCTTCGGTGGTACCCATTACATCTTTAGTCCCCAACACTCTCTAGTCACTGTTACTTATTCTCAAAGAACATCATCACATCTCTTAGTCAATCCAAATACATAGTCTTCCTCGGCATAGGAAACTATGTTATCCTACTTTGACTAAACCAAATATGTTCCTTAACACCCCTCTTGTTTCTCGAATGCAACTCACTAAAAGTCAACATTGAATAACTAACCCATCATACAATTATCACGCATAACAAGAAATATAATCTACCATATAAGAGAAACAACCATAAAAAGGTAACCAAATAATAAAAAAATAACACAAGGTCATGGCTAAACAAGCAAACAACAACAATACAATGCAAATAGAAGAAATCCATTCAACTAACATATCGTAAACAACAAAACAAATAAAGTCAAACAAAGCAACACAAATTTCCTAATAATAACTAATCACTTAACAAGCATAAGAACAATTGTAATAAACTCAACTAAAATAAGAAAATATAATTAAATTAGACAAATGAATTCATAAATATGGGTAACCAGACCATCGTAACCCAACTCACTCTAGAAGGGAATAAACAAGACATCCCTACAGTTCATTTAGGAAAGTCACACATAATAAGCATAAAGGTCATATCATCATAACGGACGTTAGGTGAACTTGAATCTCATATCATCTAGTCATCTCACATCTTATGCTATTAGTCTAGTCTTATAGTTCTCAAAATGTTCTCCAATATAAATTTCCCAAAATGAAATATCTTTCCAATAAAAAACTTTTAACAAACACCCCTTAAATTTGTTTCTCTGGTCATATATGTCACATTTTGAGCTATATACTTCTGAATCAAATTATCCTCATTTTAGTAAAATATTTTTCCAAAGTATTTTAAAACTAGATAATTTATAACTCATTCTTTTATAGTAAAATATATTCCCAATACAGGTAAATAGGAAGAAGAAAAAACTTCAGCTATATTGTTGAATGAAGGACACAAGTTTAAAAATGTAGTCAAAATGTCATTGATGTTATAGTAATACAACATCAGAATAGATAGATGTTATATGAACTATGCAAATGAATGATGTATAAACTTAGCATTGTATATGTGATGCCCCACCTCTATACCCACGCTAACCAAGAAAACTACGAAGTAGTGCTGTCAATTAGCACGGAGAATAAGGCTGTGGAGGAGCGACCATCCATGTAACTTCTTTGTGCAAGCACCGATATGTCAGATAGAATAGAATGCATATCTTTTAAGGAGGAAATCCGACATACCGATAAAAGCATAAAGCTATCACACGGTGGCTATATATAATCTTCGGAAACAAACATAGAAATAATCATAACATAAATCAGTCACAGACATCCATATCACAAAGGCGGAAGAAGATATGAATAAATACATAACACATGAAAGTGTACATCAGAGTAGTGGTCAAAAAGATCCACGATAAAACAAAAGAATAGCATCACGTGCTATACAAAAGAATAAGTACACTACATAGAGTCTATATCTCAAACGTGTACATCCAAAAACTACTAATCTAAGTAGTTAGCCAAAAGTCAGAATAATCCTGAAGAGAAGTCAAGCAGAAGCACCTGTAACATCTCGGTCTGACCCGAGTATTATTTATAAGAAAATAATAAACGGATCAGTCTAGCTATAAATATCAGATGATAAGGTATAGGATAAATAATATGGCATGAACATGTAACAACCATAACGGCATACTACTATAAGTATGTAAATGATAATCAACAAAAGATCAATCAATATCACAAGAATCTTCTCAAAGATAAAATAGGGTATCATACCCTAAACTTGTATTCATAACAAGTCAATAACACATGAATTCACCAATGCACAAAAAACTGATATCATATCAATGAAAATCATGAAAATTGGTGAAGCACAAAATTCCAGAAATCATCACCAGAAATCCAGAAAACACATAAAAAAGGGGGAGGCCTAACACATGAATGGGAGCATGAAAACTCACCTACGCGTAAAACACATGACGAGAAGCTATCTCATGGAAGCTATCCATTAAATTTCCACACAGAAATGGCCCGAAGACCATGGGGTGCTACCCCATATAAGTGATGGCGAAACATCACAAAAGCGGGGTCTAGTCTCCCTCGCAGACAAAGAGACATCGCTCAATCGCTAGTCTAAATCATAAAAATGATCGTCATGATCATAAGGAAGTGTCAATCACACCAAGCTAGTAAATATATGAGTTTAGCTTCATGTCCCATAACCACTTGCTTAACTTAAATATTTACGAACAAGCTGTAAATCTTCACTAGAAAATTGTCACAAAAAGGGTTCAATCGAACAAGTCCAAGAGCTAACCGACGAAGTGAACGCGAGCGTTTCATATCACTCGTTTTACTAAGTCGTTTAAGTCGATTTTTCATCCAAGTGAAGTAAAGGCTTGTATATACTAATAGGTTGGAAAACGGTTTAGGAATAAGAACATTGTAATAAAATAGAGTTGAAATCGATTTGATGAAAGAGTTTTGATATTTACTACTAGTATTGAAACCTTCATATCTTTAGAGTGACAAGTCACAAAACGATTGTTGAAACAAATCGAATCACATAAATTCACGTTCGAAAACGTGAGTAAAGTCCAAAGAAATCAATCCCAAAACAATCAAAGTAGGAATTTCTGTTGAATGTTTTTCAAATAATATCGCCTACGGAGGGGGGTCCATGGGGGTAGCAACCCCCTAGGTGGGGGTGCGGGGGCAACGCCCCTGCTACGGTGTTCGACCTGCGACCTAAAGCAAAATGAGGTCTGACGACCTAAGGGTTCACGCGACCTAACACAATGGCCGAGTGACCTAACTGGAGTTAAGGGAGGCGAGCGACTTAAGGTCCAACGACCTACGACTTAACAGAGTCGAGCGACCTAAAAGCACACGACCTAACTAGCAGAGGAGATTTAAGGTCGGTAACGACTTACGACTTACGAAATGGAGGTTGAGCGACTTAACAAGGTTCACGACCTAAAAGGGGTCGACCCAACGAGTTATAGGTCTAACGACCTATCGGTTTAAAGGTCATGCGACCCAAAAAAAAACCACGCGACCTACGACTTAATAGAAGCCTAGGTCGGAGACGACCTACGAGATAAACTGGCCGACCTAACTCGAACGACCTAGCAGGAGCTTAGGTCGGAGATGACCTACGAGATAGACTAGCCGACCTAACTCGAACGACCTAGTGGGTTCGAGCTAACGACCTACGACTTACGACCTAAGGCCCACGCGACCTAGTGAAATAGCATGGCCGACCTAAGGCTAGAACGACCTAACCTTTGCCGAGGGATGTTAAGTCGGAGACGACCTAAGACTTCACCAGAGTGACTTTTCAACTCAGCGACCTAACGCCTTAACTCGCGTACGACCTAGCGAAGGCTAGAACGACCTAGTGCCAGAAAAATCACCAAAACACCGAAAATTGAAGTTTTTCGCCAATCCAATCCAAACCAAATGCAAATATTCATATAAATGCAATAGGGGATCATTCCCAACAGCCCAATGACATCTATAGGCAAGATGTGAGATCAAAAATCTCACCTTTTCCACGAAATTGATGAAGATGAGACTTGAGAGCAAAGCAAGAACACCAACAAGCTTGAATCAATGTTCTTCACGTGAATTTGGAGCAGATGTTGGATTAGCAATGAAGAATAAGACTTTGGAGTTTTAATTTCCAGTTCCCTCCACCATTTTTGAAGAAGCTTGAAGTGTTTGTGAATAAGTGAAGAGGAGAAGGGGGTTGGGACTGACTTAGAATGGTTCAGCCCAAACCAAAAGTCTCAAAGCAAAAAGTGATGAAAATTTTACTATCTCCAAACATATCAAAGTTTATACTTAAAAAGATCGCAAACGTCATTTTGAACTCAATGGAAGTGGTCTCGAGTCCTAATTTGACCGTATGCAAAAAGTAGCTTTTCGGACTAATATCCGACTAACGATAAAATATTTAAATAAAATATTTAAATATAAAATCGATAGATATGCGGGTTGTTACAGTATATGTGTAATGCTATATGAAATTATGTAACGACCCAATTTTTCGACGCCCGAAAGTCGACATTAATACGTCCACTGTATCAAATGCCGCACAATCGAATGCCAGAAAACCGAATCATTAGGGTTAAAGAAGAAAGAAGTAGAAGAAGAAACAGAAACAATAACAGAATCTCACATTCGCAGTGGAACAACATATAATAGATAGATGAATAATCTTTAAAACAAAGAACTATATCAGTTCATACAATACATCATCAGAGTTTACAACAACAACACACAACACTGGCCGCTATAATAACATGCCCATATGATTGAATACACATCGGAATGATAATAATATACGAAAGTACGTCTCGCCATCCAGCTCGCCTCCTGATGTAAAGATCCCGGACTCAGCCTTTGAAAATCGGCACCCGTACTTCACCTGTACTCAAAATGCCGTAGATTCAAACGCCGAATATGGTTCTCCGAAGCTTATAACACCATTAAGTAAACAACACAGCGGAAGAAAGAATAGATGATATCATATACAACTCCAATGAATACAATATCCAGAATGATATACAACAATGATATCAATATGATACAACAATATCAGAGATATGATACAATGCTACAGCGGAAATAACAATAATGGAAGAGATCACTCCAAATGATCTACAAAAGAGAATGACTCCAACAACTCCAATGTCAAGCTTGAAACACCAACACAATGCTCCAAGATAAGCAACGTCAGTCCATGAACTCCAAGAACTGAACTAGCTCCAACTAGTCTACTAAACCTGAATATCTGAAAACCCCAACTCTAGATTGCCCGTGTGGAAAATGGTGGGCACCCAGAGTTTAGGAAGGGAACAATAAACTCCGAGTCAGTCATGGGACTGGTGTGAGCAACAAAAACAGTTTATCTTTAAACCGAACACAAAAGGATTTTTAAACATTGAAATCCGCAATGCTTTTGGAAAATGAAACTACCATAAGACCTCCCGCCACACACACAATGCAAACGCAGAATTGGAGGAGATTTCTTCTTATGATAGTCAAACATGCTTACTACGCAAAATCATTGGATTATTATTATTAGTGCATAGTGCAGAAAAACATTTCAAAAGTATAATATTAATCTTAGCCAACATAGGCATTCCGCACTATGCCTACTATAGCTACCATCTAAACAGTGGTGACCACCATAAGTAAATGGCAGGTTCTACAACTAATACCGTACAAGGTTCGTATTAGAAATTGGATTTCCAACAAATGGTCAGGCTAAGGAACTTCCTACCGCCACATGGGATCGCCTCTGGCTGGACGTCCCGAGAACTAACTAGCTCTCTGCCAACACAAGGCCGGGTTACCCCCGTAACTAGGTAACTCACGAATATGCCATTCCCCGGTCCTTTGGGACCTTTATCCGAGCGCTCGGAAACCAACATCACACATAATAAATAAAGTGTGTCCACATGAGTAAGTATCTGGGGTCCATACCATGATACTACCCTTTTCCAGAAGGAAATGACATACCCTAAAGGGCGCGACCCTCATAACCTTGCCGCATCATTCCTGTTTCGACCATTTCCTGTCTGTGAGGTTCGATGAGGTCTCGTCCACAAAGCTACGCTTTTTCACAAAGCCATGCTTTGATCAACAAATGATCAGCAAATGACCATCAACACACAGCAACACTCAGCATGCCACATTACCAAATTGGGAATATATCACTGATAACCTTCAACTACATAACCTCTGAGCTCGTACGTCTCAGAGAAGCGTGTTAAGCTAAGAGAATAAATTCTCCGCCACCAACAGAAATGTATTTGAAAGAAATCTGCTTTATACCTCAAAATGTAATGTCAGACATGTAACCATACAAGTCTGTTCCGGGTTCGAACAGAACCGAAGGCACTTCCAAAGAAGCCCTTGCAATCCGGGTATTCACAATCCCGATCGGACTTCCCATCACTTAGGAAATCTCTATACCGGAGCAACTCAGTGCAGAGACAATCGATAGGTTATCCTATCGTTCTCGCAAATACTCGGTCTTCAACACCGGTCTTCAAATGCTATCCATATACGACGTATCATTATTCGGAATGGGTTATGTGACACAAAGGTCCTCTCCCGGCTAAACCGAATAATGAGCGCAATATTTAAAAAAAATATTTAAAAACATATGGATAATGGGATTTTAGTTAAGTCACAACTTATTACCCAAAACTTTTCTTCAAATGGTTTAAACACATTACCATTTTAATCTTTTACATAAAAAAATTCATCTCACAATTTCCATTCAGTTTCACAAAGATTCGTTCATAGATTTTCCAAATCGATTTCCATTTCAATTGAATTAACTCGTTAAATCTTTTTAAAACAAAGATTTAACTTATAGCTTTCAAAACAATTTCATTTCGAATGGTTTAAACAAATCACCATTTTAAATCTGTTAATAAACAGATTTAATTCATAGCTTTCAAAAAGAATTCACTCATAACTGGAAAAACCATTTTCAATTCAAACTTGAAATTCCTTTAACTTAAATTGGAATTTCATTTCTTATATGAAAGCTTTTATCATTTGAAAACAAACAGTTTTCGTTTCAGAAATCTGATTCATTAATACGAATTAAAATCCTTGGGTTAAATTCAAATTCTCAAACAATACTTTCAAATGGTTTAAACTTCATATAAACACATTTATATCATCTTTAACCATAATTTCCAATTATGGAATTAAATTCCAAATTTTGAATTCAAATTCAAATTCAAATTAATTTATTTAAATTGGAAATTTTACCAAGTTATTCAAAATAACTTTCATCTTAAAAACTCCATTCAAAAGCTTTAACATTTAACCAAAATCCATTTTCAAAATCAATTGAAATTAAAATTTTAATTTCAAAAATATTAAATTTAAATTATCTGTGACTTAACCGATTTCCACGTGAAATCCATATTTGTGTGTGTATGGTGTAGTCCAGGGGTTTCACACAGTAGTGCAACATCATTCAGTCATCACATATCAGAATACAGAAATATAGTTGATAAGCGGTATAACTATAACGCTTATCTTTTATTCACAGATCACAGATATATAAATATCACAGATAATAATTTACATTCATCCCAGATAAATAACTACAGTACATATCACACACAAATCAGAATCTATATCGCACAGCATCACAGATCAGAATATCAAACAATTCAATAATTAATATAATCCAAACATCCATGAGTAGGATCAATTTAATTATCTGATGGATTTAAATCAGATTAAATTTCTACGAATAATGTACTAATCCTAGTTAATTAATATTAATTAATTACAAATCAATTTGACTAATTACTCTTTAATCATTTATTAATTAACCTTTAATGATAAATTAATTAACCTTAATAAATAAATCAATCCACCTTTAATCATTAAATAATTAACCCCTAATTATTTAATTATTCTTTAATTAATTAATTACATTAATAAATTAACCCTTAATTAATTGCCATTTAATTAATTATTCTTAATTAATTACAATAATTAATTAACCCTTAATTAATTACCATTTAATTAATTATCCTTAATCACTTTCATTAATTAATCTTTAATTAATTAATTATCCTCGGATTAATTACCTTGATTAATTAATCAGACCAATTATTTATCCTTAATTAATAAATAAATTAACCTTAAGTTAATTACATAATTAATTAACCATTAATAAAAGTAATCATCTTTCAATCCTAATTTAATTAATTATCCTTAATTAATCCTTAATTACCTTCATTAAATAATTATTCTTTAAGTAATTATCCTTAATTACTTCCATAATTAATAAATCTTTGATTACTTAAGATTTTAGTCAATTAAAAGATAAACCATTTATCTTTATTATTTTAATTATCATTTAATCCTTATTGAATAACCTTGGAAATAAACATCATTTACATTGACTACTTTAAAAACATTTCCTTTTCTCAATTATTCACCTAATTCCAAAATTTAAGTTTATTTAAAATAAACTTTGAAATAAGGTTATATATATATTAAACACTTTAAACTTAATTACTTTAATATAATTCATTTTAAAACCTTTAACTAATTTCAACTTAAACAAATAATTATTTTTAAATGAATTTGTTAAGAACTGTTTAACTTGGTTTCGTTTAAAGTTTAAAACTGTAACGTCAAATACTCGAGACAAAACCCGAGCCAACTCGTCATTCTCCCGAGACCAAACCCGAGTTTCTCCTCCATTTTCCCAAGCTTCCTTTCCTCTTTCTTTTTTATTTTTTTAAAACTTTAAAAACCTGTTAACTGTTAGACACACGCGAGTAGACCCGTATGCCCACATGAGCCATCAACCAAATTACTCGAGACCTCCTTCGAGTTCCCCCATCTTCTTCTCCGTTCTAAACCCAAGAACCCAACTTCCAGATACGCGAATCCCAGTGTGCACGTGCACCAGAAGCCAGGCCACTTCCGACCAACATCGATGTTTCCCTCAAGTCATCGACGACTTGACTGTCTCCCCTGACCACCCAGCTCCGGTAATTACGTCAGAAAACAAAATTTGGCAACTTGACCACTTCTTGGACTTGAACTACCATCAGAAATTCGCCTCGCCCCACCACGTCGAGCCACCGACGACCATGAATCTTCGACCACAGCTTCATCACGTCACCATGCCTCTGTCCCCCTCGGTTCAGTTACTTCTGATCCACCCACATTGACAAAATCGATTCAAGAACAGTATCGACCCAAAACCCAATCTTAAACCCTAAATTTATGCCATGCCGTCGCTCTGATGATCGAAAAAAATTTGGATCATTTTTCCTATGACCACTGAACCTCCAGCTACCTCCTCCTTCAAGCCCGACGATTCCAGACTACGCGATCATCGGAATTCGACCAAACTTCCATTTCCGTTCAACTCGAAAGTTCCCCATGAATACACACTTAAAAATTCCAAAACGATTATCAAAAATCATGAATTTTCAATACGAATTTAGTTGTGTAATCAAAAATTAAAATTAAGATAATTGATTTTTGACATATATATGATCTATACTGTTAATTCCATATATTGAAATAATTAATCCAATAAACATACTTAAATCTATTTTTAAAATGAATGTTACATGGTTTCCACCCTTTTTCATTTATAGATCATCACCTAAATCAGATTGAGGGAAGAAGAATTTGAATTTCTTTGTGGTATTAGTATGTGAAATGTTAAACAGAGAAATATATATGCTTGTAACTGACATATATATATATACAGTCACATATACATATACAGACATGCATACACAAAACAGTATGGTTCAAAAACATTTTCTCACAACAACTTGAAGTATTCATCACAACATCAAAATATAGGTCAGTAGTTTGCTCACAAAATCATATTTTTAAAGTTTTAAAACAGAATGTTACTCACATTGTTTTTCCCAGAAGAAACAGAGTTTGCTTGATGAACAGTCTTTTAAAATTTTGCAAGTTGAAGCTTCTTATTTGATCTTTGATAAATCTGGTTTGTAGAGTTGTTTTAAAATGAAGTTTTGTTTAAGTTTTCTTTCCAGATGTAGATGAACGAAACTGAAGTGAGGAGGAGATATAAAGAAATGAGTTTATAGGGTAATATTTTCTTGTACAGATTGATATAATTTTGTTGTACAAAAGTAGGCAGGGATATTTCTATGTTTGGAGGCTGATATACTTGAACGTGATGGCTATAGGACATGGCATTTATTACTTGTACAAATTTGCATATAATTATCTATATATACTTATGCTTTGTCTTCCTTTCGGCTGTACAAATAAATTTTCCCCTTTGTCTTGCAAACATATGTATTTCTATAAGTTATATTTTTTTTCTTTCTTTCTACTTGTTATATCTTCCTTTGCAAGCCAATTGGTATACATATGTATTTGTTTTCTTTGCTTTATAATATGAATGAATGTTATTTTTAATATGTGGTTTTAATTTAACTGATGTGTTATTTTATACCTTTACAATTTATAATTTTGTAATATAAACGAGTTTCTATTTTTAATATATTGTTTAATCTAACTAATTTGTTTAATATATATTTTTATATATATGAGTGTATATCTAACTTAAATATTCATTGTCTTGTATTCTTACATATATATATTTTTATACTTTATTCTGTAAGTACAATTTGTTTGTATTTTATTCTACTTATCCATTTTCATTTTTTAACCATTTATTTACAATTTAAATTCAAATCAAATATATATATATAATTTCAGATCTACTCATATAGGCACAACTATATAGATTCACATATATATAAAATTTCTAAATTTAAAATGATTTAATATATTTTTATTTGGATTCGGGGAAACTCGCTTTAATTTACCATTAATTTTACAAATTTTATTTAATTATCAATTCAAATGTAATTAAAAACCGGGGTCGTTACACCTGATCTCCA
The DNA here is from genome assembly GCA_030737815.1 of Allium fistulosum. Lineage (NCBI taxonomy): Eukaryota > Viridiplantae > Streptophyta > Magnoliopsida > Asparagales > Amaryllidaceae > Allium > Allium fistulosum. The sequence goes on along the minus strand of CM060902.1, from coordinate 1,138,457,090 downwards.
CAGTATACTTTTCTAACTTTGATCCAGAACAACTGATAACCTGACTCTAGGCTTCCCGTGTGTAAAATGATGGGCACCCAGAGTTTAGAAAGGGAACAATAAACTCCGAGTCAGTCATGGGACTGGTGTGAGATCTTAAAACAGTTATTTGCATAAAGGAATAAAAAGAAATCCGCTATGCTTTAGGAAAATGAAACTACCATATGTAAATGGCAGGTTATACAACTAAAACCGTACAGGACGCGTATTGTTTCTTTGGATTTTCAACAAATGGTCAGGCTAAGGAACTTCCTACACCACATGGGTACGCCTCTTAAGGGACGCCCTGAGAACCTAACCAGATCTCTACCAACACAAGGCCGAGTTACCTCATGCTTCTGGTGCAATGAAGCTGTAACTAGATATCTCCACACACGAGTATGCCATCCCCGGTCGTTACCGACCTTTATCCGAGGATCCTCAACACCAACAACCACAAAGAAATAAATTTGTAGCAACCACATAAGTTAAGTATCTGAGCTCCATACAATGATACTACCTTTTTCTAGAAGGAAATGGACATAAGTAACAACCCGGGATTTGCATTACCAATTAATAAATAAAAGTTAGGATTTTTATTTATTTTAATGAAGCATAAAAGGATTTGGAATAACAAAAATTTATTTGAAAAAGGCTATTTTAATTAAATGGAAAATATGGGATTTTAAAATGAGGATAAAATGTTATTTTTGGAAATATGTAAATAACTCTCTTCTTATTGGGTTACTAAACCTAACCCAATAACCCACCCTAAACCTCCTCTATAAATTATCTCAAACTCTCCTAACCTCATTCATTCAACCCTAATCAAAACCCTAATCATTTCCTAAAGCTTTCATAATAAAAATGGCCTCTATCTTCATCTCCTTCTAGTTTTAGCTTATGCAAGTCATTCTATGCAAAGGTAATGCAAATACCCACCTCAAATCCATTTTTATATCTTTCTAATTTCTGAAATTTATTTGGTAATACATGTTTTATGTGTTTTTCTGATCTTATAGCCTCCTAATCATCTTTTGCTAACTTGGGTTGATGCTATAATAGTCTTTGTTGCTTTCAAGAGAGGTATATTGCTAAAAACCTCTTCTAATATGTGTTTAATCACCTTTTGATTTTAGTAATCAGTTAGTAACACATGTTTTATTATGTAACATGTGAATCATAGCTCTTTGATCATCTTTGCTTTTTTTGGGGTGTGCACATAAGGTACTTGTAATATATGCTAGCTGAAATTGTAATTAGTTTATTTCTGTTAGTAAATTAGGCATATCTCATTCATCTTAAATCTGAATTAAGATTTTCTTGATGTTCCGGAAAGCTTATTCTATAGCCTATAACTTTTATGTTTTGTGCTTTGCCTAATTTTGAGGTTTGAATGGTCGAAATCACGTTTGTTTGTCGCTGACCTGACAACAAACTACAGGGTTGAGAAAATAAAAACCTGAAATTGATTTGGCCATAAGTTACTCGTTTCTTATCCAAATCTAATAATTTTGGATGTTCTGGAAAGCTTAGATTTAGGGCTAAAAGTTTCATGTTTTTAGTTTCATGAAATTTCGAAGTTAATTTTGTCAAAACTGTGCATTCTTACCACTGTCCCGAGAGCACAACGACAGTGATATAGAATTTAGATCTGAGAATTGTTTTAGTCATAGAATTTTCATCTCCGATCGGAATTTGACGATCTTGGTCATTCCCGAAAGCTTAAAAACTAAGCTACAACTTTTATTTTATTTATCTTGTCAGAATTGGAAGTTTACTATGCCAAAATTGTAGTTTTTCATCTCTGGTCTGTTAGTGCATAGCTACAGGCCTTAGTCTCCTTGCTCCCGTTGTTTTCAGCGCAGAACCCCGACTTTGCGACGCCATACCGGGCTCGTCCTTTGTCGGATTTAATTGTTTTTAGTCTCTTTAAAAATATGAGGTCGAGATCTTCAACCATGCAAAGTTTGGTTTAGATCTGGGTGCATTAGATACTTTGTTTCTATTGCCGAAGTAGCACCCAGATTTTTTTTACAATAGCGATCATTTTCAGTTATCGTCGGACCAACTTTGAAACATTGTCATTTCTTCGTTTTAAGTCGGAACCGAACGATTTCTGTTGCATATCAAAGTAGGAGTACTTTTCTATGCTCCTGCAAATTTTTATCAAGATCTGAGTTCATGTGACCCTTCGACCATGTCGTCGAAGTGGGACCTTTGCACTGTTATGACACAGTAGAGTTTTGTGATTTTTGTCCGACTTTGAGACGACGCCGTTTTTTCGTTTCAAGTCGGAATCGAGTAATTCTTTTTGCGTTCTGAAGTAGGAATGTCGGAATACGTTTCTAAAAAATTTCATGCCATTCGGATTCAGTTTGCTGGTCCGAATAATTTTCTGAACTTTGGTTCGCGTCAGTTTTGGACTATTTTCCAACACTTGGAATATTTTCAGTGATTTTCTGGTTTTATCGATTTCTTTGAGATTTGTCTCTGGATTTCATACACGGGCCTTATAAAAAGGTTTTAAAAGGATTTTTCACCCCGAAATGGCTTTCGAAATTATTATATAATATTATTTTTAATTAGTAAACTATTTACTCCATAATAGGAGAGTTTTCAAAAGCCGTTTGAAAGTGTTCTCAAAATCAATTATAAATCCATTTCGAACCATTATTTTCTATAATAAAAATCTCACACTCACTTTTAGCACGTCGAGCGAAGTGGAAAGGTGCTTAAAAGGTTAGGAAATCTCCGGCCTATGGAACCGTGTGTATTTTCTTTCTGGTTAATCCCCGACCTATTCGATTGATCGTTTTGACCTTTGGGTCTAGTTTACCGATGATACGAGGTGGACTTTTTATTGTTTGGAATGTGAGCTTGCTATTGGTTAGTAAACCGTTTAGTGCGAACGTAGGGGTATGGGACTCATTGTTAACACTTTACGGGTTCCTCTCCAAGAAGTTTGTGACACATTAGCCTCTGGGCAGCCAGTACTGGACCTCTGGGTCACCACGCCTCTGGGCAACCGTCTCTGGATACCTGTTCTATGGAGCAGTTACTTTTTTGGTGTGTGCCTCTGGGCCTTTATCCTTCTGGGAAGAATCTCGCCGTCTTGCGAATTCCGCATCTGTGCGAGTGATCGATCACAACTCTACAGTACTTGGCAATAACGACTCCGGTCGGTGCACGTGCTATACTTGTATTATCTGATGATTTTTATATCCATTCGAGTACCGCCATTCGATGTTGGTTCTATGGAACCATACGATGTAAGTGCGATTACCTTGTGGATTCACAGTGTCTCTGGACACTGCTTTTCAGTGTTTGATTTCATTGACTTTTCAGTATATCCCCATTGCTCTTTGGAGCATCGATCTTTGCTTGGGCATTGATTACAGACTCTGGTCACTCTTGGGATTATTGCCTATGGGAAACTTTATATAGCTTTGGCTACGCCGATGATATGAGGCGATTTTATTTATTCAACACTTTGGTGCTGATATTCTCTTTGGAGATTTTTACTGTTGATTGATGATTAGGGACCGTCATTATATTCATTGGTCCAAAATACTCTTCTCTTAGGAAAAGTACTATTTTATTTATGTACCGCATTATTATATATCTTAGTTATTACTGATTGTTTAGCTAGCCTGACCCGAGTGTTTTCGCTCGGGTCAGACCGAGTTGTTTCAGGTTAGGTCTCTGGACTTAGCTTCTGTGCTTCCGCTTGGACATTATCTGCTATGCTGATAGATAGCGCTTTTATTTGTCCACTATTCCGCTACTCTGTTATTATTCAGACTTTGATATGTACATATTTTTGACTCACATGTGTGGGCAGTGGCTTTGTACCCACTTTTAGTATTTGGATATGTATTGACGATGTATTGTTCTGGGATTTTATATCTGTTATGTGATTCTGTTCTGTGATGCTATTTCATTATGTTATTATGCTTTGTCCTAATAGATCTTTAGCCATTTGTAATTTCATTATAAGTATTTACCGAATATGTCGAACCACCTGATTGAGAAAAATTTAAATAGACTCCACCTTTCGACGTATTCGGTAGATAGTTATAGCTTGATTACAAATGGTCGCTTCCACTATACTCTATTCTCCGCTTTAACAGACAGTATTACTTCCGTAATACTCTTTGTTACAGTGGGTCTTAGAGTGGGGCGTTACAGCTTGGTATCAGAGCCAAGGTTCAGAATTAAGCATAACAAACACAGAACAGACACGTAGTACAATACGTTATAATACGATCCAAATTGAACATATCCACCTTTAGATAAATAAGTTAGGAATATGTGTAGGAATCTATTATATTCCGTAATATTCCTTAATGAATTATCTATCTTTGAATCATGCTTAACTAAATCTACCGATCATATGTTTAAAGAGTGTCCCAAGCCTCTTTTCTGCCGCTATTTTAAGAAGGAGGGTCATCATTATTCCACTTGTCCTATTGCACCTCCTAGATCTGGCAAGCTTAATGCTGCCAAGGCTCCTAAATCTTCAGCTCAGCCTCGAGGTACGCATCCTTCCGTTCTCGAAGGCTCTATTTTATTTCATGGTAGATCTATTAGAGTTCTTTTTGATACGGGTGCCTCTCACTCATTCGTATCAAAGGAACTAGTTGATACTTTCTCTTTGGATGTTACTTGTTTGGTTTCTTCACTAAGGATTGTGAATCCCATCGGCGGATCCACGACCCTTAGCTTGCTTTGTGAGGATATAGATATTGATCTTTGTGGATTTTCTTTCCGTGCAAATCTCCACGTTATGGAGTATTTGGGCTTTGATATGATTCTTGGCATGGATTGGCTCGTTCAGCACGACGCCAAAATTATTTGTTCGGAGCGGATATTATTCATTCATCATCCTGACTCGTCCTCTCCGTTGGCTATTGTTCTTCAAGATGTTGGGCTTTCTGATGTTACTTTATTTTCTCTAGATTCACGAGATGATGAGGTAGACATATCTCATATTCCAGTTGTTCGGGATTTCCCCGATATCTTCGAGCCAGTATATAGTTTACCACCGAAGCGAGCCATTGAGTTCCGCATCGATCTTATTCCAGGCTCCCACCCAGTTGGGCGTCCTTCCACGAGGATGTCTACTAAAGAGAATGAGGAACTCAGGAAGCAGTTAGTAGAGCTTGAGGCAAAGTAGTTCATTCGGTCCAGTTCTTCGCCATGGGGTGCTGTTGTGGTCTTCGTTAAGAAGCCCGATGGCTCTCTTAGGCTTTGCATTGACTATCGCAAGATCAATGAGCTGACCATCAGAAATCGCTACCCACTTCCACGGATAGACGATATGTTTTATCAATTGAGCGGTGCGAAGGCCTTCTCTCAGCTCGACTTTGCCACCGGATTCCATCAGCTACGAGTCACCGAAGACAGCATTCCTCTTATAGCATTTCGCACTCGTTATGGTTCTTTTGAGTGGTTGGTTATGCCGTTCGGCTTGACGAACGCTCCGGCTTTCTTCGTCGATCTCATGAATCGAGTATTCCGGGAATACATCGATAGATTCGTTCTGGTTTTCATCGATGATATTCTTATTTATTCTAGATCCGAGGCAAAGCATGCTCATCATTTGCGGATCGTCTTGGATACTCTTCGTCAGCATCAGCTTAAGGCCAAGCTCTCCAAGTGCCATTTTGGGAGAGCAAGGTCAAGTTCTTGGGCCATATTGTATCATCTTAGGGTATTTCTGTCGATCCTGCCAAGATCGAAGCTATTCAGAATTGGAAGCATCCCGAGAACGTTCATGATATTCGCAGCTTCCTTGGTCTGGCGGGTTATTACCGTCGATTTATCAAGGATTTCTCTCGTGTTGCACTTCCCCTCACGACTCTGACTCGTAAGGGGGTTCGTTTTATTTGGTCTGATAAGTGTGAAGTTTCTTTTCAGCGATTGAAGGAACTTCTCACTCATGCTCCTATCCTTGTGGTTCCTGAGAGTAACCAGGATCTTGTTGTTTACACCGACGCTTGTGTTAGCGGCCTCGGTGCTGTGCTTATGCAGAAAGATCTGGTAGTTGCTTATGCTTCTAGGCAGCTACGTCCGAATGAGGTTCTCTATCCGACTCATGATCTTGAGTTGGCAGCTATCGTCTTTGCTTTGAAGACGTGGCGTCACTTTCTATTAGGCGAACGCTTCACTCTTTACACCGATCAAAAGTCACTGAAATATTTATTCAGTCAGAAGGATCTCAATATGAGGCAGCAACGATGGCTTGAGTTTCTCGGCTCATATGACTTAGACATTCAGTATACTCCTGGCAAGGGTAATCGTGTGGCTGATGCACTCAGTCGCAAACACTCGGCAGTAGTTTCTATGATGATAGCCGAGTGGGATATTCTTGAGACTCTTTCTATGTGTGATATTCGAAATCGAGCTCCGTCTTCTGAACCTCAGATATTGTTATTCAGCTTAGAAGCTCGACCTATTCTATTGGATCGCATTGCCCATGCTCAGCGGCAGGATCCAGACTTGTTGCGATATATTCATCTCCTTGAGTCGGGATCCAGTGATGAGACATTGTTGGATTATTCTATTGATTCTCATCGGTGTCTTCGTAGGAAGAACCGTATTTTGGTACCATCGGATTTATCACTTATTCATGACATTCTGGACGAGTGTCATCGCACTAAGTACACCATCCATCCCGGCTCGAGCAAGATGTATGCCGACATGTGTCGCCTATTTTATTGGGAGGGCATGAAGAGTGATGTTGCAAGTTATGTAAGCCCTTGCATGACTTGTCAACAGATCAAAGCTGAGCATCAACGTCCATCTTGTCTTCTTCAGCCGCTAGAGATTCCATTGTGGAAATGGGATCAGATATCCATGGATTTTATTGACGGTCTACCTCGATCAAGGTCAGGCCATACTTCTATTTGGGTCATCGTCGATCGCTTTACCAAATCAGCTCATTTCATTCCTATTAAGTCCACTCGGACTGCTCCTCAACTTGCCAAGCTATATGTGAAGGACGTCGTTCGACTTCATGGTATTCCTAGCTCTATCGTCTGTGATCGAGACACTATCTTTACTAGTCTCTTCTGGAAGTGCCTATAGTCAGCTTTGGGCTCAAAGCTGAATCTCTCGACTGCTTATCATCCTCAGACCGACGGTTATACGGAGAGGGTGAATCATGTTTTAGAGGATCTTTTGCGCTGTTGTATTCTGGATTTCGGAGGTAGTTGGGAGGATCACTTACCGCTTGTAGAGTTCTCCTACAACAACAACTTTTAGTCTAGTATCGGCATGGCACCTTTCGAGGCTCTTTACGGAAGGCCATGTCGCTCTCCTGCTTGTTGGTTAGAATCTGGTGAGAAGCACCTTCTTGGTCCAGATTCAGTTCGGGAATCTTCTGAGAAGATTATTCTTATTCGTCAGAGAATGAAAGAGGCGCAGAACCGTCAGAAATCCTACACGGACAACCGTAGGAAGCCTCTTGAGTTCTCCATTGGTGATCATGTCTTTATTCGGGTATCTCCTATGAAAGGGGTTGTGCGTTTCAGCTCTACAGGAAAGTTGGCTCCTCGCTTTGTTGGACCATTCCCTATTACGGAACGCATTGGCCCCGTTGCTTATCGTGTGGCTCTACCTGCTCACTTCTCTGGAATACACGACGTGTTCCATGTTTCCCAGCTTCGCATGTGTGTCCGCAATCCTGATTATATCATTGAGCCGCATGCTGTGCCTGATTTAGAGATCTTACATGATTTATCTTTGGAGCAGCAACCTCTTTGTGTGCTTGATTCGGAGGTTAGACGCCTTCGCAACAAAGAGGTTCCACTCGTGAAGATTCAATGGTCACCGAATCCTAAGGACTGCACTTGGGAGACCAGAGAATCTATCGAGCGCTCTTATCCTGGCTTTCTCCCATCTTCTTCCGTGGGTGAGAATTCTCTATTTTATCTCTATCACTTCTTTTGTGGATTTGACGTTATAGACGACATCTATCTTAAGGAATTGCGGGGACGCAATTTTCTTAAGGGGGGGAGTCTGTAACAACCCGGGATTTGCATTACCAATTAATAAATAAAAGTTAGGATTTTTATTTATTTTAATGAAGCATAAAAGGATTTGGAATAACAAAAATTTATTTGAAAAAGGCTATTTTAATTAAATGGGAAATATGGGATTTTAAAATGAGAATAAAATGTTATTTTTGGAAATATGTAAATAATTCTCTTCTTATTGGGTTACTAAACCTAACCCAATAACCCACCCTAAACCTCCTCTATAAATTATCTCAAACTCTCCTAACCTCATTCATTCAACCCTAATCAAAACCCTAATCATTTCCTAAAGCTTTCATAACAAAAATGGCCTCTATCTTCATCTCCTTCTAGTTTTAGCTTATGCAAGTCATTCTATGCAAAGGTAATGCAAATACCCACCTCAAATCCATTTTTTATATCTTTCTCATTTCTGAAATTTATTTGGTAATACATGTTTTATGTGTTTTTTTGATCTTATAGCCTCCTAATCATCTTTTGCTAACTTGGGTTGATGCTATAATAGTCTTTGTTGCTTTCAAAAGAGGTATATTGCTAAAAACCTCTTCTAATATGTGTTTAATCATCTTTTGATTTCAGTAATCAGTTAGTAACACATGTTTTATTATGTAACATGTGATTCATAGCTCTTTGATCACCTTTGCTTTCATTTTGGGGTGTGCACATAAGGTACTTGTAATATATGCTAGCTGAAATTGTAATTAGTTTATTGCTGTTAGTAAATTAGGCATATCTCATTCATCTTAAATCGGAATTATGATTTTCTTAATGTTTTGGAAAGCTTATTCTATAGCCTATAATTTTATGTTTTGTGCTTTACCTAATTTTGAGGTTTGAATGGTCGAAATCACGTTTGTTTGTCGCTGACCTGACAACAAACTACAGGGTTGAGAAAATAAAAACCTGAAATTGATTTGGCCATAAGTTACTCGTTTCTTATCCAAATCTAATAATTTTGGATGTTCTGAAAAGCTTAGATTTAGGGCTAAAAGTTTCATGTTTTGAGTTTCATGAAATTTCAAATTTAATTTTATCAAAACTGTGCATTCTTACCACTGTCCCGAGAGCACAACGACAGTGATATAGAATTTAGATCTGAGAATTGTTTTAGTCATAGAATTTTCATCCCCGATCGGAATTTGACGATCTTGGTCATTCCCGAAAGCTTAGAAAATAAGCTACAACTTTAATTTTATTCATCTTGTCATAATTGGAAGTTTACTATGCCAAAATTATAGTTTTTCATCTCTGGTCTGTTAGTGCATAGCTACAGGCCTTAGTCTCCTTGCTCCCGTTGTTTTCAGCGCAGAACCCCGACTTTGCGACGCCATACCGGGCTCGTCCTTTGTCGGATTTCATTGTTTTTAGTCTCGTTAAAAATATGAGGTCGAGATCTTCAACCATGCAAAGTTTGGTTTAGATCTGGGTGCATTAGATACTTTGTTTCTATTGCCGAAGTAGCACCCAGAAATTGTTTTACAATAGTGATCATTTTTAGTTATCGTCGGACCAACTTTGAAACATTGTCATTTCTTCGTTTTAAGTCGGAACCGAACGATTCTTGTTGCATATCAAAATAGGAGTACTTTTCTAGGCTACTGAAATTTTTTATCAAGATCTGAGTTCATGTGACCCTTCGACCATGTCGTCGAAGTGGGACCTTTGCACTGTTATGACACAGTAGAGTTTTGTGATTTTTGTCCGACTTTGAGACGACACCGTTTCTTCGTTTCAAGTCGGAATCGAGTAATTCTTTTTGCGTTCTGAAGTAGGAATGTCGGAATACGTTCCTAAAAATTTTCATGCCATTCGGATTCAGTTTGCTAGTCCGAATAATTTTCTGAACTTGGGTTCGCGTCAGTTTTGGACTATTTTCCAACACTTGGAATATTTTCAGTGATTTTCTGGTTTTATCGATTTCTTTGAGATTTGTCTCTGGATTTCATACACGGGCCTTATAAAAAGGTTTTAAAAGGATTTTTCACCCTGAAATGGCTTTCGAAATTATTATATAATATTATTTTTAATTAGTAAACTATTTACTCCATAATAGGAGAGTTTTCAAAAGCCATTTTAAAGTGTTCTCAAAATCAATTATAAATCCGTTTCGAACCATTATTTTCTATAATAAAAATCTCACACTCACTTTTAGCACGTCGAGCGTAGTGGAAAGGTGCTTAAACGGTTAGGAAATCTCCGGCCTATGGAACCGTGTGTATTTTCTTTCGGGTTAATCCCCGACCTATTCAATTGATCGTTTTGACCTTTGGGTCTAGTTTACCGATGATACAAGGTGGACTATTTATTGTTTGGAATGTGAGCTTGCTATTGGTTAGTAAACCGTTTAGTGCGAACGTGGGGTATGGGACTCATTGTTAACACTTTACAGGTTCCTCTCCAATAAGTTTGTGACACATTAGCCTCTGGGCAGCCAGTACTGGACCTCTGGGTCACCACGCCTCTGGGCAACCGTCTCTGGACACCTGTTCTATGGAGCAGTTACTTTTTCGGCGTGTGCCTCTGGGCCTTTATCCTTCTGGGAAGGATCTCGCCGTCTTGCGCATTCCGCATCTGTGCGAGTGATCGATCACAACTCTACAGTACTTGGCAATAACGACTCCGGTCGGTGCACGTGCTATACTTGTATTATCTGATGATTTTTATATCCATTCGAGTACCGCCATTCGGTGTTGGTTCTATGGAACCATACGATGTAAGTGCGATTACCTTGTGGATTCACAATGTCTTTGGACACTGCTTTTCAGTGTTTGATTTCATTGACTTTTCAGTATATCCCCATTGCTCTTTGGAGCATCGATCTTTGCTTGGGCATTGATTACAGACTCTGGTCACTCTTAGGATTATTGCCTAGGGGCAACTTTATATAGCTTTGGGTACGCCGATGATATGAGGCGATTTTATTTATTCAACACTTTGGTGCTGATATTATCTTTGGAGATTTTTACTGTTGATTGATGATTAGGGACCGTCATTATATTCATGTGGTCCAAAATACTCTTCTCTTAGGAAAAGTAATGTTTTATTTATGTACCGCATTATTATATATCTCAGTTATTACTGATTGTTTAGCTAGCCTAACCCGAGTGTTTTCGCTCGGGTCAGACCGAGTTGTTTCAGGTTAGGTCTCTGGACTTAGCTTCTGTGCTTCCGCTTGGACATTATTTGCTATGCTGATAGATAGCGCTTTTATTTGTCCACTATTCCGCTACTCTATTATTATTCAGACTTTGATATGTACATATTTTTGACTCACATGTGTGGGCAGTGGCTTTGTACCCACTTTTAGTATTTGGATCTGTATTGACGATGTATTGTTCTGGGATTTTATATCTGTTATGTGATTCTGTTCTGTGATGCTATTTCATTATGTTATTATGCTTTGTCTTAATAGATCTTTAGCCATTTGTAATTTCATTATAAGTATTTACCGAATATGTCGAACCACCTGATTGAGAAAAATTTAAATAGACTCCACCTTTCGACGTATTCGGTAGATAGTTATAGCTTGATTACAAATGGTCGCTTCCACTATAGTCTATTCTCCGCTTTAACAGACAGTATTACTTCCGTAATACTCTTTGTTACAGTAGGTCTCAGAGTGGGGCGTTACAACATACCTGAGGGCGCTACCCCCAAACAACCTTGCCGCATCCTTCCTGTTTCGACCATTTCGGGTTGTGAGGTCCGACGAAGTCTCATCCACAAAGCTACGCTTTTCACAAAAGCCATGCTTCGATCAACAAATGATCAGCAACACTTAGCATGCCACATTACCAAATTGGGAATATATCACTAGTAACAATCAACTACATAACCTCTGAGCTCATACGTCTCAGAGAAGGGTGTTAAGCTAAGAGAATAAATTCTCCGCCACAACCAGAAATGTATTTGATAGAAACCAGCTTTACATCTCAAAGTGTAACATCAGACATACATTCATACAAGTCCGTTTCGGGTTCGAACGGAACCGAAGGCACTTCAAAGAAGTCCTTGCAAATCCGGATATTCCCTAATCACGTCTGGGCTCCCCATCACATAGGGTAATCAAAATCTCTATACCGGAGCAAATCGGTGCAGAGACATTCGACAGGTAATCCTTTCATTTTCGAAAATACCCAGTCTTCAACACCATCTTCAAATGCGATCCCATTTTGTCGTATCATTATTTGGAATGGGTTTTATGACATAAAGTCCTCTCTCAGCTTAACCGAATAACGAGCGCTTGTTTTGAAAACAAATTCAAGTGTCGTTTCAAAGGTCAATATTGATAGTCGGTTATTTAACTATCAAACAACATTCACAACAATTATCAAATTTAAATAATTTTTTCCCAATTATTTAATTTCAAAATATCTTCGCAAGATGTAATAACCCGATATTTTCAACCATTCGCATCCGCACATGTTGGACTTGAATTGCTCAAAATAATGCGTTGTAAATAAAATTTGGCAAAATCTCAAAATATACAGTAAATAAATATAATCACATATCACAGACACAGAGTAAAATAATGCAGCGGAAGTAAAAGATATAGTAGTTCATGAAGCTACTATATAAATATATCAGAGTTACATAAGATATAACAAAAGAAATAGAGGACAATAGAAGTCTCAATAAAATAACCAAGTACAAGCTGAGTAGGACAACGGAACTGAAGTAGATAGGACAAGACAAGTAGATAATCTCCAGCGATTCAAATCTCCAAGAGAGTGGAAATCCAAATCTGTGAATAACTCAGGCTGACCCGAGCGTAAATAAAAATACAAACACTTGAGTCAGGACATACATACTTATACAATGTAAACCAACTCAAGTGAACTATAGTAAAGGTACAAGTAACTTAGAAGATGCTTGGGACCGCCCGTCCTCTAAGGATCCGTTAAACTATTTACTATATAATAATATACGCTATATACAGTAGTGTCTAATTAGTAAAGTATAATCAAATAGAAAATATCGTTAAGGGGATGGTGAACCTTAACGCGGTCGGATCTTTAAACCAAAATCGTAGTGGGCTCGATATGGTAGGTGACACGGCACACAAGGCAATGCCAGGGTAGATATACCAATTACGCACATGGACTGATGGAAACGCATAGCAGCCACTACCGCTCCACCTTGAACAACACTCCCAACTCACGGGTGCGCACCAAATCAATCACAAGTACTAGAATGGTATCGAAAAAGTGTGTTCGATAAGAGGTGCTACCTCACTGGTCCGAGATCGCTCCTGTTTTAGCCACCTTATGCCAACTCACGGGAGTTGGGTCCACGTATATACCTTAGGATTGTTGCCACCATCCTACTTCATTCTGGAAACTACACCGCGTACACAGTTGTCAAAGTGGTTTTCGGTATCGATAGAGAGTATGTCCATATCCGATCCCGGTCTCTTTAACAACCAATCGTTATTATAACCCGTGGTTATAGTTTAAAACAGTTTATACTTCAAAATAGAATATCATTTCAAATCCAAATCTTTATCAAAATAAAGATTAAATCAATTCCAAACCATTTCAATATATTTAAAATATCATATCATTTCAAAACTTCATTTCAAATCATTTCAATATAGCAAAATATCATATCTTTCCAAAACTTCATTTCAAATCATTTTAATATATCAAAATATCATTTGAGTTCAAATCTAAATATTCAACTTTAAATACTTTTTAAATTCAAAGATATCATTCATTTATTATCATTTCAAGTAACCTTTTAAATAGTTTATATTTCAATCAAAATAATTCATTTAAACCATTTAAAAGTGTAATTATTATACTTTCAAATCAAGTATTAACATTTCCAAAGTTTCAATTCAATTCAATCATTTATTTCAATTAAATTTCCATAGACCATTTCAAATATTATAAATTTCAATTATAGATTTAATCCACAAAATAACTATTCAAATTATAAAATAAATTCCAAAGCTTTTATATCATATATTTCATAAGTCCAATATCTTTTAAATAGATTCAAATTACAAGTAAACCAAATATTTTCCATACTAATATAAACTTCAATTATTCATTCCAAGATTTAATATCTGCAATGACCCTACCTTTACTGCCTTAATTTTGTAAGGATTTTTTTTTTACAAAGTGATATATATATATATCATTCATTAACAAATATATTTTCCAGGGTCATTTTCCTTTTTCCAATAAACAAACTTTATCCAGGATCAAAAGTTTTACTAATATAGATATATCAGTGCAACCACAAGGATATGCACACACATATGAAGATGCATGTGCCCCTCTTGTTAGATCAGGTTATGGCAAACAAGAGGTTATATTGATTGATTAAATTTAATCAATCCCCGCATAGCTAAATTTCATTTATGTAATAAAATTGTTTGTTCAAATAGGTAACAACATGATTTTTATTCTTTTATAGCTTGCTGGATCCTATATGTAATATGATACATAGAGCCCAGATAATTATGTTATGATTATCTGTAAAATTAATAATAGAGTTTCTGTGCTTTGAAAATGATATAAGCTTCTATCATTTCCTATGTTTGCTTTCCTATAAAATCTACCTTATATGCAGACTCATATCTAGGGTATTTTTAAATGAATTATCATATTCCGGAGGCTTGATTCCTTGATGCCATGATACTAAGCTAAATGAAATGCAATCCAGGTATAACAATGGCATGATGCAAATGGCAATTCTGAAAACATGCAGACTCCTAATTCTCTTACCATATGCCTTTATGTTCTGGATACATTTTTCACTAAGTAAGATTATCTATGTTGATCTTCAAGACCCAACTGTTTCTACTTTTTCAATCCTTAGAATTATTCATAGACTTCAAGATTTGACTAATACATTTATAAAATGTAATTCTACTATTTGCTTACATTCTTACTCAGTTTACTTACAAAATTATAGATAAAACCTTTCAACCTTCCAGATAATGAAACTCAGATAATTTAAATTCCAGTTACAAGTTAAATTCTTAACAAAATATTTAACCAAATATCCAACCTCACTCAGTACTTGCTACAATGGAAATTTTAAAATATCAATACATGCAGATTTCATCTTTTAAGCTCTTATCTATCTAATTCTAGCATGCTATAATCTTCTTCTCAATGCCTTGCTTCTACTCCTACCTAGAGGCTGCTGTTCTTGAAAAAGCATTTGAAGCTGCCTCATTTTAAATGAGACACCCCAGATGCCATTAGCACACTAGGGTCAGACACATGTCTGGTGTGAGAAAATTCACAAAAGCAATTAATTAATTAAGTTAAAATTGAATTAAGTACATATACATAAAGTTCTGCACTTTGAAAACAAGTAATACTTGTGTGCATGTTCTGTGTCATTGTGCATGTGTACACTTTAATCTTTCTTTCCAGAGACTTTGTATAGATATGGCACATACACTCAGGCATAAAATATAAATTAAATAATCATTCCTACCAAATAGAAAATAACCAATATGAGTTAAATCATTCATTCTTTCCTCATATTTCATTTCTGGGAAAACTCTGGTTTATCATCATATCAAATATTCTCCCCTTGATATATTTATCTACCCTGGTCTCATCTGCGATTTTATGAATCAATGGACACACTGTAATGAACTAATTCACTCCATTACACAAAGATCTCAGGACTTGAACAAGCCATGTGTCAACTTGTATTACTCAAGAACACAAGTCATTCCTGCAGTAATTTTGACCCCATTTCCTAATCAAGTTCTTAGGTACTTTCTCTTTTTAGATTTTTTAGGGCAAACCCAATCAGTGAGTCACTTTACAAAAAAAAACAAGCATTCCTCATCATTCTCATAAACAAACAGAGGTAATCAAGCAATTTAAGTATTGGTACTTACTAAAACATGTTCTTGCAATTTTAAGGAGATATAGACAACTAACATTGGTTTATGGCTCTATGGGAAGATTTCATTGCAAACCTCTGTGCTTTAGTTAACTCAGATTGACCCAGCTTCCTAAATCACAAAATCTATTTGCTAGGTGGTTATTGTATATTTTCTTTGAATCAGGAGTATCAGCACATAGGCAAGCCTATTGCACTCCTAATTCCTTTTTCTTCTTAAGCCTCAGCACATATACATATGTATATTGCAGCCCATATGCTTATCAATTTTTCTGGGTTGAGCCAAAACCAACACTACTTGCTTATACTCCACATTTTATTTTTCTGGGTATTTATTTATATTTCTAACCAGTATCATATTAAAAAGAGATTTGGGTTTTAAAGATACTTATGCATGCATACAGATCATATTTAGAATATTCACAAAATAAAACAACCAGAACAACCATTTGGCATTAAAGCATCCTTGACTTCTGAAAAACAATCACATACACTTTTAAGAAAAATTAATTTATAACTGGCTGCCTTCATTAGGACTTAGTGCCTTAAGTTGTTGAGTGAGTTTTCTCACCTAGCTCTCTCCTTTGCTTCCTTAATTAATTGATAACTTCTGCTCTAGCCTCAAGCTCTTTTCCTTCACTTGCCTTATGTTTTTATATGGTGTTTTTTTTTCAAAGTTCTTTTTGAGAAGGAGAGGAGGCTGCTGCTTATAAATATACAGAGTTCTCCTTAGGGTTTTGGGTATTGGCTAAAGCCATTTTTGCCCACCAGAAAATCATGTTATCTGTGTTTTATTTGAACCCAAAATTCTACCCTCCCCGGCTTAATTTGGTGAAGAGAAAAGTGGTTATCTACTTTGGTTATTTTTAGAAATCTTGCTTTTCCATACAATGCTTTTTCTCTTGTCTATTTGCATGCTAAATGTGTGATCTGATTTCCAGCAATATTATATACATATTTCTTTCTTTCTTAATTCAACCCATACAAAATACATTTTTGTTTTCCTCCCATTTTCTATTTTAGTCTTTACTTTATTATTTGGTGGTTTTCTTCTTATTTACCCACCAGAGAAAAACATATTTGTGTGTTTCCTATTACTCGTTTAAATTCTAATACTTAGTTAGTATACTTACATATATGTTTTACAGACAATAACTTATATCCATATATACATCTATATTATTTTATACTGATACATATATGCACATGTATACTTAGTTATATTTCTGCATATAGCACATTTGAGGGTTTTCTTTATTTATCAGTAAATATATATATATACACACATATATATACATTTTCCATGCATAGCATCATGTACTCATTCATAGTATACAGGGATCTAGCTTTACTCATGTGTATTTTCTGTGCACAAAGGCACATCATTTTATTATGCCACATCAAGCTATCTCATCTTTCCCTTAAACATGATTTTATAAACTACTTAAAAATTATTTTAATCTTATTTGTATATATATTTTTCTTCAAGATAAATTCCTAAAATCTTGGGTCATTACATACACCCCACCTTTTAGGAATTGTGTCCCACAATTTTCCAAGCTTAAACCAGAGAACAAGTACTCCTCAACCACTTAGATTTCTAGTTCTATGATAATAACTAAAAATACATGCATCCAAAAGAAAAGCAAAATAAAACAAAGATTTACCTCTAATCTGAAAATAGCTTAGGGTAGCTCATCCTAACCTTGTCCTCTAATTCCCATGTGCAATCACTGGGATCAGGACTCCACTGTACTTTTACAAGTTTCAGTGATTTATTTCTTAATTTCTTCACATCCTTTGCCAAAATTCCTACTGGATCTTTTTCATATATCAAATTAGGATTTATTTGCACTTGGGTTGGGGTCTCCAGAATTTCTGCCTTGTCATGTACCCACCTTCTCAGTTGTGATACATGAAAAACATCATGTATGCCTTGCATGTTTTCTGGCAATTCCAACTTATATGCCAAGGGACCAATTCTTTCCAGAATTTTGTATGGTCCTATATATCTTGGAGTTAACTTGCCTTGTTTCCCAAATCTCAGCACATTTTTCATGGGTGAGATTTTGATGAAAACAAAATTTCCCACTTCATATTCTACCTGCCTTCTTTTCTTGTCTGCAAATTTCTTTTGCCTATCTTGTGCTGCTGCCATTCTTCTCCTTGTCAACTCAATTTTCTCCTTAGTTTCTTGTATGTACTCAGGCCCTAAAATAACCCTTTCTTCTGCTTCCACCCAACAAACAGGTGACAAACAAGGCTTACCATATAAGGCTTCAAATGGAGCCATTCCTATGGTGCTTTGATAGCTGTTGTTGTATGTAAATTCAACTAGATGAAGATAATCTTCCCAGTTGCCCCCAAAATCCAATACACATGCTCTCAACATGTCCTCCAAAACCTTTTTTACTACCTCAGTCTGCCTATCTGACTGAGGATGGTAGGCAGTACTTAAACATAGTTCACTTCCCATTGCTTCTTGGAAGCTTCTCCAGAATTTTGAAGTGAAGATGGTATCCCTATCACTCACAATGGTTTTGGGAATGCCATGCAATTTTACCACTTCCTTCATAAAAATTTGAGCTAATTTTGGTGTTGTCCTTTCTGACTTGACTGGGATGAAGTGTGCTACTTTGGTTAGCCTATCAACTATCACCCATATACTTGTATTTCCTCTCTTAGATCTAGGCAACCCATCTATGAAATCCATAGATACATCTTCCCACTTCCACTGTGGTACACTAAGAGGCTGCATCAACCCTGATGGCCTTTGGGTTTCAGCCTTGACTTGTTGGCAAGTCATACATTTGGCAATGTATTTAGCTACATCAGATTTCATCCCCTTCCACCAGAAGTCTCTTTTCAAATTTTGGTACAATTTTGTGTTGCCTGGGTGTATGGAATATTTACTTCTGTGATATTCATTCAATATCTCTTTCTTCAATTCGGTGTCCTATGGCACACACATCCTATTTTGGTATCTTAGATAACCATTTTTATCAATATGGTAATTCATCACTTCCTCCCCTTTTGAGAGGAGAATTTTCTTCTCCAATAAGTTTGCATCCTGTTCTTGCATTTTTTCTACCTTCAGAATTAAATCTGGTTGAAGTGTCATTAAGCTTAACTTCCCTTTATTTTCTTGTGCACCATGCATCTGCTCATCAATGTGCACACAACCATTCTCACCAATTTCTAACTCAGTTAGCAAAGACAAGTCCTTAAATTCTTCTATCATCATCATAGCCAATTTAGCATGCTGTCTACTTAGAGCATCTGCAACTTTGTTTGCTTTGCCTGGTGTATAGAATATGTCAAAGTCATAGGCAGCTAAGGACTCCACCCATCTATGTTGCCTCATGTTCAAATCTTTTTGTGAAAATAAATATTTTAGAGACTTGTGGTCAGTGTAAAGTTCAAACTTAGTGCCTAACAAATAATGTCTCCAAAGTTTCAAAGCATAGAACACAGCTGCTAATTCAAGATCATGTGTGGCATACCTAACTTCATGGGGTTTAAGTTGTCTGGATGCATATGCAATGACTTGGCCTTGTTGCATCAACACTGCACCCAAGCCAAATCCACTAGCATCAGTGTATACAACTAATTCTTCATTTCCATGAGGTACTTTTAAAATTGGAGCATTCACCAATGCCTCCTTCAACTGTTCAAAAGACTTTTCACATTTTTCCGACCAAACAAAAGCTTGGTTCTTTCTGGTTAGGTTAGTAAGTGGTGTAGAAATTTTTGAAAAATCTTTTATAAACCTCCTATAATATCCTGCCATCCCCATAAATGACCTCACTTCACTCATAGTGCTTGGCCTCTTCCATGCTTGAATAGCAACTACTTTATTGGGGTTCACAGAAATTCCTTGGGCAGATATAACATGGCCAAGAAAATGCACTTCCTCTTTCCAAAATTCACATTTGGAGTATTTGGCCTTTAAGTCTTTTTCCCTTAGTCTAGACAAAACCATGTGCAGATGACTTTCATGCTCTTCCACTGTTTTGGAATAAATTAAAATGTCATCTATAAAAATGAGCACAAATTTGTCTAAACAATCTATAAAGGTTATGTTCATTAAATCTACAAAGTATGATGGTGCATTGGTCAAACCAAATGGCATAACCAAAATTTCATACAACCCATATCTAGTGTTAAAGGCAGTGTACATGATGCTTGATTCTTCCACCTTCATTTAATGAAAACCAGATGCTAAATCTAGCCTAGAGAATACTCTTGCTCCAGCCAATTGATCAAAAAGATCATCTATTCTTGGCAGTGGGTATTTATTTTTAATGGTTACTTTGTTTAACTCCCTATAATCTATGCAGAGTCTCAAAGTACCATCTTGTTTCTTAACAAACACCACTGGTTCCCCCCAGCAAGAATTACTGTGTCTTATAGAACCCTTATTTTCTAATTCCTCTAATTGTTTCTTTAATTCTTTTAGTTCATTTGGCCCCATTCTTGTTGGCTTTTTAATCACTGGGCTTGCTCCTGGGACTAAATGAATTTGGAATTCCACTAGCCTATGGTTTGGAACACCATTAACCTCCTCAAAAACATCCAAGTATTCATTGACTATGGGAATTTCCTCAATAATATGTTCACTGAAATCTTTACCCAAATCAATCAAATGACACAATTTTCTTCCCTTGGACACTTCACACAAAATTGTGATCCTCTGGCTTCCATGGTTTTGCAATGATATGGTGGATGAGTCTAAGTTAATTATGGCCTTGAATTGCCTTAACCAGTCTACTCCCAAAATAACACCTATATTTGGGTAATTTAAAACATATAAATTGGAAATAAAAGTATCTCCTCCTATGTTTAATCCCACATCCACACAGATCATGTTTAAAACACTAGAACTTCCCAGTGGACTTTGTATATGTAAAGGGGTTTCAACCAATATGCAACTTAATTTCAGCATTTTAACTAATTCATAGGAAATTAAGGAATGAGTTGCTCCAGTATCATATACTACTGCTATGGGTACATTACAAATAAATAGTGTACCTTCCACTTGACTGTGCTTCTCAGCATTGATCTCCACTGTTCTGGCTTTTTCTTCCAAGTTTGCTAATTTTCCTTGCTGCTTATTCTCAGGACAATTTCTTTTCATGTGCCCTTCTTTCCCACATAAATAACACTTGAAAGCTCCTCCTTTCAATTCTGGACATCTTGGTTTGATATGTCCTTCTTTTCCACATTGATGGCACACAATCTTCTTGGTTTCCTTAGCTTTAATATCTCTAGTAGACTTAGTACCGGCCTCTTCTTTCTTCTTATCATAAGCATGATATCTCCCCTTACCCTTCTTACTGTTATTGTTCTTGAAATTTCTGAATTTTTCCATTTCCTTGTCATGCTGCTCCAACCTCAAAGCTAAGTCTATCACATGGTCAAAGGTCCTGTCAGCATAAGGTAACATGGCTCTGCTAAGTCCTGGGTTCAAACCTTTTATGTACCTATCATTTTTGGATGCTTTATCTGCTACAAGCATTGCTCCATATGTGGAAAGCCCTTCAAACTTTTGAGTGTATTCTGTGACAGTCATAGTTCCTTGTCTAAGTCTAATAAATTCTTCTAGCAAGGTAGTCTTAGCTGATGCTGGTACAAACCTTGCTTCCAACATCTCTTTGAATTGATTCCAAGTGATTTCATTCTCATTTCTTCCTGCAATGATTACTTCCCACCAGCTTAAAGCTACTCCTTTTAGCTGTCCCGAAGCCACTTGCCTCTTTCTTTGATCATCAAGTTGCATGTCATTGAAAATTCTATCCAATGTTCTCAACCATGCTTGAATTTCCATAATACTCTCTGTCCCTTCAAAGCTTTTGCCTCCTAAATGAGTATATGTCTTAAGTAATTTTGACAGTTCTTCATAGGGATTTTCTTGCCTTTGTCCTGCCCCATCCCTAAATGCTCTCACAAAGTCTTGCAGATTGATCATTGGTTGTGCATTGGAAGAACCTGCTCCCTGATTTGGTGGTCTTCCTACCATAGTTTGCTAATAATAATTTACATAGCTGGTTAGTTTGATTGGTAATTTTATTATTTCAGTGGTTTTATTTACACTGAAAACATTGTTATTTATTTAGTCTCTTTAAATTTATTTTTTTATCAGAGAACTTGATCTTTATTTCTGCTATGTTTAATAACATAGCTCTGATACCAAATGCAATGACCCTATCTTTAATGCCTTAATTTTGTAAGGATTTTTTTTTTACAAAGTGATATATATATATATATATATCATTCATTAACAAATATATTTTCCAGGGTCATTTTCCTTTTTCCAATAAACAAACTTTATCCAGGATCAAAAGTTTTACTAATATAGATATATCAGTGCAACCACAAGGATATGCACACACATATGAAGATGCATGTGCCCCTCTTGTTAGATCA
Source organism: Allium fistulosum (assembly GCA_030737815.1). Taxonomy (NCBI): domain Eukaryota; kingdom Viridiplantae; phylum Streptophyta; class Magnoliopsida; order Asparagales; family Amaryllidaceae; genus Allium; species Allium fistulosum. The sequence continues at coordinate 1,138,434,726 of CM060902.1, read as the reverse complement.
GGTTATGGCAAACAAGAGGTTATATTGATTGATTAAATTTAATCAATCCCCACATAGCTAAATTTCATTTATGTAATAAAATTGTTTGTTCAAATAGGTAACAACATGATTTTTATTCTTTGATAGCTTGCTGGATCCTCTATGTAATATGATACATAGAGCCCAGATAATTATGTTATGATTATCTGTAAAATTAATAGTAGAGTTTCTGTGCTTTGAAAATGATATAAGCTTCTATCATTTCCTATGTTTGCTTTCCTATAAAATCTACCTTATATGCAGACTCATATCTGGGGTATTTTTAAATGAATTATCATATTCCGGAGGCTTGATTCCTTGATGCCATGATACTAAGCTAAATGAAATGCAATCTAGGTATAGACAATGGCATGATTCAAATGGCAATTCTGAAAACATGCAGACTCCTAATTCTCTTACCATATGCCTTTATGTTCTGGATACATTATTCACTAAGTAAGATTATCTATGTTGATCTTCAAGACCCAACTGTTTCTACTTTTTCAATCCTTAGAATTATTCATAGACTTCAAGATTTGACTAATACATTTATAAAATGTAATTCTACTATTTGCTTACATTCTTACTCAGTTTACTTACAAAATTATAGATAAAACCTTTCAACCTTCCAGATAATGAAACTCAGATAATTTAAATTCCAGTTACAAGTTAAATTCTTAACAAAATATTTAACCAAATATCCAACCTCACTCAGTACTTGCTACAATGGAAATTTCAAAATATCAATACATGCAGATTTCATCTTTTAAGCTCTTATCTATCTAATTCTAGCATGCTATAATCTTCTTCTCAATGCCTTGCTTCTACTCCTACCTAGAGGCTGCTGTTCCTGAAAAACCATTTGAAGCTGCCTCATTTTAAATGAGACACCCCAGATGCCATTAGCACACTAGGGTCAGACACATGTCTGGTGTGAGAAAATTCACAAAAGCAATTAATTAATTAAGTTAAAATTGAATTAAGTACATATACATAAAGTTCTTCCCTTTGAAAACAAGTAATACTTGTGTGCATGTTCTGTGTCATTGTGCATGTGTACACTTTAATCTTTCTTTCCAGAGACTTTGTATAGATATGGCACATACACTCAGGCATACAATATAAATTAAATAATCATTCCTACCAAACAGAAAATAACCAATATGAGTTAAATCATTCATTCTTTCCTCATATTTCATTTCTGGGAAAACTCTGGTTTATCATCATATCAAATATTCTCCCCTTGATATATTTATCTACCCTGGTCTCATCTGCGATTTTATGAATCAATGGACACACTGTAATGAACTAATTCACTCCATTACACAAAGATCTCAGGACTTGAACAAGCCATGTGTCAACTTGTATTACTCAAGAACACAAGTCATTCCTGCAGTAATCTTGACCCCATTTCCTAATCAAGTTCTTAGGTACTTTCTCTTTTTAGATTTTTCAGGGCAAACCCAATCAGTGAGTCACTTTACAAAAAAAAACAAGCATTCAGCTCATAGCATTCCTCATCATTCTCATAAACAAACAGAGGTAATCAAGCAATTTAAGTATTGGTACTTACTAAAACATGTTCTTGCAATTTTAAGGAGATATAGACAACTAACATTGGTTTATGGCTCTATGGGAAGATTTCATTGCAAACATCTGTGCTTTAGTTAACTCAGATTGACCAAGCTTCCTAAATCACAAAATCTATTTGCTAGGTGGTTATTGTATATTTTCTTTGAATCAGGAGTATCAGCACATAGGCAAGCCTATTGCACTCCTAATTCCTTTTTTTTCTTAAGCCTCAACACATGTACATATGTATATTGCAGCCCATATGCTCATCAATTTTTCTGGGTTGAGCCAAAACCAACACTACTTGCTTATACTCCACATTTTATTTTTCTGGGTATTTATTTATATTTCTAACCAGTATCATATTAAAAAGAGATCTGGGTTTTAAAGATACTTATGCATGCATACAGATCATATTTAGAATATTCACAAAATAAAACAACCAGAACAACCATTTGGCATTAAAGCATCCTTGACTTCTGAAAAACAATCACATACACTTTTAAGAAAAATTAATTTATAACTGGCTGCCTTCATTAGGACTTAGTGCCTTAAGTTGTTGAGTGAGTTTTCTCACCTAGCTCTCTCCTTTGCTTCCTTAATTAATTGATAACTTCTGCTCTAGCCTCAAGATCTTTTCCTTCACTTGCCTTATGTTTTTATATGGTGTTTTTTTTTCAAAGTTCTTTTTGAGAAGGAGAGGAGGCTGCTGCTTATAAATATACAGAGTTCTCCTTAGGGTTTTGGGTATTGGCTAAAGCCATTTTTGCCCACCAGAAAATCATGTTATCTGTGTTTTATTTGAACCCAAAATTCTACCCTCCCCGGCTTAATTTGGTGAAGAGAAAAGTGGTTATCTACTTTGGTTATTTTCAGAAATCTTGCTTTTCCATACAATGCTTTTTCTCTTGTCTATTTGCATGCTAAATGTGTGATCTGATTTCCAGCAATATTATATACATATTTCTTTCTTTCTTAATTCAGCCCATACAAAATACATTTTTGTTTTCCTCCCATTTTCTATTTTAGTCTTTACTTTATTATTTGGTGGTTTTCTTCTTATTTACCCACCAGAGAAAAACATATTTGTGTGTTTCCTATTACTAGTTTAAATTCTAATACTTAGTTAGTATACTTACATATATGTTTTACAGACAATAACTTATATCCATATATACATCTATATTATTTTATACTGATACATATATGCACATGTATACTTAGTTATATTTCTGCATATAGCACATTTGAGGGTTTTCTTTATTTATCAGTAAATATATATATATACACACATATATATACATTTTCCATGCATAGCATCATGTACTCATTCATAGTATACAGGGATCTAGCTTTACTCATGTGTATTTTCTGTGCACAAAGGCACATCATTTTATTATGCCACATCAAGCTATCTCATCTTTCCCTTAAACATGATTTTATAAACTACTTAAAAATTATTTTAATCTTATTTGTATATATATTTTTCTTCAAGATAAATTCCTAAAATCTTGGGTCATTACATACACCCCACCTTTTAGGAATTGTGTCCCACAATTTTCCAAGCTTAAACCAGAGAACAAGTACTCCTCAACCACTTAGATTTCTAGTTCTATGATAATAACTAAAAATACATGCATCCAAAAGAAAAGCAAAATAAAACAAAGATTTACCTCTAATCTGAAAATAGCTTAGGGTAGCTCATCCTAACCTTGTCCTCTAATTCCCATGTGCAATCACTGGGATCAAGACTCCACTGTACTTTTACAAGTTTCAGTGATTTATTTCTTAATTTCTTCACATCCTTTGCCAAAATTCCTACTGGATCTTTTTCATATATCAAATTAGGATTTATTTGCACTTGGGTTGGGGTCTCCAGAATTTCTGCCTTGTCATGTACCCACCTTCTCAGTTGTGATACATGAAAAACATCATGTATGCCTTGCATGTTTTCTGGCAATTCCAACTTATATGCCAAGGGACCAATTCTTTCCAGAATTTTGTATGGTCCTATATATCTTGGAGTTAACTTGCCTTGTTTCCCAAATCTCAGCACATTTTTCATGGGTGAGATTTTGATGAAAACAAAATTTCCCACTTCATATTCTACCTGCCTTCTTTTCTTGTCTGCAAATTTCTTTTGCCTATCTTGTGCTGCTGCCATTCTTCTCCTTGTCAACTCAATTTTCTCCTTAGTTTCTTGTATGTACTCAGGCCCTAAAATAACCCTTTCTCCTGCTTCCACCCAACAAACAGGTGAAAAACAAGGCTTACCATATAAGGCTTCAAATGGAGCCATTGCTATGGTGCTTTGATAGCTGTTGTTGTATGTAAATTCAACTAGATGAAGATAATCTTCCCAGTTGCCCCCAAAATCCAATACACATGCTCTCAACATGTCCTCCAAAACCTTGTTTACTACCTCAGTCTGCCCATCTGACTGAGGATGGTAGGCAGTACTTAAACATAGTTCACTTCCCATTGCTTCTTGGAAGCTTCTCCAGAATTTTGAAGTGAAGATGGTATCCCTATCACTCACAATGGTTTTGGGAATGCCATGCAATTTTACCACTTCCTTCATAAAAAATTGAGCTAATTTTGGTGCTGTCCTTTCTGACTTGACTGGGATGAAGTGTGCTACTTTGGTTAGCCTATCAACTATCACCCATATACTTGTATTTCCTCTCTTAGATTTAGGCAACCGATCTATGAAATCCATAGATACATCTTCCCACTTCCACTGTGGTACACTAAGAGGCTGCATCAACCCTGATGGCCTTTGGGTTTCAGCCTTGACTTGTTGGCAAGTCATACATTTGGCAATGTATTTAGCTACATCAGATTTCATCCCCTTCCACCAGAAGTCTCTTTTCAAATTTTGGTACAATTTTGTGTTGCCTGGGTGTATGGAATATTTACTTCTGTGATATTCATTCAATATCTCTTTCTTTAATTCGGTGTCCTCTGGCACACACATCCTATTTTGGTATCTTAGATAACCATTTTTATCAATATGGTAATTCATCACTTCCTCCCCTTTTGAGAGGAGAATTTTCTTCTCTAATAAGTTTGCATCCTGTTCTTGCATTTTTTCTACCTTCAGAATTAAATCTGGTTGAAGTGTCATTAAGCTTAACTTCCCTTTATTTTCTTATGCACCATGCATCTGCTCATCAATGTGCACACAACCATTCTCCCCAATTTCTAACTCAGTTAGCAAAGACAAGTCCTTAAATTCTTCTATCATCATCATAGCCAATTTAGCATGTTGTCTACTTAGATCATCTGCAACTTTGTTTGCTTTGCCTGGTGTATAGAATATGTCAAAGTCATAGGCAGCTAAGAACTCCATCCATCTATGTTGCCTCATGTTCAAATCTTTTTGTGAAAATAAATATTTTAGAGACTTGTGGTCAGTGTAAAGTTCAAACTTAGTGCCTAACAAATAATGTCTCCAAAGTTTCAAAGCATAGATCACAGCTGCTAATTCAAGATCATGTGTGGCATACCTAACTTCATGGGGTTTAAGTTGTCTGGATGCATATGCAATGACTTGGCCTTGTTGCATCAACACTGCACCCAGGCCAAATCCACTAGCATCAGTGTATACAACTAATTCTTCATTTCCATGAGGTACTTTTAAAATTGGAGCATTCACCAATGCCTCCTTCAACTGTTCAAAAGACTTTTCACATTTTTATGACCAAACAAAAGCTTGGTTCTTTCTGGTTAGGTTAGTAAGTGGTGTAGAAATTTTTGAAAAATCTTTTATAAACCTCCTATAATATCCTGCCATCCCCATAAATGACCTCACTTCACTCACAGTGCTTGGCCTCTTCCATGCTTGAATAGCCACTACTTTATTGGGGTTCACAGAAATTCCTTGGGCAGATATAACATGGCCAAGAAAATGCACTTCCTCTTTCCAAAATTCACATTTAGAGTATTTGGCCTTTAAGTCTTTTTCTCTTAGTCTAGACAAAACCATGTGCAGATGACTTTCATGCTCTTCCACTGTTTTGGAATAAATTAAAATGTCATCTATAAAAATGAGCACAAATTTGTCTAAACAATCTCTAAAGGTTCTGTTCATTAAATCTACAAAGTATGATGGTGCATTGGTCAAACCAAATGGCATAACCAAAAATTCATACAACCCATATCTAGTGTTAAAGGCAGTGTACTTGATGCTTGATTCTTCCACCTTCATTTGATGAAAAACAGATGCTAAATCTAGCCTAGAGAATACTCTTGCTCCAGCCAATTGATCAAAAAGATCATTTATTCTTGGCAGTGGGTATTTATTTTTAATGGTTACTTTGTTTAACTCCCTATAATCTATGCAGAGTCTCAAAGTACCATCTTGTTTCTTAACAAACACCACTGGTGCCCCCCAGCAAGAATTACTGGGTCTTAAAAAACCCTTATTTTCTAATTCCTCTAATTGTTTCTTTAATTCTTTTAGTTCATTTGGCCCCATTCTTGTTGGCTTTTTAATCACTGGGCTTGCTCCTGGGACTAAATGAATTTGGAATTCCACTGGCCTATGGTTTGGAACACCATTAACCTCCTCAAAAACATCTAAGTATTCATTGACTATGGGAATTTCCTCAATAATATGTTCACTGAAATCTTTACCCAAATCAATCAAATGACACAATTTTCTTCCCTTGGACACTTCACACAAAATTGTGATCCTCTGGCTTCCATGGTTTTGCAATGATATGGTGGATGAGTCTAAGTTAATTATGGCCTTGAATTGCCTTAACCAGTCTACTCCCAAAATAACACCTATATTTGGGTAATTTAAAACATATAAATTGGAAATAAAAGTATCTCCTCCTATGTTTAATCCCACATCCACACAGATCATGTTTAAAACACTAGAACTTCCCAGTGGACTTTGTATATGTAAAGGGGTTTCAACCAATATGCAACTTAATTTCAGCATTTTAACTAATTCATAGGAAATTAAGGAATGAGTTGCTCCAGTATCATATACTACTGCTATGGGTACATTACAAATAAATAGTGTACCTTCCACTTGACTGTGCTTCTCAGCATTGATCTCCACTGTTCTGGCTTTTTCTTCCAAGTTTGCTAATTTTCCTTGCTGCTTATTCTCAGGACAATTTCTTTTCATGTGCCCTTCTTTCCCACATAAATAACACTTGAAAGCTCCTCCTTTCAATTCTGGACATCTTGGTTTGATATGTCCTTCTTTTCCACATTGATGGCACACAATCTTCTTAGTTTCCTTAGCTTTAATATCTCCAGTAGACTTAGTACCGGCCTCTTCTTTCTTCTTATCATAAGGATGATATCTCCCCTTACCCTTCTTACTGTTATTGTTCTTGAAATTTCTGAATTTTTCCCTTTCCTTGTCATGCTGCTCCAACCTCAAAGCTAAGTCTATCACATGGTCAAAGGTCCTGTCAGCATAAGGTAACATGGCTCTACTAAGTCCTGGGTTCAAACCTTTTATGTACCTATCATTTTTGGATGCTTCATCTGCTACAAGCATTGCTCCATATGTGGAAAGCCCTTCAAACTTTTGAGTGTATTCTGTGACAGTCATAGTTCCTTGTCTAAGTCTAATAAATTCTTCTAGCAAGGTAGTCTTAGCTGATGCTGGTACAAACCTTGCTTCCAACATCTCTTTGAATTGATTCCAAGTGATTTCATTCTCATTTCTTCCTGCAATGATTACTTCCCACCAGCTTAAAGCTACTCCTTTTAGCTGTCTCGAAGCCGCTTGCCTCTTTCTTTGATCATCAAGTTGCATGTCATTGAAAATTCTATCCAATGTTCTCAACCATGCTTGAATTTCCATAATACTCTCTGTCCCTTCAAAGCTTTTGCCTCCTAAATGAGTATATGTATTAAGTAATTTTGAGAGTTCTTCATAGGGATTTTCTTGCCTTTGTCCTGCCCCATCCCTAAATGCTCTCACCAAGTCTTGCAGATTGACCATTGGTGGTGCATTGGAAGAACCTGCTCCCTGATTTGGTGGTCTTCCTACCATAGTTTGCTAATAATAATTTATATAGCTGGTTAGTTTGATTGGTAATTTTATTATTTCAGTGGTTTTATTTACACTGAAAACATTGTTATTTATTTAGTCTCTTTAAATTTTATTTTTTATCAGAGAACTTGATCTTTATTTCTGCTATGTTTAATAACATAGCTCTGATACCAAATGCAATGACCCTATCTTTACTGCCTTAATTTTGTAAGGATTTTTTTTTTACAAAGTGATATATATATATATCATTCATTAACAAATATATTTTCCAGGGTCATTTTCCTTTTTCCAATAAACAAACTTTATCCAGGATCAAAAGTTTTACTAATATAGATATATTAGTGCAACCACAAGGATATACACACACATCTGAAGATGCATGTGCCCCTCTTGTTAGATCAGGTTATGGCAAACAAGAGGTTATATTGATTGATTAAATTTAATCCATCCCCACATAGCTAAATTTCATTTATGTAATAAAATTGTTTGTTCAAATAGATAACAACATGATTTTTATTCTTTGATAGCTTGCTGGATCCTCTATGTAATATGATACATAGAGCCCAGATAATTATGTTATGATTATCTGTAAAATTAATAGTAGAGTTTCTGTGCTTTGAAAATGATATAAGTTTCTATCATTTCCTACGTTTGCTTTCCTATAAAATCTACCTTATATGCAGACTCATATCTGGGGTATTTTTAAATGAATTATCATATTCCGGAGGCTTGATTCCTTGATGCCATGATACTAAGCTAAATGAAATGCAATCCAGGTATAGACAATGGCATGATGCAAATGGCAATTCTGAAAACATGCAGACTCCTAATTCTCTTACCATATGCCTTTATGTTCTGGATACATTTTTCACTAAGTAAGATTATCTATGTTGATCTTCAAGACCCAACTGTTTCTACTTTTTCAATCCTTAGAATTATTCATAGACTTCAAGATTTGACTAATACATTTATAAAATGTAATTCTACTATTTGCTTACATTCTTACTTAGTTTACTTACAAAATTATAGATAAAACCTTTCAACCTTCCAGATAATGAAACTCAGATAATTTAAATTCCAGTTACAAGTTAAATTCTTAACAAAATATTTAACCAAATATCCAACCTCACTCAGTACTTGCTACAATGGAAATTTCAAAATATCAATACATGCAGATTTCATCTTTTAAGCTCTTATCTATCTAATTCTAGCATGCTATAATCTTCTTCTCAATGCCTTGCTTCTACTCCTACCTAGAGGCTGCTGTTCCTGAAAAAGCATTTTAAGCTGCCTCATTTTAAATGAGACACCCCAGATGCCATTAGCACACTAGGGTCAGACACATGTCTGCTGTGAGAAAATTCACAAAAGCAATTAATTAAGTTAAAATTGAATTAAGTACATATACATAAAGTTCTGCCCTTTGAAAACAAGTAATACTTGTGTGCATGTTCTGTGTCATTGCGCATGTGTACACTTTAATCTTTCTTTCCAGAGACTTTGTATAGATATGGCACATACACTCAGGCATACAATATAAATTAAATAATCATTCCTACCAAACAGAAAATAACCAATATGAGTTAAATCATTCATTCTTTCATCATATTTCATTTCTGGGAAAACTCTGGTTTATCATCATATCAAATATTCTCCTCTTGATATATTTGTCTACCCTGGTCTCATCTGCGATTTTATGAATCAATGGACACACTATAATGAACTAATTCACTCCATTACACAAAGATCTCAGGACTTGAACAAGCCATGTGTCAACTTGTATTACTCAAGAACACAAGTCATTCCTGCAGTAATCTTGACCCCATTTCCTAATCAAGTTCTTAGGTACTTTCTCTTTTTAGATTTTTCAGGGCAAACCCAATCAGTGAGTCACTTTACAAAAAAAAACAAGCATTCAGCTCATAGCATTCCTCATCATTCTCATAAACAAACAGAGGTAATCAAGCAATTTAAGTATTGGTACTTACTAAAACATGTTCTTGCAATTTTAAAGAGATATAGACAACTAACATTGGTTTATGGCTCTATAGGAAGATTTCATTGCAAACCTCTATGCTTTAGTTAACTCAGATTGACCAAGCTTCCTAAATCACAAAATCTATTTGCTAGGTAGTTATTGTATATTTTCTTTGAATTAGGAGTATCAGCACATAGGCAAGCCTATTGCACTCCTAATTCCTTTTTTTTCTTAAGCCTCAGCACATATACATATGTATATTGCAGCCCATATGCTCATCAATTTTTCTGGGTTGAGCCAAAACCAACACTACTTGCTTATACTCCACATTTTATTTTTCTGGGTATTTATTTATATTTCTAACCAGTATCATATTAAAAAGAGATCTGGGTTTTAAAGATACTTATGCATGCATACATATCATATTTAGAATATTCACAAAATAAAACAACCAGAACAACCATTTGGCATTAAAGCATCCTTGACTTCTGAAAAACAATCACATACACTTTTAAGAAAAATTAATTTATAACTGGCTGCCTTCATTAGGACTTAGTGCCTTAAGTTGTTGAGTGAGTTTTCTCACCTAGCTCTCTCCTTTGCTTCCTTAATTAATTGATAACTTCTGCTCTAGCCTCAAGCTCTTTTCCTTCACTTGCCTTATGTTTTTATATTGTGTTTTTTTTTCAAAGTTCTTTTTGAGAAGGAGAGGAGGCTGCTGCTTATAAATATACAGAGTTCTCCTTAGGGTTTTGGGTATTGGCTAAAGCCATTTTTGCCCACCAGAAAATCATGTTATCCGTGTTTTATTTGAACCCAAAATTCTACCCTCCCCGGCTTAATTTGGTGAAGAGAAAAGTGGTTATCTACTTTGGTTATTTTCAGAAATCTTGCTTTTCCATACAATGCTTTTTCTCTTGTCTATTTGCATGCTAAATGCGTGATCTGATTTCCAACAATATTATATACATATTTCTTTCTTTCTTAATTCAGCCCATACAAAATACATTTTTGTTTTCCTCCCATTTTCTATTTTAGTCTTTACTTTATTATCTGGTGTTTTTCTTCTTATTTACCCACCAGAGAAAAACATATTTGTGTGTTTCCTATTACTAGTTTAAATTCTAATACTTAGTTAGTATACTTACATATATGTTTTACAAACAATAACTTATATCCATATATACATCTATATTATTTTATACTGATACATATATGCACATGTATACTTAGTTATATTTCTGCATATAGCACATTTGAGGGTTTTCTTTATTTATCAGTAAATATATATATACACACACATATATATATACATTTTCCATGCATAGCATCATGTACTCATTCATAGTATACAGGGATCTAGCTTTACTCATGTGTATTTTCTGTGCACAAAGGCACATCATTTTATTATGCCACATCAAGCTATCTCATCTTTCCCTTAAACATGATTTTATAAACTGCTTAAAAATTATTTTAATCTTATTTGTATATATATTTTTTTCAAGATAAATTCCTAAAATCTTGGGTCATTACAATATCATTTCAGATTCATTTCAAAATATCATTTCAAAACATCATTTATTTAATTTAAATTTAAATACCATTTAATCACATTTCAAAATAGTTGTATTTCCTAAATCAACTATTTCATTTAAATCATGTAAAGTCAATTCATTATATTTAATACTTAAATATTTAATTTCCAAAATTTAATCTTTTTCAAAGATCATTTATTCATTTGAATTTATTAAACAAAGAAAAATCAACTTTCACAGCACTTAGAAAATGCTACGAAATGTTATGTTTTAAACTAGTCCATTAACAAAAGACAGAGTTTTATTTACAATTCTACACATATTTAACTTTTAATATAAATCATTTAACTTATAAAATCATATATTTCACATTTAAAAACAATCATTTAAATACCTTTAATTCTATGATTTTATAAAGTCAAATTTCCATATAAAAAAAATCAAATTAAATAACCATTAAATTTTCATTTATTTAATTAAATTCTTAACTTAACAACTAAGTTTATATTTCCAAAATATAACTTATTTCCATTTATTTTACTTAATTAAAAAATTATTTTTGAACAATTTCACAAAAATTCAATTTAAGTTATATTTCCAAATTCAGCTCAAATATTTATTTATTTCATATTTTAATTTATACAAAATCATTAACACTATTAAAAATTATTATTACTTAATAAAATCATTAAATTCATCTTTTAAATCAAATTTTTCATATTTTCTTACTTTACATAAATTCCATGTATAAACAAAATCATAAATTCCAAAATTAACTTATATTTCAAATTCTACTTCACCATTTACTTAATTCACTTATTTAATTTGTATAAAATCACAAATATTTAATAGAAATCATTTTAATAAAATTTAAATCAAAATATCATAATATTTACATTTCTAAAATATTTTAAAATTTTCAGAAAAATATATAAACCATGGGTCTGTATATAATTTTCTAGCATAGGTCAAGTGGTACGGATATGTATCATTTCAATCCGTAGTTTACAAAGAAAAACCGGGTTCTATCATTTCAAACCCGCAATCCCAAGTTAAATAAAATAAATAAAAAGTCGCTCAGGCTTATCATTTCAGCCCATAACGATCTTTCCCTATTCTAAAGTCCGTTCGGGTATGTATCATTTCAACCCATAGTGATTCTAATATACAGGGAACTTGTAGTGTGACAAACTGATAGAATGAACAAAATAACATCATATAACAGTAATAGATTGTGACGACCGCCCATGACCCCTGCACTTAAACCTAGAGATAGTGCGCTGTAAAGTGTGCCAGGCGACCATGGACGATTGCCAAGGTAAAATAAAACAACAGAATCTATCGTATTACTCACAGCGCATGAACAAAATACAATAGAACATATGTATATAGTGAAGCTTCACAGAATAGAATCTCATCAATAAAACTTCATAATAGTCGAATACAAGCATCTGAATAGTCAACTCATCAAAATACATCAAGCCTCACTACAACACTCAGAGAAAATACAGACAGCGGAACACCCAGTACATATAGTGAGAAGATAATATGCAACCCTCTAGCTCGTCTTCGATATCAGCATCGTGAGAAGCAAGAACAGCACCTGTCACCTGCTACCTAGTCTGCTCGTCCCAAAAATGGACGAACAGCCCAAGGCAATAAGAATTATAACATAAAGCCTTGAGTCACACAACAATATTAGTGAGCAGTAAATTAACTAACAACATACCAAAAGAGCATAAAGGAAAAGGAATAGGAATACAACCCACCCACTCCAACCTCATTCTACAGTGATAGCCCCCAGACGCACACTAAGAAGAAGCAAGCATAGCAAAACATACAATTTAAAGTAAAGCAATTATCACTCGAGTCAAGAGCGATGTTTTCCAAGTACAAATCCCAAGGTCTTAAACCAAGGTCAGATAAGCACCCAGGAAATACCGCTCTTGAGACCGAATGACGATACAACCAAACATCCATGACTCGGCTATCACTATTATCCTTGCTTCGATATCACCGTTAATTGAATGACCGGCACATTCTTTCAGCCGTCCGTCAAGGGCTAATGGTAACCCCGGTTCTAGACATAACTCCCGCACGTCTTCATGACCCGTGCCTAGGATTATCGATTCTGCCCAGAGTACTCGACCATCAACGGTTAGTCTTTTGGGCGTCCCCATGTACTCTTGCTTCGAGCATGCTAGAACCTTCAACAACGATGAGACCCAAGCCTCCTAGTCATCCTCCTCGACGACTATTCTCATATCCATCCATTATCCTCAACCCGAACCATTTCATCGAGTTATCAACATGCTTGGAATGATCCCGTCTGGATTAAACCAAGTCTTCATCACATGATTGCCTCGCTTCATCACATCCTCGCAAAGCCTCATCTCAACATCACATCAAATCTATGCATAAGAGCTTCATCATCCCGCTACATATGCCACAAGCAGCTTTCCCAATTCAAGAGCCTTTCTCTTAGCTTTTGAATCATCTTCGGTCTAAATCAAATCATCAATCATCCAATTCATAACAATCAATCAAATCAAACATTAATCCAAGCAATCAAGCATTCAAATATGATCTAAGTAGACAATTATAACAATAATGGTATTTTCGTAATTAAAGAGTTGAAAGTCCAACAAGCATGAAAACATGAACAATATCTTTATAAACTTGATGAATGAACTTGCATAGGTTAACATGTGATAAAATGGATGTAACATCATCATGAACAATGAATCTATATGGATCTACACTTAGGATAAAGAAAATGCATGTAAATCACTATTTTAACACCAAATCGAGCCAACAATCCGATATACTCCTTTGGATCCATGTGAGAGATAATCACCACTCACCAAATCACCTAAACAACCTCAAATCAACACGCTTCAGATCTGGACAGCGAAGGATCAAGCTTGATCTATCACGAATCCGCTTCTAACGAAGAAATCTCACTTCAAAGGATGAAGATCTTCAACCCCAACTCTTGAATCTTCAATTTGATCTTCAACTTGGATGGATGGAATCACTAGATTAGAGTAGAGAAAAGAAGTGAAGAAGTGTAGAAGTCGAGCTCTCAAAATGGCAGCACTTCGTTGCTTCAAAATCCCGATCCCAAAAAGTGAAGTAGAACCATGTATTTATAGGCTGGAAATCCTTAGGTCGTCCACGACCTAAAATGTCGACCTAAAAAGTCGACCTAAAATGTCGACCTAAAAAGTCGACCTAAAATGTCGACCTAAAAAGTCGACCTAAACTGTCGACCTTAAAAGTCGACCTAAAATGTCGACCTAAAATGTCGACCTAAAATGTCGACCTAAAAAGTCGACCTAAAATGTCGACCTAGGACTTAAACAATATTTTGCCTAAAATCTGAAATGTCTCAACAACACTAAAAATTCCAGATTTTGACAAACTTTTCGATCCGTAAAATACGGGTCGTTACATTCCCTCCCCCTTAGGAATTTCGCCCCCGAAATTCCAAACAAACAAAGCAATCAAAAACTATTCTGCACGCCTACCATCCATAGCAATCAACAAACCATGCATCCAATTCTAGCTTAGCATGCAGAATTCTAAAACTAGAACAAGTTACAATTTCGTTAGATGACACGACACCTTAGGTCCATACCTCGAAGAGTTCAGGATGAGCTGCCTTCATCCTCTCTTCCACCTCCCATGTACAGTCGTTATCATCATCACTCCATTGTATCTTGAGCAACCTAACTACCTTCCTCCTAAGCTGTTTCGTGTCGGTTTCCACAACACGAAGCGGCTTACGAGGTCTCTCAACAACTGGATCGACTTCAAAATCTTCACAGCTATCAGTAGAAACCACTGTATTCGAGTCGTGCACAAACTTTCGTAGATACGATACATGAAAAGCATTGTGCACACCCGACATCTTCTCTGGTAACTCCAATCTATAGGCGAGCTTTCCAATTCGCTCGATAATCGGGAATGGTCCAACAAATCTCGGAGTCAATTTTCCTTTCTTTCCGAATCGAATAACATTCTTCAGTGGAGAAATCTTCACAAAGACCATATCACCTACGTCGAATTCTAAATCCTTACGACGCTTATCAGCATAACTTTTCTGACGGTCTTGGGCTGCCTTCATTCGCTGCCGAATGATCTCTATACAATCCGAAGTCTGTCGAATCATCTCTGGCCCAAGCATCGGTTTTTCTCCGATCTCTAACCAACATGTCGGAGAGTTACACGGTCTTCCATACAATGCCTCATACGGTGCCATACCAATGCTTGACTGGTAACTGTTGTTATATGAAAATTCCACCAAATGAAGGTGATCTTCCCATGATCCTCCGAAATCCAAAACACAAGCTCTGAGGAGATCTTCCAAAACTC
Source organism: Allium fistulosum (assembly GCA_030737815.1). Lineage (NCBI taxonomy): Eukaryota > Viridiplantae > Streptophyta > Magnoliopsida > Asparagales > Amaryllidaceae > Allium > Allium fistulosum. Next base: position 1,138,419,221 of record CM060902.1, on the reverse strand, counting down.
GGTTGACTCTCTCGGTCTGACCATCTGTTTGAGGGTGATAAGCTGTACTCAAACATAACTCGGTTCCCAAAACTTCCTGGAAGCTCTTCCAAAATCCACTAGTGAACAATGGATCTTGATCGCTCACTATACTCTTCGGAATACCATGGAATCGAACTATCCACTTAACATACAACTCAGCTAACTTTGATGCAGTCCTAGTCGATCGAACAGGAATGAATCTTGCACTCTTAGTCAGACGATCTACGATGACCCAAATCCCTTCATTTCCCGTTCTTGTTCTCGGTAACCCATCGATAAAATCCATCGATATTTGCTCCCACTTCCATGTAGGAACTTCTAATGGCTGAAGCAATCCACTTGGCTTCTTCTGTTCAGCCTTTACCAACTGGCAGTTCATGCACATGGAAATGAAATTTCCAACATCCTTCTTCATGCCTTCCCAGTAATAGGTTCTCTTCATATCCCGATACATCTTATTTCCACCTGGATGAATCGTCAACTTCGAGTGATGACTTTCCTTCAGAACTTCACTCCTCAATTCATCTATATCGGGAACAACTAGTCGTCCTTGCTTCCGAAGCCAACCTTCTTGATCGACCTCGAATCCTTTATCCTTTTCTAGTTCCAATCCAGATTCCAAATCACGGATAATCTTGACAAGCTTATCATCTCGCTTTTGACTCTCGCCAATTCTCTCCACAAGAGTCGGTCTTATCGATAAGTTTGCCAACATCTCAGGTTCCAATTCGCATCTAGACCTGAAGTCAAATCCAGCTAAATACTTGAGATTCTTCCATTCCAAAAACATGGCTCCCAATCCTGCATGTCTTCGACTTAACGCATCTGCCACTGTGTTGCCTTTTCCCGGAGTATAAGCTATACCAAAATCATATGATGCCAAAAACTCTAACCAACGTTGCTGCCGAAGATTCAAATCCTTTTGGGAGAAAAGATACTTCAACGACTTATGATCTGTAAACAACTCGAATCGAACTCCCAATAGATAATGTCTCCATATCTTCAGAGCAAAAACAATCGCCGCTAATTCCAAATCATGAGTCGAGTAATTCCTTTCATGCGGCTTCAGTTGTCGACTTGCATATGCAACAACTTTATCTCTCTGCATCAGTACTGCTCCAAGTCCAGTACCACATGCATCGGTGTAAACCACCATCTCATCATTCCCGCTTGGAATAGTCAAAACAGGAGCACTTGACAATCGCTCTTTCAGGATTCTGAAAGCTTGCTCACACTTATCATCCCATCTGAACACTTGGTTCTTTTTCGTCAACCCTATTAACGGTGCAGCTACCTTGGAGAAGTCTTTGATAAACCCTCGATAATATCCTGCTAATCCAAGAAAACTTCTCACATCAGATGCATTCTTAGGTCTAACCCAATCCTGGATTGCTGCCACCTTAGCGGGATCAACCGCTATTCCATTTCCAGAAATCACATGGCCTAAGAACCTCACTTCACTCTTCCAGAAGTGACACTTCGAAAACTTAGCCTTCAGCTGATGTTTCCGCAAGATTTCCAAAACTATACGCAAGTGTGTCTTGTGCTCTTCTTCAGTTCTGGAATAAATCAGAATATGATCCACGAACACTAGCACGAACTTACTCAACTGATCCCTGAACACTCTATTCATAAGATCCACAAAATATGCTGGCGCATTAGTCAATCCAAACGGCATTACCATCCACTCAAAGAAACCGGATGGTGTCCTAAAAGCAGTCTTCGGCACACTATCCTTAGCCACTCTCAACTGGTGAAATCCCGTTGCCAAATCCATCTGAGAAAACACCTTAGCTTCGTGAAGCTGATCAAACAAGTCATCTATTCTCGGCAATGGATACTTGTTCTTCTTAGTCACCTTATTCAGCTCACGATAATCCACACACAATCTCAATGACCCATCTGCCTTGGTTGCAAACACAACTGGTGCACCCCACTCGGACACAGTACGCCGAATGAATCCTTTCTGTAAAAGGTCATCAACCTGCACCCTCAACTCCTGCTGTTCCCTAGGCGCCATCCGCCTAAGAGGCATCACAACAGGTCTGGCTCCTTCAACTAGATCTATACGAAACTCGATCTCTCTATGCGGCAGTAACCCTTTGACCTCGTCAAAGACATCCTCAAATCTATTAGCGATCGGCACTGATGACAGTCCATCCCGTGGAACAACCAGCGAATACATGAAGCTCATGAAGGCGCCTTCTTCATGCTTACATCGTATCACAATCTTTCGCCCCTCCACATTCTCGACTGTCACTTCCAACCTCTCGCAATCAACCTTCGCCGCATACTTCCTAAGCCAGTCCATACCAAAAATAATTCCGAACCCCGCAAAGTTCAGAACAAAGCAATCACAAACAAAAGAGTAATCATGACTCGATACAACTAGACCACGGCATAACATACACAAACAAGACGAACCCCCAACTAGATTAGTCACAACCAATGGCCTATCAACAATATCCAGTTCCAAACCCAACCGGCCTACGAGTTCACTACAAACCAAGGTTTCAAATCTCGGATTTTGGCCAATATCTCGGGCAAATATCTCGGCTATCTCGGGCGATATTTAAAAGACTTATAACTAACCAAGCTGCCAAATCTCGGATTTTGGCTAATATCTCGGATTTTCATCTCGGCTGATCTCGGGGAGATTTAAAACCTTGCTACAAACAAACGAATGCGATGCCCCAGTATCAAACAGAACTCTAACTGGAACACCACATAGGAAGAGAGTACCTTGAACCACCACACTCTTTCCTTTCTCCTCAGCAGTAGGGGCTTTCGAAGACGACGGAACAGCTCCCAAAGCATAAGCTTGCACAATCTGCTTGTCCTTCCGCGGTTCTGGACAATTCTTCCTGAAATGCCCCGGCTTGTCACAGTTGTGACACTTCATCGGTACCTTCGGATTCTTACAATCCTTAGAGAAATGGCCCTTCTGCTGACAGTTGTAGCAAGTCACTTCGCCCTTCGGCTTCTTCTGGCCATCCTTGCCCTTCTGCTGCTGCTGCTGCTTCCTCTTCTGGTTTCCACCCTACTGTGGTTTAGACTCTCCCTTGGTCACAGCAACAACAGATCCTTCCTTAGGAAACAGACTCTCATGCCTGAGAGCTTTCTCCACAAGCTTCTCAAATGAATCGTCCAAATGATCCACCAACTGTCTCCCAAGATAACTATCCAAGCCTGTCACAAACTTCTCATTCTTCTGATAAGCAGATTCAATATATGACCGGGCATACTTGGACAATGCTTCGAACTCAGAAACATACTCAAGAACTGGTCTTCCACCTTGCTTGAGCTCCACAAACTTCTTGAACAGAACAGACTTCTGAGCTGTAGAAATGAACTTAGCTTCAAATCTAGCTTGGAATTTCTCCCAAGTAATCTCTTCTTCCGGAGTATTGATGGTAATAGAGTTCCACCAATCAGAGGCTCTCCCTTGAAGCTGCCTTGATGCCAACTTCCTCTTAGTTGCATCATCAATTCCCAAATCACCAAAGATCCTTCTACAAGCATCTATCCATCTTTGGACCTCAATAGTTGATTATGTTCCCAAGAAAACCTTTCCTCCAAGAGCAGTATAGTCTTTACACAACTTAGCAAAATCCATCGGTCTTGGAGCTTGAACCTGAACTCCAACATCAACTGTTGTCCCCGGAACTGGTATCCTTCTCATGATCGAAGTCGTTATAGCTTCGAACATAGCTGCATAATCAGCAGTCCTCTCAGCAGCACGGCCTTCCCTAGCAGCTGGTCTCCCTCTTCGACTCATTCTCGATATCTATAAAAAGGAATGATCAGAACATCTTTAGAGAACAACTGCATAAAGAACTCAAACTCTACTAATCTACTATATTATATATAGTAGTCATCCATCAAAATTACAATTACGTCTCTCATACGTAGTTATGTCAGCGAGCGTTGGGTAAAATCGATTAACCAATGCTCTGATACCAAATGTGACGACCGCCCATGACCCCTGCACTTAAACCTAGAGATAGTGCGCTGTAAAGTGTGCCAGGCGACCATGGACGATTGCCCAGGTAAAATAAAACAACAGAATCTATCGTATTACTCATAGCGCATGAACAAAATACAATAGAACATATGTATATAGTGAAGCTTCACAGAATAGAATCTCATCAATAAAACTTCATAATAGTTGAATACAAGCATCTGAATAGTCAAGTCATCAAAATACATCAAGCCTCACTACAACACTCAGAGAAAATACAGACAGCGGAACACCCAGTACATATAGTGAGAAGATAATATGCAACCCTCTAGCTCGTCTTCGATAGCAGCATCGTGAGAAGCAAGAACAGCACCTGTCACCTGCTACCTAGTCTGCCCGTCCCAAAAATGGACGAACAGCCCAAGGCAATAAGAATTATAACATAAAGCCTTGAGTCAGACAACAGTCTTAGTGAGCAGTAAATTAACTAACAACGTACCAAAAGAGCATAAAGGAAAAGGAATAGGAATACAACCCTCCCACTCCAACCTCATTCTACAGTGATAGCCCCCAGACACACACTAAGCAGAAGCAAGCATAGCAAAGCATACAATTTAAAGTAAAGCAATTATCACTCGAGTCAAGAGCGATGTTTTCCAAGTACAAATCCCAAGGTCTTAAACCAAGGTCAGATAAGCACCCAAGAAATACCGCTCTTGAGACCGAATGACGATACAACCAAACATCCATGACTCGGCTATCACTGTTATCCTTGCTTCGATATCACCATTAATTGAATGACCGGCACATTCTTTCAGCCGTCCGTCAAGGGCTAATGGTAACCCCGGTTCTAGACATAACTCCCGCACGTCGTCGTGACCCGTGCCTAGGATTATCGATTCTGCCCAGAGTACTCGACCATCAACGGTTAGTCTTTTGGGCGTCCCCATGTACTCTTGCTTGGAGCATGCTAGAACCTTCAACAACGATGAGACCCAAGCCTCCTAGTCATCCTCCTCGACGACTATTCTCATATCCATCCATTATCCTCAACCCGAATCATTTCATCGAGTTATCAGCATGCTTGGAATGATCCCGTCTGGATTAAACCAAGTCTTCATCACATGATTGCCTCGCTTCATCACATCCTCGCAAAGCCTCATCTCAACATCACATCAAATCTATGCATAAGAGCTTCATCATCCCGCTACATATGCCACGAGCAGCTTTCCCAATTCAAGAGCCTTTCTCTTAGCTTTTGAATCATCTTCGGTCTAAATCAAATCATCAATCATCTAATTCATAACAATCAATCAAATCAAACATTAATCCAAGCAATCAAGCATTCAAATATGATCTAAGTAGACAATTATAACAATAATGGCATTTTCGTAATTAAAGAGTTGAAAGTCCAACAAGCATGAAAACATGAACAATATCTTTATAAACTTGATGAATGAACTTGCATAGGTTAACATGTGATAAAATGGATGTAACATCATCATGAACAATGAATCTATATGGATCTACACTTAGGATGAAGAAAATGCATGGAAATCACTATTTTAACACCAAATCGAGCCAACAATCCGATATACTCCTTTGGATCCGTGTGAGAGATAATCACCACTCACCAAATCACCTAAACAACCTCAAATCAACACGCTTTAGATCTGGACAGCGAAGGATCAAGCTTGATCTATCACGAATCCGCTTCAAACGAAGAAATCTCACTTCAAAGGATGAAGATCTTCAACCCCAGCTCTTGAATCTTCAATTTGATCTTCAAATTGGATGGATGGAATCACTAAATTAGAGTAGAGAAAAGAAGTGAAGAAGTGTAGAAGTCGAGCTCTCAAAATGGCAGCACTTCGTTGCTTCAAAATCCCGATCCCAAAAAGTGAAGTAGAACCATGTATTTATAGGCTGGAAATCCTTAGGTCGTCCACGACCTAAAATGTCGACCTAAAAAGTCGACCTAAAAAGTCAACCTAAAAAGTCGACCTAAAATGTCGACCTAAAATGTCGACCTAAAAAGTCGACCTAAAATGTCGACCTAAAAAGTCGACCTAAAATGTCGACCTAAAAAGTCGACCTAAAATGTCGACCTAAAAAGTCGACCTAAAATGTCGACCTAAAAAGTCGACCTAAAATGTCGACCTAAAATGTCGACCTAAAATGTCGACCTAGGACTTAAACAATATTTTGCCTAAAATCTGAAATGTCTCAACAACACTAAAAATTCCAGATTTTGACAAACTTTTCGATCCGTAAAATACGGGTCGTTACATAGATGATATAACATATGTAATAACAGGGGTAAACATTATATGATCATAATATAACAGTTATAACAGGATGCTATAATTTTACAGATTCAAATGGTGTCAGTTTACTAGTTATATAAGTACACATTGTCTGGTGAGAATTACTCACCTTATTGCCGTTGAAGATTTTGATTCAAGAATGATGGTAACACTTTGAAAAGAGAATGCACAGAAGCACGATCAAATAGTTGCGAAGGCTGCGACCAGATTTTTTTTATTCTTGAAAAGGAACGAATAAATTCAACATCACAACTAAGTAAAATTTAACACAAAAATTTCGAAATAAACTGAACGAATGGAATCAAATTTTGACTTGACCACTTCACTAGATGGAGAGAGGAAGGTAGCGTGTAGATGAGCATGAAGTGGACGACAAAATATAACAAACAAAAGAAGAAGGAAGGAAAAAAAATGAATAAAACCATTACCTGATTTCCCTGCTCACGGAAAAAAAGAAGCAAATGGAGATGCAGAAAAATTTTGAGGTGAGGAAATGTGATATGAGGTTTGTATTTATAGGCAGAAGCTTTGCACGCAAGGAAAAGTAACGTGTGCAAATCAAATGGGAACAAAAAGGCAAGCTGATAGGAAAAAAATATACTGCTTACGTGACAAGAAACTTGCATTGATGATTTAGTTTAAAAGATGAATGTTTTACTGATAGATAAAATAAGGAACGCACAAATTAAGGATATAAATGTTAGAAAAATCAAAGATTTCATACCAAATAAAATAGTTGCAACAAAAGAGAAATGGGATGTCCCTAAAAGGTAAATGGCCAGTCACGGTTAAAGGAAAATTGAAATGGATATGCTTCATTCTTACTCAAAAATGTATGTTTACTGATTTATTTAACCATTTTAAGTTACGGTATACACATTTGGAATGCGCACTATAGACGCAATAACTAACTCAAAATTTTACGCTCAAAATGACGCCTAAATTCTTATACGTTTTCTTATATACATTATTTACTCCATCAGATAACGTGCCCTTTAAATGCATACTTAAATAGTTTCTTTACACACTATGAATCTTGAAATTTATTACTTAATAAGATATGTTTTGTTTACACTGGGTTTTTTTTCATTCATTTATCATTTACCTAAAATCTATTACAAAAGTGTATATAAGTAACGGTATAAATTATTTTATTTTGAAAAGGTATAAAATCTATTTTAAAGAACAAAAGTGAAATAAAGGTTGTTGTTAATTTATTCAATTAAATTAACAAATTTGAAAACTAGAAAAAGATTTAGATTTTGATGAACGTAAATTTATAACCAAAATATGCATTTTAGAGTTTTCTTATAAATAAAAATCTTGGGCGAACTAAATTTAGAAAAGGACAAAAAAAAAGAAAAAAAGGAAAAAGAAGAAAAAGGGAAGCGATGAAAAATTAGAGCTTGTAATACATTTCTCTCTCTTAGGAAATGAGAAAATAAAGAAGATGAGAAAATGAGAAACTTGTACGTGAATTGCAAGGCAAAGTATACGGCTAAACTAAAGGAATGAATGCCTAGAAAAGGAATAAATGTTAGGAAAACAAAAAGGTAAGAATTAAGGCAACCTTTCTTTTCTTTCCCTAAAAACAGGTAATTAATTTAGAGCTTAATTATGTATATGGAGAGAGAAACCTTTCATTCTTTCTCTAATCAAATTGATTGATTGATTAAATGTCATTAACAAGCTATTTATTCATGGCATGGAATGTAACTATGTTCAAATGTATTCTATAGTAAATTATGTAAGTGCAATATACTAGATTGTGTACAAAGATGATGTTTCCTTCATAAATATCTTTATTGGTCATAGTATTATTATTAAAAGCATATACGTATACGTATATATATATATATATATATATATATATATACTAGACTTATACCTATAAATGTGTTAAAATTAAGTTTCACTATTTTATGAGCCTAAAATTAAAGACAACAATTTTGAACCAAATCTCCAGATTAAAAGGGTTTAAGATTAAAAAGTTATAACTTTGCATACAAGTCCATCTTATAAATCTTAAGTCAAATTAACGCACACAATATGTATATACAAATCACTGTTAATAATGTCTTAAACTTAATACAACATTTTTATGTTAAAATTTATAACTTAGTAAATTCTTTAATATTAAGCAACAAATTAAGGTCTAACGTTAATTTAAAAGGAAATAAAAGGAATCGTGGTATTTTGCAATAAATTCAAGTTATTTTTAACAAAATTTATTAACTTAAAAATTTAATTATTGAAAATTTTACAGGTCGTTACACAAGATATATTTTAACACTTCAACACTTTGAAAACCAATTTCAAATCACTTTTCTTTTGCAGAATAAATTTCCAAATGTTATTTATTTCCACTGAAGATTTGCCGAGTTTGAATAATTTAAAACACTTATCCAAAAGTATATGTATATTTTGAAACACTTGAGATAAAAAATATTTTTTTTAAACACTTAATCTAAAATATTAGTTATGAAAATATTATACTAATATCTCATATAAACTTCAAGCCCAAATTAATTTAAAAAATGAAATTATTAGATAGAGTATAATTATTTAAGTATTCATTTTCTAAATCAAATCTCAATTTGATCTTTAAAATAATCACTTCTATAATTAACCAAATAAATCTTTACTTTAAAGATTTAAAAACAACTTAAGAAAATAATTTCTCCAAAGTAACATTTTTAAAACCATCCTTAAAACTTTCAATTTATATTTATCAGCAACTTTGAAAACATACTGGCTTTCCAGTGAAAATACACTTTCCATTTCAAAATGATCCATTTAAATCAATTAATAAATCCTTCTTTTAAATTTATCCAATCCTCTAAAATTAATTTACTTAAAAGTTTCTACTTTAATTTCCAAAAATCCAATTATATATCCTAGTATTTATAAATACCAGAATATATCCAGCCAAACCATAGCCTTCAATAAATTTCAATCACCAATATAATCATTCAAAGATTATCAATAATCACATCACAACATATGAAATAAATTCAACAATTTGAGGAATCCAGTTGGATCCCTCCAACCTGTTTCCCTGCATCCACAGATGTTAGCACAACAATTAAATACCAATTCCACTTTGAGGTGGAATATCGCGGTATATGGGTTTATATAATATCATCCGCTATTATGCGGCGCATAGGGTCTCATCCGCTATATAATGCGGGAAATCAATCACTCCAAATATATATATATATACTACTATCATATATACTATCATCCAATAGATAAATTATTAAATTCATCCAAGCACATCCAATAATTTAAATTTATTTATTTAAATTAACTAGGCAAATCAACTGAGTGAGAAGATCTCACCTTTACTTATGCATGCAATCCATTTTTCATTCCAGCTTGATTTCTTTCAGATATTGACCTCACTGACAAACTGTGAACCAGACTTCGAGACCTCCTCGAAACCTCCTCGAGTCACTAAACTTCCCTCGAACAACTCACGTGCATAACCCTACTTCCTCCAGTTTCCAGTTCCACCTTCACACGATTCGAGTTCAGGTAAGGGCGTTCTGGAGTTCAGGTGGTGAGCTGGATGGCAGGAACGTATGGAGTATTTTCTGCTGTGTATTGGTGTTATATTGTTGTAGACTGGGACAAGTTATTTATAACTATCTAGTTTATTTGTGAATGGTTGTAACTCTGATGTATTGTATATGAATTAGCAAGTACAACTTTTCTTTGTATAAATGCTATTATTTGATATTATATTTTGATCCGCTGCGAATGTGAGATTCTATATTTTATTTTATATTTCTTCTTCTACCTCTTTTCTTCTTTACCCTAACAATCTAAAATTTTCGGCGTTCGATTGCTCGGTAATTCTACAGTGAACGTTTTAATGTCGAATTTTCAGGGTCGAAAATTTCGGGTCGTTACATTTTCCCATGTGGAAAACATTTCGAAAGTATAATATTAATCTTGGCCAGCATACACATTTCATAGTATGCCTATTATAGCTACCATGTTCAATACCAGGTTACCGCCACATTTCATTGTAGGTTATTATAACTGCCAGTGTTGTGTGTTGTTGTAAACTCTAATGATGTATTGTATGAACTGATATAGTTCTTTTGTTTAAAGATTATTCATTTATTTATTATATATTGTTCCGCTGCGAATGTGAGATTCTGTTATTGTTTCTGTTTCTTCTTCTATCTTCTTCTTCTTTAACCCTAACGGTTCGGTTTTCCAGCATTCGATGGTTCAACATTTGATACAGTGGACGTATTGATGTCGACTTTCAGGCGTTGAAAAATTGGGTCGTTACAAATTAACATCATATATCTGTGATGATATATTAATTTGGCCTTTCTTTAACTGTGAAAATGAATGTTATTTTAGTTTATCTAGTGCAGTTCATTCGATGCTAATTTAATTTAGCATTCCATTTATCTGATGCTCGTTTAATACTGCATTTTGCTGCATCTAATGCAATATTAATAGCATTTATCGTTCTTCATGCTAAATTTTAAAACTTGTATCCTCCAGACAAAAATCGGTTTCGAGTTTTTCCTTTAAACTAATTCCCTATTCACAATAAACATTGTTTTCTAAATTGAATATTTTCCAGCAAAGCTGTTTACCGAAAATGTTTTCCAGCCAAAAAAATTGTTTATCAAAAATATTCTTTAAGTAAATACTTGCAATCAAAATTAGCTCCAAACAAAATGTTTTCTAAGCTCAAAAATATTCCTTGAATAAAACATTTTTCTCAAATAAAAATGTTCCTCACACACTTTACTCGGCCAGGTATTTCTAAAATCAAAATAATTCCAAATAGTTCCTTCAATAAAATATTTTCTTGAAATATTCTTCCAAATAAAATCGAATATTTTTTTACCAAATATCCATAAAACATCTTTTAGATAAATACCCCTCAAATCATATAGTACTTGTAAAGTATTCTTCAAATAAAGCATTTCCCTCATTTCAAATAAGAATTTCCATTAAGTGCTCCCTCAAAAAGACATTTTCAAATTATCATACATTTCACAAAAGCAACTTTCATAACACACTTGTTCAAATTATGTTTCGGCTAAAAACAATTTCAATCAAAATATTTTCTACCAATATATTTTCCAAATATATCAAACTAAATATCCTTTCGCAAAAAACTTTAAAATATTGTACACTACAAAAAATACCTTTATATATAAAAATACCATATTGCTCAAATTAAATAATTTATTTTTTCCCACGTAAATTTTTTTAACAAACCACTTTAAATCCGAAAACAGATTTCCTTCCTAATAAAATAACTTAAAAAACAAAATGTATATTTTTAATAATACTATATAATTCTTCAACAAACTATCTTTTAGATAAAACTCTACAAGATTAAATAATAAGCTTATTTATTAAGGTTAAGTTTTAATTACACAATTAAACATAATGTGTGTGTCACTTGAGTCATAACCAATGCTCGGTCCATCCTATAGTGCTCATCTTACCCCCACCCCACTACATTTGTTTATCACACGAAGGGCATATTACTAAATATCGTCTTAGAGTGAGGTAATAGTGATTACACATATATCCTTTCCATATATATACATACACATACAAAGCATACAATTATCAACAAGTACGCTCTCTCATCCTAACCTAAGGTATAAACAAGTCTATTGTAAATAGTTCAAACCTGCTTAAGGCTTAGGTAACTACTAAACCTAATGCAACATCCCTAATTTTTGATAACATTATTCAGGAGATTTAATTAGAATAAATAAAATAAAATAATGTAGAGTGATAAGGAGATTGAGGTTGGTTAATTAATTTAGTAGCCATGCTTAATTAAAAATGTATGGGATAGAAATGGTTAAATATTAGCTAATTACTCATAAGGGCATTAGAGTTATTGCCGTCCACACTCTCAACCCTTATACTATTATCCATTAGCCAACTACCTTCATTTTATCATAAGCAAACTAAACATAAGAAAACAAATATCAAGGCCGCCCATTAGGAGGAAGATAAGAAGAGAAAAATTCAAGTAAAGCTTTGGATTTAAGCTAGAAGAAATCAATCTCAATCAATCTCCAATTTCCTTATCCAATCTAAAGTAAATAATAACCACTACACCTCTATTTGGTTCTTATAATTATATGTTTTCAGATTTAAGGGTAAATTCATTCTTAAGATATATTGGATGATGATACACTTGACTTATTTTGTTTAGTTTAAACAAGATTGTTTAAAAGGAGATATGCACGGTTTTAGGATAAAACCGAGGTTAAATGATTTTTGGTTGCTATGGGAAAATTATATGTTATGAAAAACATGATTTTAGAGTTGGGTTTCAATTTTTATAATTTTTCAAGCCGTGGAGAATTAATTATAAATTTTCGAAGGAAAATACGGTTATTTGGGTTTATAAATTTATTTCGAAAATTATATTGAGAATTTAGGTCTAAAATTTTGATATGTTAGATAAAATGATTAAAATGAATTTTTGGAATTTTTGGGGATTTTTACTAAGTGATTTAGTATGGAAATTAAATTATTTTGAAAGGAGAACCTAAATGATTTAATTGTGTTGTTAATGGGAAGGGCTTATTTGTTAAATGTTATTCAGTTTTAGATCTGAGAAAATGGAGAAAATATTAGCAAAATAATTTGAAAGTTTAATGTAACCAATCAAGTGTTTAAATATGGGAAAGTTAGTTAAAAAAAGTGCTTTATTTAGTAAAAACGGCTTTTTGCTCAGAAAAGTGGGTTCTGCCTCCTTTGGAAGGAGCTTTCGACCCAGAACTTTCGCCTTCGACTTAGTCGAAACCCTTTACCATGAAACCAATACACATGGCATCACTTAGTTGGTACGCAGTGGATTGGAAGAGGTCGGAAGGTAGGGTGTCGAAACATAGCAACCGAAGGTGTCGATACCTTTGTTCTGTTTTTAAAAGAAAAGCGCTTGTGTAACATCCCTAATTCTTGATGACATTATCCAGAAGATTTAGTTAGATAAATTAAATAGACCAGTGATGATAAGGGGATTGAGATTAAAATAAATTATATATCGGGTCGTGCTTAACAATGATATAAATGGGCTTCAACTAGTTTATAGGTTAATTAAACTACACATAGGCATATTAGTAAATTGGCCATTCTATTACACATGGCTATGACCTTTTGTAACTATCCATTCACATTCATTTTTCTCAAATCGAAAATAAACGTAAGAACACTAAGAGCCGGCCATTAACAAGGACGGAAAAAGAGGAAATTTCAATCTAAAGCTAAGATCAAGGCTAGGAAGGATTAAACAATAACAAATCTCAAATTCCTTATCAAGTTTAAGCTGAATAATAATTTCATACCATCTATATTTTATTTTATGATTATATGGTTTCAGATTTATGATTAAATTCATTTTTATGATGATATGGATGATGATATGATTGATCTATATTATGTTTGATTTATTTAATTTCAGTTATATATGAATTTGCATGGTTTTGATGAAAAATGAAAGTTTATGATTTTAGAATACCATGGAAAAAATTTATGTTAAGTAAAACAAGATTTTGGAGATGGGTTTTAATTTTCAAAATTTTCCAAGCTATGGAAAATTTATTATGAATTTCTAAAGGAAAATATGATATATTGGGTTTAAAAATTTATTCCGAGAATTTCAGAAAGAAACTGGGTCAAAATTTTTAATATGTTTGTATACATGATGAAATAAATTTTCTGTGATTTTTAGGGATTTTCCCCAATTGATTTATTAAGGAAAATAAATTATTTTAAAAGGACTTATCTCAAATAATTGGTTTTGGGTAGGTGGTAGGGCTTAAAAGTTATATTTTATAATTTAGATCTGATGAAAGTGCGGCAGTTTTATATGTAAAGTATTTGAAAAGTTTTTATAGTAGCCAATCAATGGTTTACAAATATGCAAGTTGTTAGAAAGTAATTACTAAAAGTTGCTATATTTCAGTTTTTGAATCAGAATAAGGTGTTCTGCCACTATTAGTAAGCACCTTTCGAATCCATTGGTTCTGCTTCATCCTAGTCGAACCTACATAGTTGAAACCCACATAGCAGAAACAAATACACAAGGTATCACCTAGATGGTACGCAGTGGATTGGAAGGAAGGCGGAAGCCTTGGTGTCAAAAGGTAAGCTTCCGATGGGGTCGAAACCCTGCTTTGTTTTCATAATTTAAATTCTTGCCTTGTTTTACTTAAAGCTTTCGACATAGTCAAAAGCCTGCTTTCGAAAAGGTTCTATAAATGACTTTCGAAGAAGGTTGCTATACTATGTTAGAGCCTTAGCTTTCGAAGGGGTATCTTTTTCTTTAAATAAGAGCTTTCGAAAGGACTGGTTCGACCAAGTCAAGACCTAGCCGCAAATTTTCCTTTCGACTAAATTGAAGACATCTATGTTGTTGAAGAGGTTACTTCTATTTTAACCTAAACTAAGCCTTTTTCCTGAATGCTTTCGAAGGGGTTGAGGCCCTGAGGGCTTCGAAGGTAATGGGTTCGAAAGGTGGTTTCGACTTTGTCCTTCGAAGTTTAATTTTAAAGGTTACTGCTTTCATTAGATGGTTCTGACACCATCAATTTTTCCATAAAAACAGTTTTATAAGGGTTTTGAAAGGGTTACTTTCGTATATAACCACCTTGACCCAAATGATGTTTTTAAAGAATAAACCCAATACTTTCGAAAGGGGTATTTTCATTTGTTTCGGAGCTATATTTTAAAGGATGTTTTGATACCATCGAAAGGTATAATTGGTTTCGAAGAAAATTAATTTGGAAGGTATTTTTGTTTTGTTTTGAGAAGAAGGTCTCTTTGCTTTCGAAGGAGGTTATCCATAGGTTTCGAAAGAGATGTTTTAAGATTTCAAAACCAAAAGCCCAATCTCAATTTTAAATAATATCCATGGCCTAAATAAACAAAGTGTTTTGAAATGAAGAAGTTTTCCTTGACATAAAAGGTTAAAGGGTTTAACCAGGATATATATATATATATATATATATATGTGTATGTATATATATATATGTATATATATATGTATGTATATATATATATCTAAAGAAGATTTCAAAGATAATAAACCACAAGTGTTGGTATTATTTTATTGATTATGTTTACTTCTTCATATACTTATCCACATTGTTATTAACCCATAACAGTATTTTGGGGAAAGGGCAGAATAACCAGTTAGGTTGACCCAATAGTGAATATAAAACCTCAAAACTGTATGATATTGGTAGGGGCCAATAGGTTCATAGTCAGCCCATGAAAACTGTGATTTGATACTGGCAAGGGCCAGTAGGTTAGTAGTTAGTCCATGAAAACTATATCCAGATTAAGATATTGACAGATAGTCAATAGGTTGCTAGTTTTCCCATGAAAACTAGGATAAGAGAAAAGATATTGGAATTACCAATAGGTTCTTAGTAAGCCCATGAAAAATATGAAATTGGACAGATAGTCCGTAAGCATTTAACAAGTAAAGAGTAACCATTAAAATGATAGTTGAGACAGATAGTCTGAATGAATGTGGATGGGTAATCTAGCTTTGATTTACTTGTTTTGCATATCATCATAATATTTTAAATACTATGTTTTTAACCATTGTGGATGCAGGAGTATGGTATATATAAATGTTTTTGGATATTAGTGAGGGGAAAACCTATTCCGCTAAGCGGCTTGGTCTAACTAGATATCCAAAGGGTTTGAGATGGTAGATTATTATTCATACCAGGCTTTATGTCTGACTTGAAGTTTTTATTTTCCCCTTAAACACTTAGGTACTCAACTGATTTTGAGTAGGTTGAGAGTTAAGGTTTCCATGTGTTCTTTTAGACGAATAAAGCTTCCGTGGACGTGCATGAGGCAAGCTTGAGTTATTTTATTTCCGACGTGTGTTTGATTGTAAAGGAAAATTATTTAGTGCCTTATTACATATACTTTGATCAACCAAGGGGGCAACTTGATATGTCGATCTTGGCGTATTTTGTAATAATGATATGTTATCTGAATGTAGTCTTCGAACTGGGATTATTCAATTTGGAATATTTTGAAATGGAATGTGGAATTTGTTTGTTGTTTAAATTTTTTCCATATTCTTGTGTTGCTATGTATCAATGTACCTAATATCGCCGTATTTGGTCGTCGAGGATTAATAACTATGGATGACTGCAGCATCCATAGCTGTTAGTTTTGGGGCTCTAAGTAGGGGGATGTTACAAGTCGGTATCAGAGCATAGGTTTATGAAATTTTAAAAGAAACTTAAACCTAAAAGATTTTCCAAACATAATCCAATGAATCAGGTAATAAGGTTGGGGTTTGGGTTAACGCTATGGTAACGTACTTGTATTTGATATATAGTTATATATATATATATATATATAAGTACGTATTCCCTGCTCTCTTAGACCGTTCTTTTGTATCTTACTAAGGCTTGTATTCAAATTTACGAGAAAGGAGATATGGAAGCAGGAAACAAAAGAGGAAATCTCGATGAGGGAAGCACCACAACTAATGGAAATGCTCGACCCACTACCAGGAGAAACCCGGGTCGACCGGCCAATGCTATTAACCAAAATGCTGAAGCCAATGTAGGTGCTAGAAATCCACTTGTAGATATGGGGGCGATGTATCAGTTCTTTGTTGGTTTGATGCAAGCAGGAACTACTACCGATGTTTTTGGTAATGTAGGAGAACCTAATCATGTGGCTCCATTTGGGATTCAATATACTTTGCTGAATAGAGATTACACCAGTTTGGGTGGAAAGCCATTCTTGGGAACAGAGGGTGCCATAAAAGTACAGAATTAGTTGTTGCATTGTAAGCGTATATTTGCTGATTTGGGTATGAATAATGGGCAAAAGAGAACGTTGGCCTCTAGGTAGTTGCAGGGGTCAGCACTACTGTGACGACCCGCATTTTGGAAGGTTTAAGTTGACAATAATCCATACATGTGCAACTTAAACAATCCAGAACGTAGATAATCAATGGGGTTAACTAAGAAGAATAAGAAAAGAAGAAGAAGACAAACACAGAATCTCACAGCGGAAACGATAAAATATAACAATCAAATAACAGTACATGAAGCTGTTTATATCATACATTTGATTATAATCTATACACATTTATCAAGGATAAATAAATGATACATCAGAATAGCATGATACGGGGGATAATAATAAAAGTAATATACCAAATCTCCATCTTCGTCCTTCAGGGAATAACCTTCAATACGCTGAAAAAGAACTCAGGACTGACCCGAGCGTAATGAAAAAAACAAAACACTCAAGTCAGGACTAAAATACTCTTATGTAAGTCAAATCAATATCACAAATATGAGTGCAATAACTTAAGAGATGTTACGGGATTTTCCATCTCCTAAGG
Source organism: Allium fistulosum (assembly GCA_030737815.1). Classification (NCBI taxonomy): domain Eukaryota; kingdom Viridiplantae; phylum Streptophyta; class Magnoliopsida; order Asparagales; family Amaryllidaceae; genus Allium; species Allium fistulosum. Next base: position 1,138,401,511 of record CM060902.1, on the reverse strand, counting down.
ATCTGCCAAACTATCTATATATAATAGTGTACGCTATAATAGATTAGGTCTATCAGAAAAATAAATATCAAAATAGCGTTAAGGCTTTACATTACCCCCCTTAACACATTTTTACAGTTCTAAACCAAAGTCGTAATGGGCTTATATAGGGATAAATATGACAAGGCACGTGAGGCAATGCCCAAGATAGGATTCTACCAGTTTACCCTTTCTGGCTGGTCGTAACCCATCCATGGCCGACCGCAACTATTAATCAACACAAAAGGGTGCACTCATCGAGTTCAAATCACGATGGTAAAATACGAAAGATCAACGTTGTTAGAGGTAGCTAACCTCATTGGCCAGACATAGGCTCCTGTTTTAGTCATTTTAATTATGACACGAGTGTCAAGGCTATCCATCATCGTTCTCTTACTTCATTCCAGTAAGCGTCACCAATTCAACCACTACATTCTAGATATCATCCACTGCGTACACAGTTGTCAAATTGGTTCCAATATTGACAAAGAGCATGTCAATAAGAGGCCCCGGTCTCTTTAACAACCAAACGTCATTTTACACACCAGTTGGTTCTTTTATATTTTGAAACCGATTCATATTTGATATCAAAATATCATATTCGCTTCAAAATCAAATACATTTCGAAATCATCATATTACTTCAAAAATCATATTTTACTTCAAAATATCAATTCAGTTCGATATATCGATTTCACTTCAAAAATTAATTTAAATTATAATTCAGGTTATAACTTCACTTTAACCCAATTCACATTTAAATCCAAGATTTAAATATAAACATTCCGCCCTTTGACTAGTTTGAATTTTTAGAAAATGGTTTAATAGTTTTAAAATAGTTAAAATAATTTAATAGAAAATAGTTTGAATATTAAAAATAGTTTATATAGTAAAGTAGTTTGAAAATCAAAATAATTTAAATATTTAAATAATATAGATTTTAAACCGTTTATACTAAAATAATTTATTTGAAAATAGTTTCAAAGTCAAACCGATTCAATTCCAAATTTTCCAATTCAAATCAGTTTCAATTAATTCAATTCCAATTCCAAGTTAATTTCGATTCCAATTCCAAATTTATTTCGATTTCAGTTCCAAATTTATTTTGATTTATATCAAATTTCATTTGATTTCCAAAATATCGATTCCAAACACTTAAATCAAATTTTCCTTCAATATCAAATTTGAAAACCAAATCCTAAAATATAATTAAATTCCAAACTCAATTTTAAAATATTGTTTTATATCACATTACATAGCAATATTCAAAATTCGAATAAAAGTCCAATCTTTTAAAACAAATCAATTTCTTAAATTCACATCATATTTCGATTATAACTTAAATCTCTACTTCGATTAATTAAACAATTCCTATTTCAAATTTAAATCAACATTCCGAGTTCCAATTCGAAAATAATTCGATTTCTATAAATTCGATTTTTTTTCTTAAAATCAAAATCAATTTTAAAAAATATAAATCAAAATCTTAAAATCATTTAATTTAACCAACCCAATGGCCGTATATAATTCTATATCCTATGGCCAAGTGAATCAATTATTTCAATTTAATTCAGGGATGGATATATATCATTTCAATCCAAAATAAATGTCATAGGTATATATCATTTCAACCTATTTCTTAATTTATTTGAAATAATTCAATTTACAGTTTTATATACTGTAAATAATATACAGGATGATAACATGACATATCAAAATAAGTAAACATCCAAATATCAACCAATAGCATCCATCACAACAAACCAAACAGTCAATAAAATTCACAACAATTTCATAATTATCAATATCGGGTATTTTACGGGTAATTAAATTATAATTTAATTTAACTGTCAATTCAAATTCTATCAGTTAATTCAGATGTAAATTTAAATGTCAATTAAACTTATCAAACAACTATTAATAAATTTAAATCACTACACGATATAAATTTAACTACATAAAAAAAATTTAGTACTTATGAGCGTATAAACACTCACCTTTTTTTATTTGAACTGAAAAATATTTTCAACTTCAAATAAATCCCACTTCAATCCCATGCCGTAGACGACGTCGACACGATCGCACTGCGATTCGTTTCGTCCGAAATAGACCTTGCATGCAAAAGTAACAATTGTGTTAATATACGATTTTAATTAATATTAAAATTAACAGAAATTAACTAAAAAATATCAACAGTTAATAATTTACCCCATCTCTCACGTTCGCCTCCCCACTTCTCACGTTCGTGCTTCCTACAGACCGACACTCCTTCCTCTCCACTGCGTCGTTCGTATCCGCTCCTCCCAGGCTTCAAATCGCGACCCCTCTTCGTTCAATTTTTTTTTCTCAGACTAGCGCAACCGGCCCCAGTAGTATATCATCGGAATCTTCCTTGTCTTCGCCCAGTCGAAGTCACAAAGAACGGCCGCCTCGCCATCGCCTCGGCCCACTACCGCATGCTTCCTCCTCTCTGGTCGACGCATTTCAATCGCGTGTTTTTTTCTTTTTTTTTTGATCGATGGCTCCTTTTTTTAATGATTTGAATCGAGAATAAAAATGAAAAGGAGGGGAAAGGGTACGGGGCAAAGAAGTAGGGGCTTGCACGATAAATTTTAGGAAAGGCAAGGATATTTATTATTATTTAATTTTGAAAATATCTGTCGTTTAACGTCCAAAATTCTTGAACTCCAAACGAAGCATGGCGCCTAGCATTCATAAAGTTATACCCCCATTCCAAACACAATGGAACTAGTTTCGAGGTCTAATCTGATTGTATGCAGAAGATAGCTTTTCAAATTGAATTATTTTAATTAAATTCTGAAATAAATATCTATGCGTTTCCAGAATCATTTTCATTCATATTAAATTCAAAATTCAATTATTCAAATAATTTCCAATATTAAATTTAAACAATTTAAATATCTAATAAATTACATTAATAATCATTAAATATTTATTTATAACCATTTTATCCAATAATCATATTAAAAATTTAAAATAGTAACAATACGGATCGTTACAACTACATTGGTGGAACAGTGTTACTACCAGAGTATCGGAAGAGCAGTTAACTTGGGCTGATTTTAAAATGAGATTTGAGCAGATGTTTGTATCTGAGTTTGCTAAGTCTGAGCTGATGAGAAAGTTCATGGAATTAGTTCAGGTGAGATATCAGTAGTCGAGTATGCTACTGAGTTTGAAGAACTGTCTTGATATGGGTATGCTGTTATAGATACTGACATTAGAAGAAATGAGAGGTTTATTCGGGGATTGAGGCCCGAGCTTGCTAGAATGACCATGACACATGTTCGTGATCCTTGTAATGTGGTGGTAGAGATGGTCATTCGCCATGAGGAGTTTCTTGCTGATCAGGTTAAGGAGAAATCAGTGGAAACCCAGGGTTCTCAGGGGAAGAAGAGAATGTTTAAAAAAAAGGAAGCCCAGAAGGGAGATATAGCTAAAAAGTCCAAAGCCGAGGTAGTTTGTTATAAGTGTGACAAGAAAGGTCACTTTGCGAATGAGTGCCGGTCAAGAAATGGGAAGAAAGCTGCAAACAAGAAGAATGTGAAGTGCTTCAACTGTGATCAAGTTGGGCATTATAAGAATCAGTGTCCAGAGCCAGTTAGGGAGGACAAAGGAAAGGTCTTTGCTATCGAACCAGCTATGCCTACTGCAGCAGATAAGGGAAAGACTGTGATGGAAGGTACGCTTTTGATTTAGAGTATTCTAGTTAGAGTACTTTTTTATACCGGTGCATCACATTCATTAATATCTCAGTGTTTGGTTGATAGATTATGCTTAGAACCCACCTACCTAGTTACTATCTTAAGGGTTGCAAATCCAATAGGAGGGTATGCAACTTAGGGTTAAGATGCGACCAGTTAGAACTTGATTTGTTAGGTCATAAATTTTCATACAGTTTGTACGTTATTGATTTCGTAGATTTCGGGATCATTTTGGGAATGGATTGGTTGGGTAGGTATGAGGCTAGAATATTTTGACTGGATAGAGAGATATCATTGAGACACCTTGATAGTCATAACAGAGTGATATTCTCATCAGAGAATACTGACCGGAGTGTTAGTGCTTTGCTTAGTGCTATGGAGATAGGAGACGAGTTAAGTCAGGTTCGGGTAGCAAGAGAGTTTGCAGATGTCTTTTAGCCAGTGTGACGACCGCCCATGACCCCTGCACCGAATCTAGTGATAGTGCGCTGTAAAGTGTGCCAGGCGACCATGGACGATTGTCAGGGTAGATTAAAACAACAGAATCTATCGTATTACTCACAGCGCATGGACAAAATACAATAGAACATATATATAGTGAAGCTTTACAGAATAAAATGCCATCATATAAAAAAAACTTCATAATAGTTGAATACAAGCATCCAAATAGCCAATACATCAAGCCTCACTACATAACACTCAGAGAATACAAAACAGCGGAACATCCAGTACATATAATAAGAAGATAATATGCAACCCTCCAGCTCGTCTTCGATATCAGCATCGTGAGAAGAGAACAGCACCTGTCACCTGCTACCTAGTCTGCCCGTCCCAAAAATGGACGAACAGCCCAAGGCAATAAAAATTAAAACATAAAGCCTTGAGTCAGACAACAGTCTTAGTGAGCAGTAAATTAACTAACAACATACCAAAAGAGCATAAAGGAAAAGGAATAGGAATACAACCCTCCCACTCCACCTCTTTCTACAGTGATAGCCCCCAGACACACACTAAGCAGAAGCAACATAGCAGAGCATACCATTTAAAGTAAAGTAATAATCATTCGAGTCAAGGGCGATGTTTTCCAAGTACCAAGGCCTAAATCAGATAAGCACCCAGAAAATACCGCTCTTGAGTCCGAACGACGATACAACCAAACATCCATGACTCTGGCTATCACTGTTATCACTGCTTCGATATCACCGTTAATTGAATGACCGGCACATTCTTTCAGCCGTCCGTCAAGGGCTAATGGAAACCCCGGTTCTAGACATAACTCTCGCACGCAGGCTTTTAAATCTCCCCGAGATGGCCGAGATGAAAAATCTGAGATATCAGCCAAAATCCGAGATTTGGCAGCCTATTTAGTTATAAGTGTTTTAAATATCGCCTGAGATAGTCGAGATATTTTCCCGAGATATTGGCCAAAATCCGAGATTTAAAACACTGCTCGCACGTCGTCGCAGCCCGTGCCTAGGACTATCGAATCTGCCCAGAGTACTCGACCATCAACAGATATGCCGTTGGGACTATCGAATCTGCCCAAACGTACCCTTGCTTTGAGTCTGCTAGAACCTTCAACAACGATGCTATCCAAGCCTCCTAGTCATCCTCCTCGACGACTATTTCCATACTAGCTCAAGCGCCTCTCAAGCATCCATTACCCTTAACTCGAATCATATCACCGAGTTACCAACGTGCTTGGAATGATCCCGTCTGGATTAGACCAAGTCTTCATCACATGATGCTTCGCTTCATCACATCCTCGCAAAGCCTCATCTCAACATTATATCATCAAATCTATGCATGAGAGCTTCATCATCCCGCTACATATGCCACGAGCAGCTTTCCCAATTCAAGAGCCTTTCCCTTAGCTTTTGAATCATCTTTGACCACCTTGTCTAAAACCAATCAACAATCATCTAATTCACAGCAATCAATCATGTCAAACATCAATCCAATTAACCAAGCATTCAAATATAAGCAAAATGGACAATTATAACAATAATGGCATTTTCGTAATTAAAGAGTTGAAAGTCTAACAAGCATGAAAACATGAACAATATCTCTACAAACTTGATGAATGAACTTGCATAGGTTAACATATGATAAAATGGATGTAACATCATCATGAACAATGGATCTATATGGATCTACACTTAGGATGAAGAAAATGCATGGAAATCCCTATTTTAACACCAAATTGAACCAACAATCCGATCTACTCCTTTGGATCCGTGTGAGTGATAATCACCACTCACCAAATCACCTAAACAACCCCAAATCAACACGCTTCAGATCTGGACAGCGAAGGATCAAGCTTGATCTATCACGAATCCGCTTCAAACGAAGAAATCCCACTTCAAAGGATGAAGATCTCCAATCTAAGCTCTTGAATCTTCAATTTGATCTTCAACTTGGATGGATGGAAGCACTAGATTAGAGTGGAGAAAAGAAGTGAAAAAGTGTAGAAGTCGAGCTCTCAAAATGGCAACACTTCGTCGCTTCGAAATCCGGATCCCAAAAAGTGAGAAAAACCCTTCCTATTTATAGCTGAAATTCCCTTAAGTCGCTCGGAGTTAGGTCGTCCACGAACTACGACCTAAAACCTACCGACCTAAAGACTTACCAACCTACGACTTAACAAAACCCCCCAGCCTCTACGACCTAACCTAACGCGCACCTGCGACCTAGCACTTAAGCACATCTTCGACCTAACGGCTAAGCCTTACGCGACCTAACAAAGCTCTCCATCCTACGACCTAACGAGGTTACGACCTAACACTTAAGCGCATCAGCGACCTAACGCTTAAGCGCTTACGCGACCTATCACTCACGCGACCTAACACCTAGACAAAACCCAGCGACCTAACAACTCATGCGTCCTAACTCCTTAGGTCGCCTAACGACCTAACTACGCTAACAAGCTATCCACTAGGTCGCTAAATACTGGGTTGTTAACTCGCTAACCCTTAGGTCGTGAACTACTATAGGTCGCTAACTACTGGTTTACTTAGGTCGCTACCAACCTATCTCTTAGGTCGCTCAAAACTTGGGTCGCCAACCCCATAAGTTGTCTAGACTCTATAAGTTATCAACTCCTAGGTCGCTCAACCGACCTAAACTGCCATACGACCTAACCACCTCATCCTTAGGTCGCACACGACATAACTTTCAACACGACCTAAGCTAACCTACAACCTAACTCTTAGGTCGCTCCACCTTCCCAGGTCGTCTACGACCTAAACCAACATACGACCAGCCCACTATCTTCTTAGGTCGGTCACGACTTATCACTTAGGTCGTTTACGACCTAAGACTTAGCGAAATTCTGCCTAAAATCTGAAATGACTTAAAAATGCTAAAATTCCAGATTTTGACGAACTTGTCGATCCGTAAAAATACGGGTCGTTACATTCTCTCCCCCTTAGGAATTTCGCCCCCGAAATTCCAAACAATCAAAGCAATCAAAGACTATTCTGCATGCCTACCATCCATAGCAATCAGCCAACCATGCATCCAATTCTAGCTTAGCATGCAGAATTCTAAAACTTAGAACAAGTTACAATGTTGTTTAGATGATACGACACCTTAGGGCCATACCTTGAAGAGTTCGGGATGAGCTGCTTTCATCCTCTCTTCCACCTCCCACGTACAGTCGTTATCATCGTCACTCCATTGTATCTTGAGCAACTTAACTACCTTCCTCCTAAGCTGTTTCGTGTCAGTTTCCACAACACGAAGCGGCTTACGAGGTCTTCTATTGACTGGATCAACTTCGAAATCTTCACAGCTATCAGCAGAAACCACCGTACTCGAGTCGTGCACGTACTTCCGTAGATATGATACATGAAAAACATTGTGCACACTCGACATCTTCTCTGGTAACTCCAATTTGTAGGCGAGCTTTCCAATTCGCTCGATGATCGGGAATGGTCCAACGAATCTCGGAGTCAATTTTCCTTTCTTCCCGAATCGAATAACATTCTTCAGTGGAGAAATCTTCACAAAAACCATATCACCTACGTCGAACTCCAAATCCTTACGACGCTTATCAGCATAACTTTTCTGACGATCTTGGGCTGCCTTCATTCGTTGCCGAATGATCTCTATACAATCCGAAGTCTGTCGAATCATCTCTGGCCCAAGTAACGGCTTTTCCTCAGTCTCTATCCAACATGTCGGAGAGTTACACGGTCTTCCATACAATGCCTCATACGGTGCCATACCAATGCTTGACTGGTAACTATTGTTGTATGAAAACTCTACCAAATGAAGGTGATCTTCCCATGATCCTCCGAAGTCCAAAACACATGCTCTAAGAAGATCTTCCAAAACTCGGTTGACTCTCTCGGTCTGACCATCTGTTTGAGGGTGATAAGCTGTACTCAAACACAACTCGGTTCCCAAAACTTCCTGGAAGCTCTTCCAAAATCCACTAGTGCACAATGGGTCTCGATCGCTCACTATACTCTTCGGAATACCATGGAATCGAACTATCCACTTAACATAAAACTTAGCCAACTTTGATGCAGTCCTAGTCGATCGAACAGGAATAAATCGTGCACTCTTAGTCAGACGATCTACAATGACCCAAATCCCTTCATTTCCCGTTCTGGTTCTAGGCAATCCATCAATAAAATCCATCGATACATGCTCCCACTTCCATGTAGGAACTTCTAATGGCTGTAGTAATCCACTTGGCTTCTTCTGTTCGGCTTTTACCAACTGGCAGTTCATACATTTGGAAATAAAATTTCCAACATCCTTCTTCATACCTTCCCAGTAGTAGGTTCTCTTCATATCCCGATACATCTTATTTCCACCTGGATGAATTGTCAGCCTCGAGTGATGACTTTCCTTCAGAACTTCACTCCTCAATTCATCTATATCGGGAACAACTAGTCGTCCTTGCTTCCGAAGCCAACCCTCTCGATCGACCTCGAATCCTTTATCCTTTTCTGGATCCAATCCAGATTCCAATTCACGGATAATCTTGACAAGCTTATCGTCTCGCTTTTGGCTCTCGCCAATCCTTTCCACAAGAGAAGGTCTTATCGATAAGTTTGCCAACATCTCAGGTTCCAATTCACATCTAGGCCTGAAGTCAAATCCAGCTAAATACTCGAGACTCTTCCATTCTGAAAACATGGCTCCCAATCCTGCATGCCTTCGACTTAACGCATCTGCCACTGCGTTACCTTTTCCCGGAGTATAAGCTATACCAAAATCATATGATGCTAAAAACTCTAGCCAACGTTGCTGCCGAAGATTCAAATCCTTTTGGGAGAAAAGATACTTCAGCGACTTATGATCCGTAAACAACTCGAATCGAACTCCCAACAGATAATGTCTCCACATCTTCAGAGTAAATACAATCGCCGCTAACTCCAAATCATGAGTCGGGTAATTCCTTTCATGCGGCTTCAGTTGTCGACTTGCATATGCAACAACTTTATCCCTCTGCATCAGCACTGCTCCAAGTCCAGTACCACATGCGTCGGTGTAAACCACCATCTCATCATTCCCACTTGGAATAGTCAAAACAGGAGCACTTGTCAATCGCTCTTTCAGGATTCCGAAAGCTTGCTCACACTTAGCATCCCAACTGAACACTTGGTTCTTCTTCGTCAATCCTGTTAACGGTGCAGCTACCTTGGAGAAGTCTTTGATAAACCGTCGATAATATCCTGCTAATCCAAGAAAACTTCTCACATCAGATGCATTCTTAGGTCTAACCCAATCCTGGATTGCTGCCACCTTAGCGGGATCAACCGCTATTCCACTTCCAGAAATCACATGGCCTAAGAACCTCACTTCACTCTTCCAGAAGTGACACTTCGAAAACTTAGCCTTCAGCTGATGTTTCCGCAAGATTTCCAAAACAATACGCAAGTGTGTCTTGTGCTCCTCCTCAGTTCTGGAATAAATCAGAATATCATCCACGAACACAAGCACCAACTTGTTCAACTGATCTCTGAACACTCTATTCATAAGATCCACAAAATATGCTGGCGCATTAGTCAATCCAAACAGCATTACCAGCCACTCAAAGAAACCCGATGGTGTCCGAAAAGTAGTCTTCGGCACACTATCCTTAGCCACTCTCAACTGGTGAAATCCCGTGGCCAAATCCATCTGAGAAAACACCCTAGCTTCGTGAAGCTGATCAAACAAGTCATCTATTCTCGGCAATGGATACTTGTTCTTCTTTGTCACCTTATTCAGCTCACGATAATCCACACACAATCTCAACGACCCATCTGCCTTAGTTGCAAACACAACTGGTGCACCCCACTTGGACACACTACGCCGAATGAATCCTTTCTGCAAAAGATCATCAACTTGCACCCTCAACTCCTGCTGTTCCCTAGGCGCCATCCGCCTAAGAGGCATCACAACAGGTCTGGCTCCTTCAACTAGATCTATACGAAACTCGATCTCTCTATGCGGCGGCAACCCTTTGACTTCGTCAAAGACATCCTCGAATCCATTAGCGATTGGCACCGATGACAGTCCATCCCGTGGAAGAACCAGCGAATACATGAAGCTCATGAAGACGCCTTCTTCATGCTTACATCGTATCACAATCTTTCGCCCTTCCACATTCTCGACTGTCACCTCCAGCCTTTCGCAATCAACCTTAGCCGCATACTTCCTAAGCCAGTCCATACCCAAAATAATTCCGAACCCCGCAAAGTTCAGAACAAAACAATCACAAGCAAAAGAGCAACCATGACTCGATACTACTAGACCACGGCATAACATACACAAACAAGACGAACCCCCAACTGGATTAGTCACAACCAATGGCCTATCAACAATATCCGGCTTCAAATCTAACCGGCCTACGAGTTCATTACAAACAAACGAATGCGACGCTCCAGTATCAAACAAAACTCTAACTGGAACACCACATAGGAAAAGAGTACCTTGAACAACCACACTCTTTCCTTTCTCTTCAGCTGTAGGAGCTTTCGAAGACGACGGAACAGCTCCCAAAGCATAAGCTTGCACAATCTGCTTGTCCCTCCTCGGTTCTGGACAATTCTTCATGAAATGCCCCGGCTTGTCACAGTTGTGACACTTCATCGGTGCCTTCGGATTCTTACAATCCTTCGAGAAATGGCCCTTCTACTGGCAATTGTAGCAAGTCACCTCGCCTTTCGGCTTCTTATGGCCATCCTTACCCTTCTGCTGCTGCTGCTTCCTCTTCTTGTTTCCACCTTGCTGTGGTTTAGACTCTTCCCTGGTCACAGCAACAACAGATCCTTCCTTAGGAAACAGACTCTCATGCCTGAGAGCTTTCTCCACAAGCTTCTCAAACGAATCGTCCAAATGATCCACCAACTGCCTTCCCAGATAACTGTCCAAGCCTGTCATAAACTTCTCATTCTTCTGGTATGCAGACTCAATATATGACCGGGCATACTTGGACAAAGCTTCAAACTCAGAAACATACTCAAGAACTGGTCTTCCACCTTGCTTGAGCTCCACGAACATCTTGAACAGAACAGACTTCTGAGCTGTAGAAATGAACTTAGCTTCAAATCTAGCTTGGAATTGCTCCCAAGTAATCTCTTCCTCCGCAGTATTGATGGTAATAGAGTTCCACCAATCAGAGGCTCTCCCTTGAAGCTGCCTTGATGCCAACTTCCTCTTAGTTGCATCCTTAGCTCCCAAATCACCAAAGATCCTTCTACAAGCATCCATCCACCTCTGTACCTCAATAGTTGATTCTGTTCCCAAGAAAACCTTCCCTCCAAGAGCAGTATAGTCCTTGCACAACTTAGCAAAATCCACTGGTTTTAGAGTCTGAACCTGAACTCCAACATCAACTTCCGCCCCCGGAACTGGTATCCTTCTCATGATCGAAGTCATCATAGCTTCGAACATAGCTGCATAATCAGCAGTCCCCTCAGTAGCACGGCCTTCCCTAGCAGCTGGTCTCCCTCTTCAACTCATTCTCAATATCTATAAAAAGGAATGATCAGAACATCTAGAGAAACAACTGCATAAAGGACTAACTAACTGCTAAACTACTATATTATATATAGTAATCATCCATCAAAATACAATTACGTCTCTCATACGTAGTTACGTTAGTGAGCGTTGGGTAAAATCGATTAACCAAAGCTCGGATACCAAATGTGATGACCGCCCATGACCCCTGCACCGAATCTAGTGATAGTGCGCTGTAAATTGTGCCAGGCGACCATGGACGATTGTCAAGGTAGATTAAAACAACAGAATCTATCGTATCACTCACATCGCATGGACAAAATACAATAGAACATATATATAGTGAAGCTTTACAGAATAAAATGCCATCATATAAAAAAAACTTCATAATAGTTGAATACAAGCATCCAAATAGCCAATACATCAAGCCTCACTACATAACACTCAGAGAATACAAAACAGCGGAACATCCAGTACATATAATAAGAAGATAATATGCAACCCTCCAGCTCGTCTTCGATATCAGCATCGTGAGAAGAGAACAGCACCTGTCACCTGCTACCTAGTCTGCCCGTCCCAAAAATGGACGAACAGCCCAAGGCAATAAGAATTAAAACATAAAGCCTTGAGTCAGACAACAGTCTTAGTGAGCAGTAAATTAACTAACAACATACAAAAAGAGCATAAAGGAAAAGGAATAGGAATACAACCCTCCCACTCCACCTCTTTCTACAGTGATAGCCCCCAGACACACACTAAGCAGAAGCAACATAGCAGAGCATACCATTTAAAGTAAAGTAATAATCATTCGAGTCAAGGGCGATGTTTTCCAAGTACCAAGGCCTAAATCAGATAAGCACCCAGAAAATACCGCTCTTGAGTCCGAACGACGATACAACCAAACATCCATGACTCTGGCTATCACTGTTATCACTGCTTCGATATCACCGTTAATTGAATGACCGGCACATTCTTTCAGCCGTCCGTCAAGGGCTAATGGAAACCCCGGTTCTAGACATAACTCCCGCACGTCGTCGCAGCCCGTGCCTAGGACTATCGAATCTGCCCAGAGTACTCGACCATCAACAGATATGCCGTTGGGACTATCGAATCTGCCCAAACGTACCCTTGCTTTGAGTCTGCTAGAACCTTCAACAACGATGCTATCCAAGCCTCCTAGTCATCCTCCTCGACGACTATTTCCATACTAGCTCAAGCGCCTCTCAAGCATCCATTACCCTTAACTCGAATCATATCACCGAGTTACCAACGTGCTTGGAATGATCCCGTCTGGATTAGACCAAGTCTTCATCACATGATGCTTCGCTTCATCACATCCTCGCAAAGCCTCATCTCAACATTATATCATCAAATCTATGCATGAGAGCTTCATCATCCCGCTACATATGCCACGAGCAGCTTTCCCAATTCAAGAGCCTTTCCCTTAGCTTTTGAATCATCTTTGACCACCTTGTCTAAAACCAATCAACAATCATCTAATTCACAGCAATCAATCATGTCAAACATCAATCCAATTAACCAAGCATTCAAATATAAGCAAAATGGACAATTATAACAATAATGGCATTTTCGTAATTAAAGAGTTGAAAGTCTAACAAGCATGAAAACATGAACAATATCTCTACAAACTTGATGAATGAACTTGCATAGGTTAACATATGATAAAATGGATGTAACATCATCATGAACAATGGATCTATATGGATCTACACTTAGGATGAAGAAAATGCATGGAAATCCCTATTTTAACACCAAATTGAACCAACAATCCGATCTACTCCTTTGGATCCGTGTGAGTGATAATCACCACTCACCAAATCACCTAAACAACCCCAAATCAACACGCTTCAGATCTAGACAGCGAAGGATCAAGCTTGATCTATCACGAATCCGCTTCAAACGAAGAAATCCCACTTCAAAGGATGAAGATCTCCAATCTAAGCTCTTGAATCTTCAATTTGATCTTCAACTTGGATGGATGGAAGCACTAGATTAGAGTGGAGAAAAGAAGTGAAAAAGTGTAGAAGTCGAGCTCTCAAAATGGCAACACTTCGTCGCTTCGAAATCCGGATCCCAAAAAGTGAGAAAAACCCTTCCAATTTATAGCTGAAATTCCCTTAAGTCGCTCGGAGTTAGGTCGTCCACGAACTACGACCTAAAACCTACCGACCTAAAGACTTACCAACCTACGACTTAACAAAACCCCCCAGCCTCTACGACCTAACCTAACGCGCACCTGCGACCTAGCACTTAAGCACATCTTCGACCTAACGGCTAAGCCTTACGCGACCTAACAAAGCTCTCCATCCTACGACCTAACGAGGTTACGACCTAACACTTAAGCGCATCAGCGACCTAACGCTTAAGCGCTTACGCGACCTATCACTCACGCGACCTAACACCTAGACAAAACCCAGCGACCTAACAACTCATGCGTCCTAACTCCTTAGGTCGCCTAACGACCTAACTACGCTAACAAGCTATCCACTAGGTCGCTAAATACTGGGTTGTTAACTCGCTAACCCTTAGGTCGCGAACTACTATAGGTCGCTAACTACTGGTTTACTTAGGTCGCTACCAACCTATCTCTTAGGTCGCTCAAAACTTGGGTCGCCAACCCCATAAGTTGTCTAGACTCTATAAGTTATCAACTCCTAGGTCGCTCAACCGACCTAAACTGCCATACGACCTAACCACCTCATCCTTAGGTCGCACACGACATAACTTTCAACACGACCTAAGCTAACCTACAACCTAACTCTTAGGTCGCTCCACCTTCCCAGGTCGTCTACGACCTAAACCAACATACGACCAGCCCACTATCTTCTTAGGTCGGTCACGACTTATCACTTAGGTCGTTTACGACCTAAGACTTAGCGAAATTCTGCCTAAAATCTGAAATGACTTAAAAATGCTAAAATTCCAGATTTTGACGAACTTGTCGATCCGTAAAAATACGGGTCGTTACATTCTCTCCCCCTTAGGAATTTCGCCCTCGAAATTCCAAACAATCAAAGCAATCAAAGACTATTCTGCATGCCTACCATCCATAGCAATCAGCCAACCATGCATCCAATTCTAGCTTAGCATGCAGAATTCTAAAACTTAGAACAAGTTACAATGTTGTTTAGATGATACGACACCTTAGGGCCATACCTTGAAGAGTTCGGGATGAGCTGCTTTCATCCTCTCTTCCACCTCCCACGTACAGTCGTTATCATCGTCACTCCATTGTATCTTGAGCAACTTAACTACCTTCCTCCTAAGCTGTTTCGTGTCAGTTTCCACAATACGAAGCGGCTTACGAGGTCTTCTATTGACTAGATCAACTTCGAAATCTTCACAGCTATCATCAGAAACCACCGTACTCGAGTCGTGCACGTACTTCCGTAGATATGATACATGAAAAACATTGTGCACACTCGACATCTTCTCTGGTGACTCCAATCTGTAGGCGAGCTTTCCAATTCGCTCGATGATCGGGAATGGTCCAACGAATCTCGGAGTCAATTTTCCTTTCTTCCCGAATCGAATAACATTCTTCAGTGGAGAAATCTTCACAAAAACCATATCACCTACGTCGAACTCCAAATCCTTACGATGCTTATCAGCATAACTTTTCTGACGATCTTGGGCTACCTTCATTCGTTGCCGAATGATCTCTATACAATCCGAAGTCTGTCGAATCATCTCTGGCCCAAGTAACGGCTTTTCCTCAGTCTCTATCCAACATGTCGGAGAGTTACACGGTCTTCCATACAATGCCTCATACGGTGCCATACCAATGCTTGACTGGTAACTGTTGTTGTATGAAAACTCTACCAAATGAAGGTGATCTTCCCATGATCCTCCGAAGTCCAAAACACATGCTCTAAGAAGATCTTCCAAAACTCGGTTGACTCTCTCGGTCTAACCATCTGTTTGAGGGTGATAAGCTGTACTCAAACACAACTCGGTTCCCAAAACTTCCTGGAAGCTCTTCCAAAATTCACTAGTGAACAATGGGTCTCGATCGCTCACTATACTCTTCGGAATACCATGGAATCGAACTATCCACTTAACATACAACTCAGCCAACTTTGATGCAGTCCTAGTCGATCGAACAGGAATAAATCGTGCACTCTTAGTCAGACGATCTACAATGACTCAAATCCCTTCATTTCCCGTTCTGCTTCTAGGCAATCCATCAATAAAATCCATCGATACCTACTCCCACTTCCATGTAGGAACTTCTAATGGCTGTAGTAATCCACTTGGCTTCTTCTGTTCGGCTTTTACCAACTGGCAGTTCATACATTTGGAAATAAAATTTCCAACATCCTTCTTCATACCTTCCCAGTAGTAGGTTCTCTTCATTTCCCGATACATCTTATTTCCACCTGGATGAATTGTCAGCCTCGAGTGATGACTTTCCTTCAGAACTTCACTCCTCAATTCATCTATATCGGGAACAACTAGTCGTCCTTGCTTCCGAAGCCAACCCTCTCGATCGACCTCGAATCCTTTATCCTTTTCTGGATCCAATCCAGATTCCAATTCACGGATAATCTTGACAAGCTTATCGTCTCGCTTTTGGCTCTCGCCAATCCTTTCCACAAGAGAAGGTCTTATCGATAAGTTTGCCAACATCTCAGGTTCCAATTCACATCTAGGCCTGAAGTCAAATCCAGCTAAATACTCGAGACTCTTCCATTCTGAAAACATGGCTCCCAATTCTGCATGTCTTTGACTTAACGCATCTGCCACTGCGTTACCTTTTCCCGGAGTATAAGCTATACCAAAATCATATGATGCTAAAAACTCTAGCCAACGTTGCTGCCGAAGATTCAAATCCTTTTGGGAGAAAAGATTCTTCAGCGACTTATGATCCGTAAACAACTCATGAATAAACAACCTAGCAGGATGATACCTACTGAGATGAAGGAATTGAAGGTGCAAGTAGATGATCTAGAAGGAAGGAATTTTATTAGACTAAGCAGTTCACCATGGGGAGCGGTCGCGGTATTTGTAAAGAAACAAGATGGGTAACTAAGGATGTATATCCATTATCCTAAGTTAAATGAAAGGACGATCATGAATAAAAGAAACGACCCGAAATTTTCGATCGTAAAAATTCCGGATAGTTAGGAAAAGAAGGAAAGAGGTAGAAGAAGAAGAAATAGAAAACCAACTCAGAAGCTCAAATTCGCAATGGATAAAATCTAATATCAAATAATATTCTTTACACAAAGAAAGCTGTATCTGTCAATTACATTTTAATACTTCAGAGTTACAACATTTCACAGTCACTAGACAGTTAAAATAACTTGTCCCAGATAAAAAACAATATATCACAGCGGAATACACTCCATATGTTCCTACCATCCAGCTCGCCTCCTGAGCTCTAGAACGTCCTTACCTGAAAATCTGTAATACTCGGTATGACCCGAGCATTACATCAATGTAACACCCGAGTCAGGCTGGAATCCAGCGTGAGTAAACCCATATAATTTGAAATACTAAGTTATAGACATATTTGAAATCCCGGGTAACTCGTACCTCACTACGAGTTCTATCTTGTTATAGTCAAACACTTATTTCACAAGGTAATATCTAAGTACCGTTACTTAGTTTCAATGGTCCATTTGACTTAATTTTATTACATTCCAGCCTATTTGATTCTAAAATCAAATCTATAAAGAATTATAGCAGATTACTAATCGAAGTGGTTTTGGGTATTTGCTAATACCCGACCCCTGTCTCTTTGAATTCTATGTCATCTTTAGTTCAAGTTGTCTTTAAATTTAAACAATTTAATTAAATTCAGAACATTGTATCCATATAGCAACTACATCACAGATAAATAACTTATATTTATCACAGCTATACCCAAAGTATTGCACATCACAAATCATCACAGATTAACATAATATTAATCAATTCAAACATCCTAATTAATTTATCATCCCTAAGCAAGATTAATTAATTACATAATTACAATTAATTTAATTTAACCAATTAAATTAATTACTTATGAATTAATTACCTAACCCAGCTTAATTAACATTAATTAATTACAAACCTTTTGTTATTACATTAGTTGATTAACCATCCTTAATTACTTTCATTAATTAACTATCCCTTAATTACTTATTAATTAGTTATCCTTACTTAATTACGTTAATTAACCTTAATTAATTACATTGATTAATTAACCTTAATTAATTATCTATTAATTAATCACATTAATTAATTACCCCTTAGTTATTAATTAATTAATCTTTAATTATTAATTTATTGACCTTTAATCATTTAATTACCTACATTAAGTAATTGACCTTTTAAGTAATTATCCTTTAAATCTTATTAATAACCTTTGGAAGTAATTATCTTTACCAATTAACATGGACGTTTAAGTTAATTAACCTTTAAAACATTTTATCTTCTTGATTAACTTCTTAATTACATTTTTAAGTTTATTAAAAATAAACTTTTAAAATAAAGGTTAAACATTTTAAATTCAAAATAATTTATTTTGAAACCTTTAAGTAATCCCAAACTAAATAAGGCATTCATTAAAAAAAAGAATTGGTTAAGAACTTGTTTTAAACTTATCTTAGTTTTTAATTCCAAAACTTGATATTTTCTTTTATTAAAACATGATAGCTACAAAGCGAACTCGGGCCAATAACAATATCTCCCGCACTAGACCCCGAGCTATACGCGATTATCACATTCTTCGAGGCAACCACCCTACAACTTCGAGATTTACCCCGAGCCAAACCTCGTCTTCCCAAACATCACAACGAACCCATATACAAAACTATCCCGTACACGTGCACAGATAATCCAACCACCTCCGATCAACGTTCCGATCGCTAGCAAGCCGCTGACCACCTCGCCAAAACTTCCGACCACCCAGCACCTTGAATTGGTGATGAACTCGAAATCAAGCAAGTTGAACACACAGGATACCAAAACTGATCATTGGAAAACGCCTCGTGCCACCACATCACGTCGCCAGAAAACTCGTGACTTCGACTAAAGCTACGCCACTTGACTACGCCTTAAATCCCCCTGGTCCAATCACCTCTAATCCACCATCGATGATGAAAATGCCACGAGAACAACTACGATTAAAACTGGGCATAAAACCCTATCTTGACGTCGATACGCCACCACGGCCACCTGAAAGTTCAACTACCATTTTTCCCTTGATCCTCAACACTCCAGCCTCCTCCAGCTTCAAACTCGATGAACAACATTAAGCCGATCGCCAGAAAATACCAAAAGTTCCAAAACCGTTCAACTCGAGAATACTCGACATTTCCAAACTTAGAAATCATGATTTCTATATTAAAATTCATCCCTTTCCAATGCAAATCAGTTTGTATGATCAAAACTTGAAATCCAGATGATCGATTTCTGACTTATTTTTAAATCATCACTATAATTTATCATTTTTGAAATGAATACTCAACATAAAAACTTGAAACCATTTTTCAAATTAATATTACACTATTACAATCATTTTTCATTTAGAGATCGTAACTTAAAATTTATTGTATAAAGAGAAATTGAATTTATTTAGTGGATTTGAACTTGTGTTCCAACAGAGAAATATATACTTGCATATACACAGACATGCACATATAAACATCAACATATATACCTGAAATCATACTTAAACAATCATGCAAAGCATTTCACATCATTACATCTACAATTTATCAAGTTAAAAACATATTTAAACTTTTATAAAAGTAGTTTACTCACCTGTTCAACTTAAAACAGTGAACAGTTTTGATTTTCTCTGGAACTATGAGTTGATCTGGAGACTGGAAACTCAAAGCTTTGAATTTTTTGAGCTGATCTTGCCTAGCTTTAGTTGAGTTTGCTGATGGTTTGAGGTAGTGATGGATATATGTATATATACATAGAATAGAAGCTTGCGGAAGAAGCTAGGCTGAGGAGTTTTGTTTACATACCTTCCTTTTGATTTTTTTATTATATATACTTTGATTTTCTTTGGTCAGTAAACTCTTTTGACCTGATATGGTTTTGAACAAAGATTTGATAAAAAAAACTAAGATTTCACAGTGATTTGGTAATTGAATGATATAATGTATGCTTGAGTTGAATGGCATTAATTGTGTGTTCCCTCTTTTGTTTACAACTATCTTCATATGAATTTGTGTGTATATATATATATATATATGCGTTTATATCCTTATGTATATATGTATTATCTATCTTATATATACTTATACTTATACATATCTTTCTAAGCAATTCTTATGTGTAGTTTGTTATTATGTTCACACATTTTTTTCAACTTTCATATATATATTATTTCATATGGCATGCAACCATATACTTGTATACTCATATACTTATATATATACATATCTTTAATATGTTCATACCTACTTATATTTTCATGCCTATCTTCACATTCCTTGTTTGATTTGAACATGTATGTATATACTTCTTATTAAAATTTCCATGCACATTTATATAAATATATATATTTTATTTTAAACATCATAAACTAGTCTATATATGTATATACATGTATGGATATTTTATCTTGAATTTAAATGTTGAAATATATTATTTATTTATTTATTTTACTATAAGATTTATCATCTCTAGAGATTTTGTAATTCAATATTTATTATTGCTTTAAATCAATTTATCTATATCCCGATATTTTAATTATCAGAAATTTATTCGTTTGACTAATTAACATTAATATTTCAAAAATAAAATCGGTTAATTTCCCGACTAACAGACGTCCAAAAATCTGGGTCGTCACACTCCTCACCCCTTAGAACTTTTCGTCCTCGAAAAGGATCGAAACCAGAATTTACTTAAAATCAGATAAATATTCTTTGATCACTTTTAAAACACTTTTTAATATCTATATAATATTATTTCAAAGTAGTTTTTATAAAAATACCTTTATAACTCGATGTTTTGACAAGTCCATCCTTGTTCTCATAGAAATTCGGTCATACGTTGATCAGGCTTAGGACTGAAAATCTATAAGTACTTGGTAAACTCGTTTCCAACACCGAGTGAAAATACTTTGGAAAATAATTTTATTGAAAATATAGAAAACAATTTCTAAAATAGAGAAAATATCTTTGGTGAGAATGCTCTGGAAATCATCACCCCCATCCATGGTCGCAGTTAACCCGATGGTTACATTGCCATCCCGGCAAAATCCATAGATAACTGTAGGCCTCCGCGCCCCTCGATTACGCCATGGAACCCACAACAGATTGCAGTTACATTCCAGGGTTACGTTTCCATCACAGCAAAAGTCCATGTAACTGAAGGCATCAGCGCCCTCGATTTTCGCTGTCAAAAATGAAACTTCTCCACTCCCACATAGGTCGCAGTCTACCGATGTAAAATCAAACGCAGACTGTTGGCTCTCAGCAGCACTCACGACTTTCGCTATGTTACCATAGGTCGTAGTCTACCGATATAAAATCAAACATAGATTGTTGGCTCTCAGCAGCACACACGACTTTCGCTATGGTCTGCAGTAGATCGCAGTGACATCGAGTTAAACTGTCGTCACAGCATAACCCAAATGCCTCTGTAGGCATCAGCGCCCTCGACTTCCGCTACACACTATACATGATCCTCAGGAACTAGTTTTGTCCGAACTCCTCGCAGGATCAACTTTAGAACCCCCCCCCTTAGGGCTCAAGGCAGTACCACCCTGTGGCACTCCTGAGAAGTTCATTCATGGGAGCGCCTTTTTCCCCAGAGCCACTTTCAAAACACTTTATACTATACACATATAGTATTTTCCAAATCATACACCTAGTATGAATCTCATATAAAGCTCCTTTCTCAAAATCGATTATCCCAAAATCAATAATTCACAAACTTGGCTTTCCAAATTCCAAATTTGATTTTCCTCAAAAAATCAAAAGCCCTTTTTAGAAATCCATAGGTTCCCAAAACCTTTTTCCAAAATCATTTTCACAAAATCCTTTAGATATAAGTATATATATAATAATCTTCGGAAATTTTTGAATCACTTCATATTTGTATAAATTCACTTTTATACTTCAAATATTTTCAAAACCCTTTTCTTCTGTCAATAGATTCAACAAGGGGAGTTGACCATATATAACAAAGATATATAACTTTGTTTATCCCAAATCAAATATAAAAATTTTGATTACTCTTTTGTAAAGTCATTTACCATATTGCTTACTTCAATAAAGTAAATTTTAATCATAGAAATTTCCAATTTCCATCTTATTTCCTCATATATCTCACAAAATACACTTTTCATTTCAAAACCACTTTACAATTCTTATCCACAACTTACAATATCAATTTCATTCAAACTCGTACGATGTCCACATATCATCCGTACGCAATATCAATCGGATCGCTCACTCGATCACACAATTTCCCTTTCGAACTAGTATTGTCCACCCGACTTCCTAGTGCAGACTCAGATCTGGTTTCTTGATCAGAAACCGTTATTCTCCTTGCATAGCCATAACTATGATAGAGAATATCCAGAATCAACCAAAAATCCATATCCAGGTTCATCGTCGAAAATCGAGTGCAAAATCCCAACTCGGATCGATAAACTATCTCAAAATTCTATGCTTGAATCTGGATCAAATCACTATGCAAATAGAATAATATACGTACATCCTACTTATTTATCTTCATTGATTATCAGTTAAATCAATTCCCTTTCTATTTATCCTGACTTTGATTTTTATTCACTTATTCACATTTGCCCTAATCCCCATTTGGATTATCACTTCAATTCTTATCTCAGTTGGGTATTTAATTCATAACAGTTTGAACTCCGACAAGTTTATATTTAGAAAATAGCTTGAAAATTTAAAAATATATAAATAGTTGAAAAATAATAATTAGTTTGTAAAATAGCTGTAAAATAGTTATGTAATTGTAAATAGTTGAAAAATAGTAAGTATTTATAAAACAATTGAAAAAAAGTAATTAGTTTATAAATCAGTTGTAAAATTGTTAAACACTTCCAAAAGTAATTATAAAACAAGTTTAAGATAGTTTTAGGTTTAAAAAGAAAAGTTGTATAGTAAATAGTTTGGAAAAATAGATTTATATTAAAAAAAATATTTTGAAAATAGTCCAGAGTCAAACTGTTCAATTCCCCATCAATTCAATTTAAATTTCCACTTCCATTTAAATTTCCACTTCCATTTAAATTGACTCACTTCTAATTTGAATAACTTCAATTTCCCCTAAACTTGATTTATCCCCAATTCAAGTTGAATTAACCTCTATTTCTTTCCAAATTCAAATCAAATTCCATTTGATTTCAAACATATTCACTTCAATTACAATTTCAAATTATTCAAATTAATTTAGACTAATTTCAAATTGAACCCACTTTAAATTTCAAATCGTTTCAATATCTGTTTGAATTAATCCCAATTCTCATTTGAATTTGAACTTATTCAACTTCAATTTCATTTCAAATTAATCCAATTCAAATTTTCCATTTGAATTTTATACTTATCCATCTTCAATTCTAGTTAATTCAAACTAAATTCAATTTGAACTAATGAAATCTGAATCTCAACTTTAAACCATCTCGAATTATATAAATTCAAGTTAAATTTTCAAATGTTGATTTAACCTCTTAAATCAAAATAACCTTTATTTTTTTTAAATCAATAATCCAAATCTTTAAATAATTTAATTCTAAGTCCAATTTTCAAAATTCCATTTTAAATTATCTTTACTTAACTTATTTCAAAGTTCAAATAAGAGTTCAAAACAAATTTTATCTTAAAAATTAAATTTATTACCCAATTTTATCTTCCAGTTTTGAAACCAGTTCTTAAACAAATTCTAATTTACAAATTCAATTATTCAAATTTTTAGTTCAAAGTAATTACATATCCTTAATTTCAAATTAAAGTTTAATTTCCCTTTTATCTCAATAATGGATATATTACCACACTTCATTTCTCATCCATTTAAACAAATCCAATTCATAATTTAAAGATTATTAATAACAATAGGGTGACATCATCCAGTTTATTCTTAAACATCCATCCATTTCCAATTTCCAGATCTCATACCCATTTTGAGATCACTCGTAACTTCCCATTTAAATCAACTATTTAACTTCCCAAGTTAAATCTCAAATTTCATCTTGAAATTTCCAAATCAGGTTGTTCATTCAAAACTTATTTAACTTCTTCTAAGTTAAATTCAATTTAATCCCATTAACCTTACTCAATTTGAATTCCCATTTCAAATTTTAAATTTCTATCAATATTCTTTCTTAAAAGTTCTAAACTTATTTCATTTTAAGTTTTTACATTACACTTCAGGGAAAATTAAAACTCATCACTCTAGAGTTTATTTCAAATTATCTTTGATACTATGTATATCCCTCATCTATACATATTATTTCCTTTACACACCAAGTTATCCTTAAATTTTAAACCACCTTGGGTTTTTAATTCAAACAAATTCCTTTAAATTTTCAAACAACTCCTGTTTGAATCAAGATCTTTCATTCAATAATATTATTTATTATTTCTTTATCACTTTGAAACAATTTTCAAATTCTGGGCTCATATTTAAAACTTCACAATTTATATCATCTTCAGTTCCAATTTAAAAGTCATACTTTCCTAAATGTTTTACTTCCCTAAAACATTTCATTTTGCTTACTTATTAATACATATTTTATTATTAAACACAGCAATCATTTATGATAATAACCAAGATTATCATATCGGGAAACCAATTCATTATTATCTTATTCTGAAACTTTTTCCCAAATCCAAGATTTAATTTCAGTTTGAATCCATTTCAAAGTTACCTTTATTTAATTTCAATTTGGTTGTATTTCTATTACCTCTTAATTTAATTCTAATAATTTAACAACTAATTACCTTAACATTTATCGGTTAAGGAATATTGCTTTATATATATCAAAATATATTCTTATATAAAATCATTTAAAATATTTATATAAGAAAATTACGGATAGTTAGGAAAAGAAGGAAAGAGGTAGAAGAAGAAGAAACAGAAAACCAACTCAGAAGCTCACATTCGCAATGGATAAAATATAATATCAAATAATATTCTTTACAGAAAGAAGGTTGTATCAATCAATTACATTTTAATACACAGAGTTACAACATTTCACAGTTACTGGATAGTTAAAATAACTTGTCCCAGATATATAACAATATATCACAGCGGAATACACTCCATACGTTCCTGCCATCCAGCTCGCCTCTTGAGCTCCAGAACGTCCTTACCTGAAAATCTGTAATACTCGGTCTGACCCGAGCATTACATCAAAGTAACACCCGAGTCAGGCTGGAAACCAGCATGAGTAAACCCATATAATTTGAAATACAAAGTTATAGACATATTTGAAATCCCGGGTAACTCGTACCTCACTACGAGTTCTATCTTGTTATAGTCAAACACTCATTTCACAAGGTAATATCTAAGTACCGTTACTTAGTTTCAATGGTCCATTTGACTTAATTTGATTACATTCCAGCCTATTTGATTCTAAAATCAAATCTATAAAGAATTATAGCAGATTACTAATCGAAGTGGTTTCGGGTATTTGCTAATACCCGACCCCTGTCTCTTCGAATTCAATGTCATCTTTAGTCCAAGTTGTTTTTAAGTTTAAACAATTTAATTAAATTCAGAACATTGTATCCACATAGCAACTACATCATAGATAAATAACTTATATTTATCACAGCTATACCCAAAGTATTGCACATCACAGATCATCACAGATTAACATAATATTAATCAATTCAAACATCCTAATTAATTTATCATCCTAAGCAAGATTAATTAATCATATAATTACAATTAATTTAATTTAACCAATTAAATTAATTACTTATGAATTAATTACCTAACCCAGCTTAATTAACATTAATTAATTACAAACCTTTTGTTATTACATTAGTTTATTAACCATCCTTAATTACTTTCATTAATTAACTATCCCTTAATTACTTATTAATTAGTTATCCTTACTTAATTACATTAATTAACCTTAATTAATTACATTGATTAATTAACCTTAATTAATTATCCATTAATTAATCACATTAATTAATTACCCCTTAGTTATTAATTAATTAATCTTTAATTATTAATTTATAGACCTTTAATCATTTAATTACCTACATTAAGTAATTGACCTTTTAAGTAATTATCCTTTAAATCTTATTAATAACCTTTGGAAGTAATTATCATTTACCAATTAACATGGACCTTTAAGTTAATTAACCTTTAAAACATTTTATCTTCTTGATTAACTTCTTAATTACATTTTTAAGTTTATTAAAAATAAACTTTTAAAATAAAGGTTAAACATTTTAAACTCAAAATAATTTATTTTGAAACCTTTAAGTAATCCCAAACTAAATAAGGCATTCATTAAAAAAAGAATTGGTTAAGGACTTTTTTTAAACTTATCTTAGTTTTTAATTCCAAAACTTGATATTTTCTTTTATTAAAACATGATAGCTACAAAGCGAACTCGGGCCAATAATAACATCTCCCGCACTAGACCCCAAGCTATACGCGATTATCACATTCTTCGAGGCAACCACCGTACAACTTCGAGATTTACCCCGAGCCAAACCTCGTCTTCCCAAACATCACAACGAACCCATATACAAAACTATCCCGTGCACATGAACTGATAATCCAACCACCTCCGATCAATGTTCCGATCGCCAGCAAGTCGCCGACCACCTCGCCCAAACTTCCGACCACCCAACACCTTGAATTAGTGATGAACTCGAAATCGAGCAAGTTGAACACACAGGAAACCAAAACTGATCACTGGAAAACGCCTCGTGCCGCCACGTCATGTCGCCAGAAAACTCGTGACTCCGACCAAAGCTACGCCACTCGACTACGCCTCAAATCACCCTGGTTTGATCACCTCTAATCCACCATCGACGATGAAAATTCCATGAGAACAACGACGATTAAAACTGGGCATAAAACCCTATCTTTACGTCGATACGCCACCACGGCCACCTGAAAGTTCAATTACCATTTTTCCCTTGATCCTCAACACTCCAGCCTCCTCCAGCTTCAAACTCGATGAACAACATTAAGCCGATCGCCAGAAAATACCAAAAGTTCCAAAACCGTTCAACTCGAGAATACTCGACATTTCCAAACTTAGAAATCGTGATTTCTATATTAAAATTCATCCCATTCCAATGCAAATCAGTTTGTATGATCAAAACTTGAAATCCAGATGATCGATTTCTGACTTATTTTTAGATCATCACTGTAATTTATCATTTTTGAAATGAATACTCAACATTACCACTTGAAACCATTTTTAAAATTGATATTACACTATTACAATCATTTTTCATTTAGAGATCGTAACTTAAAATTTATTGTATAAAGAGAAATTGAATTTATTTAGTGGATTTGAACTTGTGTTTCAACAAAGAAATATATACTTGCATATACACAGACATGCACATATAAACATCAACATATATACCTGAAATCATACTTAAACAATCATGCAAAGCATTTCACATCATTACATCTACAATTTATCAGGTTAAAAACAGATTTAAACTTTTATAAAAGTAGTTTACTCACCTGTTCAACTTAAAACAGGGAACAGTTTTGATTTTCTTTGGAACTATGAGCTGATCTGGAGACTGGAAACTCAAAGCTTTGAATTTGTTGAGCTGATCTTGCCTAGCTTTAGTTGAGTTTGCTGATGGTTTGAGGTAGTGATGGATATATGTATACATACATAGAATAGAAGCTTGCGGAAGAAGCTAGGCTGAGGAGTTTTGTTTACATATCTTCCTTTTGATTTTTTTATTATATATACTTTGATTTTCTTTGGTCAGTAAACTCTTTTGACCTGATACGGTTTTGTACAAAGATTTGATAAAAAAATAAGATTTCACGGTGATTTGATAATTGAATGATATAATGTATGCTTGAGTTGAATGGCATTAATTGTGTGTTCCCTCTTTTGTTTACAACTATCTTCATATGAATTTGTATATATATATATATATGCATTTATATCCTTATGTATATATGTATTTGCTATCTTATATATACTTATACTTATGCATATCTTTCTAAGCAATTCTTATGTGTAGTTTATTATTATGTTCACACATTTTTTTTTCAACTTCCATATATATATTATTTCATATGGCATGCAACCATATACTTGTATACTCATTTACTTATATATATACATATCTTTAATATGTTCATACCTACTTATATTTTCATGCCTATCTTCACATTCCTTGTTTGATTTGAACATGTATGTATATATTTCTTATTTACAATTTCCATGCACATTTATATATATTTTTATTTTTTTATTTTAAACATCATAAACTAGTCTATATATGTATATATGTATGGATATTTTATCTTGAATTTAAATGTTGAAATATATTATTTATTTACTATAAGATTTATCATCTCTAGAGATATTCTAATTCAATATTTATTATTGCTTTAAATCAATTTATATATATCCTGATATTTTAATTATCAGAAATTTATTCGTTTGACTAATTAATATTAATATTTCAAAAATAAAATCAGTTAATTTCCCGACTAACAAACGTCCAAAAATCTGGGTCGTCACAATAAGTATCCTTTGCCAAGAATGGATGATCTGTTCGATCAGTTGAATGGAGCCAGAGTGTTTACCCAGTTGGATTTGGCGACCAGTTCCCATCAGTTAAGAGTAGCGGATGACAGTATTCCTTTGACAGCATTTCAGACTAGATATGGTTCATATAAGTGGTTGGTGATTCCATTTGGATTGACAAATGCACCTGCTTTCTTTATGGATTTGATGAACCGAGTTTTCCGAGAGTACTTGGATAGGTTTGTACTGGTATTCATAGATGAAATTCTAGTATACTCTAAGAATTAGAGAGAGCATGAAGTTCATCTTAGAGTAATGCTTGAGACAGTGAGGTAGAATCAGCTAAAGGCTAAGTTTACCAAGTGTCATTTTTGGAAGAAAGAGGGAAAATTTCTTGGTCACGTGGTTTCAGAGAAAGGATTGTTAGTCGGCCCAGATAAGATTGAAGCTTTGAATAATTGGAAGAGGCCGGAGACGGTGACTAAGATCAGGAGCTTTCTTGGACTTGCTGGCTACAACCGGAGATTTATTAAGGATTTCTCGTGGATAGCAGCACCCTTAACTAAGCTAACCAGAAAGGAGGTGAGGTTTGTTTGGTTCGACAAATGTGAGGAAGCATTCCTTAAGTTAAAGCATTTATTGACCAATGCACCCGTGTTAGTAGGTCTAGACAGAAACCAAGGGTTGGTGGTGTATAATGATGCATGCAGAACTGGATTAGGAGCAGTATTGATGCAGAATAGCAAAGTTATTGCCTATGCATCCAGGTAGCTTAGACCACATGAAGTAAGATATCCTACTCATGATTTGGAGTTAGCCGCAGTGATCTTTGCATTGAAGATTTGAATACATTATCTCTTAGGGGAGAGGTTTGAACTTTATACCGATCATAAGTCTTTACTATTTTTATTCTCTTAGAAAGAGTTGAATATGAGGCAGTAGAGGTGCCTGGAGTTTTTGGCCCCTTATAATTTTGGCATAGAGTATACACCAGGAAAAGGTAATAAGGTAGCTGATGCACTTAGTAGAAAACATCAGAATGTGGTGTTAGTTATATTGGCAGAGTGGAAGGATTTAGAAGCTTTAGTCAGTTGTGATGTGCAGTTAAGATCGACTGCTGGCTCTAGTCAAAGTTCCGCCAGGTTGTTTTGTTTAGAAGTTCGACCAGTATTGATTGAGAGGATTGCTTCTAAGCAGAAAGATGATCCAGTATTAGCTAAAAGGGCCAGAAGACTTGACGATGGAACAGAGATCGATGATTTAAAAGACTTATGCCTTGACCAAAGAGGATGGTTAAGAAAGAAGGGACGGTTGTGTGTTCTGAATGTAGAGGACTTAAGGAAGGAAGTTCTTGAAGAATGTCATCGATCCAAATTTACGATTCATCCTGGAGGAACCAAGATGTATCAGGATTGAAAAGGAGCTTCTATTGGGAAGGCTTGAAGAGGGATGTTGGCTTGTGGGTTAGGCAGTGTGCGAACTATCAACAGGTGAAAGCTGAACATCAGAAACCGAGTGGGTTGCTTCAACCTTTATAGATTCCAGTTTGGAAATGGGATTTGATATCTATGGATTTTATAGACGGGTTGCCAAGGTCAACTAAAGTTAATGAAAGTGTATTGGTTATAGTGAACAGATTGACTAAGAGTGCCCATTTCATTCCAGTTAAGTCAACCAGGGCGGCCCCTGTTTTAGCTAAGTTATTATTGAAGAACATAGTTAGACTACATGGAGTTCCAAGTAGTATAGTCAGTGATAGAGATATTTTGTTTACTAGTGAATTCTGGAAGAGTCTATAGGAAGTGATGGGTACCAAGCTTAATATGAGTACTGCATATCACCCTCAGACAGATGGGCAGACAGAGAGAGTCAACAAAGTACTCGAGGATTTACTGAGAGCTTGTGTATTGGACTTTGGTGGATCTTGGGAGGATCACCTACATTTGGTTGAGTTTTCTATAATAATAATAGTTATCAGACTAGTATAGGAATGGTGTTGTTTGAAGCTTTGTATGGAAGACCATGCAAATCACCAACATGTTGGTTGGAGACTAGAGACAGATTAGGCTTAGGTCCAGATTTGGTTAGAGAGGCGTCAAAGAAGATTCACTATAAGAAAACATGTTATTAATAACGCCATTTAATAACGCATTATTCTAAAGTGTTATTGTTTACCTTTAATTATTTGTCCTTTTGTTTTGTATAGTACATATGTAACGTTTTGGCCCCAAAATTTGTGTCTCACTCCAAAAACACTTAACCGGTTTGGTCTCCCTCCCAAATAACACTTAACAATTTTCATCTCCCTCCCAAAATGTAATAACCCTAACCGACGTTCTCTTCCATCTCCATCTCTAGTTACCGAACTTCAACCGTTCTACTCCATTTCTGATCTTCAGCAGTTGTGAAGTCAATGTCGTCTCGATCCCAAATCTCCAATCTTCGATTTCGCTCTTCATCTGGGACAGAGGGAAGTTATGGCCAGTGAGGTCATGTGACCTCACCAGAAACGCAATTCACATAAAAAAAATTAGAAGCCATCAAAACAGAATGCGTTTTCATAAAAAACAAAAAACAAAAAAAATGTCAATCGCAGGTTTCTTCTCCAGTCGTTGAGCAAAAGTTGATCCAAACCAGGTGCTTCAAATCAGCATTCTGTGCCTCTCTGCCATCATCTTCCTCCGTTCATCTCATCCCATCAATAGTAATGGTAATCTACTAACCATAATTTTAATTCCCGCTGATTTGAATCTAATTATTTAGGATTTTACTTGAATTAGTTATTGAATCAAATGGGGCTATTGATTTAAACATAGCTAGTGATTTTGGGTTGATTTGAATAAATTTAATTTGTTAAATTATGACTGAAATGAATTTTTTATGAAATGATACTCCTTGTAGAGATAGATTTGATAAAATGGTAATGGATTTGCTGAAATGGTAATGAATTTACTGAAATGTTAATGAATTTGCTAAATTTGTCATGAATTTGGTAACGAATTTGATGAAATAATAATGAATATGGTACAATTATGATGATTTTGGCAAAGAAGTAATATATTTTGCTAAAATTATAATGATGTATTTAGTTTATTTCAGATTAGCAATAATCATTGATGAGTTTCAAAATATGAGAACTCGACATGAACAACGTTAGATATTTTTAGTATTTATGTTATGGTTGTTTAGTTTGAAAGGTCAAAATAATCGACCATATTTGTAATCAAATATTATTTTATCACTTATTATCTACGGTTATTCAATTGTTTATAATGAAATTTTCTTTAATTTCGTCGAATACTTACTAAAAGAAATTTCTTGGAGGCTACCACTCCCGAACCCCCACATTTTTATGACCTCACCAAACTTAAACCCTGGCTATGCCACTGCTCTTTGTAAATATCTGCTAGATTCGATGTTCATTTAATTACATGTTTACGATGCTCCTAGTAACGATTCAGTTTATAGAAGATACTTATATGAACATAAACGAATTCATGCCTACTGTTACTGATTTTGATTTGGCGGATGATTTGATGGCCTATTTTAATGTAATAGAACAAGATTTTGATCCTTTAAGCGTAGATCTATCATACATGAGGTAATTTTAAATTATTGATTGCTTAAAAAATACACGATGGTAACACTTATTTCGTGAATGTCAATTAAAATGCAGGTTGAGGGAAGCAACCATGCTATAGGCAATGAGGACTGCATAGAGACTCTTGGAACAAATATAAGAATGGGTTCTCCATCTACAGAATTCATAGATGCTGCCAATCAATTGGAAAAGACTAGTAATAATGACATAATTTCCACGGGTTTTATTTTTGGTTTTTAGCAAACCAGTGATTTTCTTGCTAGGACTAGTCTTGTTCTATTCAAATTTACCTTATTCAAGTTTTTAACTTGGTAGTACACTTGATATTACTAAATTTTGTTAGTGTAGACAGAAAAACTAGTGGCTGACATCATGAACTGAATTAAATGATATGCTCTTTTTTTACTCGCATAACTAAAATGAAAATATATTGTTTGTTAAATGTGCAAGTAAATGAAGGTTGGAACAAGTCATTGAGAAAGCATGTTGTGGGCATGTTGGGCTCGATTTCTACACCACCTGCAATGGTTGTTGCCGATTCATGTAAAGGCAAAAGTATCCAGATATCGAGTAGTAGCAGCTCATCTACTTGTGTTTCTATAGGTATGATCATGTATCCTAAGCTCCGATTCACATTTAATTCCATTTTTTACAATGCACCTAGCAACAAACATTTTTTAAAATTAGATATATTTACAATCAGTATCAACCATGTTTAACATCAATTAATAAGTCAAGCTATAAAGAATATATTAAAAGCGTTCAAGTTTTACTAAAAATATGATTCAAAATAGAAAATTATGCAAATTGAAAATTCAGGTGGTTCATCCGATCATTTGTGGAAAAAAGCATAAACCATGAATATGGATTTAATGGGCTAGTACGAAGTTTGGCTATTAATTTCTATTCTTAGTTGCGTGCAAAATGTTAAGGGACAATTTTTTCGCATATGAAACCGTGTTTTATGTTCTAATTATATAATTATCTATGTACTGAAACAATTAGCGAAGAAAAGAGACCTATACGAGTTATATATATATATATATGCTAGTAATAACTTAAACAGTTTTAAAATGGTAAAAAAATTATAGTAGTGTTGGTTGGGCATTTGGACTTGCTCTGTAACTAGGCAGATCCAACATTGTTTCCCATACATTCCACTTCCAACGGGCCACAATCCAAAAAATGAACCCCAACCCGCGCATCCTTCTAAAAAACTCCAGCTACATGGACATCGTTCACAAACTATACATATGCCTTAGCACATAAGTACTTGCCACTTATTTTGATTCTTGGATACACGATATTTGTTATTCATGAAGATAACCAGACGAACAAGACAATTTTTTTCTTTTTTCAATTATTATGGATACAAGTAAATAATGTTAGACTGAAATATCGTCGCTAGCATTGAGTATTTTAGATACTGATATTCTACTACTATGATGGTAAGCAATAATGTAAAGGTAACATCACAATTGTTTAAATGAATTTTATTTTGGTTGCCTTTTTCTTAAGTTCCATGAATATTGTGTGAGAAATGCGGATTAAGGATCTTAAGGCTAGAATTAACACTAGAGGGGGGTGAATAGTGTTTTAAGAAATTTGTTAATCTTTTTGAGTTTATCTTACTTTGTTAACAATGTATACACTAATCAGACACAGATATGAACACAGAATCAAACATAGATGCAAATATAAAGTAAAAGCAGTAAAGGAAAGAGCACACCGGATTTTATACTGGTTCGGAGTTACCCTACATCCAGTCCCGCAACACAAGTACGGATTTCCTTTCAAAATCAATTCTTACAATTACAACCCTCGGTTTTAAGGCTACGAGGTACACCGTCCAGAATCACAATCCTCTGGGTAGAGATACTTGATTTCCGGGGCAACAAGTTCACCCAATTGATTTCCAGGGCTACAATCACACCTTCTCTCGCTCAATTGATTACAAAAAGTCTATAACTCAGATTAGCACTTAGATCTTGTAGAGATAGTGGTGAGAATCAAAACCAGAAATTATCTAGTTAGATTCGATATTGATTTCGGCAGAGTAATGGTGTAATTTGTAAATAAGAAAGTGGAGAAGAAGAAGAGAAGTTAAATCAAAGAAAAAAGTGATTAAAATTCGTTGAAACTAACCCCTATTTATAGAAGAACAACAGCCATGACCATTCATGAAAAGTTATGGCGAATAGACACTTCTTTTGAAATTTGAATTTTGAATTAAACTGTCACCAGGTCGACATGGTGCCTATGGGCATGTCGACATCCCTCAGCCAAATTTGATGTTTTGAATTTCTATAAAAATAATATTTATCTTATATTAAAACTTTATAAATATACTTTTATAGTTGAAATTCATAAGTAAATATAAAGAACAATATATATATTATTCAACTATAATTTAAATCAAAGTATAAATAATTTAAAAGTTAAATATATTATTTGAAAAGATAGTTTAAAATCAGGAGAAATTTTGACTCTGAAAATAAAGATGTTTTGAGGCTAAAATTATTTTTAAAATGGAATCAAGGGTTTTGAATCTTTTTAAAAGGAAAGTTTTGAAATCATTTCGAAAACAAGATAATTTTGAAAAATCATTTGAATTAAGCTTAGTGGATACAAAACAATGTCCCACTAGATTTTCGTAGGTTCCATCCTACTTAGGGTTCCATCCCTTTAACGAGCATGAAGTGGATTCCATTCCACGAATAAATTGGATTTTAAGATGTCAGTGCCTTTCAATGAGTTTTAACAATATTCCTAACTATATAACTTATCTTGGAAACTTGAACCCTTGAAATTCTTGATACTCATGAGTCTTGAATCTTGATATCTTCAATCTTTGATCTTGAATCTTTATACTGTACAGTTCTTCATTCTTTAGTACCTACAAACATATCTATATATATCTAAACAATAATGTTAGTATTATATATTTTATAATCTAATT
The DNA here is from genome assembly GCA_030737815.1 of Allium fistulosum. Taxonomy (NCBI): domain Eukaryota; kingdom Viridiplantae; phylum Streptophyta; class Magnoliopsida; order Asparagales; family Amaryllidaceae; genus Allium; species Allium fistulosum. The sequence goes on along the minus strand of CM060902.1, from coordinate 1,138,366,542 downwards.
CTAAGTAAGGTTGTTGTCATCAAAACCAACTCCTCAGGGACTAACAATCTCCCCCTTTTTGATGTTGACAACCTTTGTTTATAAAATATCACTTCTATCCTAATACTTCTAATAACTACCCCTTAATATATGCCTAACTATCCTATTTTACACTTCTCCCCTTTGTCATCAACAAAAACTTACTCAAAACTAGATAACTCCAAACTATATAACTCCCCCTAAAACTTATCACTCTATGACGTGTGATTATAATGATAGTGTTATCATAAATAATTAACACTTAAATCTAATACTAAAATATAATCCTAAACTATTAACTATCCTAACTAAGAATTCACAATAATACTAACTCATATAAGAACATGAGTTTATTTATTACGAGTATGGTTGTATTTACATTTCCGTTTGAAAAACATAAAAACACAAATAACAACGGAAAGAAAGAGAAGAAACTAATGTGTGTTTCTGAACATAGGAGATTTATGAATTGAACAGTTTGGACAGTGGAAACAGAAATTTCCACGTTGTTCGACGAGATTCCCATTTTTGTCGAAACACACTTCTCCAACGCATACTACTTGGTCATCATCCTCCTCGTGTGCTTCTTCCATTAGTTCTTCTTCTTCTTCGTCGCTGACCTCATGTTCTTGATTGAGTGAAGAGTCTTCATCGATCAAGATAGGGTTGGCCTGGTTATCCATTAGGAATTTTTGTAAATTCCTAAGAATCTTGCCTTGCCTCTCTTGCTCTTTCGCCATACGAAGTTGAGTCACTTGAATTTCAATCAACATCTGAAGAGTATCCTTCATAGACTCCTCCAATTTAGTTACACGTGCGAGAGTAGTGCATTGGAATGGACCAGAAGTAGGAGAGGGGAATGAGAAAGTTGATTTTATGTTTGATTTAGAGGAAGATGCCATTATTTTATATATTTCAGAATAGAAAATGAAGAGAAAACAGAGAGAATGAATAAGAATTCAAAATAGAGAAGAATATATAACTAAATTTTTGAATTTTGGTAGGAAAAATTAAAAAAGAATAAAAACGTTATATGTCGACATGTCTTCCTAGGGGATGTCGACATGGTCCTTATATTTTAACTCTATGATTTATTTTAATATTAATTATTAATTATACTTGTTATTTATATTTTATATTTCAGTTATAGAACAAATACCTATTCTCTTCTTAATTTAGTAAATATAGATTCATTTAATGGTTTTGTTAAGATATCAACGATTTGATTCTCAGAGTTTATATATTCGAGAGTAATTACTTCTTTAGTTATATTATCTCTAAGAAAATGATGTCGAATATCAATATGTTTAATTCGAGCATGATGAGTAGGATTTTTAGATAAATTTATTGCCCTAGTATTATCAGAATAAATTGGCGATTTTGAGATATTTAATCCAAAATCTCTTAAGGTTTGTTGCATATATATATTACTTGAGAACAAGCCAAAGCAGCAGAAATATACTCTGCTTCAGTTGTTGATAGAGAAACTGTATTTTTCTTTTTACTAAACCAGGAAACCAGAGAATGTCCCAAAAAGTGACAAGTTCCACTTGTACTTTTTCGGTCTGATTTACATCCAACATAGTCAGCATCACAGTATGATATTAAATCAAATGAATCATTTTTAGGATAAAATAAGCCATATAGAGGTGTGTTTAATATATCTTATGATACGTTTTACAGCTTTTAAGTGAGTTTCTTTAGGATGAGACTGAATCTTGCACAGAGACATACACTATGCATGATATCAGGTCTACTAGCAATGATCCGATCATTCCTCTATACAACTTTTGATCTACATCTTTCGAGAAATCTTCTTTACTTAGATATTCATTGGTTGCCATGGGAGTAGGTTTTCCACTCGCAGTAGTCAAACCAAATTTATTAACTAGTTCTTTAGCATATTTTTCTTGACTAATAAAAATACCATTATCTAACTGTTTTATTTGCAATCCTAGAAAGAAGTTTAATTCACCCATATGACTCATCTCAAACTCTTTTGTCATTATTTCATAAAATTCTTTATTCATTTCGAAGTTAGTTGAACCAAAAATGATATCATCTATGTATACTTGAACTAGTTGAATATCATTTTTATTTCTTTTAATAAAAAGAGTATTATCTATTTACCAATTTCAAAATTTGATTGTAATAAATAAGATCTTAGTCTATCATACCAGGCTCTAGGAGCTTGTTTTAGACCATATAAAGCTTTCTTAAGTTTGTACACATGGTTTGGTAAATTTTAATCTTCAAAAAGTGGTGGTTGTTCAACATATACTTTATCTTTTACAAATCCATTTAAAAATGCACTTTTAACATCCATTTGAAATAATTTGAAATTATTATGATTTGCGAAAGAAAGTAGAATCCTAATGGCTTCTAATCTTGCTATAACAAAGGTTTCGTCACAATCTATACCTTCTTCTTGACAATAACCTTGCGCGACTAATCGTGCTTTATTTCTAACGACCTCACCTTGTTCATTCATTTTATTTTTATAGACCCATTTAGTTCCAATTATAGTATTATCTTCATGTCTAGGAACAAGTTCCCAAACATCATTTCTAGTGAATTGATTTAATTCTTCTTGCATAGCCAAAATCCATGAATCATCAGTTGATGCTTCTTTAGGATTTTTGGGTTCAATAGATGATATAAATGCTACATTACTCATATTACTTAGTTGATTTCTAGTTGTAACAATAGATTGCATATCTCATATTATATTTTCAATAGGATGATCTTTTAAAAGTTTAATCCTTTTATTAGGATGATTAATTTCATTATTAATTTTGGTTGATTCCTGATTTTGAGTAATTAAATCTTCTTCTTCATTTGTAATTTCAAAATCTTTTAAATTTTCATCAAACGAAACATGCATTGTTTCTTCGACGGTGTTAGATCTTAAATTAAAAACTCTATAAGCTTTACTTCTATTAGAATATCCGATAAAGATTCCTTTGTCGGATTTAGGATCAAATTTATCCAAATTATCTTTTGTATTTAAAATAAAGCATTTACTTCCAAAAATTCTGAAGTATGATACCTTAGGTTTCTTTCCATGAAGAAGTTCATAAGGTGTCTTATCAGTTAAAGGTCTAATTAAAATTCTATTCAAAATATAACAGGCGGTAGCAATAGCTTCTGCCCAAAAGTGTTTTGGTAAATTACTATCTGAAAACATAGTTCTCGCACACTCTTGTATCGTTCTATTTTTACGTTCAACTACTCCGTTTTGTTGTGGAGTTCTTGGAAATGAGAAATTATGAGTTATTCCCTTCTTATTGCAGAATTCCTCAAACTTTTCATTTTCAAATTCACCACCGTGATCACTACGAATAGTTATAATTTTTAAAGATAATTGATTTTGAATCCTTTTTGTAAAGTTCTTAAAACATTCAAAAGTATCACTTTTATGTTTCAAAAATATTGTCCATGTAAATCTAGAATAATCATCTACAATTACAAAAACATATTTACTATGATTTATTGACTGAATTTGAGATGGACCAAATAAATCAAGATGAAGTAACTCAAGGGGTTTTGAAGTCGAAATCATATCTTTTAATTTAAAGGAACTTTTTCTAAGCTTTCCTAATTGACATGCATCACATAAACTATCTACTTTAAAATTCATTTTAGCTAGACCTCTTACTAGATCATGTTTTGACAGTTTAGATAAGAGTTTGAAATTCAAATGTCCAAATCTCTTATGCCAAATCCAAGGGTCACTTGTATTTGCCAAAAGACATAGGTTATCATTTGAAACTTTCATACTAAGAATATAAATATTCTTTTTCCTAATTCCCTCAAATATTATGGTTGAGTTATTATCTTCAATATGACATTTATCTTTTTCAAATTTAATTTTATATCTTTTATCACATAGTTGACTTATACTTAGCAGATTTTGTTTCAGATTCTTAACTAGCAAAACATTAGTAATAATAGTAGTTTCAGAGTTACCCACATTGCCGATGCCAATCACGTATCCTTTCGAGTTGTCTCCAAAGTTAACCAGTCCTCCGTCTTTGTATATAATATTATTCAGCATATCCGGATTACCAGTCATGTGTCTAGAGCATCCACTATCAAATATCCACTTATTCCTTTTGATCTGCACAGATTGTCCATTGTGGATTGATTCCTTAATACCCATAAAGCATCTTTCCTGCACATTATAAAATTTGGGTAGACAACTAGAATTTTCAATAACATTCATATGCAGACTCATGGAAGAATGATGATTTAAACAATTCTAAACTAGTTTTAACATATTTTTCAAAAATAGTCATTTTAAAAGTTTTCAAAATTCAGATTATGAAACTTTTGAAAACAAAGCTCTGATACCAAATGTGAGAAATGCGGATTAAGGATCTTAAGGCTAGAATTAACACTAGAGGGGGGGTGAATAGTGTTTTAAGAAATTTGTTAATCTTTTTGAGTTTATCTTACTTTGTTAACAATGTATACACTAATCAGACACAGATATGAACACAGAATCAAACACAGATGCAAATATAAAGTAAAAGCAGTAAAGGAAAGAACACGCCTGATTTTATACTGGTTCGGAGTTACCCTACATCCAGTCCTGCAACACAAGTACAGATTTCCTTTCAAAATCAATTATTACAATTACAACCCTCGGTTTCAAGGCTACAAGGTACACCCTCTAGAATCACAATCCTCTGGGTAGAGATACTTGATTTCCGGGGCAACAAGTTCACCCAATTGATTTCCAGGGCTACAATCACACCTTCTCTCGCTCAATTGATTACAAAAAGTCTATAACTCAGATTAGCACTTGGATCTTGTAGAGATAGTGGAGAGAAACAAAACCAGAAATTATCTAGTTAGATTCGATATTGATTTCGGTAGAGTAATGGTGTAATTTGTAAATAAGAAAGTGGGGAAGAAGAAGAGAAGTTAAATCAGAGAAAAAAGTGATTAAAATTCGTTGAAACTGTCCCATATTTATAGAAGAACAACAGCCATGATCATTCATGAAAAGTTATGGCGAATAGACACTTCTTTTGAAATTTGAATTTTGAATTAAAATGTCACCATGTCGACATGGTGCCTATGGGCATGTCGACATCCCTCAGCCAAATTTGATGTTTTGAATTTCTATAAAAATAATATTTATCTTATATTAAAACTTTATAAATATAATTGAATATAGTTGAAATTCATAAGTAAATATAAAGAACAATATATATATATATATATTATTTAACTATAATTTAAATCAAAGTATAAATAATTTAATAGTTAAATATATTATTTGAAAAGATAGTTTAAAATTAGGAGAAATTTTGACTCTGAAAATAAAGATGTTTTGAGGCTAAAATTATTTTAAAAATGGAATCGAGGGTTTTGAATCTTTTTAAAAGGAAAGTTTTGAAATCATTTCGAAAGACAAGATAATTTTGAAAAATCATTTGAATTAAGCTTAGTGGATACAAAACAATGTCCCACTAGATTTTCGTAGTTTCCATCCTACTTAGGGTTCCATCCCTTTAACGAGCACGAAGTGGATTCCATTCCACGAATAAATTGGATTTTAAGATGTCAGTGCCTTTTTATTAGTTTTAACAATATTCCTAGCTATATAACTTATCTTGGAAACTTGAACTCTTTAAATTCTTGATACTCATGAGTTTTGAATCTTGATATCTTAAATCTTTGATCTTGAATCTTTATACTGTACAGTTCTTCATTCTTTAGTACCTGCAAACATATCTATATATATCTACACAATAATGTTAGTATTATATATTTTATAATCTAATTATAAGTAAGGTTGTTGTCATCAAAACCAACTCCTCAGGGACTAACAATCTCCCCCTTTTTGATGATGACAACCTTTGTTTATAAAATATCACTTCTATCCTAATACTTCTAATAACTCCCCCTTAATCTATGCCTAACTATCCTATTTTATACTTCTCCCCCTTTGTCATCAACAAAAACTTACTCAAAACTAGATAACTCCAAACTATATAACTCCCCCTAAAACTTATCACTCTATGACGTGTGATTATAATGATAGTGTTATCATAAATAATTAACACTTAAATCTAATACTAAAATATAATCCTAAACTACTAACTATCCTAACTAAGAATTCACCTAACACATATAAGAACACGAGTTTATTTATTACGAGTATGGTTGTATTTACATTTGCATTTGAAAAACATAAAAACACAAATAACAACGGAAAGAAAGAGAAGAAACTAATGTGTGTTTCTGAACATAGGAGATTTATGAATGAACAGTTCGGATAGTGGAAACAGAAATTTCCACGTTGTTCGACAAGATTCCCATTTTTGTCGAAACACACTTCTCCAACGCATACTACTTGGTCATCATCCTTGTGACGCCCCACCTCTATACTCACAATAACAAAGAGTATTAAAGAAATACTGTTTGTTATTACGAAGAATAAGGCTGGATAGGAGCGGCCATCCGTAGTTGGGCCTTACACTAGTATTGGTTACCTCGATAGAAGTGATATATATTTTTATTTTTCATCTCTTATTTATTTACTCCCATCGACATACCCAATTCCAGTATAAAATGAACTACGATGGTTCATAATTGTTGGGCGCATTCTCACCCAGAAGACCTTGAGACCAAGGAGAGTGACTCATCCATCCAGGCTCGCCTAAGCCCATCCGGTGTTCTCGTCCTCCAAGGCCCATTCGGCAGGAACCCATTCGGCAGGAACCCGTTCGGCAGTCTTAGGCAAACACCGAACCAATCTCCTTCCATCCCACCGGACCAACTGCCACCGGTCCAATCTCCTTCCATCCCACCACCGGTCCAACCTACTGCTACCGAACCAATATTCTTCCATCCCACCGGACCAACTGCCACCGGTCCAATATTCTTCCATCCCACCGGACCAACTGCCACCGGTCCAACCTACTTCCAAACAACTACCGGTCCACTCTACGCTCCAACCAAGTAATGCCGAACCAAGATATACCAGGCCAGATCACATCAGCCCAGGCCCATCAGCGACTATACATATCCCGGACCCCTACCCCTAGCCTCACTCTATAAATAGAGGGGTAGGGGTACAGCAATGGGGACAAGTTTGAGAGCTCAAGCACGGAAGGAACTTTCAAACAACTTTCTTTTACTTGTATCAAAGCTTTGTACTTGTAATCAAAAGAAGAGAAGAGAAATAACATATAAAGTGGACGTAGGCACATTCTGGCTGAACCACTATAAATTTGTGTGTCTTTTTACAGTTTAGCCCCTGTTTTTCATATATTTGCATAAATCGCTCAAATAACTAAGAACAACATAAGATCTACTAAATCATACAACTTTGAGGTGTTTGTCCATTTTTTGTGCAAACAATAATAGTTTAGGACAATATATATAATAATAACACAGATACTAAAAATGCGAAACACAGATAATAAAAGTCTCATATATATATATAACTGATGTCAGTTACAATACATTTGACACAATACATATGATACAACTACAACTATGGACTTTGGAAGTTATATATACAAGTACATTATCGACTAATATACATGAATACATATCAACCTAAATCAGTACACTGACTACTACAAAAAGACGAAGACCACTTCAAAATATATGAAAAGACTTCATAGCTCAAGCAGGAACCCAAAGCAGAATATCTACAACCTGTAATAACTCGGTCTGACCCGAGTATTAAATTCAAAAGAAAATAATACACGGGTCAGTCTAATTTAAACTCAGTTATTAATGCATAGAAGCAATAATAATTAAATACCAAATAGATGATAGTCACAAAAATCTCGTCTATCCAATCCTTTAACAAGGAAATCGGATAACGGTAGATATAACACTAAATAGTGTTAAACAACAAATCACCAAATTCAAATCATCAGCAAGATAAATAAAAAGATTATCAATGAAGATAATATGAAAACCGCAGAATTGCCTAACAGTAATTAACAACAAAATAATCTATACTGTTTGGCTGTAGTACACGCTCGCGTGCACTGCCTCGCCACTACAGAGATGAAACACAAAAGCTCAATGAATCAGAAACAAATGGCATCAAATCAAATCAAAATGAACCAGATGGAACTGCAACAGCATCCACCCAGTAACCATCAAATGAACGAAGTGCACACGAATGCACAATGAAAACTCCCAATCGAGCACGAGGTCAAACCCGAGCATTTAAACTGGGTTCAACTCAGGTGAAAATTCAAATGAAATGGTCAAGACACAAAAATCAAGCCTCGACCAAAGTTCAAGTCATACCCATGAAACAGAGGCTAGACAGTCCAGCTCGACCAAGACCAGACTGCAATTACAAGGTAAAGGAGCGACTCATCATAATTCAAACTGCAACAGATTTCAATATGCACATATCAGACTACATGAAGCCCAAACATGAATCAATGAACATGCTAAACATGAAGGGAGCAAAACTATAAATTTGTGTGTCTTTTTACAGTTTAGCCCCTGTTTTTCATATATTTGCATAAATCGCTCAAATAACTAAGAACAACATAAGATCTACTAAATCATACAACTTTGAGGTGTTTGTCCATTTTTTGTGCAAACATTTTTGGTGCTTTCATTGAGAGATAGAAGCTCGAAGCTTCAGCTTCATCCGCTTAACAGTTTTCCTAACAGCATCGTCCGCCACTTGGAAAACATGCCTCCCAAACAGAGAAAAGATGTTAGCAAAGGAAAAAACATCGCATCCAGCAGTCTTCCAGATCCAGCTGTCACGAATCAAGTAAATCGTCCTCCCCCAGCAACAGTAACAAATGAAGAACAGGCTGCAGCAATTACTAGAGCAGATCTGGACAGAGTTGTGGTTGAAGTAACTAACCGCTTCACGTCCCAGCAGGAAGCCTTGGTGGACCATCTCATGTCACGCTTAAGGGATGCTGAAGAATCCAACCGCAACACTGAATCATGGGGCGAGTCCCAGTCTGGAGGATCTCAGAGACAACAAAGATCTTCCTTCTTCGAAGGAGCTAACGGCAGAAGTAGCCGTGGTAGGAGCCGAGACCGAGCACAGCCCGAAGTTAGGCCTGAGAAAGCGTTTGGTACCGAACCCAACGGGGAAGGTACCGGGCGAAGGTCAACTGTAGCTGAGCCTGTCATGCCGCCTAACCACAGAAACGCCAGTGAACGGGGCCGAGCTAGAGTCCAGCCCGAAGTTGGACCCGAGGAAGTGCTTAGATCAGAACCCAACAGGGGGAGATCAAGGCAAGGGCCAACTGTAGCTGACCCAAGCATGCTCCCAGAAGATCAAAGGCAGCCACTGGAAAATATGAGGAATGATAGACGATACCATCCCTACAGGTCATTTGGACGGAATCAATCCCACAGAACAGAACCAAACTCATTTCTATCTGCTCGAAGTTCTAATGAAAGGATGGCACGCTTATTCAGAGAGTGTGTCCAACGGGAGCAAAGAGATCGAGGGATAGGTGCTAGGGTAACTAGCCCTTTCGCCCGCAATATCGAAATTGCTATCACCCCCCGGGAATGGAAGATGCCAACAATGGAACCCTACAAAGGAACCTCCGATCCCGTTGTACACTTACAGAGGTACACGCAGCATATGCTCATGAGTGGAGCAACAGAGGGGGTACTATGCAAATGCTTTCCGCTCTTCTTGGCTGATCTTGCTACCTCCTGGTTCTGTCATCTACCCCAAGGATCCATCAGCTCGTGGGAAATGTTGAAAGAAAAATTTATCAGTAAGTTCCGCATTCATGTGGAGCAACCTAAGGATGCTTATTCCTTATCCAGCGTCAAACAGAAACCTGGAGAAAAGCTGCAGCAATACCTAACCAGATTCAACGCCGCAGCAGCCGCAGTTCAAGATGCCGATGAGAAGCTTATCCTAATGGCCCTCTGCAGTGGTGTGCATCCGGACATTAAATTTGCTAGAAGATTGACAAAAGAAAAACCAGCTACTTTACCCGATTTCTTCCATGAAGCCGGAAAATACATGAGGCTTGAGGATGCTGCCGTTGAGGGGCAATCCGGACAGCAAAATAAGACGACCCATGGCAATGCCCCTGTTGTGGCAAGGGACGTTCGAAGAAATGATTCCAGAGACAATGCTGGGGGCAAGAAGGTAGAAAAGCGCCTATATCGGCCAGGACCAAGATTCGACACTTACACCCCTTTGAACGAGACCGTCGAAAATATCTTCCTTGCCACCCAAGGCGAAGTTAGGTACAAACGCCCACCATACAAGAAAGAATCAGATAACGCACAGAAGTCTGGAAAATTCTGCCGCTTCCATGAATCTCACGGACATGATACCAACGAATGCCATCATCTCCGAGATCTGATTGAGGAACACATCAGAAGGAAGAAACTGGAACGTTATGTAAAAAGTCAAGACAGGACTCCAGCTCCTGCCAATGAAAACCCAAGGCTACCCTCACCAGGGACCGACAGAGGAAACCGCAACGCTAGCAGCTCTAGTCAAGAGAAGATAGTGGTCCATACCATCTCAGGAGGTCCGCACATCGCAGACAAAAGTTGGAGAGAGATGGAAAGATATGGGAAGTCGCTTAGAGATAGTAAAGACTGTGTCAATACGGTTATAGAAGAGCGCCACCCAAAGCGGAAAGAAAGTGATGACATCACATTCAGTAAGCGTGACCTAGAAGGAAGACAGTACCCTCACATGGATCCCATGGTTATCTCTGCCCGACTCGGTCCCGCCGAAGTTTACCGAATCCTGGTAGACACTGGAAGCTCTGTAAATATCTTGTTCAAACACGCATTCGACAAAATGAAGCTATCAATGAAGGATGTATCTCCCTGCGATAAACCACTACACGGTTTCACTGGAGATGCGAAGATGCCCCTCGGGCAGCTGGACCTCTTTGTTGAGATTGGAAGCCATCCCCGCTCCGTTGTAAGGAAACAGACGTTTGTGCTGATAGAAAACCATTCGGCCTACAACGCCTTCTTAGGAAGACCAGCCTTGTCTGACTTCCAAATTGTCCTAGCCCCATGGTGCCTGAAAATGAAATTTCCAACAAACAATGGGGTAGGGGAAGTGGAAGGAGACCAGGATATTGCACGAGACTGCTATGTAACCGAACTTCGCAACAACCACAGGAAGGATAAAGGGAAAGGTGTAGAGATTGCCCTCTGCACAAAAAGCCTTGAAGCATAGCAACTAAAGAAAGCCCCTCCTCTTCGATACACCAGCGACCCTTTCAATGAATTAGACCCTAGGGACAAAGAGGAGGAGGCCACCGCCGAGCCTGCAGAGGCTATGGAGTTTATATCTGTAGACAAGCACGACTCAAGTAGGCTACTGAAAATTGGGTCCCAGCTGAAAGCTGAATTAAAGGAACAACTCATTATTTTCTCCGCCACAACTTGGATGTATTCGCTTGGTCACACGCTGACATGACCGGAATCTCCCCCGACATAGCATGCCACGTATTAAACATTGATCCTACCAAGGCGCCTGTAAAACAAAAAAAGAGAAGTATGGGGGAAGAGCGATCAGCAGCCCTCGATGAAGAAGTAAAGAATCTACTCGCCAATGACTTCATACGAGAAGCTGTTTACCCGGAATGGATCGCCAACCCGGTACTAGTAAAGAAGGCTAATGGGAAGTGGCGGACCTGCATCGACTTCTCCAACCTAAACGACGCCTGCCCAAAGGATTGCTTCCCACTTCCCAGAATCGACCAACTTGTAGACAGCACAGCCGGGCACGAGCTCCTATCTTTTATGGACGCATACTCAGGATATAACCAAATTCCTATGCATGCTCCTGACCAAGACCACACTAGTTTCATCACCAACCGTGGTTTGTACTGCTATAAGGTAATGCCTTTCGGACTTAAAAATGCAGGAGCCACCTACCAGCGCCTCGTCAACAAGATGTTTGCGGGGCTAATAGGACAAACTATGGAAGTATATGTGGACGACATGCTGGTGAAATCACGGAAAGCCAAAGATCACGTAAGCCACCTAGGCGAAATGTTCCAAGTACTTCGACAGTATGGAATGAAGTTGAATCCACTAAAGTGCTCCTTCGGAGTATCATCGGGAAAATTCTTAGGGTTCATCGTCCATGCCCGAGGGATTGAAGCAAACCCTGAACAAGTCCGAGCGCTAAGGGATATCAAGATACCTTCCACCCGAAAGGAAATGCAAAGCCTAAATGGAAAAGTGGCCGCCCTAAGCCGATTCATCTCCAAGGCAACGGACAAGTGCGTCCCCTTTTTCGAAGCTCTAAAGAAAGATAAAGGAAAGTTCGAATGGACATACGAATGCTTAACCGCTTTCCTTAACCTAATCGAACACCTCCAGAAGCCACCGGTACTCTCGACTCCAAGCGAAGGCGAAGAATTATACCTATACCTTGCTGTGTCATCTCACGCCCTAAGCGCTGCCTTGGTAAGGGAAGACAACCGCGCGCAGCGACCAGTTTACTTCGTCAGCAAAAGGTTTACCGGGGCAGAAGTCAGATATCCTAAACTTGAGAAGCTAGCATACTGTTTACTTATCACATCACGGAAACTGCGTCACTACTTCCAGTCCCATTCCATCAAAGTTCTGACCGATCAACCACTGAGGCAGGTACTCCATCGTCCTGACACTTCTGGGCGACTACTTAAATGGTGCATTGAACTAAGTCAGTATGATATCACCTATCACCCCCGCACCGCCATCAAGGGACAAGCCATGGCTGATTTCATTGCAGAATTCACTACCAACGAAGATAAGGAGCAATTGGACATAGCAGAAGATATCAAGTGGAATCTCTTTGTGGATGGTGCATCAAACGAACAGGGCTCGGGGGCAGGTGTTGTAATAATCACTCCCAGGGGAAATAAACTGCACTATGCTATAAGGTTGGATTTCGCTGCCACCAACAACGATGCAGAATATGAAGCAGTAATAGCCGGATTAGAAATTGCCATCGAGATCGGAGCCAATTCTTTGTGTCTTCACATCGATTCTCAGCTTATTGTTAATCAAATACTAGGGGAATTCCAAGCTCGATTAGAACGACTCGTAGCATATCTAAAGAAGACCAAGTTACTTCTCAGCCGATTGGACCACTACTTAGTCAAACACATCCCTCAGGAAGAGAACCAAGAGGCCGACGAATTGGCAAAGCAAGCAAGTATGAGAGACATCGCCATCTTCGGGGCAGTAACTGTCTCAAAGCAAGCGGTCCCAAGTTTTGAGCAAGTGAATCTGATAGCTGCAACCGAAGAAGCGACTTGGATGACTCCCATCCGAGACTACCTACAAAATGGCACACTACCCGACGGGCGTAACGAAGTCAAGAAAATCTTGAGGAAAGCGTCCCGCTACACAATACAAGGAGACATCCTCTATCGGCACGGGTTCTCTAACCCATTGTTAAGGTGTGTTGCCGGAAGGGAAGCCAAGGAAATCTTATCCAACATCCATCAAGGAAGCTGCGGAGATCACACCGGAGGGCAAACGTTAGCAAAAAAAGATACTCCGATACGGATATTTCTGGCCCACCTTAAGCAAGGATGCCTTAGATTTCGTCAAGAAGTGTGACAGATGCCAAAAATTTGCTAAGATCCCTCGGCTACCAACAACCGAGATTACTCAGATGACCAGCCCTTGGCCCTTTGCAGTATGGGGAATTGACTTAATCGGTGAACTGCCAATGGGTCGAGGCGGCGCCAAATATGCTATAGTAGCAGTCGACTATTTCACCAAATGGGTGGAAGCAGAACCTCTAAATAAAGTATCTTCAGCGAAAGTTATCAACTTCTTAATCAAAAATGTTCTATGCAGGTACGGAGTCCCACTAAAAATCATATCAGACAATGGACTTCAGTTTGACAGCGAGGAATTCGCCAACTGGTGCCAAGAACACGGAATTCACAAAAGCTTCTCATCCGTAGCATATCCCCAAGCAAACGGACAAGTCGAAGCAGTCAACAAAATTCTGAAAACTCTGATAAAAAAGAAGCTCGAAAAGTCAAAGGGCGCTTGGGTGGATGAACTCCCTACGGCACTATGGGCCTACCGCACATCTTTCAGAACATCAACATGGCATACTCCTTTCTCTTTGGCATACGGATCGGAGGCTATGCTCCCAGTTGAAACCATTGTGCCTTCCCACTGTAGGATCCACTATAACCCAGAAGAGAATGAAGAGCTCCTCAACATGTCTTTGGATCTAGTCGAGGAGAGAAGGAATGATGCAGTCCTTAAAACAGCAGCCCACAAGCAAAAGGTGGCAGCACAATACAACTCCAAAGTCAAGCATCGTACCTTACGAGAAGGGGATCTTGTCCTCAAGCGAATCTTCCCTCGCCCCGGAGCACTAGACCCAATCTGGGATGGACCATATGTAATTCATAAAGATCTCCACAACGGAGCCTATATTTTGTCAACAGTGGACGGAGAGATGTTCCAGAGGGCATGGAACATCCAACACCTCCGTTGATACTTTTCTTAACTTGTATTGCCCATATGAAGTGAATTAACAAAGAGAATCAGTGGACGTAGGCATTTTTCGTGCCAAACCACTTTAAAAAACCTTGTCTCTTTTTTAACTTGTTCCTTTGTATCTTGGCTGCTTGTTAACTTTATCCTTTTCTGTTGAACAAAATCCTGAGCATATAGCATTTCTATTCAAAGCACTCCACAATGCAGCTTCGCGTGCACCAGACCCAACAGGTACTATGCGAATCTATGCTCTCGCCAATGAGACACTTTTGCTCCAGCATCCCCCTGCTGCGGGTTAACTCATTGCTCGCGACGGCCCTTAAAGCCAACTGTAATGAGCCGATTATAAGCCACCGAGAAGGCCGACTATAGCCGAGGCAGCTCATTACGGCGTTAGGCTCGCCGGCAACTGTGAACCGACTATAAGCCCCAACATAAGGTGTGGCCAGCCAGGGGCAGTTCACCGTTGACGATCGGCACCCACGCTAGCCGGCCACAGTAAGTCGAATAATACCCATGAGTACGGGCCAGAATGGCCCGGGTAGTTACTGTGCGCGATCTCGGCTCCGATGTGTCTTAAGTGCGGCTGTGGTAAAAAAGAATTAACTCCCCGCGGAGGCGTAAGATGGGTGACAAATGTCTCCGAGACCCACAGCTAGGGAAAGTGACTACAAAACCCGTTTGCCACGAACTTAAGCGCATCGAAGGCCTTCCGTGATTGGAAGTTTTACTATTTCACATATTTCAATTTTACTTAAAAAACTTTCCTCCTATCCTCTATAACAAACCGTAAAGTACAGGATACAGGGTAAGAGATACCCGCCAATGGATGCAGAGATTCACAATCAGATGGCAGGGCATTCAACTGCTTTCCATGCTTGGTCATACAAGATATTCGAAACTGCCATTTACAAACAGAACATGAAAGGCGGTATTTTCTTCCTTTATGTGCAGATGCATGACTATAATTTAATTTTTTCACACCACACGCTAACATTGCAAGTCATGAGATTATGATTTAAAACCAGAATCCGACATCAAACACAATTCAATTACGAGAATATACACAGCTATATTTCTCATACGACATGTCGAAATAACAACAAATATTCAAGAAATGACAAAATCAGATTAAGTTAAAAAATTACACGTCAAGAATAATGTTGATTATTACAAGTAGCAAGAATTACAACTTAGAAGTTACTCTACTGTTTTAAGACTAACGTATACAACCATGTCAAGTCTACAAAAAGAATTTTCCAGGTCTAATAAGGGAGCCGGTTGTGTCGGAGTCTTGTCCTTGCTCTGTTGCCCACCTGTCCGGTCATAAAAAGAATTCATTAGTGATAAGCAACCAAGTTAATGGAAAGACTAGAAAGGAAGACTTACCAGCACCTGCTTCTTGACCATCCTGGTCGTCATCCTCTACTTGCACACCTGCCTCCTCAGCAGCAAGCAACCGCATACCCTCCTTTATCGCCACTTTCTCCTCCTTGGTAAACTGGGCAGTGACCACATCCATACTGAAGACCATTCCACCCTCTTTATCTGCATCAGTCTTAGCCTCCTCCAGAGCCCGGAGATAAATCTTAGCCATGACCCTGGGATAATCATCCATCCAGGACAGGTTGCCCTGCTTCCAGGTACGGAAGTACATATCCTGGAGCATTTCGTCCATCATCCCCTCATTCTCCTCAAACTCCCTCATCCGGGCCTCGGAAGCCGACAGCCTCCCAACGGCGGCATCTCTCTCCGATCGGTATCTCGAGCAGTCTACCAGAAGGGATCCCCGCATTGCCTCCATCTCCTCCCTCAACTTGGCTTGAGCAAGCTCTGCAGCCTCAAGTTTCCCGGACAATTCCTCCACCTGCTCGAGATCCGCTTTCCGAACCTCGTCCACCGTGGCAATAGCCATGTTAATCCGTTCTTTGCAAGTAGCTTCCATTTTCCGCAATTCGGCCCGACTGGCCTCTTCCATGGTTTTCCTTAGTCGCCCAGTAGCAGCCTCATGCTGAGAAATCTGAATAACCTGATCCGCAAGCTGTTTGGCCTGATCCGAAACCACCAATCGAAGTCGGATATTGGCGCTCCCAATCTCCTCTCTGGCCTTAACCAGCCGGGCATGATGCCCCATCAGCTTTTTAGTCTCCTCCGCCACCCGATCAATATTAGCCTTGGCCTCATCTCCCATGGTAACTATCCGAGTGGTAAGTAGATCAAGATCTAAGGACTTAGCTTCATCAAGCACCCGTACCATGGGATTACGGGGAAGAAGGTGCTCACCAGTAACCTCATCAAAGGTAATGTCGTGGGAACTTGGATCCAGATCAGGATGACCCGCAAATGGATTACAAGCCAAGTCAGGACGGTCGATATGAGTAACGGAAGGGTTTCTGGACGGGTGCGGAGAGGGTGCAAACTCGCTACCCTCTTCAGTGATATCATGAAGAGGCTGAGCCGGAGGCTGAGGACCGGGCGAAGTTTCGGATAAAGGATGACTCCTCTTCCTCTGCTGAATACCCTCTTCGATGACCCCAAGAAGAGGACGGTAGCCGACTACATCCCCGGAGCATTGGGTCGAGGGCTTCGGCTTAGCAGAAGTTTTGGAAAGCTTATATTGCTCAAGCCTATGTCGAAGGTCTGAGGCTTTGGACGTCTTGCCTGCTCCTGATATAAAGAACAAGTGTCACAAACTTACATCACTATATGATTCGAGAAACGCGGTAAATTACAAGTTAAAAAAGGAAAAGAAACACAGCTGTGGTTGTACAAACCCTGGGGAGGAGTGGGATACTGCAATAAGTCCTGGATTTCATTCCAGGACGGGAGCGGGTCATAAAATATTCCTACGTCCCTATCATTAATGAAGCATGCAGGAGTCAAGAGTTCACCTTGAGTCGTCGGAGCCACCTTGGCTGGAATGGTCGGAGAAGACTCACTTGCACCAGTCCCGGCTTTGTCCGCCTTCCCGGTTTTCTCTACCAAAGCCGGATCTTCATCCAGCCCCTCAAAAGCCTGGTGGAACGCATCATCCGTCCACTCCTGAATCTCACCCGCTTGCCCAGGAAGTAGGGCCCCGATGCCATCGCCACCTTTGTCACCATCCCGACCATCTCCACCCTCGCCTCTTTCCTCCTCTATGTCTTCCTCCTCCCGGGTAAGTGGACAATTGCTGGGGGAGGGACCGTCCGACTTCTTGAGTTTCTTACCTCCGACAGCTGGAGGTTTTGTGAAAGGTTTCCTCTTGCTACTCTCCACCGAAACACCTTCTCTGGTCTGAGCAGCCGCCCTCTCCTCCGCCGTCTCCCTCAGCTTAACTACTGACTGCTGTGGGAGGATTAAGTTGTACTCTAGAAGGATCGCATTTCTGATCAGGAAGGCAGATGATCTATATTTCCCAAGAATAGCTTCTATCTCGGCCGCCGTCTAAACCAGGCGGTCAGTCTCCACAATCGCAAAGCCACCTGTCGCTAGCAAAAATGAGAGAGTATGAGAAGAAGCATCGCAATCAGAATGGAAATTATAAGTAAAAGCATCAACTTACATCCAGAAGTGAAGCGCCGAATTGAAACGGAGTCGTCCCTGACAAAGAACCACTCCTTCTTGAACATACTGAATTTAGAATACAAATCCAAGACCGGTTTGAAGGTCACGGCTGACTCCAAGCTAATGTATGGAGACCCCTTCTTATAGCCCCTCAGATTATACAAGTACCGGATCTCCCGGTTGGAAGGGGCACGACCATACTTCCTCTGGAAAATAACGAAGAGGCTCACTAGTATAGCATAGGAGTTGGGTTGAAGCTGGAATGGGGCCACCTTGAGATATGTGAGGAAGCTGGTTACCCAAGCGTTAAGAGGCGGAATGGCACCACACATGCAGTGGTATCTGCTATAAGCAAAGAACCCTTCAGGAGGGTCGTACGGCATAACATCTTTCCCTGGCAACAGCATTCGCGCCCTGTCAATTCCGAAAGAGCGAGAGATGACATCAAGTTGCTCTTCCTTAAGGGAGCTGGGATAGCAGTCCGGGGGAGAATTCAGAAGCTCCTGCGGACCGTACCCGTCCACTAACGATCTCGGGGTTGGTCCGTGACGTTCTGGATTCGGCTGAGCTGGGGGCACGACAGAGGAACCTCCTTCACCCCCGGATTTCCTTTTGTCTGATCGAGTTTCCGCTTTACGGGACATTATCTACAACACCGGAAAAGCATAGTGTTAGAACAAAGGATGTAAACAAGTAAGTATATAATATGGAATTTCACTCAGAAAGTCAAAATGCTTAAAAATCCCATTATCATTCGGTAAAACTGAATATAAGATTCCATTCGGCGTTCTCATCTGGAAAATTTCATTCGGCACGTATGGCATATGCACTTCATTCGGTGGACACAGACAAAAAAAACCATTCGGCTAAGGGAAATTGAGTACCTGGTTCGGCAAGCGAAATGGTTCGGCAAGCTGGGATGATTCGGCAGAGGATCAGAATTTGGTTCGGCTATGTGACTAACTTGGCTTGGCTGTTCGTTCGGTAGAAGGTAATAGAGACCCTGGGCCCTTACTTATAGGCAACTGTAGACGACCGGACCGTCTGATTCGGCGAAAGCATCCAAGACTGACGTCATCATCTTCTAAACAAAGCGCGGCACATTCCGGCATATGCCCCACTTTGGGGGGCAAATGTTGGGCGCATTCTCACCCAGAAGACCTTGAGACCAAGGAGAGTGACTCATCCATCCAGGCTCGCCTAAGCCCATCCGGTGTTCTCGTCCTCCAAGGCCCATTCGGCAGGAACCCATTCGGCAGGAACCCGTTCGGCAGTCTTAGGCAAACACCGAACCAATCTCCTTCCATCCCACCGGACCAACTGCCACCGGTCCAATCTCCTTCCATCCCACCACCGGTCCAACCTACTGCCACCGAACCAATATTCTTCCATCCCACCGGACCAACTGCCACCGGTCCAATATTCTTCCATCCCACCGGACCAACTGCCACCGGTCCAACCTACTTCCAAACAACTACCGGTCCACTCTACGCTCCAACCAAGTAATGCCGAACCAAGATATACCAGGCTAGATCACATCAGCCCAGGCCCATCAGCGACTATACATATCCCGGACCCCTACCCCTAGCCTCACTCTATAAATAGAGGGGTAGGGGTACAGCAATGGGGACAAGTTTGAGAGCTCAAGCACGGAAGGAACTTTCAAACAACTTTCTTTTACTTGTATCAAAGCTTTGTACTTGTAATCAAAAGAAGAGAAGAGAAATAACATATAAAGTGGACGTAGGCACATTCTGGCTGAACCACTATAAATTTGTGTGTCTTTTTACAGTTTAGCCCCTGTTTTTCATATATTTGCATAAATCGCTCAAATAACTAAGAACAACATAAGATCTACTAAATCATACAACTTTGAGGTGTTTGTCCATTTTTTGTGCAAACAATAATAGTTTAGGACAATATATATAATAATAACACAGATACTAAAAATGCGAAACACAGATAACAAAAGTCTCATATATATATATATATATATATATAACTGATGTCAGTTACAATACATTTGACACAATACATATGATACAACTACAACTATGGACTTTGGAAGTTATATATACAAGTACATTATCGACTAATATACATGAATACATATCAACCTAAATCAGTACACTGACTACTACAAAAAGACGAAGACCACTTCAAAATATATGAAAAGACTTCATAGCTCAAGCAGCAACCCAAAGCAGAATATCTACAACCTGTAATAACTCGGTCTGACCCGAGTATTAAATTCAAAAGAAAATAATACACGGGTCAGTCTAATTTAAACTCAGTTATTAATGCATAGAAGCAATAATAATTAAATACCAAATAGATGACAGTCACAAAAATCTCGTCTATCCAATCCTTTAACAAGGAAATCGGATAACGGTAGATATAACACTAAATAGTGTTAAACAACAAATCACCAAATTCAAATCATCAGCAAGATAACTAAAAAGATTATCAATGAAGATAATATGAAAACCGCAGAATTGCCTAACAGTAATTAACAACAAAATAATCTATACTGTTTGGCTGTAGTACACGCTCGCGTTCACTGCCTCGCCACTACAGAGATGAAACACAAAAGCTCAATGAATCAGAAACAAATGGCATCAAATCAAATCAAAATGAACCAGATGGAACTGCAACAGCATCCACCCAGTAACCATCAAATGAACGAAGTGCACATGAATGCACAATGAAAACTCCCAATCGAGCACGAGGTCAAACCCGAGCATTTAAACTGGGTTCAACTCAGGTGAAATTTCAAATGAAATGGTCAAGACACAAAAATCAAGCCTCGACCAAAGTTCAAGTCATACCCATGAAACAGAGGCTAGACAGTCCAGCTCGACCAAGACCAGACTGCAATTACAAGGTAAAGGAGCGACTCATCATAATTCAAACTGCAACAGATTTCAATATGCACATATCAGACTACATGAAGCCCAAACATGAATCAATGAACATGCTAAACATGAAGGGAGCAAAACTCAAACCAACCAACAAAGAGAGACCAGGCAGACATACATGAATGCATGTATATATATGGAGCACTGCAACTGTCAATAGTGAAGTACAAACCAAGTGCACATCATGCAAGCCCATTGCAGACAATGCCAACTAGCTCGAATGAATCAAAGTGCAGACAGTACAAAACCAAGTAAATCAGACTACCATGAGCATATATATGTACAGTGAAGTATATATATACAACCAGACTACAAGATGATCCAAACAAGACTACGACTACAATTGTATAAGACCAGTCCACTTACAACAATGCAAACCTGATCAGAACAGAGGCAGTGAAACTAGATGTAAATGTACAAAGACAAAAATAACTACAACTATATGGTGATACAACAATGGTGCACATGTATATTTCAGTGCAACCCATCACAAATGTGTACCAGCTAAATGTATGCAAAAAGTCAGGCAGTGTCAAAGATCACAATGCAAACTCAAACTTGAAGACTATGTGTATATACTACAAGTTCAAGCTTCAGTTCGAAAATACCATCAGGAATTTCATGTTGACCAAGTCATGGCCAAAGTCGAATATGATACAGAATACTCATGCCAAAGCCATGGGCTATAATTTCAAATCAAAGAATCAAGCCACAGTCAAAGCAAGGTGTAACTAAAGTCACAGTGAAATCAACATCATCAAAAAAGGTCAAAGCCGAAGCCATGATCAACAGAGATCGAAGACCCAAAGAAATCAAAATCATCCACAAAATTCAAATATAACCGTTTAAATTCGAAATCATAGTGATATCCAGCTATTTCCAAAAGCAAGAATTCAACTGATTTTTATAATCAATGATCGAACAACAGGTCAAAAACATTGAACAAATCAAGTTAAAGCCGAATGCAACAAGAAATCTGACCCAGTCTAATAAAATCACCAACATCGGAACAAAGTCGAACGAAATCGACAGCGTTCAAGTAAATCAACTACAGCACTTTCAACCCAAAGCCACTAGTAATAATCAAGTGCTCGAAACTAACCGAGAATTCAAAACAACAGCCAAAGTCAAGGAAGAATCACAACGAAACTAAATCGACCGCCGAAGCATAATACTTGGACAGTGAATAATCAAAGTCGAGGTCGACCAGTAATTCTAAAAGAAAACACACAATTATATACATATGAACACATATATATACATATAGTGGCAATCTAGTATTCTCATACAACTAAAAATTATAAGCACAAGTTCGAGCTTTCACAGTAAGTATAAAATTCAAATGCAAACACTCAGGGATAAAACAAAGGATAATACGCAAGCTCAATCATCTAATGAACTCAATGAACAAGGCAGCGAAGCAGGAAATCAAATTAAATTCAAATGGCCAAAGTCGAACGAAATCAATATCGTTAAAATCAAACTCGACCAGTGATGACCACGAAAACAACAGTTCAAATCAACTCGAGAAGCAAGTATCAATGTATACAAATTTGATTAAGTCAGAGAAAACACCAACTTTGAAACGTAATCGAACAGTCGAAGTATAGTACTGAACTTGAATTAGAATGTGAGTGAAAATAATCACTCACCTTTGCACTCGATCGAGACAGTGAAGTCGACACCTACGAAAATCAAAAGCCCTAACCTCTGAGCACATGAGGATGAGCGATGAACGAGCAACCCTAAATTTCGCAAAAGGGAATGAGACCGCCATTTTTTTTCTTTTTCTTTCGTTTGTTTTTAGGGTTTTCAATGAGAAATGCCAGAAATGGGGAACGGGTTGCCTTTGTTAATCACGGCAATAAGAATCAAACATGGGCCAAGGAAATTTCAAAGCCCACAACTCTCAATCAAATACGAAAAAGGATTTAAACCCGATTAGAAATTCCAAACAGCAATTTGTTAGCAATTTTAATCGTCTAATGACGATAACTAACTTTTACAAAATCCCGGGTTGTTACAGACTCCCCTCCTTATAAAAATTGCGTCCCCGCAATTTTCATAATTAAAGTTGTCAATAACAATTATTTTTCTAACATAAACTGGTTAAGCTAGAAAAATAAAGGTCAAAACACAAACGCCAAAGAAATCTTTCAATTGCATAAAAGAAATTCACACATTCTCAACAAAATCTAACTATCAATAGATAATCAGAAAACAGCTAAACTGGATAAACACAATTATCAGCAATATTCAATTACCAATTAGATAATCATAAATACAGAAATCACAAAACAACAATATCTAATTATCGATACGATAATTAGAAAACAACAAAATCTAATTATCAACAAAGATAATTAGAAAACACAAATCACAAATCACAAATCGTGAAACCGCAAATATCTAGTTATCCAACAAATAACTAGAAAACACAAACTCCATAATCAACGAACTCTAACTATCAACAGAGATAGATAGGAAACAACAATTCAATGTAATCAACATAACCTAGAATCAATTAGAGACTAGAAAACCTCATAATCAACAAATATCTAATTATCAAAAACGAAAATCAGAAAACATCAAATATCTAATTATCAAAACGATAATCAGAAATCTCAAACCAACAAATATCTAATTATCAAAAACGATAATCAGAAATCCCAAATCAACAAATATCTAATTATCAAAAACGATAATCAAAAATCACAAATATCTGATTATCAAAAACGATAATCAAAAATCACAAATCAACAAATATCTAATTATCAAAACGATAATCAGAAACAACAAATATATAATTATCAAAACGATAATCAGAAATAACAAATATATAATTATCAAAAACGATAATTAGAAATCAACAAATATCTAATTATCAAAAACGATAATCAGAAACAACAAATATCTAATTATCAAAACGATAATCAGAAACAACAAACATCTAATTATCAAAAACGATAATCAGAAATCAACAAATATCTAATTATCAAAAACGATAATCAGAAATCTCAAATCAACAAATATCTAATTATCAAAAACGATAATCAGAAACAACAAATATCTAATTATCAAAACGATAATTAGAAACAACAAATATCTAATTATCAAAAATGATAATCAGAAATCAACAAATATCTAATTATCAAACACGATAATCAGAAATCTCAAATCAAAAATTATCCGATTATCAAAAACGATAATCAGAAACAACAAATATCCGATTATCAAAAACGATAATAAAAAACAAAAAATATCCAATTATCGATACGATAATTAAATCTCATAACAGCAAATATCTAAATACCTGCAGATAATTAGAAACAACAAATATCTAGAAATCAATTAAGATACTCTAGAAAATCAATATAAAAGGTTGGATCGATCCCATCAGATGGCGAGTTTTAGCTACGCCGCACGTGCATCAACAAATGGCCGAAGCCTACCAAGTACTCAACATAATTTTGGCGCCCAACAAATGACCCGAAGGTCCATAGAGTGACCCGAAGGTCTTGTACTGGTATTTGACCCGAAGGTCCATCAGAGTGGCCCGAAAGCCCAACAAATGACCTGAAGGTCCAGCAGATGACCCGAAGGTCCAACATAGTGGCTCGAAAGCACACAAATCATCAGAATCGTCAAAACATCAAATATTTCAATTAACGAGTCCAGAATTAACCGAAATAGCAAACGCACATGTCCCATACCACGTGTTTTACTAAATCGTTTGATTCTCTTCATCGTTTCCTTGAAAGTGCAAAATTGTGTATTTCGTAAAAATACATTTTACATTCTCAAACGGACAAGTCCGTAATTAAGCGAATCAGTAAAAGAAAGGGTTCATAGTCCTCGATTTTGCTGAATCGTTTAAGTCGCTTCCTCATTCTTTTGAAAGCGCAAACTGTAAAAATTTTGTATTTTAAATAACATTTTATGTTCTCAAACGGACAAGTCCGGAATTAAGCGAATCAGTACAAGAAAGGGTTCATAGTCCTCGATTTTGCTGAATCGTTTAAATTGCTTCCTTATTCTTTTGAAAGCGCAAACTGTAAAGAATTTTAAAACAATTTTCAAAACATGTGATTAAAGTAGCAACATCAGTAGCAATTTCAAAAAGGAAATTGCACTTCCCAAAACATCGTAAAACGAATCTCAAAATCAGCATTGCGGAATAACCGCTTGAAAATCCACTTTTAAAATTTGACAGTTACTGAAGTCAAAGCGATAGTAATTTTTAAACGTCAAAATCTCATCAAAATAATTCGCATCGAAATATAATACCTGTGAATTTTCATTCATCAAAAATGTCACAAAACACCGTGCTTCAAAAATTTAGCACCGATGTAAAAATCCCGTTATAAAAATAACGGCAACAAAATACGTTTAAAACCAAACACCGGTTCAACGTAAAATTAATGCAGTAACGTGCAACTCAAATTTGCACGTATACTACAAAATGAACAAAGAAATCATTCGAATATATCTTCAGTAAAGATAATTCAAAACAGCAAAATCTAATCAATATATGATTTCATAAAAGAAAACCAGCAAAAATTTCAACAAAAATCACATAACTGCAATCGCTTCGAATCCTCAAATCGGATTCGAAATTTTCAAAGAAACAAAATAAACTCAGCTATGTAAACAACAAATGAAATTTATTTTAATTTCATATTTTGATTTTTAAATCAAAAAGATTATCAGCTGTATTCATCGAAGACAGTCTCACTATTTCCGCTGCACACTCTGATAACAGAACACAAATCTATCAAATCATCAGAACACAATTTCACTTTTATTTTTAAATAAAGATATTTAAAAATTTCATCATAATTTCAAAACTTTAGTTTTGACTCAAAGCATAAATAAAAACATCGACAAATAGTTGTAACACATGTTCCATCTAAGTTATGTTTTATATTATGTCCATAAACCCCAAGCTCTGATACCAACTGTGACGCCCCACCTCTATGCTCACAATAACAAAGAGTATTAAAAGAAATACTGTCTGTTATTACGAAGAATAAGGCTGGATAGGAGCGGCCATCCATAGTTGGGCCTTACACTAATATTGGTTACCTCGATAGGAGTGGTATATATTTTTATTTTTCATCTCTTTTTTATTTACTCCCATCGACATACCCAATTCCAGTATAAAACGAACTACGATGGTTCATAATAGTTTAGGACAATATATATAATAATAACACAGATACTAAAAATGCGGAACATAGATAACAAAAGTCTCATATATATATATATATATATATATATATATATATATAACTAATGTTAGTTACAATACATTTGACACAATACATATGATACAACTACAACTGTCGACTCTGGAAGTTATATATACAAGTACATTATCGACTAATATACATGAATACATATCAACCTAAATCAGTACACCGACGACTACAAAAAGACGAAGACCACTTCAAAAGATATGAAAAGACTTCATAGCTCAAGCAGCAACCCAAAGCAGAATATCTACAACCTGTAATAACTCGGTCTGACCCGAGTATTAAATTCAAAAGAAAATAATACACGGGTCAGTCTAATTCAAACTCAGTTATTAATGCATAGAAGCAATAATAATTAAATAGCAAATAGATGACAGTCACAAAAATCTCGTTTATCCAATCCTTTAACAAGGAAATCGGATAACGGTAGATATAACACTAAATAGTGTTAAACAACAAATCACCAAATTCAAATCATCAGCAAGATAAATAAAAGGATTATCAATGAAGATAATATGAAAACCACAGAATTGCCTAACAGCAATTAACAACAAAATAATCTATACTGTTTGGATGTAGTACACGCTCGCGTGCACTGCCTCGCCACTACAGAGATGAAACACAAAAGCTCAATGAATCAGAAACAAATGGCATCAAATCAAATCAAAATGAACCAGATGGAACTGCAACAGCATCCACCCAGTAACCATCAAATGAACGAAGTGCACACGAATGCACAATGAAAACTCCCAATCGAGCACGAGGTCAAACCCGAGCATTTAAACTGGGTTCAACTCAGGTGAAAATTCAAATGAAATGGTCAAGACACAAAAATCAAGCCTCGACCAAAGTTCAAGTCATACCCATGAAACAGAGGCTAGACAGTCCAGCTCGACCAAGACCAGACTGCAATTACAAGGTAAAGGAGCGACTCATCATAATTCAAACTACAACAGATTTCAATATGCACATATCAGACTACATGAAGCCCAAACATGAATCAATGAACATGCTAAACATGAAGGCAGCAAAACTCAAACCAACCAACAAAGAGATACCAGGAAAACATACATGAATGCATGTATATATATATGGAGCACTGCAACTGTCAATAGTGAAGTACAAACCAAGTGCACATCATACAAGCCCAATGCAGACAATGCCAACTAGCTCGAATGAATCAAAGTGCAGACAGTACAAAACCAAGTAAAGCAGACTACCATGAGCATATATATGTACAGTGAAGTATATATATACAACCGGACTACAAGATGATCCAAACAAGACTACGACTACAATTGTATAAGACCAGTCCACTTACAACAATGCAAACCTGATCAGAACAGAGGCAGTGAAACTAGATGTAAATGTACAAAGACAAAAATAACTACAACTATATGGTGATACAACAATGGTGCACATGTATATTTCAGTGCAACCCATCACAAATGTGTACCAGCTAAATGTATGCAAAAAGTCAGGCAGTGTCAAAGATCACAATGCAAACTCAAACTTGAAGACTATGTGTATATACTACAAGTTCAAGCTTCAGGTCGAAAATACCATCAGGAATTTCATGTTGAACAAGTCATGGCCAAAGTCGAATATGATACAGAATACTCATGCCAAAGTCATGGACTGTAATTTCAAATCAAAGAATCAAGCCACAGTCAAAGCAAAGTGTAACTAAAGTCACAGTAAAACCAACATCATCAGAAAAGGTCAAAGCCGAAGCCATGATCAACAGAGATCGAAGTCCCAAAGAAATCAAAATCATCCACAAAATTCAAATATAACCGTTTAAATTCGAAATCTTAGTGATATCCAACTATTTCCAAAACCAAGAATTCAACTAATTTTTATAATCAATGATCGAACAACAGGTCAAAAACATTGAACAAATAAAGTTAAAGCCGAATGCAACAAGAAATCTGACCCAGTCTAATAAAATCACCAACATCGGAACAAAGTCGAACGAAATCGACAGCGTTCAAGTAAATCAACTGCATCACTTTCAACCCAAAGCCACTAGTATCAATCAAGTGCTCGAAAGCTAACCGAGAATTCAAAACAACAGCCGAAGTCAAGGAAGAATCACAACGAAACTAAATCGACTGCCGAAGCATAATACTTGGACAGTGAATAATCAAAGTCGAGGTCGACCAGTAATTCTAAAAGAAAACACACAATTATATACATATGAACACATATGTATACATATAGTGGCAATCCAGTATTCTCATACAACTAAAAATTATAAGCACAAGTTCGAGCTTTCACAGCAGGTATAAAATTCAAATGCAAACACTCAGGGATAAAACAAAGGATAATACGCAAGCTCAATCATCTAATGAACTCAATGAACAAGGCAGCGAAGCAGGAAATCAAATTAGCTTCAAATGGCCAAAATCGAACGAAATCAATATTGTCAAAATCAAACTCGAACAGTGATGACCACGAAAACAACAGTTCAAATCAACTCGAGAAGCAAGTGTCGATGTATACGAATTTGATTAAGTCAGAGAAAACATCAACTTTGAAACGAAATCGAACAGTCGAAGTATAGTTCTGAAATTGAATTAGAATGTGAGTGAAAATAATCACTCACCTTGGCACTCGATCGAGACAGTGAAGTCGATGCCTATGAAAATCAAAAACCCTAACCTCTGAGCACATGGGGACGAGCGACGAACGAGCAACCCTAAATTTTGCAAAAGGGGACGAGGCTGCCATTTTTTCTTCTTCGTTCGTTTGGTTTTAGGGTTTTCAATGAGAAATGCCAGAAAAGGGGAACGGATTGCCTTTGTTAATCACGGCAACAAGAATCAAACATGGGCCAAGGAAATTTCAAAGCCCACAACTCTCAATCAAATAAGAAAAAGGATTTAAACCCGATTAGAAATTCCAAACAGCAATTTGTTAGCAATTTTAATCGTCTAATGATGATAACTAACTTTTACAAAATCCCAGGTTGTTACAATCCTCCTCGTGTGCTTCTTCCATTGGTTCTTCTTCTTCTTCGTCGCTGATGTGATGGCCCGCAAATCCGTACCTCTTGATTAACCACTAATCTCCATTGATTAACTCAAAATGAACGGAAATACGAACTATGATGGTTTAAGAAGAAGAAGAAGGTAGAAGAAGAAGAAAATAGAAGAAAAGATAGAAGAAAGAGAGAAGAACAGAAGAAAAACAACAGAAACAGAAACAATATCAGAATCTTACACATCGCAGCGGAACAATATATAATAAATAAACATTAGTCTTTTAAAACAAAGGACTATATCAGTTTATACATACATCAATCATCAGAGTCAATATACAACAATGGACAGTTATATAACTTGTCCTCATACAGAATACACAGCGGAATAAAATAATATCAGATACAAATACTACGTCTCGCCATCCAGCTTGCTTCCAAAGCTCCAGAATATCCTGATAACCTAACTCTAGACTGCCCGTGTGGAAATTGGTGGGCACCCAGAGTTTAGAAGGGAAACAATAAACTCCGAGTCAGTCATGGTGACTGGTGTGAGATCGTAAAACAGTTTATCTTTCTAAAAGACAACAAAATAATTTTAAAGTCAATTTCGCAATGCTTTTGGAAAATGAAACTACCATAAGACCTCCCGCCACACACACAATGCAAACGCAGACTTGGAGGAGATTTCTTCTTATGATAGTCAAAGATGCTTACTACGCAAAAATCAAATCATTTTTGATATTATTATTAGTGCATAGTGTAGAAAACATTTCGAAAGTAGAATATAAATCTTAGCCAGCATACGTACCATTATAGTATGCCTACTATAGCTACCATATTAGATGGCAGGTTCTACAACTAAAACCATACAAGTCACGTATTGGAGTTTGGATTTCCAACAAATGGTCAGGCTAAGGAACTTCCTATGCCACGATGGGTACGTCCCTGGAATAGACGACCCGAGAACCTAACCGAATCTCTGCCAACACAAGGCCGGGTTACCTGTGCAAAAATAGGTAACTACTGACACGCGTATGCCATCCCCCGATCGTAACCGATCTTCCCGAGGATCCCCGATTTGCAACAACCACAAAGTAATAAATTTGCAGCAACCACAGAGGTTAAGTATCTGGGCTCCATACCATGATACCACCTTTATCCAGAAGGAATGACATACACTAAGGGGCGCTACTCCCTAGAACCTTGCCGCATCCTTCCTGTTTTGACCATTTCCGGGGTGTGAGGCTCGACGAAGTCTCGTCCACAAAGCTACGCTTTCTACAAAGCCATGCTTCGGGTCAAACAAATGATCAACCTATGATCACCAAGATATAAGATCAAACAAATGATCATATCACAAATGATCAAACACTGATCACTTCACAGCAACACTTAACATGTCACGTTACCAAATTGGGAATATATTGCTGATAAATTTCAACTACATAACCTCTGAGCTCGTACGTCTCAGAGAAGGGTGTTAAGCTAAAAGAATAAATTCTCCGCCACCAACAGAAATGTATTTGAAAGAAATCAGCTTTATATCTCAAATTGTAACGTCAGACACACAATCCATACAAGTCTGTTCCGGGATCGAACAGAACCGAAGGCACTTCTCACGAAGCCCTTGCATATCCGGATAAATTTCTAATCACGTCCGGACTTCCCGTCACTAAGGGTGATAAAACCTCTAAACTGGAGATCAGCCGATGTAGAGTAACTCGACGGTAATCCTTCCGTTTTCAAAAATATCCGGTCTTCAACACCGGTCTTCGAATGCAATTCATAACGACGTATCACATATTCGGAATGGGTTATACGACCCCATGGTCCTTTCCCGGCTAACCCGAATAGTGAGCGATTATTCAAAAATAAGTGTGGCATTCAAATTCATCCAATTCACAACAAATACCATTCAAGGTAATTATT
Organism: Allium fistulosum; assembly: GCA_030737815.1. Classification (NCBI taxonomy): domain Eukaryota; kingdom Viridiplantae; phylum Streptophyta; class Magnoliopsida; order Asparagales; family Amaryllidaceae; genus Allium; species Allium fistulosum. The sequence continues at coordinate 1,138,335,412 of CM060902.1, read as the reverse complement.
GATAGTCGGTTTAACTATCAATAAAGATGCGCAACATCATCAGATTCCAAATAATTTTCCAAATTATTTATTTTCCAAATTATCTTTACTAGATATATAATTTCCACACTTCAAAAATAAATCAACGTTTATTTTAAAACGAATTCCCATTTCTTTTATAAATTCCATAGTGAATTTATATTTTCAAAATATCTACTGATATACGATTTTCAAATCGATTTCAAATATTCAATTTCATTTTATCTTTAAGAAGATAAAATCTCAAAACATTCATTTCATATTGGAAAAGCGATTCCATACTTATTTAAAAATAAGTAATTCACAAATCATTTATTTTCAACATTTGAAAATATTCAATATACTTAAATTAAATTTAATTATAAATTCATTCTTTAAGGAAAACATTTATTACAACAACATCTATTTGAGTCAAAACGAATGTTGCGTAAAACATCGTTACGACGACTCGAAATCACTAGTATAGGGATTCGGAATTAAGATAGATATATAAATCCCAATACTATATAAAACATTTTATTTTGAAAATCATTTACTATAACAACAGTGTTATAGTCCATCATTTCCTTATTTCTCGAAAACGTCTATTTCAACAATGAATGTTGAAATCTATGTATTCGATACTTCCGACATTTTAAAAACATCTTTAAAATGTTTACTTCATTTTTAATGTCACTTCTTCAAAAATAAATCCATTTTACTTAACAATATATTCACTGTCCAAAATCATGAATATACTTCACTAACCACATTTCAATATTTTCTACACATTTTATTTCAATAATAATTCGCTATCCAAAATCGCGAATATATCTCCTTTAACAACCTTCTATATTTAATTTATCAAATCCAATTGATTTCGAATTTATAAAACAACGTTTATAAATTCTATTTCTATTGTCTAACAACTTCAATTTAATAAATCTCCTTTATTAACAATTCGATTCATAACTCAAATCTTATACCAACAATCCATATTATAAGTTAAATACTTATAATTCCTTTATCTTACAAACTCATTTCCATTTATAAGTTCACAATTTATAAATTTCATTTATTTATAAATTCTTAAAAATTCATTTTAACGCTTATAAAAACTCATTTTTATAATACCAACATTTTAAAGTTTAAAATATCAATCTTGTACATCTTTTACCTACATCGTTTTCAATAATTCAAAAATTCCCATTTAAAACCATTTTATAAATTTCTTAACTATTTATTTCAAAAGAAATTACCTTTTGGTTATAATTCACAAATCTTAACTTTTATAACTTTAAAATCTTAACGTTTATAAATCAATTCAAAAATTCCATAAAACGTATATTTTCAAAAATCACTTTAAAATCCTTTTAAAGTAAAAGTCGTTATTTTTAAACTTCAAAACTTGAATTCGATGATGCAACATCATCAATTAGTCAATCATAACAACAAACATGATATATCAACATATGATAACAGAATATACATCAATATCTGTAAATAAATAAATATTGGTGAGGAATCCAGTTGGATCCCTCCAACCTGTTTCCCTGCATCCATAGATGTTAGCACAATACCCATTCCACTTCGAGGTGGAATATCGCGGTATATGGGTTTTATAAAAATAATCCGCTTACTAACGGCGCAATAGGGTCTCATCCGCTATACGAGGCGGGAAATCATCAATCCAATATATACATATGCCAATATGTATATATTGCTATATATATAGATATATCCTACTATATCTAATATCACACATCCAATAGCAATCATATCAGTCAATAAATAACTGCAATACAAAATATATTTTGAGTGAGAAAAATCTCACCTTAGCTTTTTATTTGCAATCCAATCCAATCTCGACCCAATTATCTTGATTTATACCTTGTATAAATAATTATACAAATTTATTAATATTCGAACCAATTAAATAACCAATTTCCGTTTTTAATTGTTAAATTTTGATAGTTCGTTCTAAACCAATTTCTAAATTAATAAATTTTATTTAACCACCATTTAAATTTCTTTAAACCCATTTCCCTTTTATAAATTTATTTAACTAAAATTTAATTTAAACAATTAAACTTTCCTTTTAAATAAATTCAACTAATATGATTTGATTTTAATAAATCTCCCTTTCATAAAATAAATTTCTTTCTTTTAAATGTTTTATCTACATATGTATATTACTTTAAATAAAACGGAAATTTATTTCACTGAAAAAATATATATATAAATTTCAAAAATCTTTTTGTACAAATATTTTCTCTGATCAACAGTTTTCTGTTCTACCAGCGCAACATTTTTCTTGTATCCTGTATGTATATATACATATAAAATAGAAATAAAATCTAGTTTAACTTTTAAAACTAAATAGGAGGAGATCATATACCTATTGCCTTGACAGTGACCCTTGCGACTGCGACCAGTCATCGCGAAATCGGAAATCGCCACATCCCTCAGTCGTAACTTCCTGAACTGCTCCTCCACTACTTGCGACCACCATTCGACCCACGCCTCCTCCTCGCGTGTACGAGCGCAACCACCCAGGCTCATACCCCTGCCTCGATCCACAGAAATCGCCATCGCGACTTCGTTCGTCGCCGCCGCATCTCGCGAAAGTCGTCGCTCACGTCGCCACCTCGCGAGCTTCGCCGTTTGAACCCCTCAGCGAAATCGAACCCAATCGTGCTGCCCATTTGCGAACGCCTCCACCTCACGCGATTAATCGCGCACGCCTGCTCTACTCGCGATGCTCGCGAATCCCTGATACTCGCGCGCCTGCTTGACGTCGATTCGCCGAGCATGTTGCCCCTTCGAACGCCCCCAGGTGGTCGCGATTTTGTTTTTGAATGATTTCGTGAATAAGGTTTTGGAAAAGGGGGGAAACGAGCTGGAAGTGGATTCGTGAACGAAATGAGGAGATGCCTCTTCTGCCATTTTTATTAAACGAAATGAATCTGATTTCTTTTGAACTTGCGTGATTTTTTTTTAAAAAGGAATGGAGGGAGACAGAAGACATGGGTTGCGTGATTTTTTTTCGTGATGCTCGGCGTGATTTTAGGCGTGAGATAAGGAATGCTGTCCAAAGTTTAAATTTTTAAATTTAAATTTAAATTCAATTTGTTTCGGTACAATTTTTTAACGCGTTATTGTGTCGTATTCTCACCCAACCACTCCGAACGATACGACATTTAAAACCCGGTGATAATTTAACGTTACGGACCCAATGGAACTGGTTTCGTCGAATTCCGAGACTGTTTGAAAAATGACTATTTTTAAATATTGATTCGAACGATTTAATTTCAAAACTGAACGAAACACTTTGAAATACAATTCTGAAGTTTCTATTATCTTCAGTGTTATCAATATAAATTTTAAAAGCTTTTGAAATATTTTTCTTCAACTATAAAATTGAAGATATAAATTTTTATTCAATTCAATATATTAAATTTTAAAGTTTAATCGCAAATTTCAAAGTTATTTCGGGGATTCAATTTAAATCATCGTTCAAATATTTAAAATTAATTAAATATTCTCAATTTAATTTGTTCAAAATTCAGGGTCGTTACAGCTGACCTCATGTTCTTGATTGAGTGAAGAGTCTTCATCGATCAAGATAGGGTTGGCCTGGTTATCCATTAGGAATTTTTGTAAATTCCTAAGAATCTTGCCTTGCCTCTCTTGCTCTTTCGCCATACGAAGTTGAGTCACTTGAATTTCAATCAACATCTGAAGAGTATCCTTCATAGACTCCTCCAATTTAGCTACACGTGCGAGAGTAGTGCATTGGAATGGACCAGAAGTAGGAGAGGGGAATGAGAAAGTTGATTTTATGTTTGATTTAGAGGAAGATGCCATTATTTTATATATTTCAGAATAGAAAATGAAGAGAAAACAGAGAGAATGAATAAGAATTTGAAATAGAGAAGAATATATAACTAAATTTTTGAATTTTGGTGGGAAAATTTAAAAAAGAATAAAAACGTTACATGTCGACATGTCTTCCTAGGGGATGTCGACATGGTCCTTATATTTTAACTCTATGATTTATTTTAATATTAATTATTAATTATACTTGTTATTTATATTTTATATTTCAGTTATAGAACAAATACCTAATTCTCTTCTTAATTTAGTAAATATAGATTCATTTAATGGTTTTGTTAAGATATCAGCGATTTGATTCTCAGAGTTTATATATTCGAGAGTAATTACTTCTTTAGTTATATTATCTCTAAGAAAATGATATCGAATATAAATATGTTTAGTTCGAGCATGATGAGTAGGATTTTTAGATAAATTTTTTGCACTAGTATTATCACAATAAATTGGCGATTTTGAGATATTTAATCCAAAATCTCTTAAGGTTTGTTGCATGTATATATTACTTGAGAACAAGCCAAAGCAGCAGAAATATACTCTGCTTCAGTTGTTGATAGAGAAACTGTATTTTGCTTTTTACTAAACCAGGAAACCAGAGAATGTCCCAAAAAGTGACAAGTTCCACTTGTACTTTTTCGGTCTAATTTACATCCAGCATAGTCAGCATCACAGTATGATATTAAATCAAATGAATCATTTTTAGGATAAAATAAGCCATAATCAAAGTTGTGCTTAATATATCTTATGATACGTTTTACAGCTTTTAAGTGAGTTTCTTTAGGATGAGATTGATATCTTGCACAGAGACATACACTATGCATGATATCAGGTCTACTAGTAGTGATATAGAGCAATGATCTGATCATTCCTCTATACAACTTTTGATCTACATCTTTCGAGAAATCTTCTTTACTTAGATATTCATTGGTTGCCATGGGAGTAGGTTTTCCACCCGCAGTAGTCAAACCAAATTTATTAACTAGTTCTTTAGCATATTTTTCTTGACTAATGAAAATACCATTATCTAACTGTTTTATTTGCAATCCTAGAAAGAAGTTTAATTCACCCATATGACTCATCTCAAACTCTTTTGTCATTATTTCAGAAAATTCTTTATTCATTTCGAAGTTAGTTGAACCAAAAATGATATCATCTACGTATACTTGAACTAGTTGAATATCATTTTTATTTCTTTTAATAAAAAGAGTATTATCTATTTTACCAATTTCAAAATTTGATTGTAATAAATAAGATCTTAGTCTATCATACCCGGCTCTAGGAGCTTGTTTTAGACCATATAAAGCTTTCTTAAGTTTGTACACATGGTTTGGTAAATTTTCATCTTCAAAAAGTGGTGGGTGTTCAACATATACTTCTTCTTTTACAAATCCATTTAAAAATGCACTTTTAACATCCATTTGAAATAATTTGAAATTATTATGATTTGCGAAAGCATGTAGAATCCTAATGGCTTCTAATCTTGCTACAGGAGCAAAGGTTTCGAAACAATCTATACCTTCTTCTTGACAATAACCTTGTGCGACTAATCGTGCTCTATTTCTAAAGACCTCACCTTGTTCATTCATTTTATTTTTATAGACCCATTTAGTTCCAATTATAGTTTTATCGTCAGGTCTAGGAACAAGTTCCCAAACATCATTTCTAGTGAATTGATTTAATTCTTCTTGCATAGCCAAAATCCATGAATCATCGGTTGATGCTTCTTTAGGATTTTTGGATTCAATAGATGATATAAATGCTACATTACTCACTTTACTTAGTTGATTTCTAGTTGTAACAATAGATTGCATATCTCCTACTATATTTTCAATAGGATGATCTTTTAAAAGTTTAATCCTTTTATTAGGATGATTAATTTCATTATTAATTTTGGTTGATTCCTGATTTTGAGTAATTAAATCTTCTTCATCATTTGTAATTTCAAAATCTTTTAAACTTTCATCAAACGAAACATGCATTGTTTCTTCGATGGTGTTAGATCTTAAATTAAAAACTCTATAAGCTTTACTTTTATTAGAATATCCGATAAAGATTCCTTTGTCGGATTTAGGATCAAATTTATCCAAATTATATTTTGTATTTAAAATAAAGCATTTACTTCCAAAAATTCTGAAGTATGATACCTTAGGTTTCTTTCCATGAAGAAGTTCATATGGTGTCTTATCAGTTAAAGGTCTAATTAAATTTCTATTCAAAATATAACAGGCGGTAGCAACAGCTTCTGCCCAAAAGTGTTTAGGTAAATTACTATCTGAAAGCATAGTTCTCGCACACTCTTGTATCGTTCTATTTTTACGCTCCGTTTTCTTGTGGAGTTCTTGGAAATGAGAAATTGTGAGTTATTCCCTTCTTATTACAGAATTCCTCAAACTTTTCGTTTTCAAATTCACCACCGTGATCACTACGAATAGTTATAATTTTTAAAGATAATTGATTTTGAATCCTTTTTGTATAGTTCTTAAAACATTCAAAAGTATCACTTTTATGTTTCAAAAATATTGTCCATGTAAATCTAGAATAATCATCTACAATTACAAAAACATATTTACTATGATTTATTGACTGAATTTGAGATGGACCAAATAAATCAAGATGAAGTAACTCAAGGGGTTTTGAAGTTGAAATAATATCTTTTAATTTAAAGGAACTTTTTCTAAGCTTTCCTAATTGACATGCATCACATAAACTATCTACTTTAAAATTCATTTTAGGGAGAACTCTTACTAGATCATGTTTTGACAGTTTAGATAAGAGTTTGAAATTCAAATGTCCAAATCTCTTATGCCAAATCCAAGGGTCACTTGTATTTGCCAAAAGACATAGGTTATCATTTGAAACTTTCATACTAAGAATATAAATATTCTTTTTCCTAGTTCCCTCAAATATTATGGTTGAGTTATTATCTTCAATATGAAATTTATCTTTTTCAAATTTAATTTTATATCTTTTATCACATAGTTGACTTATACTTAGCAGATTGTGTTTCAGATTCTTAACTAGCAAAACATTAGTAATAATAGTAGTTTCAGAGTTACCCACATTGCCAATGCCAATCACGTATCCTTTCGAGTTGTCTCCAAAGTTAACCAGTCCTCCGTCTTTGTATATAATATTATTCAGCATATCTGGATTACCAGTCATGTGTCTAGAGCATCCACTATCAAATATCCACTTATTCCTTTTGATCTGCACAGATTGTCCATTGTGGATTGATTCCTTAATACCCATAAAGCATCTTTCCTGCACATTATAAAATTTGGGTAGACAACTAGAATTTTCAATAACATTCATATGCAGACTCATGGAAGAATGATGATTTAAACAATTCTAAACTAGTTTTAACATATTTTTCAAAAATAGTCATTTTAAAAGTTTTCAAAATTCAGATTATGAAACTTTTGAAAACAAAGCTCTGATACCAAATGTGAGAAATGCGGATTAAGGATCTTAAGGCTAGAATTAACACTAGAGGGGGGGTGAATAGTGTTTTAAGAAATTTGTTAATCTTTTTGAGTTTATCTTACTTTGTTAACAATGTATACACTAATCAGACACAGATATGAACACAGAATCAAACACAGATGCAAATATAAAGTAAAAGCAGTAAAGGAAAGAACACATCGGATTTTATACTGGTTCGGAGTTACCCTACATCCAGTCCCGCAACACAAGTACGGATTTTCTTTCAAAATAAATTCTTACAATTACAACCCTCGGTTTCAAGGCTACGAGGTACGCCCTCCAGAATCACAATCCTCTGGGTAGAGATAATTGATTTCCGGGGCAACAAGTTCACCCAATTGATTTCCAGGGCTACAATCACACCTTCTCTCGCTCAATTGATTACAAAAAGTCTATAACTCAGATTAGCACTTGGATCTTATAGAGATAGTGGAGAGAATCAAAACCAGAAATTATCTAGTTAGATTCGATATTGGTTTCGGCAGAGTAATGGTGTAATTTGTAAATAAGAAAGTGGAGAAGAAGAAGAGAAGTTAAATCAGAGAAAAAAGTGATTAGAATTCATTGAAACTGACCCCTATTTATAGAAGAACAACAGCCATGACCATTCATGAAAAGTTATGGCGAATAGACACTTCTTTTGAATTTTGAATTAAACTGTCACCATGTCGACATGGTGCCTATGGGCATGTCGACATCCCTCAGCCAAATTTGATGTTTTGAATTTCTATAAAAATAATATTTATCTTATATTAAAACTTTATAAATATACTTGAATATAGTTGAAATTCATAAGTAAATATAAAGAACAATATATATATATTATTTAACTATAATTTAAATCAAAGTATAAATAATTTAAAAGTTAAATATATTATTTGAAAAGATAGTTTAAAATCAGGAGAAATTTTGACTCTGAAAATAAAGATGTTTTGAGGCTAAAATTATTTTAAAAACGAAATCGAGGGTTTTGAATCTTTTTAAAAGGAAAGTTTTGAAATCATTTCGAAAACAAAATAATTTTGAAAAATCATTTGAATGAAGCTTAGTGGATACAAAACAATGTTCCCCTAGATTTTCGTCGCTTCCATCCTACTTAGGGTTCCATCCCTTTAACGAGCACGAAGTGGATTCCATCCACAACTAAATTGGATTTTAAGATGTCAGTGCCTTTCAATGAGTTTTAACAATATTCCTAACTATAACTTATCTTGGAAACTTGAACTCTTGAAATTCTTGATACTCATGAGTCTTGAATCTTAATATCTTCAATCTTTGATCTTGAATCTTTATACTGTATAGTTCTTCATTCTTTAGTACCTGCAAACATATCTATATATATCTACACAATAATGTTATTATTATATATTTTATAATCTAATTCTAAGTAAGGTTGTTGTCATCAAAACCAACTCCTCAGGGACTAACAATCTCCCCCTTTTTGATGATGACAACCTTTGTTTATAAAATATCACTTCTATCCTAATACTTCTAATAACTCCCCCTTAATCTATGCCTAACTATCCTATTTTATACTTCTCCCCCTTTGTCATCAACAAAAACTTACTCAAAACTAGATAACTCCAAACTATATAACTCCCCCTAAAACCTATCACTCTATGACGTTGGATTATAATGATAGTGTTATCATAAATAATTAACACTTAAATCTAATACTAAAATATAATCCTAAACTATTAACTATCCTAACTAAGAATTCACAATAATACTAACACATATAAGAACACGAGTTTATTTAATACGAGTATGGTCGCATTTACATTTGCGTTTGAAAAACATAAAAACACAAATAACAACAGAAAGAAAGAGAAGAAACTAATGTGTGTTTCTGAACATAGGAGATTTATGAATTGAACAGTTTGGATAGTGGAAACAGAAATTTCCACGTTGTTCGACAAGATTCCCATTTTTGTCGAAACACACTTCTCCAACGCATACTACTTGGTCATCATCCTCCTCGTGTGCTTCTTCCATTGGTTCTTCTTCTTCTTCGTCGCTGACCTCATGTTCTTGATTGAGTGAAGAGTCTTCATCGATCAAGATAGGGTTGGCTTGGTTATCCATTAGGATTTTTTGTAAATTCCTAAGAATCTAGCCTTGCCTCTCTTGCTCTTTCGCCATACGAAGTTGAGTCACTTGAATTTCAGTCAACATCTGAAGAGTATCCTTCATAGACTCCTCCAATTTAGTTACACGTGCGAGAGTAGTGCATTGGAATGGACCAGAAGTAGGAGAGGGGAATGAGAAAGTTGATTTTATGTTTGATTTAGAGGAAGATGCCATTATTTTATATATTTCAGAATAGAAAATGAAGAGAAAACAGAGAGAATGAATAAGAATTCGAAATAGAGAAGAATATATAACTAAATTTTTGAATTTTGGTGGGAAAATTTAAAAAAGAATAAAAACGTTACATGTCGACATGTCTTCCTAGGGGATGTCGACATGGTCCTTATATTTTAACTCTATGATTTATTTTAATATTAATTATTAATTATACTTGTTATTTATATTTTATATTTCAGTTATAGAACAAATACCTAATTCTCTTCTTAATTTAGTAAATATAGATTCATTTAATGGTTTTGTTAAGATATCAGCGATTTGATTCTCAGAATTTATATATTCGAGGGTAATTACTTCTTTAGTTATATTATCTCTAAGAAAATGATGTCGAATATAAATATGTTTAGTTCGAGCATGATGAGTAGGATTTTTAGATAAATTTTTTGCACTAGTATTATCATAATAAATTGGCGATTTTGAGATATTTAATCCAAAATCTCTTAAGGTTTGTTGCATATATATTACTTGAGAACAAGCCAAAGCAGCAGAAATATACTCTGCTTCAGTTGTTGATAGAGAAACTGTATTTTGCTTCTTACTAAACCAGGAAACCATAGAATGTCCCAAAAAGTGACAAGTTCCACTTGTACTTTTTCGGTCTGATTTACATCCAGCATAGTCAGCATCACAGTATGATATTAAATCAAATGAATCATTTTTAGGATAAAATAAGCCATAATCAGAGGTGTGTTTAATATATCTTATGATACGTTTTACAGCTTTTTAAGTGAGTTTCTTTAGGATGAGATTGATATCTTGCACAGAGACATACACTATGCATGTTATCAGGTCTACTAGCAGTGATATAGAGCAATGATCCGATCATTCCTCTATACAACTTTTGATCTACATCTTTCAAGAAATCTTCTTTACTTGGATATTCATTGGTTGCCATGGGAGTAGGTTTTCCACTCGCAGTAGTCAAACCAAATTTATTAACTAGTTCTTTAGCATATTTTTCTTGACTAATAAAAATACCATTATCTAACTGTTTTATTTGCAATCCTAGAAAGAAGTTTAATTCACCCATATGACTCATCTCAAACTCTTTTTTCATTATTTCAGAAAATTCTTTATTCATTTCGAAGTTAGTTGAACCAAAAATGATATCATCTACATATACTTGAACTAGTTGAATATCATTTTTATTTCTTTTAATAAAAAGAGTATTATCTATTTTACCAATTTCAAAATTTGATTGTAATAAATAAGATCTTAGTCTATCATACCAGGCTCTAGGAGCTTGTTTTAGACCATATAAAGCTTTCTTAAGTTTGTACACATGGTTTGGTAAATTTTCATCTTTAAAAAGTGATGGTTGTTCAACATATACTTCTTCTTTTACAAATCCATTTAAAAATGCACTTTTAACATCCATTTGAAATAATTTGAAATTATTATGATTTGCGAAAGCTAGTAGAATCCTAATGGCTTCTAATCTTGCTACAGGAGCAAAGGTTTCGTCACAATCTATACCTTCTTCTTGATAATAACCCTGCGCGACTAATCGTGCTTTATTTCTAACGACCTCACCTTGTTCATTCATTTTATTTTTATAGACCTATTTAGTTCCAATTATAGTTTTATCTTCAGGTCTAGGAACAAGTTCCCAAACATCATTTCTACTGAATTGATTTAATTCTTCTTGCATAGCCAAAATCCATGAATCATCAGTTGATGCTTCTTTAGGATTTTTGGGTTCAATAGATGATATAAATGCTACATTACTCACTTTACTTAGTTGATTTCTAGTTGTAACAATAGATTGCATATCTCCTATTATATTTTCAATAGGATGATCTTTTTAAAGTTTAATCCTTTTATTAGGATGATTAATTTCATTATTAATTTCGGTTGATTCCTGATTTTGAGTAATTAAATCTTCTTCATCATTTGTAATTTCAAAATCTTTTAAACTTTCATCAAACGAAACAAGCATTGTTTCTTCGATGGTGTTAGATCTTAAATTAAAAACTCTATAAGCTTTACTTTTATTAGAATATCCGATAAAGATTCCTTTGTCGGATTTAGGATCAAATTTATCCAAATTATATTTTGTATTTAAAATAAAGCATTTACTTCCAAAAATTCTGAAGTATGATACCTTAGGTTTCTTTCCATGAAGAAGTTCATATGGTGTCTTATCAGTTAAAGGTCTAATTAAAATTCTATTCAAAATATAACAGGCGGTAGCAACAGCTTCTGCCCAAAAGTGTTTTGGTAAATTACTATCTGAAAGCATAGTTCTCGCACACTCTTGTATCGTTCTATTTTTACGTCCAACTACTCCGTTTTGTTGTGCACTTCTTGGAAATGAGAAATTATGAGTTATTCCCTTCTTATTGCAGAATTCCTCAAACTTTTCATTTTCAAATTCACCACCGTGATCACTAAGAATAGTTATAATTTTTAAAGATAATTGATTTTGAATCCTTTTTGTAATGTTCTTAAAACATTCAAAAGTATCACTTTTATGTTTCAAAAATATTGTCCATGTAAATCTAGAATAATCATCTACAATTACAAAAACATATTTACTATGATTTATTGACTGAATTTGAGATGGACCAAATAAATCAAGATGAAGTAACTCAAGGGGTTTTGAAGTTGAAATCATATCTTTTAATTTAAAGGAACTTTTTCTAAGCTTTCCTAATTGACATGCATCACATCAACTATCTACTTTAAAATTCATTTTAGGGAGACCTCTTACTAGATCATGTTTTGACAGTTTAGATAAGAGTTTGAAATTCAAATGTCTAAATCTCTTATGCCAAATCCAAGGGTCACTTGTATTTGCCAGAAGACATAGGTTATCATTTGAAACTTTCATACTAAGAATATAAATATTCTTTTTCCTAGTTCCCTCAAATATTATGGTTGAGTTATTATCTTCAATATGACATTTATCTTTTTCAAATTTAATTTTATATCTTTTATCACATAGTTGACTTATACTTAGCAGATTGTGTTTCAGATTCTTAACTAGCAAAACATTAGTAATAATAGTAGTTTCAGAGTTACCGACATTGCCGATGCCAATCACGTATCCTTTCGAGTTGTCTCCAAAGTTAACCAGTCCTCCGTCTTTGTATATAATATTATTCAGCATATCCGGATTACCAGTCATGTGTCTAGAGCATCCACTATCAAGTATCCACTTATTCCTTTTGATATGCACAGATTGTCCATTATGGATTGATTCCTTAATACCCATAAAGCATCTTTCCTGCACATTATAAAATTTCGGTAGACAACTAGAATTTGAATAACATTCATATGCAGACTCATGGAACAATGATGATTTAAACAATTCTAAACTAGTTTTAACATATTTTTCAAAAATAGCAATTTTAAAACTTTTCAAAATTCAGATTATGAAACTTTTGAAAACAAAGCTCTGATACCAAATGTGAGAAATGCGGATTAAGGATCTTAAGGCTAGAATTAACACTAGAGGGGGTGAATAGTGTTTTATGAAATTTGTTAATCTTTTTGAGTTTATCTTACTTTGTTAACAATGTATACACTAATCAGACACAGATATGAATATAGGATCAAACACAGATGCAAATATAAAGTAAAAGCAGTAAAGGAAAGAACACACCGGATTTTATACTGGTTCGGAGTTACCCTACATCCAGTCCCGCAACACAAGTACGGATTTCCTTTCAAAATCAATTCTTACAATTACAACCCTCGGTTTCAAGGCTACGAGGTACACCCTCCAGAATCACAATCCTCTGGATAGAGATACTTGATTTCCGGGGCAACAAGTTCACCCAATTAATTTCCAGGGCTACACTCATACCTTCTCTTGCTCAATTGATTACAAAAAGTCTATAACTCAGATTAGCACTTGGATCTTGTAGAGATAGTGGAGAGAATCAAAACCAGAAATTATCTAGTTAGATTCGATATTGATTTCGGCAGAGTAATGGTGTAATTTGTAAATAAGAAAGTGGAGAAGAAGAAGAGAAGTTAAATCAGAGAAAAAAGTGATCAAAATTCATTGAAACTGACCCCTATTAATAGAAGAACAACAACCATGACCATTCATGAAAAGTTATGGCGAATAGACACTTCTTTTGAATTTTGAATTAAACTGTCACAATGTCGACATGGTGCCTATGGGCATGTCGACATCCCTCAGCCAAATTTGATGTTTTGAATTTCTATAAAAATAATATTTATCTTATATTAAAACTTTATAAATATACTTGAATATAGTTGAAATTCATAAGTAAATATAAAGAACAATATATATATATTATTTAACTATAATTTAAATCAAAGTATAAATAATTTAAAAGTTAAATATATTATTTGAAAAGATAGTTTAAAATCAGGAGAAATTTTGACTCTGAAAATAAAGATGTTTTGAGGCTAAAATTATTTTAAAAACGGAACCGAGGGTTTTGAATCTTTTTAAAAGGAAAGTTTTGAAATCATTTCGAAAACAAGATAATTTGAAAAATCATTTGAATGAAGCTTAGTGGATACAAAACAATGTTCCACTAGATTTTCGTCGCTTCCATCCTACTTAGGGTTCCATCCCTTTAACGAGCACGAAGTGGATTCCATCCACAAATAAATTGGATTTTAAGATGTCAGTGCCTTTCAATGAGTTTTAACAATATTCCTAACTATATAACTTATCTTGGAAACTTGAACTCTTGAAATTCTTGATACTCATGAGTCTTGAATCTTAATATCTTCAATCTTTGATCTTGAATCTTTATACTGTATAGTTCTTCATTCTTTAGTACCTGCAAACATATCTATATATATCTACACAATAATGTTAGTATTATATATTTTATAATCTAATTCTAAGTAAGGTTGTTGTCATCAAAACCAACTCCTCAGGGACTAACAATCTCCCCCTTTTTGATGATGACAACCTTTGTTTATAAAATATCACTTCTATCCTAATACTTCTAATAACTCCCCCTTAATCTATGCCTAACTATCCTATTTTATACTTCTCCCCCTTTGTCATCAACAAAAACTTACTCAAAACTAGATAACTCCAAACTATATAACTCCCCCTAAAACCTATCACTCTATGACGTTGGATTATAATGATAGTGTTATCATAAATAATTAACACTTAAATCTAACACTAAAATATAATCCTAAACTATTAACTATCCTAACTAAGAATTCACAATAATACTAACACATATAAGAACACGAGTTTATTTAATATGAGTATGGTCGCATTTACATTTGCGTTTGAAAAACATAAAAACACAAATAACAACGGAAAGAAAGAGAAGAAACTAATGTGTGTTTCTGAACATAGGAGATTTATGAATTGAACAGTTTGGATAGTGGAAACAGAAATTTCCACGTTGTTCGACAAGATTCCCATTTTTTTCGAAACACACTTCTCCAACGCATACTACTTGGTCATCATCCTCCTCGTGTGCTTCTTCCATTGGTTCTTCTTCTTATTCGTCGCTGACCTCATGTTCTTGATTGAGTGAAGAGTCTTCATCGATCAAGATAGGGTTGGCTTGGTTATCCATTAGGATTTTTTGTAAATTCCTAAGAATCTAGCCTTGCCTCTCTTGCTCTTTCGCCATACGAAGTTGAGTCACTTGAATTTCAGTCAACATCTGAAGAGTATCCTTCATAGACTCCTCCAATTTAGTTACACGTGCGAGAGTAGTGCATTGGAATGGACCAGAAGTAGGAGAGGGGAATGAGAAAGATGATTTTATGTTTGATTTAGAGGAAGATGCCATTATTTTATATATTTCAGAATAGAAAATGAAGAGAAAACAGAGAGAACGAATAAGAATTCGAAATAGAGAAGAATATATAACTAAATTTTTGAATTTTGGTGGGAAAATTTAAAAAAGAATAAAAACGTTACACGTCGACATGTCTTCCTAGGGGATGTCGACATGGTCCTTATATTTTAACTCTACGATTTATTTTAATATTAATTATTAATTATACTTGTTATTTATATTTTATATTTCAGTTATAGAACAAATACCTAATTCTCTTCTTAATTTAGTAAATATAGATTCATTTAATGGTTTTGTTAAGATATCAGCGATTTGATTCTCAGAGTTTATATATTCGAGAGTAATTACTTCTTTAGTTATATTATCTCTAAGAAAATGATGTCGAATATAAATATGTTTAGTTCGAGCATGATGAGTAGGATTTTTAGATAAATTTTTTGCACTAGTATTATCATAATAAATTGGCGATTTTGAGATATTTAATCCAAAATCTCTTAAGGTTTGTTGCATATATATATTACTTGAGAACAAGCCAAAGCAGCAGAAATATACTCTGCTTCAGTTGTTGATAGAGAAACTGTATTTTGCTTCTTACTAAACCAGGAAACCAGAGAATGTCCCAAAAAGTGACAAGTTCCACTTGTACTTTTTCGGTCTGATTTACATCCAGCATAGTCAGCATCACAGTATGATATTAAATCAAATGAATCATTTTTAGGATAAAATAAGCCATAATCAGAGGTGTGTTTAATATATCTTATGATACGTTTTACAGCTTTTTAAGTGAGTTTCTTTAGGATGAGATTGATATCTTGCACAGAGACATACACTATGCATGTTATCAGGTCTACTAGCAGTGATATAGAGCAATGATCCGATCATTCCTCTATACAACTTTTGATCTACATCTTTCAAGAAATCTTCTTTACTTGGATATTCATTGGTTGCCATGGGAGTAGGTTTTCCACTCGCAGTAGTCAAACCAAATTTATTAACTAGTTCTTTAGCATATTTTTCTTGACTAATAAAAATACCATTATCTAACTGTTTTATTTGCAATCCTAGAAAGAAGTTTAATTCACCCATATGACTCATCTCAAACTCTTTTTTCATTATTTCAGAAAATTCTTTATTCATTTCAAAGTTAGTTGAACCAAAAATGATATCATCTACATATACTTGAACTAGTTGAATATCATTTTTATTTCTTTTAATAAAAAGAGTATTATCTATTTTACCAATTTCAAAATTTGATTGTAATAAATAAGATCTTAGTCTATCATACCAGGCTCTAGGAGCTTGTTTTAGACCATATAAAGCTTTCTTAAGTTTGTACACATGGTTTGGTAAATTTTCATCTTTAAAAAGTGATGGTTGTTCAACATATACTTCTTCTTTTACAAATCCATTTAAAAATGCACTTTTAACATCCATTTGAAATAATTTGAAATTATTATGATTTGCGAAAGCTAATAGAATCCTAATGGCTTCTAATCTTGCTACAGGAGCAAAGGTTTCGTCACAATCTATACCTTCTTCTTGATAATAACCCTGCGCGACTAATCGTGCTTTATTTCTAACGACCTCACCTTGTTCATTCATTTTATTTTTATAGACCCATTTAGTTCCAATTATAGTTTTATCTTCAGGTCTAGGAACAAGTTCCCAAACATCATTTCTAGTGAATTGATTTAATTCTTCTTGCATAGCCAAAATCCATGAATCATCAGTTGTTGCTTCTTTAGGATTTTTGGGTTCAATAGATGATATAAATGCTACATTACTCACTTTACTTAGTTGATTTCTAGTTGTAACAATAGATTACATATCTCCTATTATATTTTCAATAGGATGATCTTTTAAAAGTTTAATCCTTTTATTAGGATGATTAATTTCATTATTAATTTTGGTTGATTCCTGATTTTGAGTAATTAAATCTTCTTCATCATTTGTAATTTCAAAATCTTTTAAACTTTCATCAAACGAAACAAGCATTGTTTCTTCGATGGTGTTATATCTTAAATTAAAAACTCTATAAGCTTTACTTTTATTAGAATATCCGATAAAGATTCCTTTGTCGGATTTAGGATCAAATTTATCCAAATTATATTTTGTATTTAAAATAAAGCATTTACTTCCAAAAATTCTGAAGTATGATACCTTAGGTGTCTTTCCATGAAGAAGTTCATATGGTGTCTTATCAGTTAAAGGTCTAATTAAAATTCTATTCAAAATATAACAGGCGGTAGCAACAGCTTCTGCCCAAATGTGTTTTGGTAAATTACTATCTGAAAGAATAGTTCTCGCACACTCTTGTATCGTTCTATTTTTACGTTCAACTACTCCGTTTTGTTGTGCACTTCTTGGAAATGAGAAATTATGAGTTATTCCCATCTTATTGCAGAATTCCTCAAACTTTTCATTTTCAAATTCACCACCGTGATCACTAAGAATAATTATAATTTTTAAAGATAATTGATTTTGAATCCTTTTTGTAAAGTTCTTAAAACATTCAAAAGTATCACTTTTATGTTTCAAAAATATTGTCCATGTAAATCTAGAATAATCATCTACAATTACAAAAACATATTTACTATGATTTATTGACTGAATTTGAGATGGACCAAATAAATCAAGATGAAGTAACTCAAGGGGTTTTGAAGTTGAAATCATATCTTTTAATTTAAAGGAACTTTTTCTAAGCTTTCCTAATTGACATGCATCACATAAACTATCTACTTTAAAATTCATTTTAGGGAGACCTCTTACTAGATCATGTTTTGACAGTTTAGATAAGAGTTTGAAATTCAAATGTCTAAATCTCTTATGCCAAATCCAAGGGTCACTTGTATTTGCCAGAAGACATAGGTTATCATTTGAAACTTTAATACTAAGAATATAAATATTCTTTTTCCTAGTTCCCTCAAATATTATGGTTGAGTTATTATCTTCAATATGACATTTATCTTTTTCGAATTTAATTTTATATCTTTTATCACATAGTTGACTTATACTTAGCAGATTGTGTTTCAGATTCTTAACTAGCAAAACATTAGTAATAATAGTAGTTTCAGAGTTACCCACATTGCCGATGCCAATCACGTATCCTTTCGAGTTGTCTCCAAAGTTAACCAGTCCTCCATCTTTGTATATAATATTATTCAGCATATCCGGATTACCAGTCATGTGTCTTGAGCATCCACTATCAAGTATCCACTTATTCCTTTTGATCTGCACAGATTGTCCATTGTGGATTGATTCCTTAATACCCATAAAGCATCTTTCCTGCACATTATAAAATTTGGGTGGACATCTAGAATTTTCAATAACATTCATATGCAGACTCATGGAAGAATGATGATTTAAACAATTCTAAACTAGTTTTAACATATTTTTCAAAAATAGTCATTTTAAAAGTTTTCAAAATTCAGATTATGAAACTTTTGAAAACAAAGCTCTGATACCAAATGTGAGAAATGCGGATTAAGGATCTTAAGGCTAGAATTAACACTAGATGGGGGTGAATAGTGTTTTAAGAAATTTATTAATCTTTTTGAGTTTATCTTACTTTGTTAACAATGTATACACTAATCAGACACAGATATGAACACAGAATCAAACACAGATGCAAATATAAAGTAAAAGCTGTAAAGGAAAGAACACACCGGATTTTATACTGGTTCGGAGTTACCCTACATCCAGTCCCGCAACACAAGTACGGATTTTCTTTCAAAATCAATTCTTACAATTACAACCCTCGATTTCAAGGCTACGAGGTACGCCCTCCAGAATCACAATCCTCTGGGTAGAGATACTTGATTTCCGGGGCAACAAGTTCACCCAATTGATTTCCAGGGCTACAATCACACCTTCTCTCGCTCAATTGATTACAAAAAGTCTATAACTCAGATTAGCACTTCGATCTTGTAGAGATAGTGGAGAGAATCAAAACCAGAAATTATCTAGTTAGATTCGATATTGATTTCGGCAGAGTAATGGTGTAATTTGTAAATAAGAAAGTGGAGAAGAAGAAGAGAAGTTAAATCAGAGAAAAATTTGATTAAAATTCATTGAAACTGACCCCTATTTATAGAAGAACAACAACCATGACCATTCATGAAAAGTTGTGGCGAATAGACACTTCTTTTGAAATTTGAATTTTGAATTAAACTGTCACCATGTCGACATGGTGCCTATGAGCATGTCGACATCCCTCAGATAAATTTGTTGTTTTGAATTTCTATAAAAATAATATTTATCTTATATTAAAACTTTATAAATATACTTGAATATAGTTGAAATTCATAAGTTAATATAAAGAACAATATATATATATTTATATATTATTTAACTATAATTTAAATCAAAGTATAAATAATTTAAAAGTTAAATATATTATTTGAAAAGATAGTTTAAAATCAGGAAAAATTTTGACTCTGAAAATAAAGATGTTTTGAGGCTAAAATTATTTTAAAAACGGAATCGAGGGTTTTGAATCTTTTTAAAAGTAAAGTTTTGAAATCATTTCAAAACCAAGATAATTTTGAAAAATTATTTGAATTAAGCTTAGTGGATACAAAACAATGTCCAACTAGATTTTTGTAGGTTCCATCCTACTTAGGGTCCCATCCCTTTAACGAGCATGAAGTGGATTCCATTCCACGAATAAATTGGATTTTAAGATGTCAGTGCTTTTTTCTATGAGTTTTAACAATATTCCTAACTATATAACTTATCTTGGAAACTTGAACTCTTGAAATTCTTGATACTCGTGAGTCTTGAATCTTGATATCTTCAATCTTTGATCTTGAATCTTTATACTGTACAATTCTTCATTCTTTAGTACCTACAAACATATCTATATATATCTACACAATAATGTTAGTATTATATATTTTATAATCTAATTCTAAGTAAGGTTGTTGTCATCAAAACCAACTCCTTAGACTCTAATATATTGAGCATGTTTAAGATATATAAGTTTAAATTTGTAGAATTGTGCGTGTATATAGTTTGACAAGGTTTGTCGAGAACCATGAATCCATTACAGAACCTGCATATATATATATATATAATGAGGAAAACATATACAAACTAAGGCTAATTTTATATCTTATACTCTCTTAAATTTCGTTGGGTGTCCTTCCGTCTTGTACGTGATTAATATATAGCACCCACTGGAGAATGGATAGCTCTATTTATACTTATTCTTAATGCAAAGCTATTTTATAGTCTGAACTATCAAATATAATGAGATTGATTTAAAATTAATGTTTTTACTGTTATTAGAATGATTAATATAGTTTTAAAAGCAAAATATTATAATGATATCACTTTCGGTGAATATGATATCATAGTGTGGATTCAATATCTTCTTGGCATTTTAAAATATGATAAGATGTGAAGCCAATCTTTATCCATACATGCATAGTTACATGTTACATCTGATACAATTGGATGGTTTGTTACAAACTGTTGCTGTAAATAGAAAACTCATTTGGAAATACATCTGATATACATGTTTGATTTGTTAGCAGTTTATGATGGTTTTATCTATGATAGATTTTCTTGATCAAGTAGTAGTAATAATACATAGTATTAATCAGTAACAACAATAATGTTTGAAACTTGGCAGTTTCAATTTAAATTTGTACATAGTATTATAGGCATCTTGTATGATAAAATTATTCACATTAAGAAAACATAGAAACCAATGATAGGTGTGTATTATCTTAAATTTTGTTGGGCTTCCTTCCATTTTGTATGTGATTAATATAGCATCCACTGGAGAATGGATAGCCCTATTTCTACTTATCAATGATGCAACGCTATTTTATTTCGTAATTTAAGTCTATAGTTTTTGAAGAGATTAAATGGATATCCTTAGGATTATGTTGTAGTGTGCTTTTTATTTCAAACTAAAACCTGATTGAATGGAATTCTAATTAGTTTAGAATATTTATGCAAAAGCCAAAGAATTGCTATGTTTTCTTCTTACGATATAGTGTATATGTGATTTTAACTATTTTACAAATCTTATTATTTAAACAGATGTGGAAGATGATGAGATGTATACATAAATAGCCTTGCAACTTTTCCACAAGGTACTTTATATTTCATGTACTATCAACATGACTTAACTAGTTCTTGATTTCAATATTTGCAACTAGTAGTGTTGATTGTCCCTTGGTATATTTTTGCACAACCTTATTTCAACATGATTCTCGGTTATTATTGCAAGTTATAAGCTTGCAGTTGAAAGCAAGCTTGTAACTACAAATTTCTTGCAAGTTGCAAGTTGCAAGCATGCTTGCAACTTCAAGTTTCCTGTTTGTAGTGGCAAGCAAGCTTGCAACTACAGGTCATCAATTATCACTTCTAAACTATGTTTTAGTAGTATGTAGGAACTTGAATTTGCAATATACAAGGCTTAAAAAGTATTTACGAACTTGATGTAGGCTACCACTCTTTGGCTGGCTAGGTTTGTAATAAACCATATAGTACCTTAAAACTAGGAAGATTTTAAGGTATGAAAACCGGTCCCTTAAACTAAGATCAATCATAATACATTATAAAATATTAACCAAAAATACATATAATAATAGTCAAAATAAAAATAAAGTAACTAAGGTTATAAAAAATTAACCTCATTAATTAAGTTTTATAAAAATTAAGTTAGTTTATAAAAATTAACTAAGTTTATAGTAATAATAATAATATAACTAATGTTTATGAAAATAATTTTTCAACAATTGAATTTTTGTCACACCACATTAATATCAGTTGAGATTTATATAGGACGGTTAGCATCTATAGAATCGGATTATCTTCTTAGTTTGCAAATTCTATTCATATACCGTAAATCGTCATACATATACTAAAAAGTTTACTAAAATCAAATACACCAATTTTTACTTAATATACATACGCCATTACAAAAATATTCTTAATTTGAAATAAAATAAAACTCATTCTCAACTTTCTTCTTTCTGGTCCTACTATCAAATTTGCTGCATATTGCACCTACTTAGTAAATTATTGTTTCATTGTCAAGAAGTTTCTTTCTAATCAAAGTAGTTAAATTTTGAAAAAAAAATAGTAGACTGTACTTAAAACATAATACAAGGAAAAGATTTGAGAATGTGAGCACATGCATGCTTGCTCAAAAGCAAAGAGAGACTTTCCATGTATTTGGCACTGAATTGTATGTATGTCCGATACATGTTAATAAAATTTTGGATCCCTACACTTGAAAAATAGCTTACAGGCTTAGTCAAGGTTGACGAAATCCTCAACTCAATTATCATCAACAGTGAAATGGAAGAGATGATTAACCAGGTCCATATAAAGTCATAAACTTACAAATTAAGCTAACTTTTCAAAGGTTAGAAAATTAAAGACGTACACTTAAAGAATAATTTTAAATATTAGTTCGAAATTAGAAAATTGTAACAATTGTGTAGAGATTGAACCGGAAATTACAACAGTTCCATACTATTTGAGCCAGCAATGCTGGAGCATTTTAAACTTTTTGTCAAAATGTCATAAAACATAAAAGGACCGTGGCATTTTTTTTCTCTGTCACTGTGTTCGTTTCTAATCTTCATGCATGTTCCTTGCCTCCTAGTTTAGTTCATTTGAGTCGTATTACAATTCTATACATTAACTCAAGATAACGCTTTAGAGAAGTCAAATTGATTAGCTGTTTATATGACAAATTTTAGAGTATCATTCGGACCACTGTATCATCCTGAAATTTTCAACCATTCGCAGCCATACATGTCGGATTTGACTCAAAATATCAGATTGTTAATTTAAAATTTGGCAAAACTCAATATATACAGTAAATAAATAATCACAGAATCACAGACACAGAGTAATATATAATATAACAGAGTTAAACTAGATACAACAGAAATCACGAATACAAAGATGTCTAAATACAATAGTCAAATACAAGATCTGAATACATCACTGCAATCAACTGAATGATTGAAAGAAGAATCAATAGACGGATCCAAGCGAAGCTCCAACTCCAAAGGTGAGTCTCGAATACTGGTACAACTCAGTCTGACCCGAGCGTAAAGCAAAACACAAAACACTCGAGTCAAGACATACATACTTATACAATGTAAACCAACTCAAGTGAACTGTAATAGAAATGCTCAAGTAACTTAAAGGATGCTTGGGATCACCCATCCTTTAAGGATCCGTTAAACTATTTACTATGTAATAATATACGCTATTATAATAATGTCTAAAGTAAAGTAAACTTACTTAAAAATAACGTTAAGGCTTTACATTTTCCACCTTAACACATATATAGTGCTAATAGCCTATAAAGTACCATAGTACCTCCAGATCGAGAGGCTACCAGAGGATACTCCATAGGTACGACACAAATCAAACTTGTAGTAAGGCTCGCTATGGTAGGTGACACAGCACAACGAGGCAATGCCAGGATAGCTATACCAATTACGCATCCGGGCTGGTGGAAACGCATATCACCTACTATCTCCCACCTCGGAACACACTCCCAAATCAAAATCAAGGATGTCCATCAAATCAATCACAAAGTCAGAATATAATATCGAAGGAATGTGCCCGATCGGAGGAATGACCTCACTTGGCCCGGAATCGCTCCTGTTTTAGCCACCTTATGCCAACTCACGGGAGTCGGGTCCACGTATATACCTCAATAGGATCATCGCCACCATCCTACTTCATTCTGGAATCTCCACCGTGTACACGGTTTGTAAAGTGGTTTTCGGTATCGACAGAGTATATCCATATCTGATCCCGGTCTCTTTAACAACCAATCGTTATTCTAACCCGTGGTTATAAATTTCAAAATGGTTTATATTTCAAATCAAAACATATTCATTTAAACCATTTAAATCCAATGTCAATATCTTTCAAAATAATATTCATTTCCAAAGTTGTAGCATTTCTAAGTTCATTCATTCAATTATAAAAATTTCAAAAACATTGTATTTAAGCATTCGTAGCACTTGGTAAATGTGATAATACATATAGTAGCAGTTCGAAAATATTATCCTTTCAGAAATATTGTCTTTTCAGAAATAGCAGCACTTATAAAATGTTACTGTAGGTATAATAGAAATCCAGAACTACAGTTCATTTCAGAAACAGCAGCACTTATAAAATGTTATAGTAGTTATAATAGTAATTCAGAAATATAGTTCATTTCAAAAACAGCAGCACTTATAAAATGTTACAGTAGGTATAATAGTAATTCAGAAATACAGTCCATTTCAGAAACAGCAGCACTTAGAAAATGCCACCTTAAAACCACAGCATTTTGGAAATGCTGCCAATACAAATCTAACATTTATTATAACATTTCAGAAACATTATAATTTCAGTTTTCACCATTTTTTTAACATATAAAACATATCTCACTTTTCAGAAATATTTATTTGGATATCATTCAACATATGATTTAAATAAAATAAAATTTTATAAATAAAATCTTCAAATTTAACCAAAATTCATTTATAAAGTCAAAATTACATTTATATTGCTTAACTTTACATTAACAAATAACCTGATACTTTATTTACTTTTAAAAATATCCATTCCATAAATAAAATATTTTAATTTAAATTTAAAAAATCTAACCAAATTAAATCAAATTAAATTATTAAGTTAAATTAAATTTTAAATAGTTTCTTATGTTACAATTTAAAACCATTTATCATCTTATAAAATTTTAACTTATAAAACCAATTTATATCTATATTTAAATCACTTAAATCAACCTTAAATTTTAAAATTATTAAGTTAGATTAATTTTAAATAAAATCATAGGTTGTACAATAAAACCATTTATAGGCTATAAATTTTTTTTACTTATAGAAACCAATATATACATATATTTAAACCATTTAAATCAAACTTAAGTTCAAATCTACATATAACAAAATTTCAAAATACTTAATAAATTTCAAAAAACTATTATTTAAAAATTAACCACGGGTCTATATAATATTTTCTAACCTGGGTCAAGTGATACAGATGTATATCATTTCAATCCGTCAAATAAAAATTCCAGGTTCTATCATTTCAAACCCGCAATCCCAAGTCAAATAAAAAATAAAAATCGCTTGAGCCTATCATTTCAGCTTATAATAATTTTTCCCTATTCTAAAGTCCATTCGGGTATGTATCATTTCAACCCATAGTGAGGGAACTTGTAGAGTGAGAAGTAGAATATAAAACAAACAGTAGCATAGCATATCATATCAGGTGATGTAACAGGTATAAAAATCAGGTTATAACATCATATAATCATATCACAGGCATGTATGAGCTTATATCAACATAGCATATCAACTACTACATATTCACATGTCATCGTTTCACAAATATATAAGTACGAATGTCGAGAGTGATAACTCACCTTTTAAAGCTAGAGACGACAATTTCGAGAAACACAACCAAACTCCAAAAAGCACGACTAGATTCGAGTAGATGGAAAGCCAAGATCCAGGTCTAGTAAACAACAAATATACAACATATATAAGTATATGATTGTACAAAAGAATTTAGACTTAAACAAAATCAAAATATGAACAAAGTGAAGCAAGAGGACTTAACCAAATCAAGTGGGCTCGGCCACTTTGCAAATTGACTAGCCACCATCAAAACATGGTTCGGCCATGACTGATTTAAGGCACACATGCTCGGCCATGGTCACCATAACGCACAGTTATGGGCTAGAATGTGAAGAGATAGGGTTATGGAATGCAAAAGGCAAGGCAAGTGAAAGGTCAAGAGGCTAATTGGGTTTGGCCCTAGGCAAATGGGCTCGGTCTGGGTTCATGGTTCAGGTTAGGTCTGGTCACGGTCTGGAGATGGATCTGGTCATGGAAAGCAAGGCAAAGGAGGTAGAGGAATTGGTGGTGGCCGAGGCTAGCAAATAGGAAAGGGATGGTGTGGTGATAAAGGAAAGCTCAGCTAGGGTTTCTAGCAGGAGATGTGGTGATTGTTTGGATCAAGGTGGTCACGGCCTGACTGGGATGGTGATGGTGGATGAAGGCAGGTCATCATGGTGGTGATGGGGTGGAGATGAGGTCGGCAAAGGGAATTGTTAGGGCCAAACTATGCTTGAAACAAAACAGAAAAGAAAATGAAAAAGAGGAAGAAGGAAGAAAGGATTTACTGGAAATCTCTTTGTCAGGAAATGAAAATGAGAGGAGAGATGAGAAACAAAAATTTTGAATGGCTATGGGAATGAAATGAACGGCTAAGGAAATGTAAAGGCACCACTTCATATTAAATAAAGAAACTCATGCCTCTTGAATTTCCTAAGCCCACTTACAAAGCCCATCAAAATAAACAAGCCAAAAATCCAATAGAAAATCAATGCCCAAACCAAAATAAAATAGAAAATGAAAATAGAAATTAGATAAATGAAATACAGAAAATAATTACGTGTAAAACGTTGAATTATATCGGATTTAAAAAGTGTAAAATAGAATTTGACGAAACGAAAAGCAGAACGAAAATCAGAATCAAGTACAGCTTAAAAGAAAAGGATTGGAAATTTTAAATTCAAATTTAAAAATTTCAACTGAAAGTCAAAGTTTGACCAAAGTTGACCAAAATATAAAATTTTCAGAAAATAATTATTTTATTATATCTGGAAAATAAATTATAAACAAAATCCAAAATTTCATTGGAAAATTCCAAAATTTCAATTTAAAATGATTTAAAAATCAAAGTTTCAAATAAATTCTATTAAAAATATTTGTTAAAAATATGGGTTGTTACAACCACGGTCCAGGACAGTTGAATGATTTCCATCTGCTTTTGTGTCTGCTTCATAAATTAAACAAATTTTTTCCTGTTGCAACCATTTTCTTTTGCCAAATCATAACGATAGAGAGCCATTTCTACGGTAGATCACTTGGTTTTGGTTCAATATTATTACTGTATTGATAATACATTGTAGACTATAGGTCAGTGATAAGGTCTCTAAATTTCAGTGTTGCTTGAATTCACAGCCATAATTCAAGACGAGATCCGATGCTTTTTTTTACCTAGCAGTTTGTTGGAGGAATGATGTTCTGAGGGTCAGTCCTTTGAGTTTACCTAAAACTAGTTATGAGACGATCTACATAAATATCAGTTGAGTTTTATATAATTATTTTCAAATTGTTCTAAATTTTCAGGAAGTACTACCAATGACCGAAGACATGCATGAAGAAAGGCTTTGAGAAGTTCAAGTTCTTAATGATGCATTTGGTACTTGTAGACGTTAACTTTGAACTATGGTGTCTTTTGTTATCATGAATATGTATTGAATTTGGTAACTCATGTATTGAACATATTTTTTGTTAGTTGATACTTTATTTTATTATCATGAATATGCATTACATTTGCTGATTATTATATTTTTCGTTCATACATTGTTCAAATAGTTATCTATTTAAAGAAGTTTCATTTTGATTGTTATTATTAAAATGTAATAGTGGGGTGCATCAAATATATAGTAAAATAAAGCATAGCTCCTAAAAAGCATTATAACTATATGACATAAGTGTTATAAAAAGATAATGCAATGTTGATATATAGTGCGAAATAGGCGCTATAGAATAACTATTTTATAGCGGCTATACTTTGTTATAAAGATTCTGTTATTTTCGTTAAGATTGAGATGTTTTATAGCAGTAATAGTGAGCTACCGTCTTTATGTAACATAGCGGCTACTTTATGCTATGAAATCATGCTCTTTTATAGCGGTTTTTTTGTGTATAAATGTGCAATTCTTTTTTATAACATGTCGATATACAGCGTTTATCAAACCGCTATAGTTGTGTTTAATAGCGGCTATATGCCGCTATAAAAGACTGATTTTCTTGTAGTGATATTGACTCAATCCGAGGAAGGATGAAAGAAGCTCAATCTAGGTAGAAAAGTTACGCAGTTAAGAGGCGTAAAGACCTAGGATTCTCAGTTGGAGATAAGGTTTTCATTAAGCTATCACCTATGAAGGGTGTGATACGATTTGGGAAGTCGAGGAAGTTAGCCCCGAGATATGTTGGTCCATTCCAGATTATAGAGAGGATTGGAAAGCTCGCATATAGAGTTGAGTTGCCGAGCAATATGGCAGGTGTCCATAACGTATTTCATGTGTCTCATCTTCATATGTATGTGCATGATCCAAAGACTACTATTCCTCCGACGGGGTTGGATGATTTAGTGGTAAAGCCTAATTTGACTATTCTTAGACAACCAGTTCGGGTTGTAGCTAGAGATGAGAAAAGGTTAAGGAACAAGACAGTCAAGTTGGTGAAAGTTCAGTGATGCGACAACGAGAAGGACTATACTTGGGAGACAAAGGATAGGATTAGAGATACTTATCCTGATCTGCATTAAGGGTATGTCTGTATTAGATTTATATAGATAGTTGCTAGTCAGATAGGCTAGTATGATTGCTATGATTGGTAGGAGTTGTTATAGATGATTGATATGTTTAGTATTTAGTCCTTACTAAATTTCGACGATGAAATTCTTTAAGGGGAGAGCCTGTAACATCCCAATTTTTGATGACATTATTCAAAAGATTTAATTAAATTAATTAAATAGAATAACGATGATAAGGGGATTGAGATTTAAATAAATTATATATAGGGTCGTGCATAACAATGATATAAATGGGCTTAAACTGGTTTACAGATTAATTAAACTACACATGGGTATATTAGTAAATTGGCCATTCTATTACACACAACTATGAACTTTTGTAATTGTCCATTCACGTTCCTTTTTCTTAAATCAAAAATAAAAGTAAGAACTTTATGAGCCGGCCATTAACAAGGAAGCAATAAAAGAAAATTTCAGTCTAAAGCTAATATCAAGGCTAGGAAGGATTAATCAACAACATATCTCAAATTCCTTATCAAGTTTAAGGTGAATAATAATTTCATACTATCTCTATTTTATTTTATGATTACATGGTTTTGGATTTCGGATTAAATTCGTTTTTATGATGATACACATGATGATATGCTTGATCTATATTATGTTTGATTTATTTAATTTCAATTGTATATGAGTTTGCACGGTTTTGATGAAAAACCGAAAGTTTACGATTTTAGAATGCCATGGAAAAAATTTATGTTAAGTAAAACATGATTTTGGAAATGGGTTTTAATTTTCAGAATTTTCCAAGCTATGGAAAAATTATTATGAATTTTTAAAGAAAAATATGATATATTGGGTTTAAAAATTTATTCCGAGAATTTCAGAAAGAAATTGGGTCAAAAATTTTAATATGTTCGATTACATGATGTAATAGATTTTCTGTGATTTTTGGGGATTTTCTCGATTTATTTATTAAGGAAAATAAATTATTTTAAAAGAAGGACTTATCTGAAATAATTGGTTTTGGGTAGGTGGAAGGGCTTAAACGTTATATTTTGTAATTTAGATCTGATGAATGTGTGGCAGTTTTAGATGTAAAGTATTTGTAAAGTTTTTATAGTAGCCAATCAATGGTTTACCAATAGGCAAGTTGTTAGAAAGTAATTATTAAAAGTTGCTATATTTCAGCCTTTAAATCAGAAAAAGGTGTTCTGCCTCTATTAGTAAGCACCTTTCGACTCCATTGGTTCCGCTTCATCCTAGTTGAAACCTACATAGTCGAAACCCACATAGCTGAAACCAATACACAAGGTATCACCTAGATGGTATGCAGTGGATTGGAAGGAAGGCGGAAGCCTTGGTATCGAAAGGTAAGCTTCCGATGGGGTCCAAACCCTGCTTTGTTTTCATAAGTTAAATTCTTGCCCTGTTTTACTTAAAGCTTTCGACATAGTCGAAACGCTTGTTTTCGAAAAGGTTCTATAAATGACTTTCGAAGAAGGTTACTATACCATGTTAGAGTCTTAACTTTCGAAGGGGTACCTTTTCTTAAATAAGAGCTTTCAAAAGGACTGGTTTAGACCAAGTCGAGACCTAGCAGCAAATTTTCCTTTCGACTGCATTGAAGACATCTATGTTGTCGAAGGGGCTACTTCTGTTTTAACCTAAACTAAGCCTTTTTCCTGATTGCTTTCGAAGGGGTTGAGGGCTTCGAAGGTAATATGGTTGAAAGGGTGTTTCGACTTTGTCCTTCGAAGTTTAATTTTAAAGGTTACTGCTTTCGACTAGATGGTTTCGACACCATCAATTTTTTCCCTAAAAATGGTTTTATAAGGGTTTCGAAAGGGATACTTTCGTATATAACCACCTTGACCCAAATGATGTTTTTAAAGAATAAACCCAATACTTTCGAAAGGTGTACTTTCATTTGTTTCGAAGCAATATTTTAAAGGATGTTTTGATACCATCGAAAGGTATAATTGGTTTCGAAGGAAATTATTTTGAAAGGTATTTTTGTAATGTTTTGAGAAGAAGGTCTCTTTGCATTCGAAGGAGGTTATCCAGAGGTTTCGAAAGAAGATTTCAAAAACAAAAGACCAATCTTAATTTAAAGTAATAGCCATGGCCTAAATAAACAAGGTGTTTTGAAATGAAGAAGTTTTATGTGACTTAAAAGGTTAAAGGGTTTAACCATGATATATATATTTAAAGAGGATTTCAAGGATAATAAACCACATGAGTTGGTATTATTTTGTTGATTATGTTTACTTCTTCATATACTTATCCACGTTGTTATTAACCCACAACTGTATTTTGGGGAAAGGGCAGAATAACCAGTTAGGTTGACTCAATAGTGAATATATAACCTTTAAACTATATGATATTGGCATGGGCCAATAGGTTCATAGTCAGCCCATGAAAACTATATTTGGATTAAGATATTGACAAATAGTCAATAGGTTACTAGTTAGCCCATGAAAACTAGGATAAGAGAAAAGATATTGGAGTTACCAATAGGTTCTTAGTAAGCCCATGAAAACTATGAAATCAGACAGATGATCCGTAAGCATTTAACAAGTAAATAATAACCATTAAAATGATAGTTGAGGCAGATCGTTTGAATGAATGGGGATGGGTAATCCATATTTGATTTACTTGTTTTGCATATCATCATAATATTTTGAAATACTATGTTTTTAACCATTGTGGATGCAGGAGTACAGGATATTAATGAGCGGAAAACCTATTCCGCTAAGCATCGTGGTCTCACTAGATATCTAAAGGGTTTGAGATGGTAGATTATTATTCATACCAGACTTTATGCATGACTCGAAGTTTTTGTTTCCCTCTTAAACCTCGGGCACTCAACTGATTTTTGAGTAGGTTGAGAGTTAAGGTTTCTAGGTGTTCATTTAGACGAATAAAGCTTCCGTGGACGTGCAGGAGGCAAGCTTTTTATTAGAGTTATTTTATTTACGATGTGTGTTTGATTGTAAAGGCAAATTGTTTAGTGCCTTATTACATATACTCCGATCAACCATGGTGGCATCTTTATATGTCGCTCTTGGTGTATTTTGTAATAATTATATGTTATCTGAATGTGGTCTACGATCTGGGATTATGTATTCAATTTGGAATATTTGGAAATGGAATGTGGAATTTGTTTGTTGTTTAAATTTTTTCCATATTCTTGTGTTTCTGTGTATTAATGTATCTAATATCGCCGTATTTGGTCGCCGATGATTACTAACTATGGAGGACTGCAGCATCCTTAGCTATTAGTTTTGGGCTTCCAAGTAGGGGGATGTTACAGCTTGCTTGTTTATTAAAGGGTTTCGAAGCAGTTGAAACCAATGGTTGCGAAAGGGTATTTCAAAAGAAGCTTTCGGAGGAGAGCTGCCGCCTTTTTAAAGTAGTAGCTTCCAAAGGAGTTACTTAGTTTTTAATTGAAGCTTTCGAAAGGGGTAGTTTCGACCAAGTTGAAACCCTTCTGTGATTTGATGCCTTTCGATGGCATTGAAGACATCAAAGCCGTCGAAAGGTACTGTTTGTTTTTATAAATATAAGCCACTTCCTACTGCTTTCGAAAGCAATGGTTTCGGAAAGGGTTTCGAAGCCAACCTTCAATTGTTTTACCCAGATGTTTTATGCTTTCGAAAGGATGGTTTCGACACCATCAAGTTTCCTCAAATACTTTTATAAAATAAAGAATGGTTTCGAAATAAAGAATGATAGTAATTACTAGAATCTTTAAGCAAAGTAAAAGCAATAGACTTTACAACAGTTCTAGTATATAAAAGGAAACAAAGGAAATAGGGATAAGGAATAAGCTGGAAATAAATACAAATTAACTAAATTAACATAATTGATTAACTTTGATTGTTTGCACTTGTCTTTGATCGCTGCTTTGATTAGGCTGAATTCCTAATCCTATAATTAGGCTGAAATCCTAATTCTACCCTTTGATTGGCCTGCTGCTCCATAGACCTACTGCGGATTAGACGCTATATAACTCCCTACACAGAAGGCAATGGTGTCTACGAAAGACACACATACAAAGCGCTTTGAACTCATAACGATTACTGAGCACCCGAATTGAAGTCGCACGCGTAACCGCCACCATGCTCATGTTACCTGTTGTTCCACCTATTGGGTCTTCTTATACCTCAAGCTTCAGCATAAGCATGCGCCTCGTCTCACTTCAGGATTATGTGAGACACCTCGTCTCACTTCAGGAATACATGAGACGTCTCGTTTCACTTCAGGGTTATGTGAAACACCGTGTCCATAGAAATAATAGGGGTAATGTCGTTGGTATTAGCCCATCATCCAAACAATATATAGTTGCGCCCCTTGCCCAAATACCCATGATTTGGACTTCCACTTATTGACCATTTACTACCATTATTAAAATAAGCGTGCCCTTCGTCTCACTTCAAGATTATGTGAAACGCCTCGTCTCACTTCAGGGTTATGTGAGACACCTCATTTCACTTCTGGGTTATGTGAAACATCGTGTCCATAGAAATTGGGGAATTTTATTTGGTACAGGTTCTACTTTAATTCTTTGCTTATTAACTTAAGTAAATTATTTAAATAAGCGTTTACTTTTGTTCTTACTACCTATGCTTATTAATTTATCCTAAGTCTTAAAATAAGCCTCACTCTATTCTATTTCTTATTGTAACCTACGTTATAATCATGCTTATTACTTAACCCAAGATCTAAGTGTAAAACTAAGCTTTTTTCATCTTATACTCTTTTTAGTTATAATTCTAAGTTATAACTAGGCCAATTATCTTTAATTAGTCCAATTCTAACGTCAATATCATGATTAGGCTCAATTTGAGTCTTAATTCCATTTTTATTACAGTCTTTACAATTTACATCTTATAATTATAAATAGGTCAATCTCTTTAATTCAGTCCCATTAATATCATAACTAGGCATAATTTCAGTCTTAATTCCATTTTATTACGGTCTTTATAATTTACATCTTATCTTTCGTTATTTCAGAATTCTTATAATTTAACCAAATTTCGCGTTAATTCTATTCTAATCCATACGCAAAGAAGGAGAAATAATAGAAAACTGAAAATAGAAGAAAATCCAAAGCGTAGGAAAAAGATGTAAATAACGCATAAATAACAGTAAATAAATTAAAATATTGTAAATAAACTGTAAATAAATGGAAAAGTTATACTTAACATAAATGAACTAAAATTAACTGAAAAGAATAGCTAAAAGAAATAGACTGAAAATAATTCTAAAAACTGTAAATAAACTACTAAAAAGGTTATTCCAAAAATCAAAGTAAAACTACAACTATTGGAAACCCTATTATTTTAAATTACTTAAAGAAATCTAAAATAATTACAATCACTCACCTGTGGTCCTAAGCTCTTATCCTTCGGTCTTCCCGGATCCACTTGAGGGTATTAAAATATTTTTATTAAAAAGATTCTCTCCTTGGAAAATTATTCCTTTTAGGGTCCTTCCTGAAAAGGTGAACCCAAGCAGAGAAAATCAAGAATGAGAAAAAGTGTTAGGCCTAGGGTCTTATTTATATGTGTAGAAGTGGATCTCAGACCGTTGGCTTAGGTGATTGAATAGGATGCAACCACGTCATAGGCTGAATAGGAGCCATCGGATGGAAGCACGGAAGGACCAGATTAAACAAAAGAATGCAAAATGAGGTGTTTGAACGTTACTGGAGCGAAGGAATAATTCCTTCGTTCAATTTCCGAGGTGGGTCGACATATAGGTCGACCGCCCATATAGCCAGGTCGACCTAGGCAGTGGGATGGTCGACCGCCCAATATTTTTTTTTCGATTTTCTCTTATTCTTGTTTAATTCTTATCTTGCTCATATTAGCTCGGATTCTGACGTTCTATATATGGAAATTGACCAGAAAATAACCACGGACACAATGGTGCAACTCCCATAGCTCAATCCTGATAATTTCACAAAGTTATTTTATTATTTCATTAATTAACTAATTAAATATTATGGGTTAAATTTCGGGTTGTTACATTCTCCCCTCCTTAAGGGATTTCATCCCCGAAATCTCCAAGGATAAAAGAATGAACTAATGTTTTCATCCAAGTTCTACAACCAACTACTCAACCATCATCCATCCATCCATTGTCCATAAGTTTTTCTAATGCAATTTATGATACTTATGCAATTAGTGTAGTGTTAATGTCCCTAACTAATGCAAAAGATTAGGCGATCCACTAATTCAGTTGACCTCCTTTTATGCAATCATGTCTGTGCTATGTATCCAAATGAATGCAAAAATTCCTAATGGTAACTGATAGTTTTATATGCGTGCTTCAATCATCATCCAAATCATGTGATAAACATCCATTTATAGCAACCATGAAAATAAATAAAAAATGCAAATGCGCACACATCCATATGCATATGCTCTAGTGTCCTAGTTAGACCGATCCCTAAGAGATAATAGTGCCTAGTGTAAGTATATGCGTCCATAGCATCCACTAGCAAACACTTGCAACCACTTGCATCCATCATTCATAACATGTTCTAATAAAATGTTTACATCAAATCCTACCATCCATAGGTTAAATCCTCAGTTCTACCCTCCCAAAGGATGATAAAGGAAAGAACCTATTCAAAACTAAGGATGGAAAAAGGAAACTCAAAATTTACTACCAAAGAGAGATGTGGATAAGAAGTACGCATTTTCTCCTAATCAATTTAATCTTCTCCGAAGTCGTTTTAACCTCTGTAGACTCTATCCAATACAAAAGCGACATGTGCGGTCTTCCATAAAGAGCTTCAGAAGGTGCCATTCCAATGCTAGCTTGAGAAATACTATCTTATGCGAATTCCACTAAAGAAAGTTACTTTTCCCAAGTTCTTCCAAAATAAGGAATATCCATTCTCAACCACGCATGTCCTACAATTTTACTAACTCCATTTTACTATTCTTCCTTAGTTTTCTCACATGAATCAACATTCCTAGGTTCTCATTAGGGTCCTATACACTCTACGGAAACTCTATTATTACTTCCAAAAGTAATTACTACTGTCTCCTTTGTAGCCTTACACCTTTTCTGTTTCACCTAGGAAATGATTCCTATCTACTCCACTTTTAAGAGTTTGGTTCGTTGTTTATAGTTCCATTTTAAAAAGTAAGGTTTCTAAATTTTTAAAACATCAAATCCCAAAATCTTTGTCTTTAAAAGTGTTATCTTTAAGTTCCTATTAAATTCAAAAATACTTGGTTACTTAACATTATTCCCCATACCTAGAGGGGAAAACTTCCAAATATTTAAGTCTAAAACTTATTCCTCTTTTTCTTTTAAAGACTTTTACAGCTTTGTATAAAAAATTGGATTTCAAATTATACTTTTATTAAGTTTTACATTTCCAAAAACTTATTTACTTTTTCACCAAACCATTATCCTTTAAAATATCTTTAAAATGTCCTAATGTGTCTTTTTTTTAACATCTCCTTATTGCACCTAACAGTTTCATACGTTAATGTATTGGAACTACTTTCTCTTATGAGAAACTATTAACGGTAAAACCTTCTATGAATCCTTTAAAAGTGGATTTTATGTTTATGTGAAATTACAAGGAACTTATTTTATATTTTTCGAAATAGGCTATACAAAATATGGTGCTTCTCATACCTTGTATATCTCTTTCACGTATTCCTTATAACTTGCACAAAACATCTTTATTTATAATTTGGTTTCATAGAAAATTTTATCATTATTCATTTATTTCCAATAGATTAAAGTATTTTTAGTTTATATTTTCTTACTATAGACAATTTCTATGAAATTTACTAATTTTCTAATATTTAACTTACACTTTTCTTTTTAGAAAAACTCATTTTCAAAACTTTCCTCGTACTTATTTAAATATTTAGTGTACTTACAAGGCACTTTATTTCTATACTTGAAAATTTTCTTCAAAACACATTTTTATGTGGGTCAAAACAGATGTTGCATAAAACACTGTTACTACAACCCAAAAATACTAGTGTATGGATTCAATTAAAAAAAATACTAATAAACCTCATATACTATGTAAAAACATTTCCTTTGGAAGTCACCTACTATAACAATAGTGCTATAGTCCATGCTCCCTTTACTTTTCATGAAAACATCTATTACAACAATAAATGTTGTAACCTATATTTTCGATACTAAATAACCTCTAGGTTTTTTATATTTAAAATGTTTTTTTATCTACAAAGAAACTAGCGAGCTATAATTGTTCAAAAAGAATCTTACTTTTAACAAAATTTATATCATATAAAAACCAATTTAAATTTCGTACCATTTTTCAAAAACCAAATATTTATTTCCTAAAAGAAAATATTAACAATGAAAATTTTCAATTCTAACAATTATATTCTATTGGGCTAAACATAAGGTGGATTTTCTTCTCACTACGCTAGGAGTACCCTTCCTAAATTTTGGTAATCCCATTTCCTTACTAAATCTTTTAGTACTACCGTTAAATCCACTTATCTGAAACAATTGTAATTTCTACAATTATCTACACATGGGCTTTCTTCTGAATCTATTGTACATCTCCAATCTTTGCCTACCTCTCTTTGGTTTTCCATAATATGAACCTAAATCTACAAAACCATTTCTCAAACTCCTACCATGTGTTGACCTTCTCTATGCCTCGAGAAATGCACTTCCTTACGCCAAAAGTGTCACTACAAGAATTTTGCCTTCCATCGATCAACGCGGAGCGTACGAAGAACCTCTTCGAGATGAATAGCATGTTTTTCCACACTCTTGGAAAACACTAAAATGTCATTCACGAATATAACCACAAACTTATTTAGGACTTCTCTAAAGACGCGGCTCCTCAAATCTATAAAGTAGGCCGGTGCATTGGTTAGCCCAAAAGGCATAACCAACCACTCATAAAATCCGTCTGGAGTCCTAAACGTGGTCTTATCAATGCTGTCATCAGCGAACCTAAGCTGATGGAATCCCGTGGCTAAATCAAGCTAGGAGAATACCGAAGAGCCAACTAATTGGTCAAAAAGATCATCAATCCTAGGGAGTGGATATTGGTTCTTCTTTGTGAGCTTATTTAATTCTCTATAATCAACGCAATGTCGAAGAGAACCATCTGCCTTAGTAGCAAAGACGATTGGTGCTCCCTACTCCGATATGCTTCTTCTTATGAAACCTTTTTCCAAAAGCTCGTGGATCTTGCTTTCTCAATTCCTTCCTCTTCCTAGGTGCCATGGGTAATGCTACTAGCTTAGCATTAGCAGTCAAATAAATCCTAAAGTCAATCTCTCTCTTAGGGTGGTAGTCCCCTAACCTCCTCAAAGACGTTTGGAAAATCTCTTATTACAAGAACCGAATCTAACTCTGATGATGATGAATCGATGGAATAAAGGAAACTCAACATGACTGACCCTAGCGGGTCGCAAGAAACCTCGAGAGTCCTACCGTTGCATGTCTCTAGTCTAACGACTCTCCTCTCGTAGTCTAATATAGCTCCATATGTGGATAGCCAATCTATTCCCAAAATCATCCCATACCCCGAGATTCCCAATACATAGGCGTCACAATCAAATTCTACACCTAGGATAAAAAATTTCAAACCCCTAAAAACCATAGACAAGTGTGCTGATCCTCCTATGGGGTTTGAAACAACAATGCGGTTTACTACTAAAGAAATGTCTAAGTGCAAACAATCCACAAGAGAACTAGAGATAAAAGAGTGTGATGCTCCAGAATCGAATAGAGTTCGAATGGGAAAATCAAAAATAGAAATCAAACCTTCAACTATGACTTTCCTAGCTCTATCCGGAATGCTGCCTGAAGGTGCTGCATCTAACGCCTGAATTTTCACAACCGGTGTACTAGCTCCCTATCCTGTCTTCTGGGGACAATTCCTACTCAAGTGACTAGGCTGTCTGCAAATATAACACTTTCCCTTCATCTTTTCTTTCTTGCAGTTTCTTGCGTAATGACCAATAATCCTACAACTATGGCACTTCGATCCTTTCTTGATTAGCTTCTAAGGGCCTTCCTCTTTCCTATTGTCCTTGTCTTTCTTGTCCTTCCACCACTTCTTCTTAGAACCTGTAGAAACCTCCTTAAGTTCTCCCATCAGCTGCCAATATGTAGGTTGAATTCGCTGTCGATCCTCCAAACCTAACCGCCTAAACCTTCACTCCATATCCTCCAACCTAGCTTGTGTCTCCTCGAAATCCTCCATGCCAGAAAACGTACTGCCCCATATGCTAGCAAAGTCCTTCCATAGCTTAGAAAAATCGACTATTGTAGGTGGATTAAAGGGATTTTCACCTATCGGTGTTGTATTGGGCACTTGCCCTTGCACCTCTGGTACCGTAGCTCTACGGAACTAGTCATCCATACTATGCAAAGAAAAGGAAACTTAGGCTTGAAAGAATTGAAAGAAGGTTGAACTGGACTTTGAGGGGATTTTTATAAAAACTCTTTTATACATAAAAACTACTTCTCGTATAAGAGTTTATTTCTGAAAAACATCTTTAAAACAAGTTATTTTGATAATTACTTTACGTTTAAAACAATTTTTTTAGAAATCTTGTAACCTTAGGCTTTGATACCAAATGTAACACCCCATACCCCTTAGTATACCCTAAAGGACACACTAGAAGGCATGGTGCATTGTAGGTATAAACTAAAACTAGTAGAGACTAAGATTTACAAGACAGAAATAGGTAAAAACAGCGAAAACAATTTAAATAATAACTTATTTAGAACATAACTTCATAATTGCTTTAAAAACCAAATGAGTCACCAAATACCAAAAACATCATGTGTCAAAATACCATACATATATGTCTTATGAAATCAAAGAAAATCATAGTCTCAAAAATCAGAGTACAATTATTCCCCAAAATGTGCCAGTACAAATAAAGAACAAAAAGCTGAAATAAAAGAAGTGGAAGTACGTAGTGGAATCTCCTTCAAAGAAACCTCCAAGCAACTGCAACCTACTGTCCTCTTCCTTGATTGCCTATGGGTGGAAAAAAGGAAAATGGACGAGTGAGTCAGACTATAAGTCTGGTGAATGATAGTAATTACTAGAATCTTTAAGCAAAGTAAAGGCAATAGACTTTACAACAGTTCTAGTATATAAAAGGAAACAAAGGAAATAGGGATAAGGAATAAGCTGGAAATAAATACGAATTAACTAAATTAACATAATTGATTAACTTTGATTGTTTGCACTTGTCTTTGATCGCTGCTTTGATTAGGCTGAATTCCTAATCCTATAATTAGGCTGAAATCCTAATTCTACCCTTTGATCGGCCTGCTACTCCATAGACCTACTGCGGACTAGACGCTATATAGCTCCCTACACAAAAGGTAATGGTGTCTATGAAAGACACACATACAAAGCGCTTTGAACTCATATCGATTACTGAGCACCCGAATGGAAGTCGCACGCCTTACCGTCACCATGCTCATGTTACCTGTTGTTCCACCTATTGGGTCTTCTTATACCTCAAGCTCCAACATAAGCGTGCCCCTCGTCTCACTTCAGGATTATCTGAGACACTTCGTCTCACTTCAGGATTATATGAGACGCCTCGTTTCACTTCAGGGTTATGTGAAACACCGCGTCCATAGAAATAATAGGGGAAATGTTGTTGGTATTGGCCCGTCATCCAAACAATATCTAGTTGCGCCCCTTGCCCAAATCTCATGATTTGGACTTCTACTTATTGACCATTTACTACAGTTATTAACATAAGCGTGCCCTTCATCTCACTTTAGGATTATGTGAAATGCCTCGTCTCGCTTCAGGTTTATGTGAGACACCTCGTTTCACTTCAGGGTTATGTGAAACACTGTGTCCATAGAAATAGGGGAATATTATTTGGTACAGGTCCAACTTTAATTCTTTGCTTATTATTAGCGCCAAAATTGGTCACTAACCCCCAAATCCAGATGAAAGCACCAAATACCAATCACAGCTCAGAGATAGAATGTATATAGAGAGTAATAATGTGAAGAACAGTTAGAACTGAAATGAAAGCAACAAAGAACAACAGATTTTATAGTGGTTCGGCTAACTCTGGCCTACGTCCACTCCAGAAGTTTACTTTTTATTGCTGTAATAATCAATTACAGTTACAAGATGGCAGAGTTGCCTTAGCCTTAGAAAAGAGAAAGTAAGAGAGCAGAAAAGAAGATCCCCTTTTACTGTGCCCCTGCCTCTTTATTTATAGACAAAGATGGGTTGGACTTCCCTGGTGGGCCTGGCAGCCGAGTACCTCAGCCCAAATGGAGTGGTCTCCATATGCCTAACCATAGATGCCGAACGCTGAATGCCGAACAAGGTGTGAATGCCGAACGATCTCCTCATGCCGAACGTTGGGAGGTGCGAGGTACCGAGGTACCGAGGTATCGAGGTACGGAGGTACCGGGGCATGGAGGTGCAAGGTATGGAGGTGCGAGGTGCAGAGGTATCGAGGTGCGAGGTACCGAGACATGGAGGTGCGAGGTGTAGAGGTATGGAGGTGCGAGGTACCGGGGTATGGAGGTGCGAGGTGCAATGCTGAGCGAGGTGAGGTATGCCGAACGATCTATCCAATGTCGGACTCTCCCTAATGCCGAACGATCCATCCAATGCCGAACGAGATTTATGTCGAGTGCTCCATCCAATGTCGAACGATACATAATGCCGAACCTACGTCATGCCGAACCATGTCTGATGCCGAACAGTTTCTAATGTCGAGCGCCCATCATGCCGAACGATCTCTAATGTTGAGCGCCTCTAAATGCCGAGCGCTCCTGGATGCCGAGCGCTACTGAATGCCGAGTGCTCCTGGAATGCCAAACGATCCCTCTATGTCGAACGACGATCTCTCTATGCCGAACAACCTCCAACGCCGAACCATCCCAATGCCGAGCGACATCTGCCAAACTGCCTAGGCCGAGCCATGTAATTTCTCCACTCCTTTTCCCAATGACATATTCAAGTGAACTTCATCATTTTAAACTGTACCCATCATACTTTAGTCTCGATAGTTGTGAAGTTGTTTAAGTTAAATCCATCTGTCCGCGGCCTTGCCAAAAGGCGGGTTAACACTTGCCCTCCAAAACATGCCTTTCTGTGAAAGGTGTGTTTTGAATAGCCTCAAGTCCAATATCCCAAGTATGTATGTTATCCACATCCATACTTTCCGATTCATAACCCAATCCATTACCAAGCCATCTTATCCGAGTGCCACGGCCATATCCTGATCCATTTCCGCGACTTTTCCGAGTCGATGTCTGATTCTTATCCAGTAACCAAGTCCTTACCCAATTCCAGATCCATCTGAACCCGACTACCGAGTTCCAGTCCATCCATATCCAATAACCTATAACCATATCTGTGACCTCTCCGGGTCGATATCCAAATCCGGGACCGCTCTGGGTCCTTGTCCGAATCCTTAGCTATTCATAGCCAATATCCAAATCCATAACCTCTCCGGGTTCTTGCCAAGCGCAATCCACACTTGACGACCTACGTTAAGTAATTCCATGGTGTTCATGGTTCAGTGTCCCTGAACGTCGAATAATGTCATGGCTTAAGTCCTAAGCCGAATCCTGGTCACTCCGGACCCTTGCCGAGCATAGTCCATACTCGACGATCTAAAATATTAACCGATAATATATGGCCTAAGTCCTAGGCCGAATCCTGGTCTCTTCGGACCCTTGCCGAGCATAGTCCATACTCGACGACCTTTTAGCCAAAATCCAGAGAAAATCCAATCAAAATCCGATCCGAAATCCAAATCCAAAATAGAAAACCAGAAACCCATATCGAAAATCCATACCAGAAAACAAACATCCAAACCAGAATCCAAACCAGAAAACGAGCAAAACAGGGAGTTCAAACCAAACTCCAAAACCAAACCAGAAAAAGCAAATGTCCAAGTCAAAGGAAAAAACAGATTTCGCAAATCCGGGCGTCTCGGTAAGCCATCATCTCATAGCATGCCTGAGGGTTATCTCCGACCCCGTACATGAGTAAGTGATTTAACCGTTTGCCCGGAGTTTGTTACTTATTCCAAACCATTAAAATTAGTTGATGACCAATCGGCCACCATTCCTGGGCCTCATGCCCTCGTCGTTCTAGGCATGCGGTGGCTGCTCTTGTTCCACCGCCGCATTCCGAGTTCCGACATACTGTCGCAACTGACCATTCCTTATATGCTCCTCGATTATGTCCTTCAATGTCGGCAGCTGTTAGTGTCATGCCCGTCCAGGTCATGAAAAAGACAGTGCCTTCCTGACGCCCTTTCTCGTTCTGAGGGTTCCCTCCTTGCTGGCGTTCGATAAGAAAGGCGATCTCGAGTATCTAAGAAAATCCGCTCTAACGTTGCGTTCAATCCTGTGTAAGTGGAGAACTTTGGTTCTCCCCAGCGCTTCCTTTTCCCTTTATCCTTGCCCCCACCCGAGCTTTCGTCGGGTAGTCCTCCATCCTTAGTCATGTTTACTTCCTTTGACCTCATGTCCAAACATGCATCCTTTTGTCGAAGAAATCTTTCAGCTTCATGAAAGAATTCCCCAAGATCCAACGGTGGGTCCCGTACCAATGATACTTTGAAATCCGAGTTATCTCTGACTCCTGATACCGTAGCCATCAGAACCATTGATGGATCTGGCCGATCCACCGAAGCAACTACTGCATTAAATCGAGTTAAGAATGTCCTGAG
Organism: Allium fistulosum; assembly: GCA_030737815.1. Classification (NCBI taxonomy): domain Eukaryota; kingdom Viridiplantae; phylum Streptophyta; class Magnoliopsida; order Asparagales; family Amaryllidaceae; genus Allium; species Allium fistulosum. The sequence goes on along the minus strand of CM060902.1, from coordinate 1,138,291,797 downwards.
CGATTCATCTGCCCCCTGTTTGACTGACGTTAGCGTCATCATATTCTTTGGCCTTTTTATGTGAACTCGAAACTGACTTAAGAACTTGTCCACCAGTTCTGTCCATGTTCCAATGGATCCATCCTCCAACTGTCTAAACCACATAGCAGCAATTTCAGTTAAGTACAGGGGGAAACATCGGGCCATAACCTCCTCCGTTGCCCCCAGCACTTCCATATGCCTAGTGTATCTCATCAAGTGGTCGGTGGGATCCGTCTTCCCGTTGTATACTTCCAGAGTGGGTAGTTTGAAATCGGACGGATTCCTAGTTGTCCTGATGTTCCGGGTAAACGGACTTTTGTTAACTCCCTCTGAATCCCTGTTTGTCAGACCTCCGCGAATAGTCCGCCTGATAATGTCAGCCAATCCAGTGTTTCCAACCAATCCAGACTGCCCCCCAAGTCCCCGAGGAAATTCTGGCACATATTCTTCATCACGTACTCCTGTATTCCTGTCGACGCCAGGCTGCATATCATCATCCGGTATCCCTCCATGAACTGGTCCAGCATTACCTAGTGGTATGCCCCCGAGTCTAGGTCCATCTAAATTGTTAGCTGTTTGTTGATTGGGAGCTGCCCCCTGCTGATTCACTCCATCTGTCCGTTGGTTGAGTTCCTCTGGTCCAGTTCCACGAACTTGAGCTCCTGCAGTTCCTGGTTGTCCAAATTGCCTAAGAAGAGCCTGCATCATCTCCTCTTGCCGTTTCATCATCTGCTCTTGCATAGAATTCATCATCACTTGCATCTCCTCCCGAGTTATGTAGATGGATGCATGACCCTCTCCAGCTCCAGAAGATGCCGCTTGACTTCCTTCCTGATTGCTCCTTTCCACTGCTTGCCTCTTCGTTGGTGGTCTTGCCATTGCTTTCTAAGATCCAAGTTCCTAACTCCAAAATTCCTGATTGTTTCAATTTCTCAATGAAGGCACCAAAGTGTTAGCGCCAAAATTGGTCACTAACCCCCAAATCCAGATGAAAGCACCAAATACAAATCACAGCTCAGAGATAGAATGTATGTAGAGAGTAATAATGTGAAGAACAGTTAGAACTGAAATGAAAGCAACAAAGAACAATAGATTTTATAGTGGTTCGGCTAACTCCGGCCTACGTCCACTCTAGAAGTTTACTTTTTATTGCTGTAATAATCGATTACAGTTACAAGATGGCAGAGTTGCCTTAGCCTTAGAAAAGAGAAAGTAAGAGAGCAGAAAAGAAGATCCCCTTTTACTGTGTCCCTGCCTCTCTATTTATAGACATAGATGGGTTGGACTTCCCTGGTGGGCCTGGCAGCCGAGTACCTCAGCCCAAATGGAGTGGTCACCATATGCCGAACCATAGATGCCGAACGCTGAATGCCGAACAAGGTGTGAATGCCGAACGATCTCCTCATGCCGAACGTTGGGAGGTGCGAGGTACCGAGGTACCGAGGTATCGAGGTACGGAGGTACCGGGGCATGGAGGTGCGAGGTATGGAGGTGCGAGGTGCAGAGGTATCGAGGTGCGAGGTACCGAGACATGGAGGTGCGAGGTGCAGAGGTATCAAGGTGCGAGGTACCGAGGTATGGAGGTGCGAGGTGCAATGCCGAGCGAGGTGAGGTATGCCGAACGATCTATCCAATGTCGGACGCTCCCTAATGCAGAACGATCCATCCAATGCCGAACGAGATTTATGCTGAGTGCTCCATCCAATGCCGAACGATACATAATGCCGAACCTACGTCATGCCGAACCATGTCTGATGCCGAACAGTTTCTAATGCCGAGCGCCCATCATGCTGAACGATCTCTAATGTTGAGCGCCTCTAAATGTCGAGCGCTCCTGGATGCCGAGCGCTACTGAATGCCGAGTGCTCCTGGAATGCCGAACGATCCCTCTATGTCGAACGACGATCTCTCTATGCCGAACAACCTCCAACGCCGAACCATCCCAATGCCGAGCGACATCTGCCAAACTGCCTAAGCCGAGCCATGTAATTTCTCCACTCCTTTTCCCAATGACATATTCAAGTGAACTTCATTATTTTAAACCGAACCCATCATACTTTAGTCTCGATAGTTGTGAAGTTGTTTAAGTTAAATCCGTCTGTCCGCGGCCTTGCCAAAAGGCGGGTTAACACTTATTAACTTAGGTAAATTATTTAAATAAGCCTTTATTTTTGTTCTTACTATCTGTGCTTATTAATTTATCCTAAGTCTTAACATAAGCCTCACTCTGTTCTATTTCTTATTATAACCTACGTTATAATCATGCTTATTACTTAACCCAAGATCTAAGTATAAAAATAAGCTTATTTCATCTTATACCCTTTTTAGTTATATTTCTAAGTTATAACTAGGCCAATTATCTTTAATTAGTCCAATTCTAACGTCAATATCATAATTAAGCTCAATTTGAGTCTTAATTTCATTTTTATTACAGTCTTTACAATTTACATCTTATAATTATAAATAGGCCAATCTCTTTAATTCAGTCCAATAAAATCATAATTAGGCATAATTTCAGTCTTAATTCCATTTTATTACGGTCCTTATAATTTACATCTTATCTTTCATTATTTCAGAATTCTTATAATTTAACCCAATTTCGCGTTAATTCTATTCTAATCCATATGCGAAGAAGAAGGAGAAATAAAAGAAAACTGAAAATAGAAGAAAATCCAAAGCGTAGGAAAAAGATGTAAATTACGCATAAATAACAGTAAATAAATTAAAACACTATAAATAAACTGTAAATAAATCAAAAAGCTATAATTAACAGAAATGAACTAAAATTAACTGAAAAGAATAGTTAAAAGAAATAGACTGAAAATAATTCAAAAAACTGTAAATAAACTACTAAAAAGGTTATTCCAAAAATCGTAGTAAAACTACAACTACTGGAAACCCTATTATTTTAAATTACTTAAAGAAATCTAAAATAATTATAATCACTCAACTGTGGTCCTAAGCTCTTCCCTTTTGGTCTTCCCAGATCCACTTGAGGGTATTAAAATATCTTTATTAAAAAGATTCTCTCCTTGGAAAATTATTCCTTTTAGGGTCCTTCCTGAAAAGGTGAACCCAAGCGGAGAAAATCTAGAATGAGAAAAAGTGTTAGGCCTAGGGTCTTATTTATAGGTGTAGAAGTGGATCTCAGACCGTTTGCTTTGGGGATTGAATAGGATGCAACTACGTCATAGGCTGAATAGGAGCCATCAGATGGAAGCATGGAAGGACCAGATTAAACAAAAGAATGCAAAATGAGGTGTTTGAATGTTACTGGAGCGAAGGAATAATTCCTTCATTCAATTGCTGAGGCAGGTCGACTGCCCATATAGCCAGGTCGACCGGTCGGTCGACCCCCCAATATTTTTTTTCGATTTTCTCTTATTCTTGTTTAATTCGTATCTTGCTCATATTAGCTCAGATTCTGACGTTCTATATATGGAAATTGACCAGAAAATTACCATAGACACAATGGTGCAACTCCCGTGGCCGAATTCTAATAATTTCATAAAGTTATTTTATTATTTCATTAATTAACTAATTAATTATTATGGGTTAAAATTCGGTTTGTTACAGAAGTGTCATTGTTTTGATAATATGTTTGCTTCTTCAAATATAATCATATTCACATGATAAAGGGCCTATAACTGCATTTTGGGGATAAAGGGGTAGAAGAACCAACTGGGTTAACCCAGTAGTGAATATAAATTGATTAAACTTTTGAATGAGTAAAATTGCATCCAAGAAGTTAGGAAGAATAAAATATAGGATGCCTAAACCTTGAAGTTGTCCGGGAGATAGGTTCATAGTAAACCCATGAAAACTATGATTTGGAAGTTATAAGGGTAACCATAGGTTCATAGTAATCCCATGAAAACTTTGTATTAAGGATGGTTGGCAGGGGCCAATTGGTTTGTAGTGAACCTATGAAAACTATATCCGGATTAAGTATTGGCATTAGTCAATAGGTTCCTAGTCAACCCATGAAAACTAGGATAAGAAAGAAGTTATTGGAGTAATCCATAGCTTCCTAGTCAACCCATGAAAACCAGGATAAGAGATGAGTTATAGGAATAACCAATACGGTCTGGGGAACCCATCAATTAATTAAGTTAATTGGCAGGGGACTATAGGTTCTTAGTGATCCCATGAAAACAATGAAATAGGACGGGGAGTCCATAAGTTGTGAAATGGTTATTAGTAAACCCATGAAAACTAATAAGTTTATAGTGACCCTAGAAACTATAAATATGATAGGGAGTCAATTAAACTAGGGATGGAAAATCCAAGATGTTTTTAGTATGCATATCATCATAATATTTTGAAATGTTTTGTTTTAACCATTATGGTTGCAGGAGCACAGTATATGGTTTGGAAAAGGTTTTAGGATATTAGTGAAGGGAAAACCCGTTCCACTAAGCGGCATGTCTCACTAGATATCTAAATGGTTGAGATGTTAGATTATTATTCATACCAGGCTTTATGTCTGAATCAAAGTTTTTGTTTTCCCCTTAAACTCTCAGGTACTCAATTGATTTCGAGTAGTTTGAGGTTTAGGGTTTCCAGGTTCTCTTGTTTGACGAATAAAGCTTCCGGAGGCATGCAGGATGCAGTTAGTTATTTAGAGTTAACTTTTTCTACTATGTATTTTGGATGTAAAGGCAGACTTATTAGCTTTATTATATACTCTGATCAACCAAGGGGGCATCTTTATATGTCGCTCTTGGCGTATGTGTAACAAATATATTTTTCCGAACGTGGTCAACATTTATGGGATTATGTAATGAACAGGAAATGTTTTGAATGGAATATGGAAATGTGTTTTTATTTGTTAAATTTTTTCCATATTCTTGTGATATGTGTATCAATGTGTCTAACATCGCCGTATTTGGTCGTCGAGGATTAATAACTATGGATGACTGCAGTATTTGTAGCTGTTAGTTTTGGGCCTCCAAGTAGAGGGATGTTACAAGTTGGTATTAGAGCATAGGTTTATGAAAACTTAAAAGAAAAGTTAAACATAAAAGCTTTTTGAAACATAATCCAATAAATCAAAAATATTATCGGGGTTTAGGTTAACGCTATAATAACATACTTGTATTTGATATATAGATATATATCTAAGTATGTGTTCCCCTCTCTCTTAGACCATTCTTCTGTATCTTACTAAGGCTCGTATGCAGATTTATGAGAAAGAGGATATGGAAGCAGGAAACGGAAGAGGAAATCTAGGTGGAGGAAGCACCACAACCAACGGAAATGCTCGACCTAATACCAGGAGGAACCAAGGTCGACAGGCTAATGCTAACCAAAATGCTGAAGTCAATGTAGGTGCTAGAAATTCGCCAGTAGATTCGGGGATGGTGTATCAGTTGTTGGTTAATCTTTTGCAACCTGGAGTAGCTGGTAATGTTGGAGGAGCTAATCATGTAGCTTCAGTTGGATATAATTATGCTAGGGTAAACAGGGACTACACCAGTCTGGGTGGAAAGCCGTTTGTTGGAACGGAGAATGCTGTTGAGGTTGAGAATTAGCTTTTACACCGTGAGAGGATCTTTACTGATTTAGGCTTGGATGATGGGGAGAAGAGAAGGCTGGCCTCTAAACAGTTGCAAGGGGCAGCGCTTCACTAGTGGAATAGTGTGACTACTGGAGTTCCGGAAGAAGAGCTGACATGGGCTGATTTTAGAAGGAGGTTTGAGTAGAGATTTTTATCTGAGGTTGCCAAGTCAGCATTGATGAGGAAGTTCATGGATCATGTTCAGGGAGATATGTCAGTAATCGAGTATTCTGTTAAATTTGATGAGCTATCTCGATATGGGTATGCCACTATAGATACCGATATCAGAAGGAATGAGAGGTTCATTCGAGGATTGAGACCTAAGCTAGCTAGAATGGCCAAGACACATATCAGAGAGCCTTGTAATGTGGTGGTGGAGATTGCTATTCGCCATGAAGAGATGTTTGTTGTTTCTGCTAGGGAGAAGCCAGTTGAGTCCCAGGGTCCTCAGGGAAAGAAAAGGAAATTCTTTAAGAAGAAGGGGGCCCAGAAAGGGGATGCTGCCAAGAAGGCAAAGGCTGATCTAGTGTGCTACCAATGTGATAAGAAAGGTCATTATGCTCACGAGTGCAGGACAAGCAAAGGGAAGAAGCATGTAGAGAAGAAGAATGTGAAATGCTTCAACTGCAACCAAGTTGGGCATTATAAGAACCAGTGTTAGAGCCAGTCAGGGCAGACATAGGGAAGGTGTTTGCTATTGGACCACCATCTTCTTTGTAAAGACCCAAAAGTTGACCTTCGAAAATCGGCATCCGTACTTCTCTTGTACTCAGAATGCCGTAGATTCAAACGCCAAATCTGGTTCTCCGGAGCTTATAACAACATTAAGTATAACAACACAGCGGAAGAAAAATAATATATCAATATATATAACATTGATACAATGACAGATACAAAATCTGATACAGTTTGATACAACAGATATCAATATACATCAGAGATATGATACAAGAAATAGCAGCGGAAAGAAAATAGATAACACCAGCAGTAGATAGAATGTCTCCAATAGAATACTCCAAGATAAGCAACGTCAGTCCATGAACCCCAAGAACTGAACTAGCTCCAGATAATCTACTAAACCTGAATATCTGAGAAAACCCAACTCTAGACTGTCCGTGTGAAAAATTGTGGGCACCCAGAGTTTAGGAAGGGAACAATAAACTCTGGATCAGTCATGGGACTGGTGTGAGCAACAAAAACAGTTATCTTTAAACAAACACAAAAGGCTTTTAAACATTGAAATCCGCAATGCTTTTCAAAAATGAAACTACCATAAGACCTCCCGCCACACACACAATGCAAACGCAGAATTGGAGGAGATTTCTTCTTATGATAGTCAAACATGCTTACTACGCAATCAAAACTCCTTTGATATTATTACTAGTGCATAGTGTGAAAATATTTCGAAAGTATAATATCAATCTTAGCCGGCATACAACATTATTGTATGCCTACTATAGCTACTACGTTCAATAGCAGGTTACCGCCACATTCCATAGCAGGTAATACAACTAAAAACCGTACAGGGTTCGTATTGTTTCTTTGGATTTCCAACAAATGATCAGGCAAAGGAACTTCCTTACCGAATGGAAACGCCTCTGGAAAGACGCCCCGAGAACCTAACCGGATCTCTGCAAACAAAAGGCCGACGCTACCTCACGCTCTAACCGAGCTGTAACTAGGTAACTAACACATGAGTCATGTCATCCCCCGGTCATCACCGACCTTTATCCGAGATGTCTCGATCATAAAGCAACAACCACAAAGTATAATAACTGTGCAGCATCAACATAGGTAAAATATCTGGGCTCCATACCATGATATCACCTTTTATCCAGAAGGAAATGACATACCCTAGGGGCGCTACCCCTACAAACCTTTGTCGTTACATTCCTGTTTCGACCATTACCGGGTTGTGAGGCTCGACGAAGTCTCGTCCACAAAGCCACGCTTTTTCACAAAGCCACGCTTTTTCACAAAGCCACGCTTTTTCACAAAGCCACGCTTTTCACAAAGCCACGCTTTTTCATAAAGCAACACTTTTTTCACAAAACACGCTTTGACCAACAAATGATCATCAGCACTTCGTATGCCACATTACCAAATTGGGAATGTATCACTAGTAACCATCAACTACATAACTTCTGAGCTCGTACATCTCAGAGAAGGGTGTTAAGCTAAGAGAATAAATTCTCCGCCACCAACAGAAATGTATTTGATAGAAACCAGCTTTACATCTCAAAGTGTAACGTCAGACACACATCCATACAAGTCCGTTCCGGGATCGAACGGAACCGAAGGAAATTCCAAAGAAGCCCTTGCAAATCCGGATAATTTCTAATCACGTCCGGACTTCCCATCACAAAGGGTGATAAAATCTCTATACCGGGGACCAGTCGGTGCAGAGACATTCGACAAGTTGTCCTTTCGTTTTCAAAAATATCCGGTCTTCACCACCGGTCTTCAAATGCTATCCATATACGACGTATCACTATTCGGAATGGGTTATATGACTTAAAGGTCCTCTCCCGGCTAAACCGAATAACGAGCGCAATTAAAAATCATATGGATACTAGGGTCTCAGTTAAATCACAGCTTAAAGCCCAAAACTTTTCATTCGAATGGTAAAATAATTTACCATTTCCAATCTTTTAAACAAAAAGATTCATTTCAAAAAAACCTTCAATGGTTTAAACAATTTCCACACTTTTAATCTTTTAAACAAAAAGATTCATTTCAAAATGTTAACCCCATTCATAAAGATTCATTTATGGATTTCAAAACAATTTCCATTTCACTTTGATTAACTCGTTAAATCTTTAAGTCAAGATTTAACTTATAGCTTTCAAAACTCATTTCCAAAGATTCATTCATAGTCTTTCAAAACAATTCCAATTCAAGTTGGATTAATCCGTCTGGTCTTTGAAATCAAAGACTCATCTCATAGTTTTCAAAACATTTCAATTCTATTTCAAACTTGAATTCAAATTTAAATCAAATTATTTAAATTTTCAAAACTTAATCAAGTTATTCGAAATAACTTTTATCTTTGAAATTCCATTTTAAAAGCTTTTCACTTTAAACCGAAATTTCTAATTTCAAAATCAATTGAAATTAAAATTTCCATTTCAAAAACATCAAATTTAAACTATCTGTGACTTAACCGATTTCCACGTGAAATCCATATTTGTGTGTGTATGGTGTGGTCCAGGGGTTTAACACACAATAGTGCAACATCAATCATCACAGATATATTGATAAGCGGTATAATCGATAACGCTTATCTTCATTCACAGATTCATATATAAAATAAATTTATCGGTCGCAAAGATCACTATTACAATTCGATGTGGGTTTCGGATATCCAACAGGAATCTGACTCCCTGTCGCATCGAAATTCAAATGTCGTTTTACGGGCCAAAGGTTTGCATATTCATATAGTAATATATCACAGAAATAGAAATTTCAGATCACAGCATAAATCAGGGTATATCACAAAACATCATCCAATTAATTACATCCAGTAATTATTCATCAATCACTTTCCTAAGTAATTATATCTTCCAATTATCAAGTGATTAATCCAAATTAATTAAACTTAATTAATTAACTCAAATTAATCAATTACTCAATTAACTAAAGTGAGAAATTAATTTCTTACTTAATTCCAATTAAGTAATTACACTTAAACATTTACAATGTTGATTATCAAATTAATTAATCTAATCAACTATTAAAAATCAATTATATTAATTAATTATAAAATAATCTAGTTAATGACCTTCATTAACATTTATTTAAATTCTAAAATAATAACTTACAATTTCCTCATTTTTAATTATAAGTTCAATTAACCATTCATTAATTAATTAAAGTCAAATCTAAGATTCTTAATTACATATTAATTTATTAACTCATTATTTACTTTAATTAATACATTTCAACTTATAATTACTAATTTAATCAATACAAATTATCGATTATCATTCTAATTATTCTAATGGTTAATGAATTTAAATCTTAATCTTTATTACTTAAAGAAGACTCATTTTTCAATATTGATTAAATTTCACTTCCATATGTTTGGAAACATTTATTTCAAATTTTCTTTTGAATTCCATTTTAAACTCCAAGTTTAAACGATCACTAATTTAACTTAAAATCACTTTAAAACTAACTTTTTAAAAACCATTAAATTTCCAGTTAAAGCCAATCTTAGTTATGAGGAGATTTTAAATCAAATTACCTTAAGTTCAAAATATTTAAATTTATTTAAAGTATTTAAATTTTAAACTTTCTCTTCATTCCAAAAATCTGGAAATTAAACTTTAATTTAGATTCAGATAAACTTGATTTCGATTTTAAAAACCAACATTATAAAACTGAGAACAAGTTTACAGGTAAGAAAAACTGGGAAACAAAACTTCTCGAGTTCACCTTATTTTACTTCGAGTAAAATATAAATTTACTCGAGCCAACAAGAATTTACGCGAGGAAAATCTCGGGCACTAGTTCGAAACCACCCAAGAAAATAGCCTCACCAGAAAAACACTCCACCGTGCACGTGCACGTCTCCGATCACCACTTCCGATCAACCACGACCATCCCCTCATGTCGGCGATCACCTCCACATCCTACCCCAAACCCCCGATCATCTCCACAGACTCGAGATCGAATTCGAGTTGCTCAAATCAAAGCCTGGAAACATTAAAAACGACCTCGCCATGAAACCTGGCAACACCTCGCGCTCGACGCTCCGACCATCGGAGGCCACCCAACTCCGGCCATAGCCTCGTCCACCTCTCCTCTACCAAAACCCAAAGTCGCGTGACACTCGATCGCCTGATGGCCTCGTACGAACGAAACTTCACAGCACACTAAAATCTAGGTTTACGAATTACAAAAGCTTGCCGCGGTCTCCTCGATGATCGAGATCGTCGCCGTCCATTTTTTCCAGCACCCATGTAGGCCCCTCCATCTCCCCGCAAAACCCCGACCGTCCTGATCACTTGGATCACCAGAAATCTCCCAATATACCATTTTCAGTTCAACAAGAACTGCTTCTTCAAACTAGTACTAAAAATCGTGGATTTAGCTTTAAAAATCATAGTTTTGTATGTAGATTCGATTTATACTCCTGAATCCTTAAAACAAGAAGTTTGTTTTTAAACTTATTTGAAGTTGTATCTAACTTTCTTGGTTTCCAGAATTAAATCTTAATATCTTTTAAATACTTAGATTACATTCAAACAAACAATACTTGTTTACATCCTAAGTTCCAACAGTTTTTAGATCAAGAGATAAAAGTCTGTTTACATATCTACATAAAAATAAACAACAGATAACAGAGCAACGGAGTAACAAATGTACATATATGCCCAGATTTGCACAAATACATATCTACAAACATATATTATCACAGAGAAAAGCAAGCTTCATATTAACTTAAGTTATAATTTAAATAAAATGTTACTCACATGATATGTGAAAGAACAGAGCCTAGTTTTCTTAGCAACAGGCTTTAACATTTCAAGCTGAAGTCCTTCTTCTTGCTTCTCTGTTGTATTGGGTTGCTTGATTGAGAATGTTTGTTTAGATTTTAAAAGAAGTTTTTATCTTGGTTTTATTTAGTTCGAATGGAAAATGAAAAACTAATAAGGGAAAGTAATTTACAGAGTGAAGTATAAAACAGGTTACAGGGTGCACTACATTATACATAGCAGTGTACAAGATGTACAAATTTCAGAAATGGTTTCTTTGCTTGGTGGCTGAAATGGCATGCTTTTGTACTTAGAAAAGATATTTGTACTAGCAAGCATTTAATGCTACTGTCCTTATAAATGTTATTTCCCTTACCAGCCTACAAACTTTTGATTTTTGTTGATCTTAAGTCTGCATCTTGATTTACAAGCTACATGCATACTATCTTTACTTACCAGCCTACATATCTACTAGATTTTAATTGTACTTAAGACCGCATATCCATATATTCGAACCACTTGTTTTACATACTTACCCTATGCAAGTTTATTTTCTAACAAGTTACTATATTTGAAAGTGCAGATTTTTATTTTGAGGCTGGTCAACCCTCTTATATATTTTATTTCCTTGTTTTACAAATTTGAAATGTGATTGTAGATTATTTCTCATTATTTACTTGCCTAAGCAGATTTTTTGGTTTGAATGCAAATGAATGTAAGTGAATGTTATTCTAACATATTATTTAAATGTTAAGTGTATTTGGTTTCCTCCTTATAATTATTATTTGGTAATATAAATGAATCCAATTTTTAACATGTTGTTAAATTTTATCTAATGTGTTACTTTGTAATTTATAGCTTATCTTTTATTCATTTATCTCTATTCATAACTCAAATATTTATTTTACTTCTATCTTTGGTTTAAATATTATTATTAACTTTACTTTAATACCATTTGTCTTGAATTTATATATATATATATATATATTTCCATAAACTCAAATTATTATTAAACCATTTATTTACGATTTAAATTCAAATCAAATATATATTATATTATTTCAAATTTAGTCAGATATGTTCAAATACAGATATATATTCTCATATATACATATGTATACAATATTTTAATTTTAAATGATTTATACAGAATATATTTGGTTTCGGGGAAACTCGCAATCCATTTATCGTTTAATTATACAATTTTAATTCAAAAATTAATTTAATTATCAATTAAATGAAATTAAAATTCGGGGTTGTTACATTCTTCTTGGCCTAATGCAGTAGAGAATGGGAAAACTGTAATGGAAGGTACGCTTTTGATTCAGAGTATACTAGTTAGGGTACTATTTGATACTGGTACATCACACTCATTTATATCCCAGTATTTGGTTGATAGGTTATGCAAAGAACCCACATACCTTATTACTTCCTTAAGGGTTGTGAATCCAATAGGAGGGTATGCAAATCTAGGGATGAGATGTGACCAGTTAGAACTTGATTTGTTAGGTCATAAGTTTGCATGCAGTTATATGTTTTTGATTTAGAAGATTTTGGGATCATTTTGGGTATGGATTGGTTGGGTAAGTATGAGGCTAGGATATTTTGCCAAGCTAGGGAAATATCATTGAGGCACCCTGATAGTCATAACCGAATCATCTTCTCAGTGGAGAATTCCGACAAGAGTGTTTGTGCTTTGTTGAGTGCCATGGAGGTTGGAGAAGATCTAAGTCAGGTTCGAGTAGCAAGGGAATTTGCAGATGTTTTTGAGTCGGTTACGGGATTACCACTGAAACAAGATGTTGAATTTCGGATAGATCTTGCACCGGGAGCTGAACCTGTGAGTAGACCTCCTAGCAGGATGACACCGACAGAGTCAAAGGAATTGAAGGTGCAGCTAGTGGATCTTAAAGGAAGGAATTTTACTAGACCAAGCAGCTCTCCTTGGGGAGCAGACGCGCTGTTCGTGAAGAAACCAGATGGGTCGTTAAGGATATGCATCGTCTATCATAAGATAAATGAAAGGACGATCAAGAATATGAACCCTCTGCCAAGAATAGATGATCTTTTTGATCAGTTGAGTGGAGCTAGAGTGTTTTTCCAATTGGATTTCGCGATGGGGTTCCATAAGTTGGGAGTGGCGGAGGATAGTATTCCTTTGACTGCATTTTGGACTAGGTATGGTTCGTATGAGTGGTTAGTGATGCCATTTGGATTGACAAATGCATCTACTTTCTTCGTAGATTTGATGAACTGGGTTTTTCGAGAGCCTTTAGATAAGTTCATATTGGTATTCATAGATGACATTTTAGTGTACTCGGAAGATGAAAGGGAGCATGAGGTTCATCTTAGAGTGGTTCTAGAGACGCTGAGGCATAATTAGCTGAAGGCGAAGTTTTCTAAGTGTCATTTTTGGAACAAAGATGTTAAGTTTCTCGGTCATGTGGTTTTAGAGGAGGGCTTGTCAGTCGATCCAGTTAAGATTGAAGTTGTCAACAATTGGAAGAGACCGGAGATGGTAACCGAGATCAAGAGTTTTCTTGGACTTGCTGGCTATTACCGGAGATTCATTAAGAATTTCTCGTGGATAGCAGCACCTTTGACTAAGTTGACCAGGAAAATGTGAAGTTTATTTGGTCCAACAAATGTGAGGAAGAGTTCCTTAAGTTAAAGCATTTGTTAACCAATGCACCAGTGCTAGTTGTTCCATATGGAAACCAAGGATTGGTAGTATACACTTATGCATATGGAACCGGATTGGGAGTAGTATTGATGTAGAAGGATAGAGTCATTGCCTACGCATCCAGACAGCTTAGACCGCATGAAGTAAGATATCCTACTCATGACTTAGAGTTGGCTGCAGTGATCTTTGCCTTGAAGATTTGGAGGCATTATCTCTTGGGGGAAAGATTTGAGTTGTATACCGATCATAAGTCTTTAAGATATTTATTCTCTCAGTAGGAGTTAAATATGAGGCAGCAGAGATGGCTTGAGTTTTCGGCTGCTTATGATTTCGGTATAGAGTATACTCCTAGGAAAGGAAATAAGGTAGCAGATGCTCTCAGTAGAAAACATCAAAATGTGGTGTTAGTTATGTTGACAGAATGGAGGGATCTAGAAACTTTGGCCAGTTGCGGTGTGCAGTTAAGGAGTACTGCTAGTTCTAGTCAAGGTACTGCCATGTTGTCTTGTTTAGAAGTTCGACCTGTGCTGATCAAAAGGATAGCTTCTAAACAGAGAGAAGATCTCGTTTTAGCTGAGAGGATAAGAAGGCTTAAGGTAGGATCGAAGATTGATGATAAAGGATTTTAGTCTTGACCAAAAGGGAAGGTTGAGAAAGAAGGGACGATTATGTGTTTCGAATGTAAAGAACTTAAGGAGCGAAGTTCTTAAAGAATGTCATCGATTCAAGTTTACGATTCATCCTGGAGGGACCAAGATGTATCAAGATATGAAGAGGAGCTTCTATTAGGAAGACATGAAGAGGGATGTTGGCTTTGTGGGTTAGGCAGTGTGTGAATTGTCAACAAGTGAAGGTCGAACATGAGAAGCTAAGTGGATTGATTCAGCCTTTAGAGATTCCAATCTGGAAATGGGATTCGATATCCATGGATTTTATAGACGGGTTGCCAAGGTCGAAGGGCGAAATGAAAGCATATGGGTTATGGTGGACAGGTTGACCAAGAGTGCCAATTTCATTCCAGTCAAGACAACTAGGACGACACCTGTTTTGGCGTGGTTGTTCATAAAGAACATAGTTAAACTTCATGGGATTCCTAGTAGCATGGTTAGCAACGGAGATGCATTATTCATTAGTGAATTTTGAAAGATTCTGAAAGAGGTATTAGTTACCAAGCTCAAGATGAGTACAGCATATCACCCACAGATGGATGGGTAGACAGAGAGAGTCAATAAGGTACTTGAGGATTTATTAAGAGCTTGTGTACTGGACTTTGGTGGATCTTGGGAGGATCACCTACATTTGGTTGAGTTTCTTATAATAATAGTTATCAAACTAGTATAGAAATGGTGCCTTTTGAAGCTTTTTATGGAAGGCCATGCAAATCGCTAACTTGTTGGTTGGAGACTGGAGACAGATTGGTCTTAGGTCCGGATTTGGTTAGAGGGGCGTCAGAAAAGATTGAGTTAATCCGAGGTCGGATGAAGGAAGCTCAATCCAAACAGAAGAGTTACATAGATAAGAGGCGTAAAGACCTAGAGTTCTCATGGGAGATAGGGTTTTCATTAAGGTATCACCGATTAAGGGTGTGGTACGGTTTAAAAAGTCGGGAAAGTTGGTCCTGAGATATGTTGGTCCATTCCAGATTATAGAAAGGATTGGAAAGCTCGCGTACAGAGTAGAGTTGCCAAGTAGTTTGGTAGGTGTCCATAATGTATTCCATGTGTCTCATCTTCGCAAGTGTGTGCATATCTAGAGGCTACTATTCCTCAGACAGAGTTGGAGGACTTGGTAGTAGAGCCTGATTTGACTTTTGTTAGACAACCAATTCGGGTTGTAGCGAGAGATGAGAAAAGATTGAGGACCAAGACAGTCGAGTTGGTGAATGTAACGTCCTAGGCTTTTCAACCTTCAGCAACGGTTCACGACCGGTAGGCTTTTCAACCATCCCAGCCCCGCTGTGGCTTACAGTGATACCTCGGGTTTGCTTTTACGGCCACCCTCTCGAGTCGCAACCAACCCCAAAAGGCCTTATACTACCTCCGGGGACATGTAGGGGTAAGAGTCTCCCGTTCGCCACCTAACGCAAAGCGAGAACCCCCTATCACGCTGTAATGTAGCAAACCCGATCCTGGTCTCATCGAAATCCAAAGCGTATCTTTTAAGGCCAAGTTGTTTTAAGGTTAAAACAATTCAATTCTATTATCTATATACACACAGATAGATAATTCACAGATTCACAATAGATAATCAACATTATCATTATAAGCAGATGATTCATATCATTATGCAACCAAAGCATCCAAATCATACAATATCTATTATCTCATATCTGAGATCTCAAACCATTCAAGGTAAATCAATATCATTCAGTATCCTTAAGCAATGATTTATTAATCACCATATATAGTTAATTTAAAATGAATTAAATTAAATACTTCATCTCTAATTAATTTAAAGTAAATTAAATTAATTACTTTCATTATTAACAATCTTGCTTGAGTTACTATTAATTAATTATCAATTAATTAATCAACCCTTATCCAATTATTCATTTTAATTAATCATCCTTGATTAATTAACATTTAATTACATTCAAGTAATTAACACTTCAATTAATTTCACAAATTAATTATTCTTAACCTCTTATAGTAATTAACCTTTAATTACTTTATTAATTAATTAACTAAAATTAATTACCTTAATCCTTAATTAATTACATTAATTAATCACTCAGTTATTAATTATTCCTTAATCAATTCTTAATTAATCCTTTGATTAATTTCCAATAAGTAATTAACTACCTTTAATTACTTTATTAATTACACCAGTAATTATCCATTAATTACTTTCCTAAGTAATTATACCTCCTTAAATTACATTAAGTAATTATACAAATCATTAAATGATTATCTTAAATTAATTAAACTTAATTAACTAACTTAACTAATCAATTTAAACTCAATTAATTACAATGAGTAATTAATTTCCTAATTACTTCCATTAAGTAAAACAATTCACAAATGATTAACCTTAATTAATCTATTTAATAAATAAAATTAATCATATTAATTAATTATTTAATAAACCTTAGTTAATGATCTATATTAACTATTCTTTAATTATTTTTCTTAAATAATTAAACTTTAATTAACCATTATTGATTACAATTTAATTAATTCCAATTACCAATAAATTAATCTTTCATTTCTTAATTAATTAAGTACCTAACAATAACTTAATTAATCCTTAATTACTTAAATAATTTATTCCTAACTATTAATTAACAATCTTAACTTATCAATTAATGATTCTTAATTTCAAATTAATTACCCTTTAATTAATTTAATTAAGTCCTAATTAATCAATTTAACCTTTAATTACTAATTTATAAATCCAAATCATAAATTAATTAAATTGATTAATTATCTTTTAATTACCTTACTAATTTATTTTATCCCATATCATTAAATCTTAATTATATTTAAGATAACACTTTATTCCTATTAATGATTTAAAATATCATTAATAAAGCATTTAAAACAAATTACCTTTAAATTTACATTTAAATTCCATTTTATATTAAGATTTAAAATGAAGACAATTTAACTTTAACAAAGTTTTAAAAACATCCTTTTAAATCACATGTTAAAGAAACACTTAATTAAAGAAATTTAAAATCAAATTCATTTTAAATTCAATCAATTTAAAATACATTTTAAACATTCATTTTAAATTCAATCAATTTAAAATACATTTTAAACATTCAAATTGTTTAAAACATTTTAGATTTTAAAACTTCCTTTTTTTCAAAATTTGAAATACATATTCCAGGTAAATCATTAGATTTAGAAACCTATCTAAAATTTTAAAACTTTATTTTAAAAATTCTAACTACTTAATCCTTTTAAAATATTTAAATCCATTTTAAATACCTTATCTTATTTAAAAACTGAGAATTTTAACTTAAACTCCAGATTTAAAACTAGATTTAAACTTATTTAAACTTTACTTTTATATTTAAACTTCAGTTTTTAAATTCTATTTTAAAATTTAAAAACTGGGCAAAACAGGTTCTGTTGAAACCTGTTATACTTAATTAACTCGAGACTCTCCCTCAAAATCACGAGAGCTACTTCGAGTCCACAACCCAATATCACGAATCCTCCTTCGAGTTGCCTCTTCCTTCTTCCCCAAACACACAGAAGATACCCAGACATATACGTGCACGTGCACAACACTTCGCCGTTGCTCCGATCATCTCCGCTACCACCAGCAAGTCGTTGTCGACCTTCTCTCTCGATTCGACCACCCAGAATTTCGAGACGACCTCCAACACGAATTCGAACAAAATCGAACCCTCAAGCTAAAAACTGGAACCATTGACCACCTGGAATTCACCTCGTCTTCCCACTACTGATCACCAGAATGCCAGAGACTCCGGCCATGACTTCGCATATGCCCTATCTACCATTCTTCCAAGTTTTGTTGAACTCGAACCAATAGAGTTGCCGTGATGAATAGATTTCCTTCCACCATATAAACTAGGTTTAAAAACAACATCGACCTCCTGTTGTCTCCACCATGCTTCGATCAACTGCCTAGTATTTTTCCCACATTCCTCTATTACTCCACTACCATCAGTGAAGACGCCATCCTCTCCGATCACGGAGATCACCAGATACTACCCATAAACTAATTTCTGTTCAACTCAGAAATTCATATCCAAAACTAAAATAAAAATTATGATTTCTCTTTCAAAAATCATGGTTTCAATTGTGTTTTTAACTCATATGTCTGAAACAAGAAAATAGGATGTTTGAGTTTTTACTCTTCTTGAGCTTGAACTGATTTTGAATTCCAGAGCACATTTAAATTTGTAATTTACTTAAATCAATTTTTAAACTTTATTTCTTGATCAAACAAACAAATTTTATTTAGATCTTAAGTCCTAACAATAATGTGTTCAGGTGAATATGAATTTTGATCACAAGACTAGAACATGAAACTGTAAACAAAGATATATAATTTCAACATCCAAGCACTCATAAATACATCCAGATAGTTTACTTATAAAATCACACAAACATATTTGGCTTCAGATATTTATCATGCAACCTTATTTTATATACTTAAAACTTTAAAAATGATGTTACTCACCTAATTTTAAAAGAAGCAGAGCCTCTGATTTTTGAAATCCTGAATTGTTTTTAAAATTGGAAACTGGAATGCTTTAGCTTAACTGATATCTTGCTTTTGATCTTAGCTTTTAAAAACTGCATGCACTCTTCCAGATTTGAAAAGAAATGCAGGCTTTGCTTTCTTGCTTCAGATTGCATCATGAAGATGTTACATGCTCTTGATTTCAGGTTGAAGAAAATGCACTGGCTTTTGATTTGGAAAATGGATAACAGGTTTTGATTTGAACATGATCTCTGGTTTAAGAATTTAATTCAGGCCTTTTGTTGTTTTGAACTGGCCTTTGATTTGCAAGTTTGGTCTGAAGAGTGAATTGATTTCAGATTTGTTTATGAGGATTTGATTGAGTTTATTCTTGGTTTTGAATAGAAGGAGTTAGAAAAGAAATTTAATCACAGATCTATTTTTGATCTGTTTGTTTTCAGGTTTTGATGATCTGAGATTACTTCATTTCTTTGTTTAGAAAGGAGGTTTTTGAAAAGAAAAAGAAAATTGAAGATGTTTGTTTATATAAACTGAAATTATCTATAAATAAAAATAAAAGAAAAATAAAATTAAATGACACTTGTCTCATTGTATTATTAATTAGTTAACACATGTCACATTAGGCCTTAATATAATGACATTTGTCTTTTAAGTATTTAATACATAATTTTATATATTTTTAAAATGTGAATAAAAGCTTTTTACACTAGTTTACTATTTATAAATACTTACCTAATATGTATATGTATATAAATTACTTTAAAGAAAATGTAAATAACCAATATATATATAAATAAAATCTTATATCTATATTTTAAATCCAAAATATTTTAAAATATTTCTCTTTTGAATTTCTATTATAAATCCAAATTCATATTCAATTTAAATTTACAATAACAATCCTATTTTATTTAAAGTCTATTTATTTTTATAAAAACAAAGTATTATAATTATTATTTGAAAATATCAAATTTGACAAATTTAAATAATTTATAAAAGAGATTATAAATTACTTCTATTTTTAAATCATATATCTCAAGTAATATTTAAAAAGAAATAAACAAACCTTTTTATTTAAATTTGAACTTAAGCTAAATTCTATTTTTAAACAATTAAACATTTATATTATGTATTTTAAAACTATATAGTTATTTATTAAATATCTTTGGAAAGCTTAATATTAATTTAAATCATAATTTCCAAAATACCAAATATATATAATAGAAATTTGAAAACATAATTTCATTTGTTAAATTCAACCAACTATTTACAATATATACAATTATACATATATATTATAAATAGAAAATATTTTATTAAACTTTTAAAAGATAAATCACTAATTAAATATTTTATTTAATTAGATTATTAAATCAATTCAAACATTTATTATCAAAGATTATCAAATCAATTTAATTATTTAAACAGATTATTAAATTGATATTGCCCCAAATTTCCGGGATATTACATTCCTCCCCCCTTAAAATAATTTCGTCCCCGAAATTTAAAACAAAGGTAATTTAATAATCTTTGTAAATCACAAGGATGTATTATCGTCCATATGCTAACAATCATAGCAACCAATCATCCAAACAAACAATTCTAACTATCCAGCGAAAAATTCTGAATAGAATTTCCTCGAGTTTCCCCAAGTATATATATATACCGGGATACTCGCTCTACAAACAATCTAAACAACCAATACTACTAAGCTATAGAGCTTCTACTCTCTAGATCTACAAAACTAAACAGAATATCAGACTACAGACGAGTCTGACTCAACAACCAATTCCTCCAGAACTGCTGGTTCTAAACCAGAGATAGATCAAACACGTATTCCCTCAGAGATACGTAAAATACATATCGAATTCTAGTTATCCAAACTGACAATTCAATCCAGTAGACCAAACTCTTATCCAAAACAGAATATAGAAAAGATCCAATATTCCTCGGAGCTGACTTCCCAGACTTACCCATCTTATAGCTCCCTTTTACCAGAGAAAAACTTCACAACAACGAAGTCTCCAACTTCGAATTCCAAATTCCTCCGTCTCTTATCTACAAAATCCTTCAGACGATCCTGTGCTGACTACAAATCCTTCCTGATCAACTCAACCTTCGCTGATGCTTCTTGAAACAAACAGGACCAAAGATAACTCAATAGAATGATCTCTCCAAGATCTACCCATAATCCAAAACACAACTCTACTCCATCAGTAGATTCCAAACTTACTTCTTCTATCCAGAAATGCACTCCCAAACTGCTTCTGCTGCACCACTCTGATCTGGAGTAGAATGCTGATGAAGAACACAAGCACAAACTGGACAACACATCCCAGAAAATCTCAGATAACTCAAGAGAACACTCAGCAATCGCAAGTCACTTTTGCGATCAACCCAGCCTAACTGCAAAGAAAACTGTTCTCTCTTTACCAATCAGAACAGCTTATACTTAACTATCCAATCTATCGAAGAAATGGATCCACTCTGCTGCTTCTGAACTCTACCTTCAGAAAAACTGCTTAGCCAGAAAACTTCCTGCCAATGCACAGAACACTCCAAGCTGCACTGCTGCCACAGATGCCAAAGACTTCTCAATCCAAAGCTCTTCGAGAAACTCGGACCTCAAACAGAATCACCATGCTGAACTCAGCCACCACACCGAAACAGAAACACTTCCTTAAACTTGTTCCAAAGAAAACATCTTCGGGAACATCCATAGTCACTGCATCTCATCACGCAGCTACTTCTTCCAGAAGTATCAAGATACCATCACTCGCTTCTGCCTCACTGACAGATCCAACTCCTAAGATAAACTCCGAACCTTAACAGGTTTCCTTCAGAGATTGTGAAATCCTTACACAACTGTAAAGTTCACTCGAGACGGTATTAGGTTTACAGTCTCGCCAGATACTCTTCCAACCTCAATACTCAGACTCCTAGATGATAAATTGTTATCATCTCAACCAATCATTATAAATACCATATACATTTAAAATGATACTTTTTTATATAGAAATTATATCTGGGTAAAATTATTTCATTTACCTTTTTAAAACAATATTGTGTCCGTTGGCCTGGTCAAGTGTTTAGAGATCCCTATCAATAACGTTAGCTACTCGTATTGACCAGAATCCATATACCACTCAACCGATCAATTAACACAATATAAAACCATTTTATATAACTAACAAATACGCGCTCTCGTATATATATATACACTCAAACAGGTTGCTACAGATCCTATCTCTAATGAACAATCCTTCCGAACCTAGGTATTCACTCAACCTAGTGTTCTGATATTCACTTAACCAAAAGCTTAGGCATTCGCTCAACCTATGCTCTGATACCAAATGTAACGTCCTAGGCTTTTCAACCTTCAGCAACGGTTCACGACCGGTAGGCTTTTCAACCATCCCAGCCCCGCTGTGGCTTACAGTGATACCTCGGGTTTGCTTTTACGGCCACCCTCTCGAGTCGCAACCAACCCCAAAAGGCCTTATACTACCTCCGGGGACATGTAGGGGTAAGAGTCTCCCGTTCGCCACCTAACGCAAAGCGAGAACCCCCTATCACGCTGTAATGTAGCAAACCCGATCCCGGTCTCATCGAAATCCAAAGCGTATCTTTTAAGGCCAAGTTGTTTTAAGGTTAAAACAATTCAATTCTATTATCTATATACACACAGATAGATAATTCACAGATTCACAATAGATAATCAACATTATCATTATAAGCAGATGATTCATATCATTATGCAACCAAAGCATCCAAATCATACAATATCTATTATCTCATATCTGAGATCTCAAACCATTCAAGGTAAATCAATATCATTCAGTATCCTTAAGCAATGATTTATTAATCACCATATATAGTTAATTTAAAATGAATTAAATTAAATACTTCATCTCTAATTAATTTAAAGTAAATTAAATTAATTACTTTCATTATTAACAATCTTGCTTGAGTTACTATTAATTAATTATCAATTAATTAATCAACCCTTATCCAATTATTCATTTTAATTAATCATCCTTGATTAATTAACATTTAATTACATTCAAGTAATTAACACTTCAATTAATTTCACAAATTAATTATTCTTAACCTCTTATAGTAATTAACCTTTAATTACTTTATTAATTAATTAACTAAAATTAATTACCTTAATCCTTAATTAATTACATTAATTAATCACTCAGTTATTAATTATTCCTTAATCAATTCTTAATTAATCCTTTGATTAATTTCCAATAAGTAATTAACTACCTTTAATTACTTTATTAATTACACCAGTAATTATCCATTAATTACTTTCCTAAGTAATTATACCTCCTTAAATTACATTAAGTAATTATACAAATCATTAAATGATTATCTTAAATTAATTAAACTTAATTAACTAACTTAACTAATCAATTTAAACTCAATTAATTACAATGAGTAATTAATTTCCTAATTACTTCCATTAAGTAAAACAATTCACAAATGATTAACCTTAATTAATCTATTTAATAAATAAAATTAATCATATTAATTAATTATTTAATAAACCTTAGTTAATGATCTATATTAACTATTCTTTAATTATTTTTCTTAAATAATTAAACTTTAATTAACCATTATTGATTACAATTTAATTAATTCCAATTACCAATAAATTAATCTTTCATTTCTTAATTAATTAAGTACCTAACAATAACTTAATTAATCCTTAATTACTTAAATAATTTATTCCTAATTATTAATTAACAATCTTAACTTATCAATTAATGATTCTTAATTTCAAATTAATTACCCTTTAATTAATTTAATTAAGTCCTAATTAATCAATTTAACCTTTAATTACTAATTTATAAATCCAAATCATAAATTAATTAAATTGATTAATTATCTTTTAATTACCTTACTAATTTATTTTATCCCATATCATTAAATCTTAATTATATTTAAGATAACACTTTATTCCTATTAATGATTTAAAATATCATTAATAAAGCATTTAAAACAAATTACCTTTAAATTTACATTTAAATTCCATTTTATATTAAGATTTAAAATGAAGACAATTTAACTTTAACAAAGTTTTAAAAACATCCTTTTAAATCACATGTTAAAGAAACACTTAATTAAAGAAATTTAAAATCAAATTCATTTTAAATTCAATCAATTTAAAATACATTTTAAACATTCATTTTAAATTCAATCAATTTAAAATACATTTTAAACATTCAAATTGTTTAAAACATTTTAGATTTTAAAACTTCCTTTTTTTCAAAATTTGAAATACATATTCCAGGTAAATCATTAGATTTAGAAACCTATCTAAAATTTTAAAACTTTATTTTAAAAATTCTAACTACTTAATCCTTTTAAAATATTTAAATCCATTTTAAATACCTTATCTTATTTAAAAACTGAGAATTTTAACTTAAACTCCAGATTTAAAACTAGATTTAAACTTATTTAAACTTTACTTTTATATTTAAACTTCAGTTTTTAAATTCTATTTTAAAATTTAAAAACTGGGCAAAACAGGTTCTGTTGAAACCTGTTATACTTAATTAACTCGAGACTCTCCCTCAAAATCACGAGAGCTACTTCGAGTCCACAACCCAATATCACGAATCCTCCTTCGAGTTGCCTCTTCCTTCTTCCCCAAACACACAGAAGATACCCAGACATATACGTGCACGTGCACAACACTTCGCCGTTGCTCCGATCATCTCCGCTACCACCAGCAAGTCGTTGTCGACCTTCTCTCTCGATTCGACCACCCAGAATTTCGAGACGACCTCCAACACGAATTCGAACAAAATCGAACCCTCAAGCTAAAAACTGGAACCATTGACCACCTGGAATTCACCTCGTCTTCCCACTACTGATCACCAGAATGCCAGAGACTCCGGCCATGACTTCGCATATGCCCTATCTACCATTCTTCCAAGTTTTGTTGAACTCGAACCAATAGAGTTGCCGTGATGAATAGATTTCCTTCCACCATATAAACTAGGTTTAAAAACAACATCGACCTCCTGTTGTCTCCACCATGCTTCGATCAACTGCCTAGTATTTTTCCCACATTCCTCTATTACTCCACTACCATCAGTGAAGACGCCATCCTCTCCGATCACGGAGATCACCAGATACTACCCATAAACTAATTTCTGTTCAACTCAGAAATTCATATCCAAAACTAAAATAAAAATTATGATTTCTCTTTCAAAAATCATGGTTTCAATTGTGTTTTTAACTCATATGTCTGAAACAAGAAAATAGGATGTTTGAGTTTTTACTCTTCTTGAGCTTGAACTGATTTTGAATTCCAGAGCACATTTAAATTTGTAATTTACTTAAATCAATTTTTAAACTTTATTTCTTGATCAAACAAACAAATTTTATTTAGATCTTAAGTCCTAACAATAATGTGTTCAGGTGAATATGAATTTTGATCACAAGACTAGAACATGAAACTGTAAACAGAGATATATAATTTCAACATCCAAGAACTCATAAATACATCCAGATAGTTTACTTATAAATCACACAAACATATTTGGCTTCAGATATTTATCATGCAACCTTATTTTATATACTTAAAACTTTAAAAATGATGTTACTCACCTAATTTTAAAAGAAGCAGAGCCTCTGATTTTTGAAATCCTGAATTGTTTTTAAAATTGGAAACTGGAATGCTTTAGCTTAACTGATATCTTGCTTTTGATCTTAGCTTTTAAAAACTGCATGCACTATTCCAGATTTGAAAAGAAATGCAGGCTTTGCTTTCTTGCTTCAGATTGCATCATGAAGATGTTACATGCTCTTGATTTCAGGTTGAAGAAAATGCACTGGCTTTTGATTTGGAAAATGGATAACAGGTTTTGATTTGAACATGATCTCTGGTTTAAGAATTTAATTCAGGCCTTTTGTTGTTTTGAACTGGCCTTTGATTTGCAAGTTTGGTCTGAAGAGTGAATTGATTTCAGATTTGTTTATGAGGATTTGATTGAGTTTATTCTTGGTTTTGAATAGAAGGAGTTAGAAAAGAAATTTAATCACAGATCTGTTTTTGATCTGTTTGTTTTCAGGTTTTGATGATCTGAGATTACTTCATTTCTTTGTTTAGAAAGGAGGTTTTTGAAAAGAAAAAGAAAATTGAAGATGTTTGTTTATATAAACTGAAATTATCTATAAATAAAAATAAAAGAAAAATAAAATTAAATGACACTTGTCTCATTGTATTATTAATTAGTTAACACATGTCACATTAGGCCTTAATATAATGACATTTGTCTTTTAAGTATTTAATACATAATTTTATATATTTTTAAAATGTGAATAAAAGCTTTTTACACTAGTTTACTATTTATAAATACTTACCTAATATGTATATGTATATAAATTACTTTAAAGAAAATGTAAATAACCAATATATATATAAATAAAATCTTATATCTATATTTTAAATCCAAAATATTTTAAAATATTTCTCTTTTGAATTTCTATTATAAATCCAAATTCATATTCAATTTAAATTTACAATAACAATCCTATTTTATTTAAAGTCTATTTATTTTTATAAAAACAAAGTATTATAATTATTATTTGAAAATATCAAATTTGACAAATTTAAATAATTTATAAAAGAGATTATAAATTACTTCTATTTTTAAATCATATATCTCAAGTAATATTTAAAAAGAAATAAACAAACCTTTTTATTTAAATTTGAACTTAAGCTAAATTCTATTTTTAAACAATTAAACATTTATATTATGTATTTTAAAACTATATAGTTATTTATTAAATATCTTTGGAAAGCTTAATATTAATTTAAATCATAATTTCCAAATTACCAAATATATATATTAGAAATTTGAAAACATAATTTCATTTGTTAAATTCAACCAACTATTTACAATATATACAATTTTACATATATATTATAAATAGAAAATATTTTATTAAACTTTTAAAAGATAAATCACTAATTAAATATTTTATTTAATTAGATTATTAAATCAATTCAAACATTTATTATCAAAGATTATCAAATCAATTTAATTATTTAAACAGATTATTAAATTGATATTGCCCCAAATTTCCGGGATATTACAGTGAAAGTTCAACGGAGCGACAACGAGAAGGACTGTACTTGGGAAACAGAGGACAGGATTCGAGATGCTTATCCTAATTTGCTTTGATGGTATGTCTATATTAGATTTATATTGGTTGTTAGTCTGGTAGGCTAGTATGGATGTTAGCAGTGGTTACAGATGATAGCTATGTTTGGTATTTAGTCTTTACTGAATTTCAAGGACGAAATTCTTTTAGGAGGGGAGCCTGTAACACCCCTAATTTTTTATAACATTATTCAGGTCATTTAATTAGAATAAATTAAATAGAATAATGTAGAGTGATAAGAAGATTGAGGTTGGTTAATTAATTTAGTGGCCATGCTTAATTAAAAATGAATGGGTAAGAAATGGTTAAGTATTAGCTAATTACTCATAAGGGCATTAGAGTCATTACCGCCCACACTCTCCACCCTTATACTATTATCCCTTAGACATTCGCGTTCATTTTATCATAAACAAACTAAACGTAAGAAAGCAAATATCAAGGTCGGCCATTAGGAGGAAGATAAGAAGAGAAAAATTCAAGTAAAGCTTAGGATTCAAGCTAGAAGAAATCAATCTCAATCAATCTCCAATTTCCTTATCCAATCTAACATGAATAATAATCACTACATCTCTATTTTGGATCTTATAATCATATGTTTTCGGATTTAAGGGTAAATTCATTCTTATGATATATTGGATGATGATACGCTTGATTTATAATTTGTTTAGTTTAAACAAGATTGTTTAAAAGGAGATATGCATGGTTTTAGGGTAAAACTGAGGTTAAATGATTTTTTGTTGCCATGGGAAAATTATATGTTATGAAAAACATGATTTTGAAGTTGGG
This sequence comes from Allium fistulosum, assembly GCA_030737815.1. Classification (NCBI taxonomy): domain Eukaryota; kingdom Viridiplantae; phylum Streptophyta; class Magnoliopsida; order Asparagales; family Amaryllidaceae; genus Allium; species Allium fistulosum. The sequence goes on along the minus strand of CM060902.1, from coordinate 1,138,263,899 downwards.
TTTCAATTTTTATAATTTTCCAAGCTGTGGAGAATTAATTAGAAATTTTCAAAGGAAAATATGGTTATTTGGGTTTATAAATTTATTTCGGAAATTATATCGAGAATTTGGGTCTGTAATTTTGATATGTTAGATAACATGATTAAAATGGATTTCTGGAATATTTGGGGATTTTTACTTAGTGATTTAGTATGGAAATTAAATTATTTTGAAAGGAGGACCTAAATGATTTAATTGTGTTGTTAATGGGAAGGACTTATTTGTTAAAAGTTGTTCAGTTTTAGATTTGAGAAAATGCAGCAAATATTAACAAAATAATTTGAAAGTTTAATGTAACCAATCATGTATTTACATGTGGGCAAGTTAGTCACAAAAAGTTTGCTTTATTTAGTAAAATTAGCCTTTTGCTCAAAAAAGTGGGTTCCGCCACCTTTGGAAGGAGCTTTCAACCCAGAGCTTCCGCCTTTGACTTAGTCGAAACCTTCTACCACGAAACCAATACACATGGTATCACTTAGTTGGTACACAATGGATTGGAAAAGGGCGGAAGGTAGGGTGTCGAAACATAGCTTCCGAAGGTGTCGATACCTTTGTTTTTCTTTTTTTTTAAAAGCACTTGCCTGTTTATTAAAGGGTTTTGAAGCAGTCGAAACCAATGGTTGAGAAAGGGTATTTCAAAAGAAGCTTTCGAAGGAGAGCTTCCGCCTTTTTAAAGTAGTAGCTTCCGATGGAGTTACTTAGTTTCTAATTGAAGCTTTTGGAAGAGGTAGTTTCGACCAAGTCGAAACCCTTCTATGATTTTATGCCTTTCGATGGCATTGAAGACATCAATGCTATCGAAAGGTACTGTTTGTTTTTATAAATATAAGCCACTTCCTACTGCTTTTGAAAGGGGTTAGGGTTTTCGAAGGCAATGTTTTTGGAAGTGGTTTCGACACCATCAAGTTTCCCCAAATACTTAAAGTTTAAAAAAAACACTATAGGTTTTCTTTAAAACCTGGAATGCAACATTAACCCGAGCCACCATCAAATGACTTCGAGTCCAAAACCAAACTGCCTCGAGCAAACTATCATATTACTCGAGAAAAACTCGAGTATACAAAACCCCAAACCAAACTCAAACTCACCAGAAACAACAGTGCACCGTGCACATGCACGATGATCTGCGTCACCGTGCATGTGCACGGTGCACTGTTGTTTCTGGTGAGTTTGAGTTTGGTTTGGGGTTTTGTATACTCGAGTTTTTCTCGAGTAATATGATAGTTTGCTCAAGGCAGTTTGGTTTTGGACTCGAAGTCATTTGATGGTGGCTCGGGTTAATGTTGCATTCCAGGTTTTAAAGAAAACCTGTAGTGTTTTTTATAAAATAAAGAATGGTTTCGAAGGAGATGCTTTCGCCTATGTTCACTTTGACCTAAAATGATGTTTTAAATATAGACCGAATGATTTCGAAAAGGGGACTTTCAATGGTTTCGGAGGGGTAACCTCCAATGGTTTCAGAAGGTATACTTCCAATGGTTCCAAAAGGGGTACTTTTACTTGGTTTCGAAGCTATGCTTCTAAAGTTAAAGGTTAATGCTCTAATACAATCGAAAGGTTTCGAAAGAGAAGTTTTAAAGTATTCTAAAGGCAGGAGTTTGATGATAGATTTTAATGCTCTCGAATGAGGTCATCCTATGAGGTTGAAAGTAAGGTTTCAAAGGTGTCGAAAGGTTTTATAACCCAAACTCATTTTTAATGGAAAAATTCATGGCTAAATAAAGGAGTTTTGAAAGGATTTCAAATATATAAATTTGAAGAAGTAATTCCTTGATAAATATAGGTTAAAGGGATTAACTATGTTTTATATGGGAAGTATTTCAAGGACCTTAAACCCACAGGAGTGGTATTGTTTTGATATTATGTTTGCTTCTTAAAATATAAAAATATTCACATGATAAAGGACCCATAACTACATTTTTGGGATAAAGGGATAGAAGAACCAGCTAGGTTAACCAAGTAGTGAATATAAATTGATTAAACTCCTGAATGAGTATAATTGCATCTAGGAAGTCAGGAAGACTAGAATATAGGATGCCTAAACCTTGAAGTTGTCCGGGAGATAGGTTGATAGTAAACCTATGAAAAGTATGATTTGGAAGTTATAGGGGTAACCCATGGGTTCATAGTGATCCCATGTAAACTATGTATTAAGGATGGTTGGCAGGGGCCAATTTGTTTGTAGTGCACCCATGAAAACTATATCTGAATTAAGTATTGACATCAGTCAATAGGTTCCTAGTCAACCCATGAAAATTGGGATAAGAAAGAAGTTATTGGAGTAATCCATAGGTTCCTAGTCAACCCATGAAAACTAGGATAAGAGATGAGCTATTGGAATGACCAATAGGTTTTTGAGAACCCATGAATTAATTAAGTTAACTGGCAGGGGCCTATAGGTTCTTAGTGATCCCATGTAAACTATGAAATAGGACGGGGAGTCCATAAGTTGTGAAAAGGTTATTAGTAAACCCATGAAAACTATTAGGTTAATAGTGACCCTAGAAACTATAAATATGAAAGGGAGTCAATTAAACTGAGGATGGAAAATCCAAGATGTTTTTATGTATGCATATTGTAACAGCCCTAGATTTTGCATATATTGTAATTTTGACTTTATTTTTTTATTATTATTTTAAACTTGTTCTATTTCAAACATTTCATTTTAAATATAAATGTTGATTATTAAGTGATTTATAGTTCAAACTAGTATAAATTGGATATTTCACTAAAAAGTGAATTTCTATTCAAACTGGTCAAACTTTGACTTTTGAACTTTAAATTTAAATATTTCAAATTCTTAAATTTTATCTTTTATTTTGAAAATAGATTTAATTCCATGAATACTGCTTTTCGTTTCGTTGAAAACGGACTTATATTGTAGAAGTTATGTAATTTTCAATTTTGTGTATAAACTGTTTATTTTGTAATATTATTTATTTTAAATCATATAAATTATATTTTTATTGTCATATTTTGTTTTAATATGTGTTCATAGGTTATTTTATGTCTTTTAATATTTTTAAAATGATAATATAATTTTTCTAAAGTATACTTGAATTTATTTCAATTTATAAAGCCTAGTTTCCATTTTTCTGCTATTTTCTTCATTAAATTATATTTAATTAAAATATATTTATTTATTTTTGTGAATTCATTTTTATTCTGTGTTCTTATCTTTATTTATAAATATTTTTCAAATACATAAAGATTTTCTAAAGTTCATTTGAATTTGTTTCAAATTTATAAAGCCTAGTTATGTATATATTGCCATTTTCTTTATTTATTTGATTTTTATTTAAATTTATTTATTTTCTTTTCTTATTTATTTTATTTTCTGAGTTTATTTATCTTTATTATCAGACTTGTTATGTATTTATAAAATTAAAATGAATTTGTGGAAATTTGAAAAGACTTGAAACTCTTTATCTCCTTTTGACTTTTCCTCTTCCGCCTTTTCATTTTCCAACCTACATCTCAATAAAAAAAATTTGGCCGTACAATACTTTTCTCATTTCAGCTAACTTCCTCACTTTTTTCACGTATTCTAACCTTCTCAAACCCACAAAAAAAATCACGGCCATGGCTTCAAGAGATTGGGTAAAAATTTTCCTTCCTTTTTCTTGTTTTCTATGTTTTCTACCTTTGTTTTGCATATGCTCTCTACCTCATAGCTTGGCTCCTCCTCAACCAGATCTGACCCGACCACCACCACCCCCTTCCTCTGACAATCACCCATCCTAGCAACCCTCCTCCTCAGGCCGAACCAATCCAAGGTCAAGATCTACACAAAATCCATCAAAAACCATCACAACCTATCACCTATTGCACTAGCCTAGCCTAGGTTGTCATCTCCTCCTTCTACCACCTTTGGTTGCCACCACCTCCACCACCACCACCTCTGACCTGACCTCCAACCTCTGCCACATCACCCACCACCACCTGCACCACTGGTTGGGCCCACACAGCCCATGGACGAACCAAAGTATAGCATAGATGTGATGTTATTCGCCTTGTAGTGTTGCTATGTTGCACCTAGACTTCACCACATCAAAACCCATGTGTAGGCCGACCCTTGCACACCTAAACCTGACCCAATTCCCTGTATTAGCTGAGCTTAATCACTGCATAACTGAAGTGCCTAACGTAGAGAGCAAGTGCAAGTCAATTGTTGTTGTTTTGGGTATAGATTTCTTATGTTATTTGACGATAAATTTGTGTTGTAACTTATGTATTATTGTATTGTTTTTGTGTAAATGTTTAAACAAGTCAAATTGCTTTGGCTCTCCACTCCCAAATCATATTCGTGCTCTTGTGCCTTCGAAGATTCTGTGTTGTGTGTTTTGGTCGTCATCTCCAGCTTAAACATGTGAGTAATTCTCACCAGACGATGTGTACTTATATAACTAGTAAACTGACACCATTTGAATCTGTAAAATTATATCATCATGTTATAACTGTTATATTATGATTATATGATGTTCATCCCTGTTTATACACATGTTATATAATATGTTACTGTTATATATTGTATACTGTTTATTTATATCAGTTTATCACACTGCAAGTTCCCTGTAGACTAGAAATCACTATGGGTTGAAATGATACATACCCGAACGGACTTTAGAATAAGGAAAAATCGTTATGGGCTGAAATGATAGGCCTGAACGGTTTTTATTTATTTATTATATTACTTGGGATTGCGGGTATGGAATGATAAAACCCGGGTTTTCTTGGTAAACTGCGGGTTGAAATGATACATATCCGTATCACTTGACCTAGGCTAGAAAATTATATACAGACCCGTGGTTTATATATTTTTCTAAAATTTTTAAAATATTTTAAAAATGTAAATATTATGATATTTTGATTTAAACTTTATCAACATGATTTCTATAAAATATTTGTGATTTTCTACAAATTAAATAAGTGAATTAAGTAAATGGTGAAGTAGAATTTAAAATATAAGTTAATTTTGGAATTTATGATTTTGTTTATAAATGGAATTTATGTAAATTAAGAATATATGAAAAATTTGATTTAAAAATGAATTTAATGATTTTATTAAGAAATGATGATTTAATAAAGTGTTAATGATTTTGTATAACTTAAAATATGAAATAAATGAATATTTAAGCTGAATTTGGAAATATAACTTAAATTGAATTTTTGTGAAATTTGTTTAAAAGTGAAATATTAATTAAGTAAAATAAATGGAAATAAGTTATATTTTGGAACTTTAAACTTAGTTGTTAAGTTAAGAATTTAATTAAAGAAATGAAAATTTAATTGTTATTTAATTTGATTTTTGTATGGAAATTTGACTTTATAAAATCATAGAAATATAGGCATTTAAATGATTGTTTTAATGTGAAAATATATGATTTTATAAGTTAAAAATGATTTATATTAAAAGTTAATTACGTGTGAAATTGTAAATAAAACTCTGAATTTGATTTGACAGCATTTTTGAAATGTAATGTAAAGATATTACAGCATTGGAAATTGCTATAGTTGTTTTAAATGAACCTAATAGAAAATTTGAACTAAGGGTTATTACAGCACTTTGTTAGTGCTATAGTTGTTAAATTTAACTAAAATTTTAATTGAAACTAAATTAAGATATTACAACATTTTAAATGCCGTCTTTTGTTAATGAACTGTTTTAAAACATAACATTTCGTAGCATTTCCTAAGTGCTGCGAAAGTTGAATTTTCATTGTTTTAATAAACGTAAATGAATAAATGATCTTTGAAAAAGATTAAATTTTGGAAGTTAAATATTTAATTATTAAATATAATGAACTGACTTTAAATGATTTAAATGGGATAGTTGATTTGGGAAATACAACTATTTTGAAATGTGATTAAATGGTATTTAAATTTAAATCAAATAGATGATGTTTTGAAATGATATTTTGATATTTTGAAATGAATTTGAAATGATATTAAATCTTGGAATAAATAATTGAAGTTTATATTAGTATGAAAAACATTTGGTTTACTTGTAATTTGAATCTATTTAAAAGATATTAGAGTTGTGAAATATAGATAATAAAGCTTGGAATTATTTTATAAATTGGAATAGTTATTTTGTGGATTAAATCTATATTTGAAATTTATAAGATTTGAAATGGTCTATGGAAATTTAATTGAAATAAATGATTGAATTGAATTGAAACTTTGGAAATTTTAATACTTGATTTGAAAGTATAATAATTACACTTTTAAATGGTTTAAATGAATTAATTTGTTGGAATATAAACTATTTAAAAGGTGACTTGAAATCATAGTAAATGAATGATATCTTTAAATTTAAAAGTATTTAAAGTTTAATATTTAGATTTGAACTCAAATGATATTTTGATATATTAAAATGATTTGGAATGAAGTTTGAAAGGATATGATATTTTGATATATTAAAATGATTTGAAATGAAGTTTGAAAGGATATAATATTTTAATATATTAAAATGATTTGAAATGAAGTTTTGGCAAGATATGATGTTTTGATATATTGAAATGATTTGAAATTAAGTTTTGAAATGATATGATATTTTAAATATATTGATATGGTTTGGAATTGATTTAATCTTTATTTTGATAAAGATTTGGATTTGAAATGATATTCTATTTTGAAGTATAAACTATTTTTAAATTATAACCACGAGTTATAATAACGATTGGTTGTTAAAGAGACCGGGATCAGATATGGACATACTCTCTGTCGATACCGAAAACCACTTTGACAACTGTGTACGCGGTGGAGTTTCCAGAATGAAGTAGGATGGTGGCGACGATTCTAAGGTATATACGTGGACCCAACTCCCGTGAGTTGGCATAAGGTGGCTAAAACAGGAGCGATTGATGGGCCAAGGAGGTAGCACCTCTTATCGGACACACTTCTTCAATGCTATTCTATTACTTGTGATTGATTTGGTGCGCACCCTTGATTTGGGAGTGTTGTTCGAGGTGGGCGGTAGTGGCTGCTATGCGTCACCACCAGTCCGGATGCGTAATTCGTATATCTACCCTGGCATTGCCTTGTGTGCCGTGTAACCTACCATATCGAGCCCACTACGATTTTAGTTTAAAGATCCGACCGCGTTAAGGTTCACCATCCCCTTAACGCTATTTTCTATATGATTATACTTTACTAATTAGACACTACTGTATATAGCGTATATTACTACATAGTAAATAGTTTAACGGATCCTTAAAGAATGGGCGATCCCAAGCATTCTTTAAGTTACTTGTACCTTATTACAGTTCACTTGAGTTGGTTTACATTATATAAGTATATATTGTCCTGACTCGAGTGTTTGTATTTTTATTTATGCTCGGGTCAGCCTGAGTTATTCATAGATTTGGATTCCACTTTCTGGAGATTGGAATCGCTGGAGATTATCTGCTTATCTAGTTTTATCTATCTCAGTTCTATTGTCCTATTCAGCTTGTACTTGGTTATCATATTGAGACTTCTGTTGTACTTTATTTCTTCTGTTGTATCTTATTTAACTCTGATATATTTACATAGTAGCTTCATGAACTACTATTTCTTTTACTTCCGCTGTATTATTTTACTCTGTGTCTGTGATCTGTGATTATATTTATTTACTGTATATTCTGAGATTTGCCAAATTTTATTTACAACGCGGTATTTTGAGCAATTCAATTCCGGCATGTGTGTCTACCTATACACTTATAATGGATGCGAATGGTTGAAAATATTGGGTCGTTACAGTTGGTATCAGAGCTTTGGCTTTGAGGCAAAACTCAGCATATAGAGTAGATTTATTTAAAGAATCACTTTCGTTCGAGTTTGAATCTTTTCCTCTTGATTCGAATTTCCTTTGAATTTTTGAACGTTCCCTGCGGTTCCAAAATTCATTCTTGTCCCTCACTATTCATCTTCTTTTGATTTTGGAGTATCACATAACTCCACTTTGAATGATCTTTATAGTGAATTGGCTGTCTCGCCAAAATTCTAATTTTCTGGTAAAGGGGGAAACTCCTTTACAAATTTGCATCGATTCACCATAGATTTATATCTATCCCTGGTTTAGATGCTAATATCTTTTGTTGTTCCAAACTCTATCTCTTGAGATCGGATGTAGATTTACCCCAGAAAAATCCACATTTGATCTTATTCATTAGGTCACGGTTGACCCGGTTAACGTTGCCCGCAATTTATCTAAACTTATCCATCTCCCTACTCTGTTATAATCTTCTTGTCTTTTGTGTCTAACCTATCTTCATAACATTTTGAATTGTACTTGTAAATATATGTTTTGTTTTGTATATTGTGTTGTTTGAATTGTTGATGTTGATTTGGGCTTCCGATCGATTCGTCTGATCAACGCTGTCGATAGGATTTCTAAAACACTTTGACAGAACAAACTGACATAATATTATTTTAAAATTTGGTTAATGAAATAAATTTTGATATAAGTAAATATTATGGAACTTAATAAATTGATTTAAATTGATTATTTGAAATGATAATACTTGATTTATCATTCTATAAATGAATTTATAAATAGTTGTTTATAAATTTGATTTGGGAACTGAAATGAATTTAAATCAAGAATTTGAGAATTTAATTTTCGATGGTTTCAAACCTTGTGTTTAAAGTTTTAAAAGGATATACTATTTAAAGTATTTGTGAATAGAAATTTGTTTCCAAAGAATTTTAAAGTTTAAAATTTTAGTGCTCTTCTCTTTGTCGCTGGAAAATAATTTCGGTGATGACTGCAGCATCATCGACATTCATTTTCGAGTTTTGAAGTGAAGAGACCATTCTGTAGTCTTGCTACAACTTTGTTTTGGAAAAAATAAATTAATTGATTTGAATTGCTAAAAGATGATTTGATTTATAATATATATATATATATATGATTTAAAATTTGATTTGACAAATTTTGTGCATACATTTATTTATCTCTAAATGGTTTGAAAAGAATCGGAAATTTTATTCTTAAATTCTATCTTAAATAATAACTTCAAGTATAAAAAGGAAAATCAAAATTTTGAATAAATATTCAAGCTTGAAATGATTGAATTAAAATGTTTATAGTGTATATTAATTTTAGAAAGTTTATTTGTATAATTCTCAATTACATTCCAATATAACTTACCTTAAATTTTTAGAAGTTAACAATGTAATTGGATAGTATACAATATAAAAAGATTTTTATAAATAAAATTTGAGTGGTTATAATAAATATTATACACTTAAATTTTAGTTATAAAAAGATTAACAGAGGTAAATAGACTAAAAGGTTAATTGAATAATTTACAATATAAATGATGTTAAGGGAATTAGGAATAAATTAAAACAGTTATAATAAGTGTAAGTATATTTAACATAGGTGATAAAATATTGAGAGGACTAAATTTAATTTTAATTAGGAACAAAAGAAGAATTAAATTCATTGAATGTTATACACTTAATTTTAATCAAATCCATGATTTTTGAAATTGTTAGTTTAAGAAAATTTGATGATAAGATAATGAAATTAGAGATAGTAAAATTTATTTAACTTGTGTAAAATTAATTATCAATTTAAGCTGAAACCATGGAAGTTTCAAACCTATTATCTTATTTTGTTTTTCAAACTTATTATCTTATTTTGTTTTCAAACTATTTGTTAGTTGTCCTTATTATCCTTATCTTGATACAGACTGGTATAGGCATCTTTCTATAATCTTTGATAATGTTTGGTACTTATTTTAATCTGAGCATTGCTTGCCATCCACCTTGTTAAACTTACCTATAACAATAGTTGTCAGGTATAATCTCAATCTCCTTGTCATCCTGTCTTAATCTTATTTCACTCTATTTTTTCTGTGCTTTCTCGTACTTCATTCCTTTTCGGGGACGAAAAGTTTTGAGTGGGGGAGAGTGTAACAACCCTAGATTTTGCATATATTGTAATTTTGACTTTTTTTTAAATTATTTTAAACTTGTTCTATTTCAAACATTTCATTTTAAATATAAATGTTGATTATTAAGTGATTTATAGTTCAAACTAGTATAAATTGGATATTTCACTGAAAAGTGAATTTCTATTCAAACTGGTCAAACTTTGACTTTTGAACTTTAAATTTAAATATTTCAAATTCTTAAATTTTATCTTTTATTTTGAAAATAGATTTAATTCCATGAATACTGCTTTTCGTTTCGTTGAAAACGGACTTATATTGTAGAAGTTATGTAATTTTCAATTTTGTGTATAAACTGTTTATTTTGCAATATTATTTATTTTAAATCATATAAATTATATTTTTATTGTCATATTTTTTTTAATATATGTTAATAGGTTATTTTATGTATTTTAATATTTTTAAAATGATAATATAATTTTTCTAAAGTATACTTGAATTTATTTCAATTTATAAAGCCTAGTTTCCATTTTTCTGCTATTTTCTTCATTAAACTATATTTAATTAAAATATATTAATTTATTTTTGTGAAATCATTTTTATTTTGTGTTCTTATCTTTATTTATAAATATTTTTCAAATACATAAATATTTTCTAAAGTTCATTTGAATTTGTTTCAAATTTATAAAGCCTAGTTATGTATATATTGCCATTTTCTTTTTTTATTTGATTTTTATTTAAATTTATTTATTTTCTTTTCTTATTTATTTTATTTTCTGAGTTTATTTATCTTTACTATCAGACTTGTTATGTATTTATAAAATTAAAATGAATTTGTGGAAATTTGAAAAGACTTGAAACTCTTTTTCTCCTTTTGACTTTTCCTCTTCCGCCTTTTCATTTTCCAACCTACATCTCAATAAAAAAAATTTGGCCGTACAATACTTTTCTCATTTCAGCTAACTTCCTCACTTTTTTCACGTATTCTAACCTTCTCAAACCCACAAAAAAAATCACGGCAATGGCTTCAAGAGATTGGGTAAAATTCTTCCTTCCTTTTTCTTGTTTTCTATGTTTTCTACCTTTGTTTTGCATATGCTCTCTACCTCATAGCTTGGCTCTTCCTCAACCAGATCTGACCTGACCACCACCACCCCCTTACTCTGACCATCACCCATCCTAGCAACCCTCCTCCTCAGGCCGAACCAATCCAAGTCCAAGATCTACACAAAATCCACCAAAAACCATCACAACCTATCACCTATTGCACTAGCCTAGCCTAGGTTGTCATCTCTTCCTTCTACCACCTTTAGTTGCCACCACCTCCACCACCACCACCTCTGACCTGCCTCCAACCTCTTCCACATCACCCACCTGCACCACTGGTTGGGCCCACACAGCCCATGGCCGAACCAAAGTATAGCATAGATGTGATGTATTCGCCTTGTAGTGTTGCTATGTTGCACCTAGACTTCACCACATCAAAACCCATGTGTAGGCCGACCCTTGCACACCCAAACCTGACCAATTCCTTGTATTAGCTGAGCTTAATCACTGCATAACTGAAGTGCCTAAGGTAGAGAGCAAGTGCAAGTCAATTGTTGTTGTTTTGGGTATAGATTTCTTATGTTATTTGACGATAAATTTATGTTGTAACTTATGTATTATTGTATTGTTTTGTGTAAATGTTTGAACAAGTCAAATTGCTTTGGCTCTCCACTCCCAAATCATATTCGTGCTTCTGTGCCTTCGAAGATTCTGTGTTGTGTGTTCTGGTCGTCATCTCCAGCTTAAACATGTGAGTAATTCTCACCAGACGATGTGTACTTATATAACTAGTAAACTGACACCATTTGAATCGGTAAAATTATATCATCATGTTATAACTGTTATATTATGATTATATGATGTTCATCCATGTTTATACACATGTTATATCCTCTGTTACTGTTATATATTGTGTACTGTTTATTTATATCAGTGTATCACACAGCAAGTTCCCTGTAAACTAGAAATCACTATGGGTTCAAAATGATACATACCCGAATGGACTTTAGAAAAAGGAAAAATCGTTATGGGCTGAAATGATAGGCCTGAACGGTTTTTATTTATTTATTATATTACTTGGGATTGCGGGTTTGAAATGATAAAACCCGGGTTTTCTTGGTAAACTGCGGATTGAAATGATATATATCCGTATCACTTGACCTAGGCTAGAAAATTATATACAGACCCGTGGTTTATATATTTTTATAAAATTTTTAAAATATTTTAAAAATGTAAATATTATGATATTTTGATTTAAACTTTATTAAAATGATTTCTATAAAATATTTGTGATTTTCTACAAATTAAATAAGTGAATTAAGTAAATGGTGAAGTAGAATTTGAAATATAAGTTAATTTTGTAATTTATGATTTTGTTTATAAATGGAATTTATGTAAAGTAAGAATATATGACAAATTTGATTTAAAAATGAATTTAATGATTTTATTAAGAAATAATGATTTAATAAAGTGTTAATGATTTTGTATAACTTAAAATATGAAATAAATGAATATTTAAGCTGAATTTGGAAATATAACTTAAATTGAATTTTTGTGAAATTTGTTTAAAAGTGAAATATTAATTAAGTAAAATAAATGGAAATAAGTTATATTTTGGAAATTTAAACTTAGTTGTTAAGTTAAGAATTTAATTAAAGAAATGAAAATTTAATTGTTATTTAATTTGATTTTTGTATGGAAATTTGACTTTATAAAATCATAGAAATATAGGCATTTAAATGATTGTTTTAATGTGAAAATATATGATTTTATAACTTAAAAATGATTTATATTAAAAGTTAATTACGTTTGAAATTGTAAATAAAATTCTGAATTTGATTTGACAGCATTTTTGAAATGTAATGTAAAGATATTGCAGCATTGGAAATTGCGGTAGTTGTTTTAAATGAACCTAATAGCAAATTTGAACTAAGGGTTATTATAGCACTTTGTTAGTGCTATAGTTGTTAAATTTAACTAAAATTTTAATTGAAACTAAATTAAGATATTACAGCATTTTAAATGCCGTCTTTTGTTAATGAACTCTTTTAAAACATAACATTTCGTAGCATTTTCTAAGTGGTGCGAAAGTTGAATTTTCATTGTTTTAATAAACTTAAATGAATAAATGATCTTTGAAAAAGATTAAATTTTGGAAGTTAAATATTTAATTATTAAATATAATGAATTGACTTTAAATGATTTAAATGGGATAGTTGATTTGGGAAATACAACTATTTTGAAATGTGATTAAATGGTATTTAAATTTAAATCAAATAGATGATGTTTTGAAATGATATTTTGATATTTTGAAATGAATTTGAAATGATATTAAATCTTGGAATAAATAATTGAAGTTTATATTAGTATGAAAAACATTTGGTTTACTTGTAATTTGAATCTATTTAAAAGATATTAGACTTGTGAAATATAGATAATAAAGCTTGGAATTATTTTATAAATTGGAATAGTTATTTTGTGGATTAAATCTATATTTGAAATTTATAAGATTTGAAATGGTCTATGGAAATTTAATTGAAATAAATGATTGAATTGAATTGAAACTTTGGAAATTTTAATACTTGATTTGAAAGTATAATAATTACACTTTTAAATGGTTTAAATGAATTAATTTGTTGGAATATAAACTATTTAAAAGGTGACTTGAAATCATAGTAAATGAATGATATCTTTAAATTTAAAAGTATTTAAAGTTTAATATTTAGATTTGAACTCAAATGATATTTTGATATATTAAAATGATTTGAAATGAAGTTTGAAAGGATATGATATTTTGATATATTAAAATGATTTGAAATGAAGTTTGAAAGGATATGATATTTTGATATATTAAAATGATTTGAAATGAAGTTTTGGAAAGATATGATGTTTTGATATATTGAAATGATTTGAAATTAAGTTTTGAAATGATATGATATTTTAAATATATTGAAATGGTTTAGAATTGATTTAATCTTTTTTTTGATAAAGATTTGGATTTGAAATGATATTCTATTTTGAAGTATAAACTATTTTTAAATTATAACCACGGGTTATAATAACGATTGGTTGTTAAAGAGACCGGGATCGGATATGGACATACTCTCTGTCGATACCGAAAACCACTTTGACAACTGTGTACACGGTGGAGTTTCCAGAATGAAGTAGGATGGTGGTGATGATCCTAAGGTATATACGTGGATCCAACTCCCGTGAGTTGGCATAAGGTGGCTAAAACAGGAGCGATTGACGGGCCAAGGAGGTAGCACCTCTTATCTGACACACTTCTTCGATACCATTCTATTACTTGTGATTGATTTGGTGCGCACCCTTGATTTTGGAGTGTTGTTCGATGTGGGCGGTAGTGGCTGCTATGCGTCACCACCAGTCCGGATGCGTAATTGGTATATCTACCCTGGCATTGCCTTGTGTGCCGTATCACCTACCATATCGAGCCCACTACGATTTTGGTTTAAAGATCCGACCGCGTTAAGGTTCACCATCCCCTTAACGCTATTTTCTATATGATTATACTTTACTAATTATACACTACTGTATATAGCGTATATTACTACATAGTAAATAGTTTAACGGATCCTTAAAGAATGGGCGATCCCAAGCATCTTTAAGTTACTTGTACCTTATTACAGTTCACTTGAGTTGGTTTACATTATATAAGTATATATTGTCCTGACTCGAGTGTTTGTATTTTTATTTACGCTCGGGTCAGCCTGAGTTATTCATAGATTTGGATTCCACTTTCTGGAGATTGGAATCGCGGGAGATTTTCTGCTTATCTAGTTTTATCTATCTCAGTTCTGTTGTCCTATTCAGCTTGTACTTGGTTATCATATTGAGACTCTGTTGTACTTTATTTCTTCTGTTGTATCTTATTTAACTTTGATATATTTACATAGTAGCTTCATGAACTACTATTTCTTTTACTTCCGCTGCATTATTTTACTCTGTGTCTGTGATCTGTGATTATATTTATTTACTGTATATTCTAAGATTTGCCAAATTTTATTTACAACGCGGTAGTTTGAGCAATTCAATTCTGGCATGTGTGTCTAGCTATACACTTATAATGGATGTGAATGGTTGAAAATATCGGGTCGTTACACATATCATCATAATATTTTGAAATGTTATGTTTTAACCATTGTGGTTGCAGAAGCACAGTACATGGTTTTGAAAAGGTTTTAGGATACTAGTGAGGGGAAAACCCGTTCCGCTAAGCGGCGCGGTCTCACTAGATATCTAAATTGTTGAGATGTTAGATTATTATTCATACCATGCTTTATGTCTGACTCGAAGTTTTTGTTTTCCCTTAAACTCTTGGGCACTCAATTGATTTTGAGTAGTTTGAGATTTAGGGTTTCCAAGTTCTCTTCTTCGACGGATAAAGCTTCCTGAGGCATGCAAGAGACAGCTAGTTATTAAGAGTTATCTTTTTCCGCTGTGTATTTTGGATGTAAAGGCAAACTTATTAGCCTTATTATATGCTCTGATCAACTAAGGGGGCATCTTCATATATCGCTCTTGGCGTATGTGTAATAAATATATTTTTCTGAATGTGGTTAACGTTTATGGAATTATGTAATGAACATGAAATGTTTTGAATGGAATGAGGAAATTTGTTTTTATTTGTTAAATTTTTTCCATATTCTTGTGATCTGTGTATCAATGTATCTAACACCACCGTATTTGGTCGCCGAGGATTACTAACTATGGATGACTGTAGCATCCGTAGCCGTTATTTTTGGGCCTCCAAGTATGGGTATGTTACAACTAAGCTCTGATATGAAATGTAATGTCGTACTATCCTTAAGATCTAAATTAGTGGCAAACCTCATCGAAATACGCTTGCACAATAATCTCAAATATCAAAAACAATGGGTCAGTGGTTATTAAATTCAAAATCTAATACTATAAACAAAATGAAAAAACCTAATAGTAGAATTGAACAACAATATGTATTATCTTGGGAAGTGAATAACATATAGGACCCAAATCAGCAAAACCAACATTTACATCTTCGTATATATATGATCATTGTTAAATCTATAAACAATATAATTGTGACATGGGAGAAATATACCAAGCAAGCAACCTGTAGATGTTGCCTACATCAATACCTCTTTTCCGTCCTTTGCCTCCACCTACAACTTGATAAATACACGAATATATATATATATATATATATAATAAAATGGTAAAAAATTGATTACCTACGTTCGCACGGTACCTAACTCTATACAGTCTAGCCCATCTAAAGGATCCGATGGCTATTGCATAGAAAAAGACTACCTACGCAGCCTTTTAGAATCAAGGCCACTTAGTTTTGTTTCTTGCTCTTCCCCTGCATCAAATATTTGTTAGCACATCAGATTAAAAAATAATAACCAAGCAACTAATATTAGTAGAAAACATCATATTCTACTGTGCCACCACAATCAATTATCATAAATATGGGGTAACAATAATGATAGCGGCATAAAGCCATTATACATTACATAAACTCAATTTCAACCCCAAACATCAAATAAATCAACAACAAAAAATACCTTGATATGTGTATTAATTACCCATCATTAGTAACACAACATTAATAGCACAAATGCAAGTATACATGTATCAAATGTGTACTAACAACTCCATTTTAGTAGCACAATATTAAACTCATCAAATGTGTATTAACTGCCCAATATTAGTAGCACAAACGTCAATGTCGTCCAAAGAACAAAACCATAATTAACTACACGATGTTTGCATATTAATAATGGTAAAACATCACATAACTCTTCCTAATCGAATACCATCTCCACGGAACACATATATATGACTATTTCAACCAACAATCAATCACATATTACATGACAATCTAAAATGATTATTTATACCTATTATTTTCTCTTCGTTACAAAATTATTTTATTAATGTTTATTATAAAAATACAATTATCTCTACTATCTCAAGATAATAATATTTTCTCAAATGGTAATATACTTCAAAAATCCTTCATTTTTAAAATATTACTTTTAATACCTCAAAACATTATTATTCTATCAGAAATAGTAATTTACATTCAATTACATTCAAAAAGAATAATATTACTACTTTACGTCAAAATAATAATATTTACTTAAGTCGTTATATTATCTTTCATAATCACTTTATTACTATTAAACTCAAAAATAATAACATTCTGCATTAAATCTCAAAAATCCATTTTATTATTATTTTTTCTCAAAAGTATTAATAATTTGACATAAAATAATTTTGAAAAATAAATCTTTTTTATTACTACGATTCTCAAAATATCTTGTTTCTATCACTTGGATAATAATAATAATAACAACTACTTCCCACAAACTCCAAAACGGCAGTCATGGTATTATTTATTTAAAGATAATACAAAACTTTACAAACTTAATATTATTATTAAATTATACTTCACTTTATAAGTAATAATAGATCATCCAAAATTCACTTTAGAGTAGAATTTAGTTATTATTTATGAATTTCTCCTATAAATTCTTAAATAATAACCTTATTAAATTTTTCACATCAATTTCAGTACAAATTGTTAAATTACGGTTATTTATATATATCACTCAAAATTTGTATATAATCTTATTTTCCCCAAAATTTCAAAATTTTACTTATTTTCTATTAATTATTTATTTTCTCAAATGTACAATTAATTACCATAAAATGTCATCATCCAATAATGCATCAATTGAATGGATAAACAACAAAACTGGAGTACATATCGTATCAAAAGATGTATATTTTTATCAATGAATACTCATTTATATTTTTAAAATATAAATAATTATGACATTAAATCCTACCAATACGCTTTCACGAACAACTCCAATAGTTAGCAAATAATAAGCCTAAATGTTCGAAATCTCA
Organism: Allium fistulosum; assembly: GCA_030737815.1. Lineage (NCBI taxonomy): Eukaryota > Viridiplantae > Streptophyta > Magnoliopsida > Asparagales > Amaryllidaceae > Allium > Allium fistulosum. The sequence continues at coordinate 1,138,246,008 of CM060902.1, read as the reverse complement.
TGATAAATCCAATGGAACAAAACCCCTATGAAATGGATGTCATGTGCAAAAGATATGGAGATTAAAAGATCTAGGGTTTCAAACATAAATAATAAAAATACAAGGGCTTAACCATGATTTTGCCTTCTCCCTTAAATTTCAACGCATGCATGTAAGTGTAAAGACCCATATTTTACATATCGATGGATCGTAAAATATTATTATGTAATTCATATAAGGTCCTATGACTGTACAAGTATGGGAAATTACTATTAGGGACATTTTCCGTCTTTAGAATTTTATCGAACATTTTAAACTTAGAAATTCTTTTAAAGCCTATAACTTTCAATAGTAATTGAATTAGGGTTCTAAAACCACTTCCATTAGATCAGGCTGATGGTTTCTGTTTCTGTTTAGGAGATATTTCTGTTTTAAGTTTATATTGCCAGTGGCCAGATTAGGGGTAATTAGTTAAGCCTAAACTTAAGCCCACTAACCCATTTCGACATTTGTACCTAATTGGAACTGATCTAAATCATTACTCGCTTCCTAAAAACAAGTCTAAAAGTCCGTTAAACTATTTCCTATCAAAAAGCTCCTCCTTTTTATACTAAATCTAGTCTAAACCATCATTAATTAGATAATTAGAATGGGTAGATCTTGATGTCATCTTATGTCAGCTTTGGGATCCATAAGCTAGTTGTCGATTTCAGGTTTGAAGGGAGATTTGGTAATTTTAGGTACCATGTGAGTGATTTGATATATTTCAATATTCTATGCATGTTTGTATAGTTAAAATTGATTTCCATATTGAAAAGTTTTCAAACTTTAATCTAACCTTTATGACTAGTTATTCTAAATTTAAAATGGTAGAAATGGATTTTAAATGGTTTTGTAACCCCCTATAAATCATGTTGCCATTTTGCATAATAATTAGATCTAGCGAATTATATGCTTACAAATCATGATTAGATGAATTGAAAATTTTGCTTAGATGTTTATGAATGATGTTTGCTCTTGTATGGATTATTTTGATATGTTTTTAGTGCTTGTAGTGTAGCTAGGATGTGGTCAATGATTTGGGCAAAATGGGGTCAAAAATTCTTAAAACGTGATGCAACTTGGGGATGGCATTCTTGAGGAATAGGTTAGCCTACAACTCAAGTCACAAAGGGATTGGAGTCGATATGAGTGGTCAAATTCATGTTGGTGGAGATCTAAAATCAAGTCAGTGGGAGTTGTGTTTCTGACCGGCGAAGGAGTTGCTACAGGACTTAGGCTACAAAACTTCGGGGCAGGCTTTAAGTAAGGCTGGGTGTTAACCAGGTTTTTATCCTAATAGAGTTCAAAGGAAGTCAGAGCATCCATGGCAGGAAGAAACAACTCAAACATCAACTAAAAGAACCAAGAGAAGGAACCAAGAAAGTCTCAAAAGAAGAAAAAAAGAAAAATAGCTTAATGGGATGGATCGTTAGCGATCCATCACCCATGGATCACTAGCGATTCATGAGTATCTCTCATGGGACAATCATTCTTCTTGCATCATGTCTACTATTTTTTCTAGGGTTGTCTACCAAGTTTCATGATATTCCAAGCGAGCTAGTTCTAGAAGTGGGCATTCATTTGATTCCAGTAATAGATCAATGCAATCTGTATATGAATCATCATCAAAACAAAGCATCTAGTCATGAGATTGTGTAGAGAGTACCTACATAAGGCAAGGAACAAGATCCAATCGAAAAGAGCTGAAAATAACCTAACTGCGTGGATTGCTAGCAATCCATGCCCTATGGATTGCTAGTAATCCATGCCCTATGGATCGCTAGTGATCCATCATATTAGGCCGTCTCGCTATGAAACTTTGGGAGAATCTTCGAACCATCAAATGCAAGATCCTGACAAAGCGGCCTAGCCCAGTAGCTTTCCAGCCCCTACAAATACAATCCTACCTGCAACATAAACAGGATACTCTTCGGAACTAGCTAATGGAACTCTACAGGAACTATTCTTTACTTTTCTCCTCCTTTACAACATTCAGCTAGGGATTCACCGTGATCCTCCAATGAACTCTTGCACTGGTGACTTGATCTAACTTAGGAGATTCAATTGTATTATAATCCGATTCAATTTTTAATAGTAGTCAGTTAATAAAAAACTATAAAGTGGACGTAGGCTTCATAAATAGCCGAACCACTATAAAAATCTTCTTGTCCTTTACTACTTCTGCTCTTTTTAGATCTATTTCCTATATTATTGCTCTACAATAACAGGGCCGATGCTTTCACCTCAACCTAGGGTGTTGATCCATTTTTTAGTTTAACATTTTAGTGCTTTCGTTGAGAACCAAAATCAGGCTTAGATCTAGCTATCTACTTTAGATCGGACAAGTACAGAAGTTAGATCCCCAATTTTTTGCTTAGTAAATTAGCTGTTGATAATCAATGGCACCAGGAAGAAAGAGAACTGCTTCCGGAAGATCCATAGGAGCTGTAATAGCTGGAGAGGAAACCAATCCTCATCAAGTTGAAGTCAATGGTGCCAACAACCCATTAGCCAGACCAAATTCTGGCGCAAACACAAGAGATCAGGTGCCGAGACCTTCTAATCAGCATGAAGTTGTCACTAGAGATGAATTAAATAAGATGGTTGATGAAATTAATCAAAAGATGGAAAACAACCAAAATTCTCTTATGGACAAATTGAATGCCCTCTTCACCTTACAATCACTTGTTGCTCCAAGAACTATGCCAGAGCCTGCGGCCGTCATGGAACACGAAAACTCTTCCATTTCTGGCCTAAATATGAGACACGGAAAGCAGCAGCAAAAGAGAGTAGCAGATGGAGCTGCATGAATCACCATAGAAGGAAATGCAAGCATTCCACCACCTGCAAAGCAGCCTGCCGTAAATTATAATTTGGAGACGAAAACCCCGCAAGATGATATAGCATTAGATCTCTCTGACTCTGAAGATGGAGCACAACTTGACGACGATGAGTTGAAAAAGAGAACTAACATAGTAAATACAAGCAGAGAGGTCCAAACTGCCCCCACACGACCAACCGCAAGACAATGGAACTCCAAGGGAGTGGCTCTCCCAAAGATAGGAGAGTCTAGGCTTCAGCCCATTAACTAAGCCAATTTGCAAAATCAAACACTTGGTACAGTCATCGATAGCCAACCCACGGATTACCCGATACCATAGGCATATATCGCGGACACAATCAAGCGCCTAATGGACAAAAATAAGAATAGGAGAGATGATGAATGGGGATCCGCTCCAAGTCGGACTCCCTTTATTGATGACAATCTGAATGAACGATATCCTAAAAAGTTCACTATGCCAACTATCTCATTCTACGATGGAACTAGGGACCCCGCTCTACGATGGAACTAAAGACCCAAAGCCGCACTTGTATAAGTACAGTTGGTATATGGATGGAGCGAATGCTTCAAATGCTGTTCGGTGTAGATGCTTTCCAATCTTTCTGGAAGGAAATGCTTCCATGCGGTTCACCAAACTCCCACCTAAGTCCATCTCCACTTTTGGTGAATTAGCAAATAGGTTCCTTGATCAGTTTAGGCTTCGCACGGCACAACCAAAAGACATAATGTCCTTATCGGGCCTATTCCAAGGACGAAATGAATCTTTGAAATCCTTCATGAGTTAGCTTTAAGTAATTCAAACAAAGATATGTTTTTCATGGCTCTGTTCCACGCCATCATCTAGACACTGAGTTTGGGAAGTGGATCAAAATGAAGCAACCTACCTCTAGGAAGGACTTTAATCGAAAGGTGAGCCAGTACTTGAGATTGGAAGATGTAGAAGAGCTAGAAGGAAGACATACTAACCTACAACCAACCAACGTTGGGCAGAATGGTATGGCGGCAAACCAAGATGTACCTCCGGGACTGCCGTAGGAAACACGGGAGGGACGGGAATCAGAAAAGGAAAAATCAAAATTCCAACAAGCGAAATGGAAGTAGCAAGTGACTTAAAGGCTTCATGCCCAAAGGCTACACCCCACTCAATGATACTCTATAGAACATATACCTTATGACACAAGGGATGGAGGAATGCAACAAGCCGCCTAAAAATGACGCAACTGAACATAAAAAGCGCTTAGGAAAGTACTGTCGTTTGCATGAGACACATGGTCACAACACGAATGAGTGTCATCACTTGAAGAACCTGATTGAAGAACTGATTCGGGAAAACAAGCTTCAGCAATATGTGAGGAAGCCGCAGAATCCCAACCAGCTTGCAGCACTCCAAGCTCCCAAAGATCGGGAAAACCAAACTAGAACCAGCAAAGAGGAATCCAGACAGACTGACCGGAGACTTATTATCAGAACAATATCTGGAGGACCTCATCCAGGCAAAAGAGTTGGGGAGAAATGGAGTGATATGCGAGCTCACTTAGACACGCTTCAAAAGATTCATGTTTTGTGCTCGAAGACGGAACTCCGGCCAAACAGCAGAGGACCCTGAACAATAACATAGTGTTTTGGAATCGAGATATTGAAGGAATAGAAGCTCCGACCCTTGACCCCATGGTCATGATAGTAGGAATCAGAGCCGCGGTGGTTCGATAAGTATTGGTAGACAGTTGCAGTTTTGTGAATATCCTTTTCAAACACACATTTTATCAAATGAAGATCAACATGAAAGACGTGTCCGCTTACCAAACAAAGATCTAGAGAATCACCGGTGAATCTAAACAGCCCGTTGGAACAATCAATTAACCCGTAGAACTCTGAGAAGGTGACCAAAGAGTCATCTCATCCAAACTTTTGTGATTGTAGATGAAATATCTGCCTACAATGCTTTCTTAGGTCAGGCTGCCTTGGTAGATTTCAGGATTGCTTTAGCTCAGTGGTGTCTGAACATGAAATTTCTGATAGAGAATGGAGTTGGGGCGATCAAAGGAGTTTAAAGTGCCACTAGAGAGTGCTAAATTGCGGAACAACGCGAGTCTAGAAGAAAAGAAAAGGGGAAGAATGTGGGGGAGAACTCTCTACATTCGTGAACCTACCGAATAGCAACTACAGAGCCATCCCTGGCTTGGGGACCATAGCAGATTCAATAAGGCTCTAAACACTAGAAAGAAGAGACCAGGGGAGGAATGGGCAGCACCGACAGAATAGACGGTGTCTGTCCTAGTCGATATGGATGACCCAGCACGGGTCATGAAGATTGGATCACATCTTGGAAATAAGATGCGACTGTAACTCGTTGAATTCCTTCATACCAACCTTGATGTAGTCGCTTGGACACATTTCGATATGTGTGGAATTTCGTTGGAGATTGCATGCCACGCACTTAATACTGATCCCAAGTATACACCAATGAAGTAGAAGATTCGCAGCCTAGGACCCAAACGGTCCAAAGCGCCGAGAGAAGAAGTGGATAAGCTAATGGCGAACGGTTTTATATGTGATGCAACATACGCCGAATGGGTATCCAACCAGGTCTTAGCCAAGAATTCCAATGGAAAATGGCGAACTTGTATCGACTATGCGGACCTAAATAAAGCTTGCCCAAAAGAAAGCTTTCCTCTACCTAGAATCGACCATCTTGTGGATGGGACAACTGGACATGAACTACTATCATTTATGAATGCTTACTTGGGATACAACCAGATTATGATGCATGAACCTAACTAGGAAAATACCAGTTTCATCACTGATCTAGGATTATACTACTACAAAGTAATGCCATTCGACTTAAAGAATGCTGGGGCAACCTACCAAAGACTGGTGAATGCCATATTCAAACAGTAAGTTTATGTGGATGATGTGTTGGTTAAATCGTGCATAGCTACGAATCACTTGAACAACCTTGTCGAGATGTTTGAAATACTTCGCAAATATGGAATGAAACTCAATCCACTTAATTGTCACTTCAGGGTAGCCTCTGGAAAGTTCTTGGGATTCATTGTAAGCGCCAAAGGCATCAAAGTAGATCCCGAACAAATTACCGCTTTACGGGAAGTCGAGGCCCAAGGAACAAGAAGGAGTTACAAAGCTTGAATGGGAAAGTTGCAGCACCAAGCCGGTTCATCTCAAAAGCAATTGACAGATGTATACCGTTATTTGACGCGCTAAAGAAGGGAAAGAAGAACTTCGAATGGAACCAAGCTTGTCAAACTGCATTCGAAGAACTATTGCGATGGAGACCCTACCAATCCTATCCAAACCGATAGAAGGATAAGATATGTTTATCTACTTAGCAATCTCGCCCCATGCATTAAGTGCCACACTCGTACGAGAAGAAGCTAAGATCCAGCGACCCGTATACTATAGCGGTAAACAGTTCACTGGAGCCGAGAAGAACTATTTGAAATTAGAAAAATTAGCATATTCGCTCTTGATCGCGTATAGAAAGTTACGACCATACTTCTAGGCACACCCAATCAAAGTACTAACAGATCAACCCCTGAAGCAAGTGTTGTTCCGCCACGAGACCTCTAGGCAGCTTATCAAATGGAACATCGAATTGAGTCAATACAAAAATACTTACCATCCTCTTAAGGCGATCAACAGGCAGGCATTGGTAGACTTCATTGCCGAGTTTACAATACGAAATACCGAAGAAGAAATAGATCCAAAAGTGGAAACACATTGGAAGTTGTTCGTCGACTGTGCATCTAACAACTCCTGCTTGGGGGTAGGAGTAGTGCTCGAGACTACTAAAGGTCGATCACTTTGCTATGCCTTACTCTTGGAATTTCCCACAACAAATAAAGAAGCATAACACAAAGCGTTGATAGTCGAGCTAAAAGTTATGAAGGAACTTGGGATAAAGTCCGTACACCTCTATAGCGACTCTCAGCTAGTCGTCTACTAGGTAAAAGGAGAATGTCAAGTTCGGGGAGAGAACCTCATCATATATCTATCTAAAGTGCCGAAATTGCCGAATGACATCGAACATTACACCATAACTCATATCCCAAGGAAACAAAACACAAAGGTAGCCTATCTAGCAAAATTGACCAGTTCCGAAGAAGCCCGTCCTTGATGTTAGTCCCAGTCGAAACTCATACTGCTCCAAGCATAAGCAAGATGGATATAGATTGGATTCTTTAGGCAATCGAAGAGACAGAATCATGGATGACTCCAATCAAGGACTACCTGCTCAAAGGAACACTCCCTGCATACAAGAATCGATGAAAAAGCTCCTTCGGAAGGCGCCGCGGTTTGTAGTACAGGATGGGATGCTCTACTGACGGGGATTCTCTACCCCCTTGCTTAGGTATGTGATCAACGATGAAGCTTGAAGAATCCTCATAGAATTTTATGAAGGCGATTATGGAGATCACACTAGGGGGCAAACCCTCACAAAGCAAGCCTTTCGATATTGGTATTTTTGGCCAACAGTAAACCGCGATGCAGTAGATTATGCCAGACGCTGCGACCAATGCCAAAGATTTGGTAAGATCAGAAGAACTCCTTCGATGGAGCTGACACAGATGGTTATACCGTGTCCATTCGCGATCTGGGGAATTGATTTGATTGGTGTATTACCAATGGCCAAATGAGGAGCCAAATATGCTATAGCTGTTGTTGACTATTTCACCAAATGGGATGAAGCGAAACCGCTTGCCACTATAACCACAAATAAAGTTATTAATTTTGTCACTAAAACATTATTTGCGGGTTTGGAGTGCCACAAAAGATCATCATGGACAATGGGACTCGGTTCGAAAGCGCTGAGTTCAAAGACTTTTGCAAACGCTACCAAATCGAGAAAAGCTTTTTCGCTGTTGCAAATCCGTAGGCAAACGGGCAAATGGAAGCAGTGAACAAGATCATCAAGTCCACCATCAAAAAGTAGCTAACTAAAGCTAAAGGAAATTTAGTTGATGAACTTCCACTTGCACTATGGGCTTACAGGACAACGCAAAAATCTGCAACCGGGCACTCCTCATTTGCCCTGGCATATGGTTCAGAAGCAATGATCCCAATCGAGCTAGAAGTCCCCTCTCATCGAAGGCAAAACTTCAATCAAAGGCAAAATAAGCAACTCCTACTCGAGTCGCTCAATTTGACCAACGAGAAGAGCGAAGAAGCCGAGTTAAGGGCTGCTGCTCAGCAGAAAAGGGTTGCACGATATTTCAATTCCAAAGTCCATGACTGCACTTTCAAATTGGGAGACCTTGTCCTCAATTAGTTCTACCTTGTACCTGGAACATTCGGACCAAATTGGGAAAGGCCCTATTTGATCAACCGGAAGTTAGGGGATGGAACATTCAAGCTAACAACTATAAACAGAACTCAAATTCCCCAAGCTTGGAACAACGAGCCATTGCGTCGTTATTTTATCTAAGACTATCTTATGTATTTCCTATTTCCTGCAAATAAGCCATCTCGGAATACCTGAGGCATTGTAAATAAGCAAAACTTGCCCAACTTTTATTAATAAAATTGCTTTACTTTCCAAACCAATAAAACTATGTTCACAAAAGTAACTTGCTGAGTCGATGGGTCAAATCGACTCAAAACCATCTAATCGTTGCTTGAGATAGTAGAACAACACTCAAGTATGCCCCAATCAACGGAAGCAAATCAAATCAAACCATTGGATCGATGGAACTCGATCCCTACCTTATAAGAACTAGTGTTGCTCTGGAAACACCGGGAAGGCCCCAATCAAAGCCGTGCACCTCCAATAGCCGCGCATTAATTCTTGAGTCATAGAACCACATTCTTGAAACATGAACTCCTCACGTTGCCCGAAGATTGGTAGCGTCGAGAAATTCCAAAGCGCTTCGGATCGATGTGTCATATCGACCCCAAAGTCGCGCATCCTATAAGCCGTGCACACTCTAAAAGTCGCACATCCTATAAGCCGTGCACACTCCCTAAAATCGTGCATCTCATAAGTCGCGCACACTCTTTAAAGCCGAACATTTCATAAGTCGTGCCCACTCCTAAGTACCAATATTGTCCTGGCAATGCCGGGAAACTCATCTATTGCAGGACTAGCAAGAATCCACTCCCATTATCAAGTGTAATCGATGTGAGTCCAACAACATCGTATAACTAGAAATCGGCAAAGAATTTTGATTGTTGAATGACAAAATCCTAGGAGTCAAGATGCTCAGGTCATAAGTTCCCGAAGACTGGAACCGTAAGGTAGATTCGGCTACAGACATCCGAGGGATCACTTCGATCAACCGGTCATTTGTCAAGTGTTCGAAGAAAACAATCATGTAAAGTAGGGGGCACACACATACCGACATTTAGTTGAAAGGAAATCTACTTCATAGGCCCGTTTCTCCAAACAAAGAATTTTGGGAACTACAATGGATCTAGTTATAAAAGTTCAAAAACAATGTATACTATTGCGTAAAATCGCATAAATAAAGGCATCGCATACAGAGAAACACGGTACGGCAATGTGAAGTACAGAAATTAAGGGACAAGCAATCGTGCCATGTGCATACATAAGTAATGAACAAGCAAGTTAAGTACATGACAAATAAGGAAGAACGCAGAAGAGATGGTAGTTGAACATTAATCTTTTCATTCCTTATAACATTTTCAAAGTCAAAATGTGGGGACTGTACCCACACAATATCGACCAACAAAAATAAAAATACATATGCTACAACAACAAAAGTAATAAATGAAGACTATGCACTTGTACAGAACACGTATCAAACAAATCAAAATATCCCAATATCCGGCTCCACTGTTACTTGAGCATGTCAATGTTTCTTTCCACCGCTTCCATTCCTGCCTTTGGTCGGAAGTTTCTTCTTCTTCTCAGAATCCCTACCAGGAGTTGTGTCGCTGCTTGAAATATCAACTATCGCCTTCGTACCAGCATCTCCTCCCTGTTCTTTGACCTTTTTGGAAGACTCCCTCTTAGTCTTGCACTTCTGGGACAGTTGAAATAACTGCAGGCCCAGGGAATGAAGAGATCGGAAGGTCTGCAAGCAAAGAAGACGGACCTATAAGATCAAAAATGAAAGCATTCAGTTTGTCTTGTTCTTGCGGCGTGAGCTGAAAATTCTCAAACTCTTTGGAAATAAGAAGGTTACCTGCATCAGAAGAGTGGCCGAGGATTTCAATCTCATACTCCCTACCTTCTCCTTCTTTGGATAGCTTTATGATCTTTGGGGAAGTTCAAGGACCACCTGAGGCTTCCGAGACAGCTGCTAGAGGGGCAGACAATAAGGTAGTACCGACTGAACTCAGAATAGTTCCTAACTAATCGAGAGGTTGTTTTGATGATTTGCCAGGCCCGGATATGAAAGGCTCTGATAGCGCTTTTGCAGTCGTAGTTGTAGTAGCATCGGCGGCCTCGTGTTCCCTCTAAATCCGAATGATCTCCGACCCTCTACAAAAGTCTTCTTTGAATCTTCGTTGAGATAGGCGTCCTCTAACTCTTGCTCGGTGTATACATCCCCGTTCTCTCATAAAAGGGACAGAACTTTTTCCTAAACCACAATAAGAGTGAGCAAGGATTTGGGGCTCGGATAGCTGAGGTTCCCCTAATGCAGCAGGAGTTAACATAGAAATTCAAGATGGTGTCACTCATCTTCTCCATTTTCCTTCCAAAAGTATCCTACAACTCCAAGTAGTCCACTGTCACGGCGGCCTTCTCAACTTCAACTTGGGTCTTCTCAGCGTTAAGCTATGCGACTCTTTCCTGGAGCGAAGCAACGTTTAGGTATGATCAGAAATGGTCTTATCGTGGGATTCCATCATTCCCGCATAATCAGCAATTGTCCTTTTATAGGCTTCGACGGCTTTATTATGACTAGCGATAGTTTTCTTCTGAGGTTCGATGATCTCATCTCGGGTTTTAAGCTCTTCTTTTAACTTAACCTCGTCCGCGTGGGCCTTCTTGATTTCTTGGATGGCTTTTCCCGATCGTTAAGAGTTTTTCTCTTCTTATAACTAGTCTTGTAAACTCTACCTCATTCCCCGTCATCCCAACGACGAACTTCGGCTTCCAAATCTTTCCTCCTTATTCACTCTTCCTCAGTCTCTAGAGGCTGATGGTGGCTTGAAGTCTGTCGTGACCAGCGTTGTGCGTCAGTAAATTGTTCAAGGTCCTCTTAAAGTCCATGACCTCTCATAGTACCTAATATAAAAAATAAATAAAGAACTTTAGCGACATGTAAATAACCTAAATATGTAATTGAACGTGACCATAGTGAAATGTGTAACATGTTATAGGCGGCCTAAAGGGACTTCACAAACCGGATCGGGGAATTACCACAATCAAAATTGGGCTAACTCTAGACCAGCATGACTGGGGTGAGGAGACAATCCCTCGAACTTGAAATCATCTCCCACGAGTTCATCGATGTCTACATAAACGTTGCTCAAGTCCCCAAAGCTAATACCGGTTTGCTTTGGCGGAGAACCATGAAGTTGCTCAGCTACTTAAGGAGCATCTTTAGCACGAATCTCTTGGGGAGGCGAACCTGGGAGAATAGGGCTCATTCTCAGAGTTTCATCACATGATCTGAAGTTTCCTTCACTAGAACTTGCATCAAATTCATCATTATTAGAGGAGGAATCATAGCTGCTGTTGTTCTCAATTTCACCCTCCTCCTTTTCCATTAGCACCGCAGCCTTGCCTTCACGCTACTTGAATTCTTCTTCCCCCTCCTCTATGATCGGAGGCATCCTAATCGGGCAACTAGCTTCGCTCGTTACACCTCTTCCTTTATGAATTTCTTTGGTTGACCTACCAAACGAACCTTCTCCTTTTGGAATATCGCCCTCTTCGGAGCCGTGTGATGAAGAAGCAAAGCATGTTCAAATTCTGGAACACGAAGGAGACGGAACTTCAACGGCTATGGCAGTTCTCCCGGGATGCAACAACCTGTACCAAAGAAAATTCTCATCTGTTAGCAAAAAATTGACTGATCTCTCTTTAGCGTCCATGGCCTTCAGAGTATGGAAGATGAGATCAAGTGATGGATCTTTGCTCGATTTCGGAATAACTACATGGAGTATTCAATCCATCAAAAATCCCACAGCAATGTATTAAACCTCAACGAGTAAAATAAAAGACTTACCCTCCGTCATCCAAAGACGATTAAATCCCTCAGGACACCTAATGAAGAAATATTGGATCTTGAATTGGGACAGGTTACTTTGAAGCTACAGCACGATTTTGCGGTTTCTTTGAGCCTCGATGATCACAAGGGACAAACATTCATCTCTCTTCTTAAATGAGAAGAAATATCTCAACTCATCAAAGCTTAGGGCATGATTGAATGTCCGCATAAATATGAAAGTCTATATGAGTGGATCGTATAGATTATATGCAAGTATAAACAGCTAACTATATAATATAACTCTATAAACGATAGTAGCAAAGTAAATGAAAATAATCACACCGATATTTTATACTGGTTCGGACCTCCCGTCCTACGTCCAGTCCCGAAGCTCCTCTTCGGAATTTCCTTTCAAATAACACTCGCTTAACCCGGAGGAACAGGTTTACAATAGCAGAGTTTCTTTGTCAAGAATGTGTTCTGTAACACGGATGTTGACTATTGAGTACAAAAGTGCTTCCAATATATATCTATCTAGAGAATATCTGAATGAGGAGTTCTGTATATATGGAAGGGTTAATTACAGGTAGTTGATTGCTTATCGATCAGGAATAAATCAGAGTACAAGAGATAAGAGTGTAAGTAAGTCAGGTTAGTTCTTCTCTTGAATTCCTGATGCTATTTATAGTGATGAAGAGTTTTCTTGTATAGTTGCATCTGTTGTAATCTCCGTAAAGTCGCTTCTGATGGTGATGAAGAGTTGCGACAAAGAGAAGTGAATGTGTCTTTTCGAATGTGGCAGTTGAGCTTTGAAAATGCACAGTCGAGTCTCGAATCAGACGTCTGGAAAGTTACTTCAGACGTCTGGTCTTCATATCTGTTTTAAGCCTGGGTACTTTTCAGACGTCTGACGTTGGTAACCAGACGTCTGATTGCTTCTGAATTATGAACCAGAGGAATCATTCAGACGTCTGGATAGTGCTTCAGACGTCTGAAAGTGTGCATGTTGCTTTATCTTGTGCATGTCCTATTTCTCTTCAATCTCTACTGATTTGACGTCTTTTGATTCTTCTCTTGAGTGTTGCTTTAGTCTCTTTGGTGACGTTACTCTATCAACTATCTGTAAATATAGATATATATGTACATTCGATTTCCATTGTATAGTTGTTATCATCGAAACCATAGAATTGATTTCCTAACAAAATAAAATGTGAAGGCAATTCAAAATCGCATATGCGTTGGGGTAAATCTGAAATGGATCAATTCCTAAGTTCAGAAGAGTCTCTCTCTCAAGAAGTGATTGAAGTGGGGCACTGCTCCATTCAAGCACATCTACCAATGGCAAGCAGTGTACCCCGAAGGTGGCATATGTGCAAACTCATTTTTCAATAGAAGGCGTACATCATCGTCCAAAATGCCATGCTATAAACAAATGTTATGCAGAACTTTAGTAGAGATTACGAAGGAAGCTCTTTATGGAGGGTTGAGTAGAACTCTAAAGTTTGGTGGAGTTCGATCTACAACTAGACCAACTGGAACCAATTGACTATATTCAGTTAGCGGTGCTAAAGAAGTAGGCGATACTGAAACCGTTTGTGAAGGCGCAACTAATGTCGATTCGGCTTTTGAGATTGCCGGATTTCCTCCACTAGATTTATGATGGGATGTTAGGTGCTTCATTCTATACAATAGAACTTGTATCTAACCTAGTCAGGAAATTCTATTTATAACTAAAAGTCCCCCTACGCTTAACACTTGAATACTGAAATATATATATATATATCGATGTGTGGTTACACATCGGGTTTCAAGCATTGACTGGGGTAAGTGCAGTGTGTTATCTATGTTGGATGGGCTCAGTGTCCTGAACACTACAAACACTCTATCCTATATAGATAGTTCACTTGCAGTGAAGAAAGAAAAGAGCTTTTCGTATCATTTATTAAAGTTATTTATTCTACACTTACTCGTTATCAATCGACGATCGATGATGGATCCGCTATTTGAAGTGACACGGAAAGCTCTTACTATTCTAGTACACTAACTGTGCAATGATAAGACCAATCCAAAGTGAGGGACTGTAGATCAATGGGTCTGAATCGAGTAGAGAACTCTCAGCATAAGTCGATGTTAGTTTTCTGGAAAGTGATAGTAGTGTAAGCTGCATACAAGACGCTACCCTAAGCTTTTATCACTTCCCATAAAAACCAAAATCAATCTGCAAGATACCATACCGAATCAGTGGTGTGACTTGGTGCAAGTTAATTCTGATTCTGTGGAAGAAGATAGCAAAACATGTTTAGCACCGAGGCAAAACCCGAGCTTCGTTCCTTAAAGAACTCGAGACTCAATTTACAATCTTCTTCCACAATATTGCAATCAACTCAAATTCTCCATTACATCTATCACTGACATAACTTCATCACCAAATTGCTAAACAAACACCAAAGTCTACATCACCCACCTCTAGTCAAAAGTCAAAAGGCGAACACGGTTGAACTCGGGTTGTCGATGACCCAAGGTAGATAAGATCGGCGGCGATCCAAGTGGGTAAGGTCGACGGCGATCCAGATAGCCAAAGTTTTGGAAGTTAAGGGTTAGTTCAAGATGACAGCAAAGTCCAGTGGGGTCGATGGCAAGAAGCTTCAGTGGTGGAGATCAATGGTAGTGATGGTGGAAGTGAAATTAGGGTTTGAAAACTTTGGATCGGGTCGTATGGTAATAGGCTCGGCTTAGAAGTTAAAATATGGACTAGTGGAACCTTGACTCATATGAAATCAAATAGGAGATGGCGTAGAAAAATTCTGCTAAGTCCTTGGATTGCTAGCGTTCCATGGACTATGGATCGCTAGTGCAATCAAGTTTTCTCCAAACTCGCCAAGCATGATCCATATCTTATTTGCAAGCATCTGGAATGTTATGGAATCGAAATTGATTCAATGTTACGAGCAAGGACAACACACATCATAAATCAATAGACGGCTGGATAGCCAAAGCTAAATTCGCATGATAGCCTCATTTTGATCAATTAAAATTCACGAAATGGGAACTCAAAACAATTACTTTCAAAGCACACCTTGCTTCAGATGAAGGCATACTTATGGGAGCAAATGTTAACCGGGTTTTATCCCAATAGAGTCCAAAGGAATTCAGAGCATCCACAGCATGATGAAATAACTCAAACATCAAACAAAAGAACCAGGAGAAGGAACCAAGAAAGGCTCAAAATACAAAATACAAAAATAGCATATGGGAATGGATCACTAGCGATCCATCACCCATGGATCACTAGCGATCCATGAATATTGCTCATGGGACAATCATTCTTCTTGCATCATGATCTAATATGTTTTCTTGGGTTGTTTGCCGAGTTTCATGATATTCTAAGCGAGCTAGTTTGAGAAGTGGGTATTCATCTTATTCCAGTAATAGTTCAATGCAACATGTACATGAATCATTATCAAAATAAGGCATCTATTCATGAAATTGTATGGAGAATACCTACATAAGGCAAGGAACAAGATCCAATCGAAAAGAGCTGAAACTTACCTAGCTGCACGGATTGCTAGCGATCCATCAGATTAGGTCGTCTTGCTATGAAACTTTGGGAGAATCCTCATACCATCAAATGCAAGCTCCTGGCAAAGCGGCCTATCTGATAGCTCTCCAACCCCTATAAATATAATCCTACCTGCAACATAAACAGGATCTTCTTCGGAAGTGGCTGCTGGAAATCTGCAAGAACTATTCTTCACTCTTCCCTTCCTCATAATAGTCATCCAGGGATTCACTGTGATTCTCCAGTGAATTCTTGCATCGGTGACTCGATCTAACTTAGAAGATTCAATCATATTGTAATCTGATTCAACTTGTAACAGCAATCGGTTAATAAAAAGTTATAAAGTGGACGTAGGCTTCATAAACAACCGAACTACTAAAAAAATCTTCATGTCTTTTACTACTTCTGCTCTTTTTACATCTATTTTCTTTATTATTGCTCTGCAAGAACAGGGCTGGTGCTTTCACACTCAACCCAGGGTATTAATCCATTTTTTGGGTTAACATGCTGGGGAAGGAGTTTGGGCACTTAACTTTAAAATTTTAGGAGTGGATTTAGTTTGGTACCGACATCATCAATTTGACACCGACATATTTTCCTACAAGTGGAGTAGGCCAAAGTACTTAGGGAGTTGTGGCATGAGAAGGAGCTCCAAGAAAGCTAAGGAGTGAACAGGTCATGGCATAAAGTACATAGCCAAAAAAAATTTGGCTAAGTAATTCATATCGGAACCAACATAAATGGGTTCATGTCGATAAAAACATGAATAGATTTGGCCAAATTTCCAAGGTGTGTTGAGTAGGTCCCAGAAGTCGTGCTAGGGGTGTTTGCTCGTTCGTTCGGTGTTCAGTTATGATGTGGCAGCGTGATGAAGGATAATGATCAACGGATGAGGCAACTTTGCAGTGCTTCGACGTGATGGATTTAGGACTTTGATGTGCTAACCCTATGGCTTCAGATAGATATCTATGAAGGTTTCAACGAGGATGGCTCAAAGGATGAGGGTCACGATGGTCCAAAAGGGCGAGTTCAAGTATGAGAGCTCATCGGTACAGTAGAGGATGAGTTATACTATGGACAAATGGAAAATGATAGAACAATGATGGGTTTATAGATGTGTGCTAAAGGATCATAAGCACTTGAAGGTTTCTGGGGGTACTAATACACCAGGGGTATGTGGGAACACCCACCCGGATTAGGCGGATTTTGGTTCCTTATGTGAATGATTGCCCTACTTATGTGAACGACATAGTCCTTGATTGTATATAGTAGTGGGATGCAAGTACTAAGAAACCAAGACTTTTCCATTATTCTTTGGCTTATGTGGAAGTCATTCGAGGTATCTTATATCCGAAGCACCTGAGTGACAGTGAGGACTGTTTGATGGATATTTTGTTTGCCATGTTCACTTATCACTTTAGGGATATCACATTATTGGTATTATGGATGTGGATGCCTAGACACCCAATATTATACTTAGGATGTAGTATACCTATATGATGATAGATTGGCATATATTAGTAACTCTTTGGATGTAGGGACAGGTCATGTATGATTCTTATACTTGGTTCCTTATTATATCGACTTGTATACTATTTTGAGGTTTACTTATCGCTCACACCAGACTGTTATCTTGCTCAAGGTTTTATGCTTTGCTTCTTATTATCTCGGGTACTCTTAAATGAGTAAACCAGATACCAGGTTTAGGTGATACGTGATGTTGTGCAGAGGATGAGCAAGAGGCAGAGTTTTCTCGCATTATATATGGACTTACCATTGCTTATTCCGTTGTGTGACACTGTGGAGCCTATGAAGTATCTGCTATTTTATTTTGAGACACTTAGCTTTGAGTTTATTTCTAGTTGTACGAACTCTATTACTACTTCATATAACTCTATGAACATGTGCACTTTGATATTTATGGTTCATTTGGTTATTACTGTCTCTCATGTTTTATATCGATGATGATTATTATATTTTATTCATGCGATGTGGGATATACGATAGGTTCTATGATTATTTCTCTTCTTTTCACCATTGATAATCGTCCTACAATGACCGGGCACCGCAGCAGTGCTCATTTTAGGTATATTGGGTGTAAGAGGCGTAGGACGGTCGTCACATTTGGTATTAGTGCAGGCGGCCACATTGATTTTGTTAAGCTAAATAATAATTTTGCCAGTCTGGGTGGCAAACTGTTCTAATGGATGAAATCGACCGTATAAGTGCGGGATTTGCTAAAGACCCACGAAAGGATTTTCGACAACTTGGAATTAGACAATGTGATGAGGAGGAGATTGGATTCTCGCTCCAGGGGAGAGCCATAAACTGGTGGACTACGATTAAGGTTGCCACTCCAAGGACCACTTTACTTGGGACCAATTCAAAACTAGATTTGAGTAGTTCACACCGGTTGCCCAGAATTCGGTATTGTCTAGAAAATTTGTAGACCTTAAGCAGGGAGACATGTCTATCTTCGAATATGTGGCTGAGTTTGACACTTTGTCAAAGTACAGGATGTCCTTTATCGACGCTCTATTGAAGAAGAACGGGAAGTTTATTATGGGGTTGGATGATTATGGGAGCGAAGCTTATAGGGCACATCGATGAGCCCTTTGAGAAGATAGTTGAAGAAACCCTTTGGCTTGAGATTTTGTACCTTAAACCCAAGTCCGCTATTGTTGTCTCCACCGAGGAGCCAAAGCCAAAAGAGAGAGGGGGAGGCAAGAGAAAGTGGAACAGAAATAAGAAGAAGCGGTTTCAGAAGGGTAGCCATAAGAAGGTTAATGGGATCCTACCTGCTATAATTATGGAGAGAAAGGTCACTTGAAGAGGGACTATAAAGCTGAAAAGAAGTGCTATAACTACAACAAGCTTGGACACATGCAGAAGGATTGCCACGAGCCAGTGAGCGGAGGTAGGTGGCGAAAGCATATGCTTTGGATGATGTCCCGACTTCGTTGAGTGCTCCCTCGACGAAGGAGAAGGTGAAGGTATCACTATACAAGTTACGCTTTCTATTTATGGTGTTTCTATGCATGTTTTTTAATATCAATGTGTTACTACCAAAATCAACTCAACCATGTCGAAGCCCAAAAGATAGCAAAGAGATGTACTATAAAGAATAATACCAACAACAAGGCCTTTCGAGAGAATCGAAGGGATGCTTATGCAAGTGTTAAATGAGTTATAGGCTTTCGAAGTGGTCAAACGGAATATCAAAAGGTAGGTCTCTGTGATAATGAAAGTCCAATACCTTTTGCAAGAGACAACTACTTCAACTAAAGCTACCTTTCGCAAGTTTCTTCAACATGGAAGACCTACCGCAAGCATGAAGAAAGTCCGATACTTCCATAGGGATCGACAAGAACTCCTTCCGTAACCATCAAAGTATAGGATTCCAAAGCAGTTGACCTTCCACAGCGATCAAATCATTCGCTAATGTCATTCCATCCTCAATAAATGCTTCCGCAACTATCAAGGTAAAAGCTTTCGAAAGCATCGTCCCTTTCGCAAGCATTTTACCTTCCGCATATGGTTGAACACCCTTTCGCACTCATCTAACACATTACAGCAACATAGAGCTTCTTCCTTATCTTTCAATGGTGTTGAAAGCCTTCAAGTCCAAGACAAAAGCAACATCAAAAAGGCGCTTTGGAATCGACAACAATGAAAGGTTACGAAAGGATCCTTTCGAATGAGTCGAAAGGATGAATGCAAAAGGCACCAACCCGTACCTATAAATAAGACCTTATGGGTGTTGTTTTAGGGATCAAATTTTTCATTCTTTCCACTTGTACGATATTTAAAATTTGTTAATCCTAATTTCTAAATCAAATTGGGGATTTCACTTCATTTTACATTTAAACCTTTGTGTTCATAAAAGTTATCAATAAAACAAATGCATAGCATTCTCAAATACATGGACTCAGATTTACTGCTCTCATATGGCTTTGTCCGTAGAGTATAAACATTTATACCTTATGATGGAGCTCCTTTTGAAGCCATAGGATCTATTCAACATACTTAATACCTTTCGACACCATAGAACCACAACCGTAGCTTTATTAACCAGTTCGAAAGGGGTTTCGAAGGTGTAAATTGACAACATCAACACTCTCCCTTTTTATGCATTCAAAAGGGCTTTATATGCTTATAACAACTTCACCAAGCTTCACCAAGGCTTCTTCATAGATTTCCCTCATCACTTTCTCCTCTAATCTTACTTCGAGGTTTTGACAAGATTTCTTGCTAACATAGTGCTTTACATTCCTTTATATCTAGTGACTGGTAGATAGATTGGGATTGAGAACTGAAATAGTTCATCAACTTTTAGTAGTGTGAACCCTTTTGGAGGCCCTATTAGTCTTTGTATGGTTTGTCATGGTTTAGTATTATCAAGTCATGAATGCTCTCTTTTTTGTGATTGCTTTGTTTTAGGTTTCGTTGGGTCTGGGTTATCTCGAGGATGGACTGGTTGAGGAAGTATGCTGTAGTAGTAGATTGCGAGAAGCTGTTGGTAACAATTGGTGCTGAGGTGGGACGGAAGGTAGAGATCGGCTTCCTATCAGAGGATGAGGTTATAGTTAGCTTTCTATATTCGCTAGAGATCCAATACAATGAGTTATAATTTATGCCTATCATTAGAGAGTACCCGGATATATTCGAGGAGGTGAACGTACTACCGCCACACCGAGAAATTGAGTTTCGCATAGACTTAGTAAAGGAAGCCAGGCAGATAGTTATGCCTTTGAGGCGTATAACACCAGAGTGTAGAAGGAGTTGGATATCCAAGTGAATGACCTATTTAGGCAAGGGTTCTTTCATAGGAGTATATCTAAGTGGGGTGCAACCGTATTATTCACCACTAAGGTGCATGGCTCTTTGAGGTTTTTTGTTGACGATCGTGAGCTAGATAAGGTAATGAGGAAGTGCAACTATCCACTCCTACGTATTGATGACTTACTCGACTAGCTCCACGATGCGAAGGTGTTCTCTCAGTTGATCCTACGATGAGATTTCACCGGCTAAGAGTAGCGAGAGAAAGTGTGTCGACCACTGTGTTTTGTACGCCGTTTGGTTTTTATGAGTGGTTGGTTATGCCAATTGAGCCAACCAATGCTCTGGTATACTATGTTGATCTCATGAACTGTATCTTCATAGATCAACTAAATAAGTTCATGCGTGTGTTCATCGATGATATTCTGTTCTATTCTAGGATGGAGAAGGAACATAAGACGCACTTGAGAATTGTGCTTGAAGTGTTGAGGAAGCACAGGTTAAAAGCAAAGTTGTCAAAATGTCACTTCTAGAGGAGGGAAGTGAGATTTTGGGTCATGTCGTCTCTAAGCAGGGCATCGCAGTAGATCCTACCAAGGTGGCAGTGGTTCAAGATTTGAACCAACATAAGAATGCTACCGATGTGAGGAGTTGTAACAACCCGCAAATCAAACACAGTTCATATTGAATAAATTAAAATTTAATTTTTAATAAAATAGAGCATTGGATGTCATATTCATAACCGTTGCAAAGGTCTTTCCGAGCTTATCAGTCTGGTATTTTAATGGATTTAGTGTTACGGTTCAGAAGATATTGACTTATGAGTCCAAAGGATTTGCACTTATAATTAATAATTTTCAATGTTTTAATTTTGAAAACAAAAAAATGTTTAGTGTGGTTGGTTAAGGGAGTATATTTCACTTGGAAAGGTCATGGGTTCAATCTTGCCTAGCAACACATTTTTGAATGTGGAAATTAGCCACAAGGGCCTCTTTAGCAAGTGGAATTAGTTTCTAGGACACACAACTGAAATAATTATTTTCAAGGACAAAACGTAAAATAACTAGTTTTTAGGGCCTAAAAACCTATGAAATTATGTCCTTGAAAGTAATTGGACTGCTGAGTTTGTCCTTGAAAGTAATTATTCTGCCGATTTTGGCCTTGAAAGTAATTTTTTGAATGTGTGTCCTAGAAACTAATTGGACTACAAAGTTTGTCCTTCTGGTGAAATTCCCCTTTTTAATATACCTTTTCTTTCCTATCTCTCTCTCATACATACATACATACATACATACATATATGTGTGTGTATACGTATGTACGTACATACATACATATATATATTTCCCTCCATGGATATGTATATTTTTATTAGTTCGTTAAAATTCAAAAAGGGTACTCATAAGTCATGGATACTAGGATTTCAGAGGCGATTTGGGTTGTGATGGAAGGAGAAAATGCTACTCTTCATTGATTCAAAATAAAACTACGTTAATCTTCATTTGAGGCAAGGTTTCAAATCTCGGATTTTGGCCAATATCTCGGGCAAATATCTCGGCTGTCTCGGGCGATATTTAAAAGACTTATAACTAACCAAGCTGCCAAATCTCGGATTTTGGCTAATATCTCGGATTTTCATCTCGGCTGATCTCGGGGAGATTTAAAACCTTGATTTGAGGTGAGTACTTCATTTTTAATTTAACTCTTAACATTTATTATTTACAATTTAAATCCTAAAACTTTTAACATCCATATCTTGTGCATACAAACTCCATTTCACGCGCGCTTTCTTCCATTGGACTCATGGAAAATTCCGAATGGTTTGGTATTGAGTTTGCAAAGTTTTAAGGCTATTTGCAAAAGCATGTTTGCATGGTTTATTTATTTTAAATAATTACAGTTTAAAAATATTAAATGCATATACGTTAATGAAATTAATATTTATTGATATGAGTGTGTTATATTGAGGATTGTTGGGTCATTTTGAATATTTTGGATATGTTGTGCCTTATTGATTGTTTATTGTTGATTTTTTGTTATTAGATATTTAATTATAATTAACTTTAGACTTGGATTGGGAAAATAATTAATTTTAATCAATTTTGGATTTCAAATTTGAATGTATTAATTGCAACATAATTGATTTTACAATGTACTATGAAAAATATTATTATTGTTTGAGTAATAAGGTATGAAGATATTTTTGAGATAATGATGATAATAATAGAGTGATGTTTCTAAAGATTGTTTAAAGTAAACTTGTTCCTATTTTTAGATTTTGAGACAAATAGTAGTTAGAAAAAGTGTTTTGAGATTAAAATGGAATATTGTTATTTTTGGAATAAACAGTAGTAAATTGGTTTTGGAAAGTATTAAAGAGGTTTTGATATATATTATTATTTTGACGTAAACTAACAATATTATCGTTATAAAAGTAATTTGACGTAAATTAATATTTTGATGGAAAATACGATGTTTAAGGGATTTGAAGTAATAGAAATGTAATAAAGTATTTCCAAAATATTTTATCATTTTAATAGATTATTATTGTATTGAGATAAACAAGAGTGTTTTTGTAACAAATAGTAGTAAAATGAATTTTATACTAAAGGGAAAATAATTTTTGTAGATATAATGTTTGGATAGATGCAATATGTGATATGTTTGTTTTATGATGATGATATGTGTAACGACCCAGAATTTCACAGCTTTGATTTGCGAATATTTAATTAATTTTAAATATTCAAATACTAGGTTTTATAATTAATATAAAACTATATTAAATAATAAATGATGACGGTGAAATAGTTTTCCAAATTTTTTACAAAAATATATAGTTCGAAGAAAAATCGAAAATGTGGCGGGAATTCGTTTTTCGAATTTTTGACTTTTCGTCGAATAAAAGTAGTAGGAAAAATTGTAAACCCTAGAATATAAATATACACAATCATTCATAAATAAGTTAGATATGTTTGTGTATATATATATCTATTTAAGTGATATCAAGAGTGAGATGTGACAGTTTATGTAAATGAAATATTAAAAATAAATGATGCCTTAAGAGACATAAGTACTTTAGGCATTTATTGGATGTCGGAGCAAAGAGAGGGGAGGGGTACAAGAAGGTGGCGCAAGGACAAGGAGAGGAGGCAAGCATTATGATGTGGCAACCAAGGATAGGAGGGTATAAGTGGAATTAGCCACTTTGCGTGAGGTTATATATAGCAACTCCACGCTCTCATTTTCATTTTCTTCCCAAATTTTACTTCCTCTTCTCATGGCCATAACTCCCTCTAAACTACTCCAAATAAAGAATTTTTTTTTTCAAATTCAAGAAAATCGAGTTGGCTATAATTTTCACTTACACAATTTCTTTAATTTTTGAGTGTTAGTGGGTCAAAAATGCATTTGTTTCGGACTCATTTTCGGATCCATATTTTCAAGTCCGAAAATACCTCTTCTTCTTTTGACCATATCTCCCTCAAAATCGATCCAAATTGAGTGATTCTTTTTTTGAAATATTAGAGAAGATAATTTCTAAGAATTTTCCCTTGACAACCTTCCTATGTTCCATGAGTAACTTGATCAAAAATCAGTTGGAACATGACCAATTTTCGGGTTTGATTTTGTGAATTCAATGATAATACGAAATCCCTCTACCTTTCAAGACCGAACCTAGTCCCATGGACTAGTCCATTTGTGGAATTCAGATACCAAAATCTTGTCTTTTCATAAGCTAAAGCTAGGAGCTAGGTGGTTGAAAAAGTTGGTGAAGTTTAGAATAGGTTAGATAGCCTAAGGTGAGAAAAATCTTGCTTTATATAAACTTCTAAACTTTAAACTATTGCTGATCTTTGTTATGAAATATGTTGCTTGATTTGTTGTATGTTGATATATATACATATTTTTTGGATATTGCATGACTTGAAGTTTGAAGTAAAGTTAGTAAGAAGAAGTTAGTAAGCGAACGTTAGTAAGGTTTGTAGTTAGAATTCTTGACTTGTTGTATGGGATGCTGATATATTTATATGTTGTGCTCATGAATCTAGGTTTGTAATTTTGCTTAGGATGTTCTAAGCTAAGAAAGTTAGTGGTTAGTCACGACATTAAAATCTTTTGATTTACTAATTTGTTTACTTACGGATTTTTCTTAGAAAAGTTTATAAAGTTTTAAACTTTAGTTTATGTTTTCAAAAAATAAGCTATATTCAAGTTTAAAAAAGTAATTCAAAATGATTAGTAAAGATTTTGGAAAGTGATCTTAATTATAAATCAAGTTTCGAAAATTACAAGCCCTACAGCGACAGTCACTATAAATGCAGTTCATGAAAAACAAACTCTTTTTGAATTTAAAATATTATATCTTATGTATCTTTTTGAAAAGTTTTTCAAAACTTAATATAAGTTTTTAAAAGTAATTATTACTGATTAATTAATTATTTATTTAACTATTGATTGATTGATTAATTAATTAATTAAGGTAATTAACACTTAATCATTTGTTAATAAAGGAAATTAGTACTTAATTATTAATTAAGTAAGTTATTTATAATTAATTAATTAATTAATTAAAGATTGTTTATTAATTGATAATTTATTTAAGAATTAATTTGAGTTAATTAATCAATGATTATTTATTTATTTACAAAATAAAGGGTTTAATTAATTACTAATTAAGTCAAGATTTAATTAAAAATTAATTAAGATTTAATTTTTTTAATGCTGGTTTAATTGCTATTTAAGTTTTAATTAAATATTATTTAATTATTAATTGAGATTAATTAATAGATAATGATTTATTTAAAGATTAACTATTTTAATTAATATGTATTTATTATTTGATTATATAATTAATAGTAATTATTATTTAATTAATAATTAAAAGTTTAATTATTATTAAATAAAGAGTTTAAATGTTATTTAATTATTAAATAAAAGTTTTAAAGTTTAGACCTACTTTATTTCTAAAAGATCGTTTTGTTTTGAAAACAAACTCTCTTTAAAAGAATACTTTATCCAAAGGATTTTCTTTGTTGATTACCTTTAAGTAACCCCAATTGAATATGAAACCTAGTGACATCTGTTTAGTAGAATAAAATACCATTCTGCTAATTAAATTGTATTTAACATCTGTTTAGCAGAATAAATCCCCGTTATGCTATTATATTGTTTTGAACATTGAATTATATACCAGCAAATTTTTATTTGATAATAGATGTTTTCTATATGTGCATAGTTGTTATTTTCTTTGTATATATCCCCATACTTAGTTTATGTAAAGGTTTGAACGGAAACAATATCCCTTTTGAAGTATTTTGTTAAATCTTTTGCAGGGGTTTTGCAAAGATAATTAATAACTTAAATAAAGATATTTTAAAATAAATTTATTATTTCAATAATAATGATTTAAAGTTAATTAATTATTTTAATAATGGTGTTTTAAAATTTGTTAATCATTTTAATAATGATGTTCTAAAGATAATTAATTATCTAAATAATGATGAGATAAGATTAATTAATCATGTATCAATGATGTTTACAAAATTAATTAATCATTTTAACTAATGATGTTTAAGGCTAATTAATTTTTTAAATAATTAGGTATTAAAGTTAATATCATTTTGCTATAATATTTTAAGATCAATTTATCACTATAGTAATAATGTTTTAAATTTAAGTAATCATTTTATTAATGATGGTTTAAGATTAATTAATCATTTTAATAACGAACTTTTAAAGGTTAATAAATTATTTTTAATAATAAAAGTTTAAAGTTAATTAATCATTTAACAAGGATGATTAAAGTTAAGTAATCTTTTTAAATAGTTGTTTTGGAGCAATGAATTGGGATTAAAGCTAATTTGTTATTATAAATAAAGCTGTATGAAATAATTAACCATTGTTTTAAAAATTAATTGATCGATTTAAATAAGGATATTGAAGTAATAAATTTGGGTTTAAAATAAATCAATCATTTGGATAAAGTTAATATTTTAATGTGAAATCCTAGCACAAGTTTGGTTTTAAAAGTAAAAGTTTTGATTTGGTTGTGGAAAAGAAGTTTTCGTAATCCGATATCGCTTATATGGAAACGATTTAGTCATATTTTTAACATTAAATGTCGAGACATGGACTCGTTTCTATCTTAAAGGTTACGAATGCCATCAATGCAATTCCTAGAAGTAACTCTACCTCAACTTGCCAACTTCATTTTCAACTAAGGGATAGCACTTATTTAGAATTGATGAGTAATAGTGAGAATATGAAATTTAATTTCCGTATACGGTTGTTTTTAATTATCCTCGTTAGTTGATTTATTAACTATTGATTCAACTTTCTTCTTAGTGTATCGTCACCTTAAAAACGATTTGTTGCCCTTTTGAGCTTTGTTATCCTTTATCGAAAATGACAAATCCAAAGCACGAGTGGATATGTGGGGTTGCTCTCATTAGGGTATTTTCACATCCACTCTAGATTGAATTCAGTTTTGCGCATTGAGATGTGAAATACTTGGATTCTCGGTAAGGTTGGTGGGGTCCGGCTAGTACATTTCTGAGATGTGTCAAAGAGTATATGACCTTCTCAAATTATATTACTAGATGTATACTTTAAGAGGGATGCACCCTCCTAGTCATTTGTTGGAAAATTTCCCTACTCTTTCCTTTAATTCCAAATTTTCAATTAACTTCTTTCATAATTACATCGAAAAGTGTTGAGAGCACTTTGCGATGTTTAATTATTCACATCCATGGTTGAGATTGGATATTGTTGTTATGAAAGAAAACCCGTTCCGTAGTGGCGGCATGGTCCCACATATATTATGGGAAAATTTCTTTCCTTATTGTTAATTCAAATCATTGAAATGTTTCTTAATTGCACCAAGAAGTGGCCAAGATTCTTCTCGATTTTTAATTATTTGTGTTCATTCTTTAAGTTTGGATATTTATCTTATCTATGCTCATTTATTCTTGTTTGGATTGTAATTCTGATTTGCTCCCTATTTATTCATCTATGAATGTTGATCTTGTGAGGTAAAAACCAGTTCCGTGTTAGCGGTGCGGTCTCATGGAATTATTATATGTTCACCCCATTACTTGAGTTTTCTCACACTGGTATTTCCAAACTGATCCGGTTGTTATTTTATTTAAATGCTCAGGTCAAACAGAGCATATTTTCAAGATTAGCTTCAGATGCTTTGGAGTTCTTAAGACGAGCTGGATGCCCAAGACGTATCTGCGCATTGCTTTATTTTTCTGCTATATTGACTATTGTATTTTTCAGCATTGGTAAAGGACGTGCAGTTATAACTGTCCCAGCTGATAATAGGATAGTGTACTCTGATGATTATTTATAATAAATTCTTTCTTTTTTAAAGACTTGATATATATATCAAATGTTACTCGTCACGTTTTTATGAGATTCTGTTCTGTCTTCTTCTTTCTTCACCCCTAAACAACCTATTTTTCGGATGCTTAAATAATCAGCACATGAATGCCGAGGAGGTATTAAGCATCTTTAGATATAAGAAAGGCGGATTGTTGGAATATCGCATTAGGATGAGTGTATGATTTTTTACCATTATTACTACTAGAAGACGAGTAGTCAATTATGGTTACTTGATGATTGGTGTTGTGTTACTAATTTCAGTTAGTTGGTACACATTTGTCGTGTGACTATTATGGAGTGATTAGTACACATTTGAGACATATACTTTCATTGATTTTTGTATTACTATAGTCATGTAACATTATGTATGTAAGTATATTTGTGTAGTTACTTCTTACTAGATGTTTCTATTTGGCATTGAGTGTTGTTGATGTTTAAAAGTTGTGTGTTTTTACTGATGTTACCCCATATGATAATTCATTCTGATGGACGAGGTGGAGTACTATTTTTTGCTTACATTGGTTGCATTAATAGCAATGCTTGCATTACGTGCAAAGATTGTATGGATGTAATAGTTTTTATATATAAACAAGAATTTGGATGTAGGAGAAGAGCAGAATATAGAACTATGTAGGCTTGATCCCACAAAACGGGCACATAGGCCCTCTTTATCTATGCAATAGCTACCAGTTCCCTTGGGGTCGGGGTGTATAGAAATTAGTGTAGCCCTAAAAATAGTTGACTCATTTTTCCCTTTATTACATGTATATATGTGTATTTGTAAGTATGCAGGTAGAAAAAAAGAAGGGAGCAAAGGGTCTGGAATGGGTTATATCCCACATGATAGATTCGTATATCACTTGCACCAAAATTTTATAGTTGTTTAATGATTGATGTATTGAAAAATATATATCTTATGTACTAGATTTGTGTAATGTTTAATCATTAATATTAGATTGTATATATGTGTTAATGTTTGGATTCCGTTGTGAGGTTTCTCTTCTTATGTCCGTTGTTTTAGAATTTTTATTTTATTCTATTTTTTTATCTACCCACGGTACGCTGCTTTTAATATCTGAAATTAGTTGCAAGCATATTTTGACGTCGTTTATAACTGATTTTAGATGTTAGAAATAGTGGATCATCATAGGAGTTTCCTTGGACTAGCAGGATATTATAGACATTTTATCAAGGACTTCTCGAAGGTAGTGGCACCATTAACTAATTTAACGAAGAAAATTCAGACCTTTGTATAGGACACGAAGTGTGAACATCCACTATTGGAGAGGTTAACGAGTTCACCGGTGTTAACCATTCTGAGAAGGAATGAGGAAATAATGGTATACGCTGATGCTTATGGTATCGGATTGTGTGCGGTACTGATGCAAGGATGTAAGCTTGTCGGCTATGCTAGTCGACAACTGAAGCTATGTGAGAGGAAGTATCCGACACACAATTTGGAGTTGGTGGCAAAAGTTTTTGCTTTGAAGATATGGATGCATTATTTACTTGGAGAAAGGTTCGAGTTTTTCATGGACCATAAATCCTTGAAATACATTTTCTCCCAGCAAAATCTCAACCTTCATCGGCGAAACTGTTTGGAGTTCTTGGCCTCTTACAATTTT
Organism: Allium fistulosum; assembly: GCA_030737815.1. NCBI lineage: Eukaryota > Viridiplantae > Streptophyta > Magnoliopsida > Asparagales > Amaryllidaceae > Allium > Allium fistulosum. The sequence goes on along the minus strand of CM060902.1, from coordinate 1,138,216,657 downwards.
AGCATTTCTTATCTTCCTGCTAAGGGAAATGCAGTCGCTAATGCATTGAGCAGAAGGCATACCATTTTGGGAGCGATGTTTCTAGAGTGGAAGTAGTTTGGAGTATATTGTTGGTTATGACTTCAGACCTCGTTGCGAGTTAGAGTCAGTGATGTTGGTAAGTTTGACCATCAGCCTGACTTTGATTAAGAATGTTGGTACTAGTCAGAAGAAAGATGCTAGACTAGCAGATATAACACCAAAAGTAGAAGAAGGAGTAGAATCCGATGAGATGAGACAGTACGGACTTGATCGAGATGGTTGGCTCTGTAAAGAGGGGAGATTGTTTGCTCCCGATGTTGATGGATTACCAGTTGAGATACTATGAGAGTGCCATCATTCTATATTGACTATACGTCCCAGTGGTAAAAAGATGTACCGTAATATGAAGTAGACATATTAGTCGGAGGGGATGAAGAAGGATGTCAGGACGTTCACCTTGAAGTGTATGAACTACCAGTTGGTAAAGGAAGAGCATAAGATGCCATGTGGGTTGATGCAACCTCTTGAATTTCTCGAGTGGAAATGGGAATGAGTATTGATGGACTTCATCGATGGATTGCCGAGGACCAGAGGAGGTTATGATACCATCTTGGTCATAGTCAATTGATTGATAAAGAGTGTTCGATTCATGCCCATTAAGTCTAGTAGAGTGACATCCAAGTTGGCTGACTTGTACGTGAAATGGGTGATGTGATTTCAAGGTGTGCCGAAGAGCATTGTGAGTGACCAAGTCCCTTTATTCATTAGAGGGTTTTGGAAGAGCTTAAAAGAGGTGTTGGGGACGAAGATGCATCTTAGTATAGCTTATCACATGCAAATGGATGGGAAGACCGAGAGGGTGAATTATATATTGGAGGATCTCTTGCGAGCTTGCATAATGGATTTGGATGGCTCGTAGGACAATCACTTGCATTTGGTAGAGTTCGCATACAGCAATAGTTATTAGTTTAGTATTAGTATGACACCATTCGAAGTATTGTATGGTCGACCGTGTATTTCTCCTTCATGATGATGGGAAGCAGGAGAGAAACTAATACTAGGGCTGGATATGATCAGAGAGACCTTAGAGAAAATTAAAATCGTTTAGAAATGAATGAATGTTGTTTAAGATGGGTAGAAGAGCAATGATGATAAGAGATATGGTGATTTCGAGTTCTTTGTCGGTGATTTGGTGTTTGTGAAGATTTCTCTATTGAAGAATGTTGTTTGATTCGATAGCAAGGGGAAGTTGGTGTCGAGATCCATAGGCCCTTTTTCGATAGTAGAGATTATTGGAACTTAGCATATAGTGTTGACTTACCTCAGAAAATGGCGAGCGTGCACAACTTATCCCACGTCTCTCACTTGTTGAAGTTTGTGCACAACTAATGCATGATGATTTCATGGGATCAACTTGATGATATCGAGATTTAAGTAGAAGCTTGAGACCTCATGGATTGATTCGTAATGTGGAACATGACACAAAACAGACTAGGAGAAAGATAGTGAAGTTAGTGAAGTTTTAGTGGGATGAAAGTGAAGGCGATTGCATGTAGGAAACCGAGGAGGGTATGAGGGCTGCATATCCAGAGCTCTTTACATGGTAAGGCCAAATTTTTAACGTATTTACTCTCACTTTTGATATCATATATGATATTTTAGTATCTCGCATGCTAGGGTAGGTTCACCTATACCATTGATTGCATGGTTACCTGTTAATATGTTTGACGGTTTCTTATGGTTGCTAGGAATGTGGGGTAACTATGGTTGACAATTCTTTAATTTATTTATGGATTTTAGGGGTGAAATTCCTAAACGAGGAAAATTGTAATAACTTGTATTTTACATATCAAAGGATCGTAAAATATTATTATTTAATTCATATGAGGTTGTATAACTCTATAAATTTAGGAATTGAAAAGTATAAACATTTCCCAACTCTAGAACTTTTATTGGAGAGTTTGGAAGAAGAAATTTTTGTAAAGCCTATAGCTTTTGATAGGAATTGACTTAGTGTCTTAAAACACTTCCATTAGATCGGGCTGATGGCCTTTTTCGGTAGAGTGGTCATAATAGGAAAATGGACTTAACATTTAGGAGATATTACCGTTTTAAGTTTAGACTGCCCTTGGCCTGATTAGTGGATAATTATTTAAGTCCAAACTTAAGCCTACTAACCCATTTTGGGATTTGTGCCTAATTGGGACTGATGGGATAGATCCAAATCATTTCCCACTTCCCAAAAACTAATCTAAACCTGCATTAACCTAATTTCTATTAAAAAACTCCTCTTTTTCTTACTAGATCTAATCGAACCATCATTAATTGGGTAATTAGCAAGGGGTAGATCTTGATTTCATATTTTGGCTAACTTGGAATGTGTGAGCTTGCTGTCCATTTTAGATTTGAGAGGAGATTTGGTAATTTTTAGTATTAGATGAGTGATTTGATATATCTCGGTATTTTATGCATGTTTCATTTTTTAAGATGATTTCCATATTAAAATGTTTGTAAACTTTAATCTTATCTTTATGACATGTTTATGGCTGAATTTGAAAAGATAGAAATGGATTTAAATGGTTTTATAAACCCTTATGAATCATGTTGTCATTTTGCATAAAAATTAGATCTAAGGAATTATATGCTTACAAATCATGATGGGATGAATTTAATATGTTGCTTAGATGTTTATGAATGAGTTTGATCTGGTATGGATTATTTTGATATGTTTGTTAATGCTTTTAGTGTAGTTAGGATGTGGTCATCAATTTAGGAAAAACAGGGTCAAAATTGCTCAAAACGTGATGCAACTTGGGGATGAGTTCTTGAAGAGTAGGGAAGCCTACAGTTCAAGTCACATGGGGATTGGATTTGATTTTAATGGTCAAAATCGTGCCGATGGAGATCTAAAATTAGGTCGGTGGGAGTTGTGTTCAGGTCGGTGAAGGAGCTGCTTCGGGACTTAGGCTACAAAACTTTGAGGCAGGCTTCAAGCTAGGATAGGTGAGGAGCTTGGGAACTTAACTTCAAATTTTGAGGAGTGGATTCAAACACCATCAGGTAGATATTGACATCTTTTCCTACAAGTGGAGTGGGCTAAAGGACTTAGAGAGTTGTGGCATGAGAAGAAGCTCTAGACAAGCCAAGAAGTTAAGAGGTCGGGCTGAAATACTTAGCCAATTTTTAGGCTAAGTAATTCATATCGGCATCGACATGAATCGCTTCATGTAGATACCTAGGCGAATAGGTTTGGAAAATTTCCATGGTTTGTTGAGTAGGTCCTAAAAGTCATGCTGGAGGTGTTCCTTCATTCATTTGGCATTTGATGTGATAGCTTCAGGACTTTGATGTGCTGAGCCTATAACTTAAGCAGGATGTCTAAGGGGTTCTGATGAGGATGACTCAAAGGATAATGGTCATGATGGTCCAAATAGGTGAGTTCAATGATGAGAGTTCGTAAGTAGAGCAAAGGATGAAATCTAATATGGTCAAATATAAAATGATAGAACGGTGATGGGTTCAGAGATATGTGCTAAGAAATCGTAGACAATCGAAGGTTTCTGAGGGGTACTCGTACTGTAGGGGTATGTGGGGACGCCCACCTAGATTATGCGGACTCCAATTTCTTGTATGGGTTGATTTCCCTAGAACATATGTAGATAGCCTAGTCCATGAATGTATAGAGTAATGGGATGGGATTACCAAGAAACCAAGACTTTTCCATTGGTCGTTGGCTTATGTGGATGTCGTTCGAGCCATCTTATATCCAAAGCACCTTAGTGATGGTTACGATTGTTTGATGGATGTTATGTTTGCCATGCTTTCTTATCATTCTAGGGATACCACAAGACGTTGGTATTATGGATGTGGATGCCTAAACACCTGATATTGTACTTAGGATGTAGTACACCTTTATGATGATAGATTAGCATATATTATATGTTAACTCTTTGTATGCAGGGACAGGTCAGGTTTGATTCTTATACCTTGATTCCTTACTATATCGACTTATATAGTATTTTGTGGTTTGATTATCTCCCACACCATAATATTATCTGACTTGAGTTTTATGCTTTGCTTCTTATTATCTTGGATATTCTTAAATGAATAGACTAGATAGTAGGTTTGGGAGATATGAGATGTTGTGCGGAGGACGAGTAAGAGGTGGAGCTTTCTCATATATGGACTTACTATTGCTAATTCCATTGTGTGACACCATGGAGCCTAGGCATTGTTTGCTATTTCATTTTGAGACAGTTATCTTTGAAATTACTTCTAGTTGTATAAACTCTATTACTGCTTCGTATAACTCTATGAACCTATCCACTATGATATTTATTGTTCATTTAGTTATTACTGTCTCTTCTGTTTTATATCTATAATGATTATTATATTTTATTTGATGTGTTATGAGATGTACTACAGGTTCTGTGACTATTTATCTTCTTTTACCCTTGAAAATAAATCTACATCGACCGGGAACCACAGCAGCGCACATCTCAGGTATATTAGGTACCAGAGGTGTAGGGCGTTCATTATGGTAACCCATCCAAAAACCACATTCAACCAACTACCCGTGTCACCCATGAGATGACATCGGCCAATCTGACACCACCGTTAACTCCCCGCCTCTGCCATGCTGTCCCCACCCAACAACCTCCACCGCAGCCATCAAGCTCTACCACTACCGGTCTATTTCATGGCCACCCTAGGCGTTCTAAATTTTCCACCACCATCAAGGTTCCTTATAATACTAATAAGTCGTATCCTGTACAACCCGCCCTTTTGGCCGCGGGTCCAATGCTCAAAGCACACCGATAACCCAAGAATTGAAATGACAAGTCACTGGGTTAAGATTTTATATATATATATACATACATATATATATATCAATTACTAGATACATTTCTAACACACGCTATCTAACAACTACTTTCAAAAACTCACGGAGAAAGCAAATAAAATATAATACATGAACAAATACTATAGTCACATCACCATAATATTTCTACAATGTCGTATACATATGTTTGAATAATAAAAGTACAACCCGATCCATACACAGAGTCAAATCCAGGTACAACACCTATATATACCATAGATAGAATACATAAATGAATCTTCATCTTTGATACCATCTCATCACTAGACTCCATCAACCTGGATATATGTATAAAAAGGAAAAATAGGAGTGGGTTAGACATAAGTCTGGTGAATGAGCCATACTCCACTCTACATATATTAAAAAATAATATTGTAACATGATACGAGTCTATCGCTCGGCCATCACGGGTTCTGTTGCCATGTCATACCTAACTGTCATATACATCGAACCATATCGCTTTACATCCATGCGGACTCACTTCCCTAGACTCACTCGTGTGCTATAGGGTCGCCAATTATCCATCCTCATGTCAATCGCATATAAGACTCACCCCTTGGACTTGCCTCATGCCCTATAGCGTCGCATGTTGTCCTTGTACTAACTAATTGGACTCGTGCCCTAGACTAGCCACATGCCCTATAGGGTCACTCACATCTACTCCCTCCTACTGGTCCATTGTAGCATTACAGGTGAGTAATGCAATACCTTGACCACCTACTTGTGTCATAGGTCCGTATTTACATCCATATCCACATTCGTATCTGTATTTGTATTCGAACTCGTGTTCATATCCATATCCACATTCATATATATATATATATCCATATCCATGTACCGTGTCGTCTACATGCACCACAGACTCATTAATGTTTCACCATCATATCACGTCTTCACATCGCATTAACATATATATTTATTTCAAACAACAACCAATCATCACAACCATTCATTCAATTTGTTTCACCATCGTTTGCCTCGTATCACCACTAGTGCACCAATGTATGCATCTACTATCAGTTTCCAATTTCATATTTTGGTTGTTTCGTCATCGTTTCCACCTCTAGTCGCCTTCGCTCCACCTCTCTTGAGAATGTACCTAGACCTAGCCTTCATTTTTCTAAGTCCATTTTATCACTTTATTTCATCGATTTTGGGTGTGTATTCATTAAATTACAAGTATCTAGTGTAATCCTATTAAAATTTACTGTTTACCACCAAATATCCCCTAAATCCCTAGCTAATCTGATTTTAGATGTTTGCAAATTTATCTACTCTACTATAGCCAACATATCATAATTAGAGTATCATGAATGCATTATATAAATAAGAGAGCACGAATCACTCACTGAAATGCCTATTTCTGTCCAAATCCTCGCTATCTAGCTTGCTGCATCTCTCACTTTAAATTTCCACCTCTAAATCACTACTGTTATGTAACCTTGTCTGATAGCTTTGCAATGCTTTTGGTCCCGTTCGTTTCGGTGGAGTTTTAAGAGGGTTATCAGGATTCGATCTTAGGTGGTGTAACTCCCCTAATTTTTAATAACATTATTCAGGAGAATTAATTAGATAAATTAAATAGAATAATGTAAATATTATAGTGCTAAGGGGATTGAGATTTGAAAATTTAATTAGAGGTCGTGCTTAATTAAACAAAAAGGATGAGTTTATGGAAATGGTTTCATTAGATAATTAATAAGAAAATAAGGCAATGGCGTTATGGGGATTAGCCGCCACCATTACCCCATAACTCCATAACCCCTAAACCCTTGTTCCCATTCTCTACATGTTCACAATTCAAAATTTATAAAACGTAAACCAAAAGCTCAAGCCGGCCATAACCTAGGGGGAAAAAGAGGAGAAAATTCAATTAAAAGCTAAGGAATCAAGCAAGGAGGATTTATCTAAATCAAATCTCAAGTTCCTTATCCTAACCAAGGTGAATAATAATCAAAACCATCTCTATTTTTGTTTTTAAAGAGCATTAGATTTTAGGTTTTATGTTTAAAACCTTCATGATGATTTTAATGATGATATGCTTGGATTTTATGATATGTTTGATTCAAACAAGTATGTTTGATAAATGTTTAATTCGATATTTAGGCAAAAGATCGTATTTACTGGATTTCGAATGCCATAGGAATTGATATGTTATGTGAAACATTATTTTGGAGATGGGTTTAAATTTTTCTAATTTTCCAAGCTATGGAAATTTTATTATTAATTTTAGAAGGAAGAAATGAATAATTGGGTTTATAATTTATTTCGGCTATTATATGATGGATTTTGGGTTTGAAATTTATATATGTCAGATAGCAAAATAAAAGTGAATTTTTATTATTTTTGGGGATTTTTTCTAAGTAATTTACTATGGAAATTAAATTAATTTAGTTGGAGGACTTAAATATCCTAATTGTTTTGCTTAAGGGAAGGGCTTCTTTGCTAATTAATTTTAACTGAATATGAAACAAATTTAGCAGTCTTTTAGGAAAAGATTATTGTAAAGTTTATGGCAAGCAATCATATTTTTACGGATAGGCAATTTAGTTAAAATGTATTACTTAAAAAGGCAATGAAAATAGTTTTTCATAAGTTTATTGCTTCACCACAACCAGTAGCTACCTTTCAACCTATACTTCCGCCCCAACCAAGTCGAAACCAATACACAAGGTATCAATGCGTTGGTACGTTATGGATTGGAGAATGGCGGTAGGTATGGAGTCGAAACCAAGCTTTCAAAGGGGTCGAGGCCTTTGTTTTACTATCCAAAGAAATGCCACTTGCTTTGTTTTCAAAAGAGTACTTTCGAAAGGGTTTAATATAGCTTTTGAAGAAGTTTCCCCCTTTTTGTTTAAAAGGTTGCTTTTGAATGAGTTGCCTTGTTTTTAAATCAACGCTTTCGAAAGGGTAGTTTGAACCCAGTTGAAACCATGCTACCGTCTTTATGCCTATCGAATGGATTGAAGTCATTAATGAGTTCGAGAGGTAGCTTTTGTTTTATAAATGTAATAAGCCGCTTCCCAATGCTTTCGTAAGGGCTCCAGTAGCCACTTATACCAAAAATTACAAAGGCAATGGATTCATAAGAAGTTTCAAAGCAGTCCTTCCAAATGTTTTGCTTAAATGATTAAAGCTTTCGAAAGAATGGTTTCGAAGCCATCATTTTTTTCCAATCACTTTCACTAAAAGGTCATTGGTTTCGAAAGGAATGTTTAGATGGTTTCGAAATGAATATGGTTTCGAAAGGGGTACTTTCATTTATATTCACTTTGACCCAAATGTTATTTTTAAGGATAAACTCAATGGTTTCGATAGAGGTACTTTCAAATGGTTTCGAAGCTATGCTTCTATGTGTTGGAAAGATATACTTTAATACTTTCAAAAGGAATGTTTTAATGGTTTCGAAAGGGGCACTTTTGTTTATATTCACTTTGACCCAAATGATATTTTTGAGGATAAACCCAACGGTTTCGAAAGAGGTAATTCCAAATGGTTTCGAAGTAATGCTTCTATATATTGGAAAGATATACTTTAATACTTTTGAAAGGGAATGTTTTGATGGTTTCAAAAGGAAGGTTTTGATGGTTTCAAAAGGAAGGTTTTGATGCTTTCAAAAGAGAAGTGTTTCGAAAGTCATATGTTTGAGTGTTTTGTATAGAAGAATTGAAAGCTTTTGAAAGGTAGATTTTAATGGTTTTGAAAGTAAGGTCTAAGGTTTCAAAAGCCTTAGTTTTCAAAACAAAGAACCCAACCTCATTTTTAAAGGAAAACCCAAGGCAAATTAAAGGAGTTTTAAAATGACTTTTAAGTATGGAGCTTTTGAAGAAGCTTTCCTTGATAAAGTAATAGGTTAAAGGGATTAACCATGTTTCATATGAAAATGATTTCAAGGATATTAAACTATAGGTGTTGGTATTATTATGCTATTATGTTTGCTTCTTCTAATATACATATTCACTTTAAAATGGACCTATAATTGTATTTTGGGGGAAAAGGGAAAAATAACCGGTTAGGTTGACCCAGTAGTGAATATAAATTGAGTTAACTCATGTATGCATCCAAGAGGTCGGGTAGACTAGAACATAGGATGCCCAAAGACTAATAAAAAGAAGTTGTCATATTAGATAGGTTCATAGTAAACCCATGAAAACTATGTTTTGAAAAAGTTATTAGCAAGTGTAACAACCCAAAATTTGAGCTATAAGAATTAATTAACGAATTAATTAAATAATAAAATAAGTTTGTGAAATTGTCAGAATTGAGCCGTGGGAGTTGCACCATTGTGTCCGTGGTAATTTTCTGGTCAATTTCCATATATAGTTTGTCAAAATCAGAGCAAAAACCAAGAAGGTAGGAATTAAACAAGAATTGAATTAAAAAGAAAAAGGAAAAAATTGGTTAGGTCGACCCAAACTAAGGCCAGGTCGACCCTAAGGCCGACCCTCAACATAGCTAGGTCGACCTATAGGTCGACCCTCAACATATATGGGTCGACCCACCTATTCCTTTGTACGCAAGTTTGTCCAGGTTAGTTCGAACACGTCATTTTCCAATTTTCTTCAATCTTGTGCGTCCGTGCTTCCATCCGACGGTTCCCAGCGAGCCTATGACGTGGTTCCACCAGATTTAATCTTCAAATCCAACGGCCTGAGATAACTAAGTGATACTATAAATAAGACCCTAGACCTAGCTATTTTTCTCATTCAGATTTTCTCCCAATTGGGTTCATTGCTTGAGGCTGGACCATAAAAAGAAAAAATTTCTGGTAAGGAGATCTTTTTAATTAAAATATTTTACACCCTAGAAGTGGATCCGGGAAGGCCAAGGACTCGAGCTAAGGACCACAGGTGAGTGTTTAGTAATTATTATAGATTTTTAAGTAATTTAAAACAATAGGGTTCTCAATAGTTGTAGTTTTTCTGCAATTTTGAGACAATTTCTATATAAGTGATTTACATCTAGTTTTAAAGTTCTTTTCAGTCTATTTTATTCAATTAGTTTTATTCAGCTATTTTATTCAGTTATTTACAGTTATTTACTGTTATTTGCATTTATTTACATCTATTTTACGTTATAATTTAGCATGTAAATGTTAGTTTCTTTTTATTCCTTTTACGTGAATAAATTAAAAAGAATAGAATTCGCTAATATGATTAAAATAGAATAAAAACTAAATTTACAGAAATTAAATGTAAAATAAGAAGAACTATAATAAAAAGAAGATAGACTAAAATAGGCAAATTTGAGACATTTCCAAGCAAGTTTATAGCTGTGGTTATAACTAAAAGGATAGAAAAGAAGGGCAACAATTATAACGTAGGTTATAATTAAGCAGAAAGAACAGTAAAGAGTTATTTTAAAACTTAGATTAAGTTAATAAGAAAATACAGCAGAAAGAACAGAATAGGCTTATTTTAAGACTTAGATTATGTTAATAAGCAAATAGAGAAGAAATAATAGAAGAGGCTTATTTTAAGAACTTACACTAAGTTAATAAGCAAGAACAGAAATAGGGTCTGTACCAACAGCATTCCCGTTCAGACTAGGACTAATGGTCTCACAACAGATTAGGTGAGGCTGGGCAGGACCCTTTCAGACTAGGAGTGATGGTCTCACAATAGTTAGGTGAGGCTAGGACATAGGGTAAATAAGTGGCCAATAGATAGATGCTCAAATCTAAGGATTTGGGCAAGGGGCGTAACTAGATTTTGTTTGTTAGGACCCATACCAATAGCATTTCCTTTCAGACTAGGACTGATGGACTCACAAAAAACTTAGGTGAGGCTGGGCAGGACCCTTTCAGATTAGGACTGATGGTCTCACAACAGATTAGGTAAGGCTGGGCACGCTTATGCTGATTAGGGTAAGTAAGAGGTCACATGAGGGGGCGACAGTTAGCGTGTACCGGCGATGACCGAGCGTGCGGCATTGATTAGGGTAGATAAGTCGCTACTAGATTCCAAGCGCTAAATAGGTGTCTTTTGTTGTGGAACCAATGGGATTGGACTAGTTCACAGTGGCATAACAGAGATAGAAGGCCGATCAACGGGTAGAATTAGGATTTCAACCTAATTAAAATAGGATTAGGGTTTCAGCCTAATCAAAGCAGTAATCTAAGACAAGTGCAAACAATCATAATCCAAGCAAACGGTTAAACGGTATTTTATCCCAGTTTTATCTTTTCCTTTATTTCCTTTATACTAGAACTGTTGTTAAGTTAATTATCTTTATCTTGCTTAGAAATGCTAGTAATTACTTTCACTCACCAGACTTATAGTCTAACCCACTCCTCTATTTCCCTTTCCCCCCCATAGGCCAGTAGAGGCAAGGATAGTAGATTTGGATTTCTTAGAGATCCATTTGCAGAGCTTTCTCATTCTTCATGTATTCTTCTTCCTTTTAGTTTCCTTTTCATTTGACTTTGGATGTACTGTTACTTTATGAGAGGGATGATTTTTATTATGTACTATGACGATGTGACTGAGATTATATTTTTCATAAGACATGTGTATTTGGTATTTGAGATATACTATGTTTTATGACATTATTTTATGAAGTTTAATTTTGAATATCAAGTTACCATTTAAATGTTTCCGCTGTTATTATTTATTTTTCTTGTGAATCTTAGTCTCTGTGATGCTTTAGCTATACCTATAATGCACCATATCCTTTAGTGTGTCCTTTTGAGGTTTACTAAGGGGTGTGGGGTGTTTCAGCAAGGGCCAATAGGTTCGTAGTGATCCCATGAAAACTATATCCGGATAAAGTTATTGACAGAAATCAATAAGTTTCTAGTCAACCCATAAAAACTATGATATAAAAGAAGTTATTGGAGATACCAATAGGATCAGGGAGAACCCATGAAGTAATGGAATTATTGGCAGGGGCCAATAGGTTCTTAGTGATCCCTTGAAAACTATGAGACCAGACGGATAGTCAACAAGCTTTAAACAGGTTATTAGTCAACTCGTGAAAACGAAAAGGTTAATAGTGACCCTCGAAACTATATCCGAGATAGATAGTCAAATGAATGGGGATGGGAAATGCAGAATAATCTACTTGTTTGCAAATTGTCATAATATTTTAAATTGCTATGTTTTAACCATTGTGGATGCAGGAGCACAGTATATGGTTATTATAAATTTTTGGATATGATACTGGTGAGGGGAATACCAGTTCCTCTAAGCGGCATGGTCTCACTAGATATCTAAATAGTTTGGGATGGTAGGCTATTATTCATACCAGGCTTCATGTCTGACTCGAAGTTTATGTTTCCCCCTAAACTCTCGGGTGCTCAATTAACTTTTAGTAGTTTGAGAGTTGAGGTTTTCAGGTACCTCTTTAGACGAATAAGCTTCCGGAGATATGCAGGAGGTAAGCTAGCTAGTAGGAGTTCTTTTCTATTTTATTCCGTTGTGTTTTTGTTGTGAAGGCAAAGTTGCTTAATTGCCTATGTTAAACTCTGATCACCCAAGGAGGCATCTTCATATGTCGCTCTTGGCGTATGTCGTAATAATTATAATTTCTTTGAACATGGTTCTCTAATGTGGGATTATGTAATGAATTTGAAATGATTTTAAAATGGAATGTGAAAGTTGTCTAATGATTTTAATTTTTTTCCATATCCATGTGTTTCTATTATCTCAATGTATCTAATATTACCGTATTCGGTCGTTGAGAATTAATAACTATGGACGACTGCAGCATCTGTAGTCATTAGTTTTGGGCCTCCAAGTGGGGGATGTTATAGGTGGTTTAAAAGAAAGATGAAGAAGAAAGAAAAATGACCGTGGTAGTTTCTGAAACAGAATGTACATGATTTAGTGTCCTAAACGGAAGAAGGGAAATATGTGTCGTGCAAATTCAAATTTAAATCCAAACCCTAGATTTGGCACCCATTTGACTCGATGTTAGTTCAACCATAACTTATTCATGCACTTCAAACGAGGCAAACAAAAATACTGCATGTTGAGAAAAATGAGATGTTCACAATAGTGCTGGTTTTGTCATCAAATTCCAACGTCTGAAAAATGACCATTTTGCATCCCTTTTTTTAATTTATTTAACTAATTCTTTAATTTTAATTATTTTCACAATATTTTATTATTAATATTTTATTGAAATATATATCATATTTTAGGGGTATTAAATTCTCCTCTCTTAAAAGAATTTCGTCCTCGAAATTCGTAAGGAACGGAAAATATAATATATCGTACACTTGTCCATTAAACATATATCAACCAAGTCATAAACATAGCATCCAATTTATGCAAGCAATAGTATATAAAATGATATAAATAACATATAAGTATGAATGTCATGAACTAGTAGTTTTTACCCCTACAATGCCTAAATGCAGCTAATGCATCTTATATGCATGCGATTAGAAGACATATTAGGCATGATGCACAACATCCTAATACAATCATATATATATTTCTATATGAATGAAAATTAAATCATATACATAAAACCTAACAATCAATTCATCCAAAGCATCCAAATTATAATCCTAGAATAACTTAACAAAGGAAATCAAATCAAATAAAACCAAATCAGGAAACATACAGAAAAAGAGTTGCAGATGAGTAGCCTTCATCCTCTTTTCGGGCTCCCATGTGCTCTTTGCCAGATCGTTTCCCCATTGAACCCTAAGCAATTTCACTGTCTTGTTTCTAAGTCATTTCAATCCCCGTTCCATAATACACGTCGGACCATGGGATGAACTTGGCTTATAATCCAACTCTATTTCCTCCAACTGACTAGGTTTAACTATGGTCATAGGATCGTGTACATATGTTCACAAATGTGACACATGGAACATGTTGTGGACTCCCGCCGTCTTCTCTATTAGGTCCACTCTATATGCCGAATTTTATATTATTCCCAACACTAGAAATAGGCCGAAAAATCTTGGCGCTAACTTTCCCAAACTCCTGAATCATACTACTCTCTTCAACGGAGCAATTTTAACAAATACCAAATCTCTCACTTCAAACTCAAAATCTTTCCATCTCCTATCTGCCAGTCTGCGTTGTTTTCATCCTCTTCCTTATAAATTCTACCTTCTCTGCAGTATCCCTAACCATCTCCAGACCTAAAATAATCTTATCCGTAGACTTCCACCAACATGAAAGTGGTTTTCATAGCCTTTCATATAATGCTTCAAAAGGTTCATGCCTATACTCGTTCGGTAGCTACTATTGTATGCGAGCTCCACAAGAGGTAAATGATCCTCCGAAGAACCTCTAAAATCCAATATACAAGCCCTCAATAAATCCTCTAACACCCCATTACTGTCTTTATCTGCTCATCAATCTATGGGTGATATGTCATGCTCAAATTCAACTTAGTTCCTAATACCTCTTGTAGATTCCTCCATAATTCACTTATGAAAAGTGGATCTTGATCGCCCACTATACTAGTTGCGACTCCATATGGTCGGACCACTTCTTTAACATACTACGTCGCTAAAGTCGTTGCGGTTATTCTTTTGAGTGGAATAAAATATGCGCTCTTTGTGAGACAATCCATTATAACCTATATGCTCTCCTTTCCTCTTCTACTCCGAGGTAATCCATCCACAAAGTCCATAGATATGCACTCTGACTTCCATTGTGGCATAATGGAAGAAATAGCCCACTCGGCTTCTTTTGCTCTGATTTCACTTTTGGGCAAGTCATAGACCTTGCCACATACTCAGCTGCCTTTTCATTCCTGGCCTATAGAATATCATTTTCACATCCCGATACACTTATCTCATCCTGGATGAATAGTCATTCAAGAATGATGATACACCCCCAAAATCTCATCTATCATCTCCTAACCTGTGGTACACATAGCCTTCCATCTCTCCTTAAATAATCCTTCTAATCCTTAGAGTAACGATCCAAATGACTTGATTGTTTACCCAATTCTAACTGCTCTATAATATCAACCAACGATGCATCTTGTCCTTCACATACTCCAATTCGATCCATCGGTGTAGCTCTAACTTATATCGCTACTAAGAATTAGGGCACACCCTCTGATCGAGTCGAAAATCAGACTCTAATATTAACTCCAAATTTCTCTATTCCATCAACATAGCATTTACCTCAGCATGACTTCTACTCAAAGCATCTACTACAACTACGTTTTCTTTCCCTGGAGTATAAGAAATCCCAAAGTCAAACGATGATAAGATCTCCATCCACCACTGTTGTCTTAGATTTAGATTCTTTGAGAAAATAAGTACTTAAGAGATTTATGATCCATAAATAACTTAAATCTCTCGCCCAATAGATAATGTCTCCATGACTTCAACATAAATACGATAGCATCCAACTCCAAGTTATATGTCGGATAATTCCTCTCGTGGTTCTTCAATTATCTACTCCATATGCTACTACCCTTCCTTCTTGGGTAAGAACAACACCAGGACCAGTATCGCATGCATCAGCATACATGGTAAATGGTTTGGTACCAACAGGGATAACCAAAATTGGGGAACTACTTGACAACTCCTTCAATCGAATATATTCTACTTCACACTTCAGACTCCCAACCAGATTTTGGTCAATCGGGTCAAAGGTGTTGATATCTTCACAAAATCCTTAATAACTTCTGATAGAATCCGACCAAACCCAAAAAGCTACAGACTTCTAAAGTATTCTTCGACGTCTTCAAATCCTTAACTGCAACTACTTTCACTAGATTTACCGCCAATCAATCTGTTGGTAGTACATGCCCATGAAAATAAACTACTTTCCTCCAAAAGTGACATTTAGAGAATTTAGCTTTCAACTGATTTCTCCTTAGGACATCCATCACTTCCCTCAAATGAACCTCATGTTATGCCTCACTTCTGGAATAAATAAGAACATCATCCATGAAGAAAAAACATGATCAGTTGTTACCAGAATACTCCACTCGTCAAATCCACAAAATAAGCCAGAGCATTTGTCAGTCCAAATGGAATGCCCAACCACTCAAACAATCCCTCAAATGTATGTGAAGTGGTCTTCTGAATACTACCTTTAGCCACTCTCAATTACAGAAACCCGGTCGTGAAATCAAGTGGCGAGAAAACCTTCACCTGACTAACTGATCGAAGGAATTGTCAATGCAAGGCAATATATAGCATTTTCTTTGTTAACTTATTCAGTTCTTAATAAAATTGACGCATAACCTAAGGTAACAGTCTGCTTTAGTAGCAAAAACAACGAGCGCCCCCATTCTGAGATACTTCTCCGAATAAAGCCATTTGTAATAATTCTAAGACTTGCTTACCTAATTCTCATCTCTCTTTCGGAGCCATATTCCAAAGAGGCATCACAACCGCTCTTGCATCTTTCTTGATATCGATACATATTCAATCTCTCTTCGAGGAGGGAGCCTGGAAACTTCTTCTAATACATTGGATAGTCCTTCACTATGGGTATACACAATATCTCTTTATGTGATAGACTGAGTGAATACAACTATGTCACCATAACAGAAATATTGGGCTCACAACAAAGAATCAAACCAAGTCATTCACCCTTCCTCTATTGAACCGTCCTCCTATCACAATCCAATACTACCCTATAATGAGATATCCAATCCATTCCTAAATCAACCCATACACCGAAAAGTTTAGTACATATGTGTCACGAGGGAACTCCACACTACGGATGACAAACTTTAGATTATGATATAACATCGATAAATAGGTCGATCCTCCAACAGGATTCAACACCATAATGGATTCATGCATAATATTGGGTTTAAGGGATACATTATCAACTAATGCACTAACTATGAATGAATGAGTTGTACCGATATCAAATAAAGTATGAACATGAGAACTGGAAAAAGTCAACACACCTACCATCACAATTTATTTCCCCTTCTCCTGAGTTGACGGTGGTGCTTTACTAGAGGTTGGAATAGCATTCAGGGCATATTCCTTCAAAAACTGACCTTCATCTTTTAGAGTTGGACAATCCCTTTTCATATGTCTGAATTTATCACCATTGTAACACTTTATTTTCTTCTAAGTTGGGATTGCCTTACAATTCTTCACTATGTGTCCCACTTGGTTGCAGTTATAACATTTACCTTTTAAATGATTTATTCTATAATTCTTTGCACCGTGTCCTACCTTATGACATGCATTACAAGTAGTTGCCTATCTTTTTCCTCGACCACCTTATGGTCCATTTCCCTTACGCTTACCATGTTTCTGACCTTCTCCTTCCTTACTTTGGTCCTTAACCATAGGTCCTTCAGAGAATTCAGTAATGCTGCCTCTATCAATGCTTCTAATGTTGCTCCAAACGGTATCTGATTCAATGCTAACCCCCTCGAAGGTGAATTCAATCCTTTTGTGCAAGTTTAATGCCTTCTTCACCTGATTATTTGGTAACTCAAATCCAAATTGGGCCAAATCATAAAACTAACTAACATACTCCTTAAATGTCATTTCTCCCTGCTTTAGATAAATAAACTTTTCCATCCTTCTTGGAACCAAAAAAAACTGTGTCTCAATTCTCGACTTGAACATCCTCTAAGTAATAGTGTTCTCATCCACCTTAACTGTCATCGCCTCCTGCCAACATATCCCTCACCTTTCAAATGCCAAGCAGCTAACTGTCTCTTGCTAGCATCACCAAGTCCTAATAGGTTGAAATTTTTCACAATCATTCAGCCATGACCGAGTCACTAAGTATGACACCATCCCGAGAAAAGCCTTTCCACCAAGGTTGGAAAAATCTTTACACGGCTTAGGAAAGTCAAAACTTGGTGATGTTGGGACTGGAATCACGCCTTGATTAGAAGTGGTATTGGTGGCTACGGGTACGATGGGGTTGGTACTAGCTTGGCTCAGCGCCTGAAGGTAGCATCTGAACTATACTAGAATATTAACTCTAGGAATATCTAGTATATCCACATGGGTGTTAGTCCTTGTCGTGATTTCTATCCCATCGGCATTGGCTGTGTTGGTCTCTATTCCAATTTCGACTGAATTACTCATTTCAACTAACTAAAAAAGGGATTCGCTAATAACTCCACAATATATAATAAACACAAATGGAACAATAAATGGGTGTGTGCATATGTACTTTGAATTTCCTATATATATATATATATATATATAGAATAAAAAAGTACAAATATGCTCTCGCGGTACATTCCTAATTTCTATCCTAGTTCCAACCTATGCTCTTACACTAAATGTGATGACCTGCCCTTTTGACCTCAGGCACGGTACCCAAACCGATATTAATAACCCAAGATAAAAAAGGACAAATCATTAGGGTAAGATAGAATATATATATATATATAAGATATCAGATATAGTTCTAACTAACACTACCTAATAACTACTTTTAGAGTCTCACAACAAAAGAAAATATAATATAATATAATATATGAACAAATACCATAGTCACATCACCACAATAAGTCTAAAATGTCGAATACATATGTCTGAATAATATAAGTACAACCCAACTCATACACAAAGTCAAATCGAAGTACAACACCTATATACACCATAGACTCAATACATAATGAATCTCCATCTCTGATACCATCTCATCACTAGACTCCATCAACCTTGATGTATGTTTACAAAGAAAAATAGGATTGGGTCAGACATAATTCTAGTGAGTGAGCTATACTCTACTCTACATATATTACAAAAGTAATACTATAACATGATATGAGTCTATTGTTTGGCCACCACACGTTCCGTCACCATGTCATACCTACCTGTCATATAAAAACCATATCGCATCACATTTGTGCGGACACACTTCCCTGGACTCACCTCGTGCGCTATAGGGTCGCCTATTGTCCATCGTCATGTCAATCGCATATACGGCTCACCTCTTGGACTTGCCTCATGCCCTACAGGGTCACCTGTAGTCTTCGTACTAACTAATTGGACTCATGCCCTAGATTAGCCTAATGCCTTATAGGGTCGCTCACATCCAGTCCCTTCCACTGGTCTACCGTAGCACTACAGGAGAGCAATGCAATACCCATACCACATATGTGATGACCGACCTACACCGCCGATGCTCATATAATTGAATAGTGTGATGCTGGAGCATCAGGTCGATGTAGGACAATTGTCGATGAAAAGAAAAAGAATTAAAGATGGGGACTAGGAAAAAAGAGAAGAAAATAGAAGAGAAGTGAAGAGAAAGAAATAAAACATCACATAATCACATAACTTATCATATATCTCATAGCGCATAATATAAAATGTAATAGTCATCACAGATATAAAATAGGAGAGACAGTAATAACTACATGAACCACAGAATCAGAGTACACAGACCCATAAAGTTATACAAAACAGCAATACAGTTTATACAACTGATAAATAAACTCAACTAATAAATAAACTCAATTGAAAAACTGTCTCTAATAATAGTAAGTCAGCATTGTTAAGGCTCCACAGCGTCACACGGCGGAATAAACAATAATAAACTCAAAGTTTAAGTACGAGAAAGCATCACCTCCTGCTAGTCCATCTTCACAGCTCCAATGTTGTTTACACCTGCTATCTAGTCTACTCATTTAAGAGTACTCGAGATAATAAGAAATAAAGCATAAAATCTCGAGCCAGACAACAGTCTGGTCTGTGTGATAAATAATCCCAAAACACTATAAAAGTTAGTATAATATATAGAATAGAGGGTAGGGAGAATCATACCTGACGTATCCCTGCATTCACAGAGTTAGCACATATAAAAGATATACGCTACTTTATGATAGTCATCATGGGTGTACTATACATCAAAGTACTAGGGGTGTCTAAATATCGGCATCATTAATATCTACATCATGTGACATCCATAAGGTGATAAAAAAATAGTCAAACAAACATGGCATCCATCATCCATACATAGATTCACTCACTCGGTGTGTTGGATATATGATACTTGTATGACCACACCCATAGAGCCAAGGACTACTCAACGTCCTATTTTCTCGGTCCTCGAATCCATGCCACTCAGTAGGCTAGGAACTAGAGTGCACTCTCATAGACAGCCCAAGGTACTCAGACCAAAACGTCATGTGACCCGAGGCTCCCCATATTCCCAAGTGAGCCTCCTTACATACCCCTGCTTTACAAGTACACATCGAAACCTACGAATAACAACGATCCCTTTGCATACGTCATCTATAGCAGATCTCATCTCAGATCTATCCATACAACCCCCGCTGAAGTCGTTGCGGTTGGGAACTACTTTGGACAACCATCGTCAGTCATACAATGTAATTGTGCATCCCATATCCCTTCTTTGATAGTTCCATCAATCTAATTCGTCATCATCCTCTCTGCAATACGAAGTACAGCTAACCATCGTCGAACCCGTCACTTTCTATCATAGAATCATCATCACCGAATCACAAAATCATCGTATCAAAGCATCACATCCTTGCTTCAATGCCAAAACATCTCGTCGAATAGTCATAGCTTCAAAATCAAATATCGAATGAACCATCAAATCATGCTCTTCGAAGCCTATCCATCGTCCCCGCCAAATTGGCTAAATCGGTCATCATCAATAGTGGTAGATATCGACCACTTTAGAGTATTTAGTAACGACCACTTTGGTCATGTACTTAACCAAAGGTGGTTAAATACAAACCAAATGAAAACATCCGGCATCTTCCTTGAAGTCCGAAGCACATATCCAAGTCCATCGTCCTTCATCTTCAGATCAGTCGGCATGCACCAATACTCCTCCACATATTTATCCCATCTATTCGAGTTTATCATCGTTTGTGCGCTTAATCGATATGCACGAAACTCTAACACATTATTTGAGTCCCCATCATAAGCGCATTCTGTTGATATACAATAAACTAAATCTAATGGGATTTTTTTATATCGCCTTCGAACAGCGTTTTCAAGCAACTAACAAACAAGCACGTGCCTAATGATAATCAGACCTAAAATCTTGGACATAGGAAGATGTATATCGCCCAGGGAAACTCGTATGCCTATCATTTCGCCTAACTCGCCTCCAATCGCCGCCTAGACGTAACCCTAGTTTCAACCTTGAAACTGCTGAGTCCTTAAATTGTAGCCACTCATGACCAAACCACTACAGGATTGAAGCTCTTCCTCTTACGAAACCAACAAGCCTGGTTTCATATATTTTCATAGGTCAAATCACCAGATTTTGATTTTTCAAATGAGCAAAGAGGTAGCGGCCATTATCTTAATGGAACAGTAACTAGAGATTTGGGTTAGAAAGAGGATTGGATGAGGGTTTTGATAATAATATTATTATATTTAATTTCTCAAATAAAATGGTCGTGCGTTTTGAGCTCGCACGATCAAACGGTACATTCAACTGCCATGAAACTCGTTCATAGGCATCATCTTATTTTTTCGGTCCCGATGGTACAAATTTCATCGCTATCCGAGACTACACTCCTGGATGATAATTTCATGCTCTTCGGGACCTTTTTAGGCATCGTATCGTCCCATTTCCAAATATAGCGATCCTTATACTCATTTTAATTCGCAACGTCGATCGAACTCAACGGAAGTGGTCTCGAGTTCTGATTCGATCATATGCGAAAAATCCTATTTTTGGGACCGTCAATTAATTAAACGATTTAATATTTCAATAAATTATTTAAATATCCAACCATTAAAAATACGGATCGTTACCACCTACTTATGACAAATGTCTGTATTTGCATCTGTATCTACATCTGCATTCGTATCCATATTTGTATTCATATCCATGTTCATATCCACATCCACATTAATATCCATGTCCACGTCCATGTCCATATCCATGCCCAAGTGAGCCTCCTCACATACCCCTGCTTTCCGAGTACACATCAAAACCTATAAATATCAATGATCCCTCTGCACACGTCATCTATAGAAGATCTCATCTCAGTATTGTCCATACAACTCCCATCTGAAGTCGTTGCGGTTGGGAACTACTTTAGACATCCATCGTCAGTCATAAAATGTCATCGTGCATCCCATAACCCTTGTCCGACAGTTCCATCAATCCAACTCGTCATCGTCCTCTCTGTATCCCGAAGTACAACTATCTGTCATCAAAGCCGTCACTTCCCATCATGGAATCAACATCGTTGAATCGCGAAATCATCACATCGAAGCATCGCATCCTTGCTTCAGTGCCAAAACATCTCGTCGAAAAGTCATAGCGTCGAAATCAAATATCGAACGAACAATTGCATCATGCTCTTCGAAGCCTCTCCATCGTCCGCATCAAATTGACTAAATCAGTCATCATCAATAGTAGTAGATATCCACCACTCCAGAGTAGTCGATAACAACAACTTTGATCATGTACTTAACCAAAGGTGGTTAAATACAAACCAAATGAAAATGTCCGGCATCTTCCTTGAAGTCCGAAGCATATATCTAATAAATTTCCTTCATTTTCATATCAGTCGCCATGCACCAATACTCCTCCACATATTTATCTCATCCATTTGAATTTGTCATCATTTGTGCGCTCAATCGATATGCATGAAACTCTATCACATAATTTGAGCCCCCATCCTATGTGCATTCGATCGATATACACAAAAATTTATCTAATGGGATTTTCCTATATTGCCTTCGAACGGCATTTTCAACCAACTAACAATCAAGCAGACATGCAATCAACAAGCATAGAAATGTCTATAATAGCCTACCTGCATCTATAATAACATAATACGATACATTCAAAGCAACCAATGGAGGATAAATATCAGTAATAGCATAAATCTATCAATATCTTACTACATTAATAGGAAAAATGTGTTATTTAATTTAAAATCAATTTAAAATACTTTTAACTCATTTTATAAAATAAGATATAGGTTGAACTTTTTTAGAAGTCACATTAAAGTTAGAAAAGATTTCAAAATGTCATTTTAATACTATACTAACTATCATATTATGGTGAGAGACAATATCACTCACCTCAACCAAATCTGACAAAACCATTACAAAGACGTAGAGCTCTCCATCACAAGCGCAATGCAAGAAACAGCATCCAAAATGGACCTCGTATGCAAACGATACGCACAATATGAGATATCGTGTTATTTAAACAATTAATTAACCAATTAATTACCTCCTTAATCATATTCTCCAACCAAACTTCCTGTGCGTGAACGTCTTCATCAAAACCCATTAGCTGTGTACACTTCTTCGATGATACAGAGCTATGATTGACGAAATCAAGCGATGTTTGAGCCATTGACCTCCTCGTCAAAAGCTTGATGTCTCGGCACCAAGACCATGAACTCTGACACCCCTTATCAAACGCGTCACCAAGGTTTCGACGGCTGCTCCAAAAAGTCGCACGTGCTTAGACGTAATCGGACCTAAAACATGGATATGGGAGATGTGTATCGCCAAAGGAAACCCGCCTGCGCCCTTTGTTTCACCTAACTCGCCTCCAATCGCTGCCTAGACCTAACCCTAGTTTCAACCATGAAACTATTGAGTCCTCAAATTGTAGTCGCATATGACCAAACCACTACAGGATTGAAGCTCTTCCACGTACGAGACCAACGAGCCTGGTTTCGTATTTTTTCGTAGGTCAAATCACCGGATTTTATTTTTGAAATGAGCAAATAGGTGGCGACCATTATCTCAATGGAACAGTAACTAGAGATTTGGGAGAGAAAGAGGATTGGATGAGGGATTTGATAATAATATTATTATATTCAATTTATTTAATTTCTCAAAAAAACGGTCGTGCGTTTTGAGCTTGCATGATCAAACGATGTGTCCAATCGTCATGAAATTTGTCCGCGTGCATCATCTTATTTTTCCAGTCCTGATAATATAAATTCATCGCTATCCAAGACCATGCTTCGGGATGATAATTTCGTGCTTTTCAAGGCCATTTTGGGCATCGGATCATCCGATCTCCAAATATAATGATCCTTATACTCATTTTAATTTGCCACGTCGATACAAACTCAACGGAAGTGGTCTGGAGTTCTGATTCGATCATATTCGAAAATATATTTTTGGGATTGTTAATTGATCAATGATTCAATATTTAAATAAATTATTTAAATAACTAACCTTTAAAAATACAGATCGTTACATTCTCCCCTTCTTAAAAGGATTCCGGCCTCGAAATCCTAAGGCAACACAACCCAACACCCTTATATAAGCAACGATACAAGGAAAAATAGCCACTTATCATGACGACAATCATTGAAAGCGATCACACCAAAGGGAATAGACTTGGAATTAGCATGGAGCCATCATCCTCGTCCCTAAGCACAATGACTATCAAATCTAAAATCAATGTGACTAAACCAAACGTCTAAGTTAAGCACTTATTTCCAAATAAACGGACAATAGAACACAAAAGTGCCAACTCACTAATCGAAAGGAAAGTCAACCAAATATCATACATTATAAGCTCTCACAACTATCGGTAACATCTAACACCCTATACATTGACTTTTCTCTTAATTTTGGTTATGTCATGGATTCAACAGCACCTTCTTTGCGCGGCTAGTTCTAGGAAAAATCCCGATAAAACATAGAAACATATGCATCTTATATCTAAGGCATCTCGTTCCCGAGGACAACCAAGCATATATAGCCAAATCTACACTACAAGTGTCACATACCTCTTTTATAGCAAGAGCATACCATTTAGATGCGAATATAAGTGGATAAGCATCCAAATATCCAACTCTAGCTACTATGTACCTGATCAAATACTTAACAAAAAGAATTAATAGCAACATCGTGTATTTAAGTATACTAAATCATATATATAGCAATTGTCTCAAATAATTATGATACATTAAACCATAACTATCCTACATGCCTAACAACCATATAAGAAAAGGATATAATATCAAATGCCTAACATAAAACATCAAACGGGCATATACAAGATTAAACATCAAAAAGTAACATCCATGCTTATCCTAGCATGCATGATACTAAACTATATAACCATGATATCCAATATGAAAGCTGGTGAAAATAGAAATCTTTTCTAATAATGTGCTCTAGACAAGCGGTCCTCATGCTCCCATCGGTCTCTCAAGTGCAATCGCCTTTGCTTTCACTCAACTGAACCCCTACTACTCCATCGCCTTCCTCCTAACATGTTTCTTATCTTGTCTATTAGTACGAATAGGCCTATGAGGTCTCGAAGTCCCTATTTCAGTGTCGATATCATCTAGTCAATCCGGTGCCAAATTTTCAAACGCCTCTTGTAAGTTCTCTCAAAACCCATCAGTGAACAACAAATTTTGACCACTTACAATGCTCTTTGACACACCGTAGAATTACACTATCCATTCCACATATAGCTCAACAAATTCGAATGTCGTTCTATTGGACTTTAGGAATACAAATCTAGCATTCTTTACCAATCAATAGACTGTGACTCAAATGCTATCATACTATCCTCAGTCATCGGCAATCCATCGACGCAGAATATATATATATATATATATATATATATATATATATATATATATATATATATATATATATATATATTCCCACTACATCTCTATGGAACCAACAGTCTTGGTCGGGTCCGCACTACATCACCTCTATAGACACTACTGTCAGACTTACAAATGTGTGTCAACACATGTCACAAATAAAAAGTCTGATTCCCCCTCTTCAAATTAGTTAACAGTGCCGCTACCTTTGAGAAGTCCTTGGTAAAACATATATAATATCTTGCCAATCCAAGGAAACTTCTCATCATTAGTTGGTGTTTTCTTAACACCTCCAACACAATCATTAATCGTGTCTTGTGTTCCTCTTTTGTCAATGAGTATATGAAAGTATCATCAACAAGCACAAGCAGGAACCTACTTAAGTGATCTCCTGAAACACGACTCAAGAAATCAACAAAGTATGTCGATGCATTGGTTAGCTCGAATGGCATAACCAACCAATCAAGAATCAATGTAGCATATGAAATGCTGTGATCGACTCACTCTCTCAATTGATGAAAACCAATCGCAAGATCCAACTGAGAGAACACCTTCAGATAATAGAGCTGATCGAGCAAGCCATCAATAAATGGGAGTAGCTACTTGTTCGTCATCTCATTCAGCTCACGCTAATCAACATACAACCTCAAAGAGCCATTTGCCTTAGTGGAAAATATTATCGATGCTTCCCACTCAAATATGCTCCTACAGATGAACACTCACATAAATAGGTCACTCTTTCCCACCTTTAGTCTCCTCTGCTCTTTGGGTATCATCTACCTTAAATGCCTAACTACTGATCTAGCATGTCTAACCAGATCGATACGAAACTCATTCCTCATATAGTGGTATTAATCCGGTCACGTCATCGAACGTGTCCGGACACTCTCTAGCTATCGGCACAGAAGACAACTTGTCATGTGGGATATCAAGGGAATATAGAAAGCTAACCATCACCTCATCATCATATGGGAAGCTAAACACTACCTTCCACTC
The DNA here is from genome assembly GCA_030737815.1 of Allium fistulosum. NCBI lineage: Eukaryota > Viridiplantae > Streptophyta > Magnoliopsida > Asparagales > Amaryllidaceae > Allium > Allium fistulosum. The sequence continues at coordinate 1,138,190,289 of CM060902.1, read as the reverse complement.
ATCGTTAGTCACTGTCATCAACAACGGCATCTCACAATCCACCACTATTTCATACCCCTCTAGTTAGTCAATTCCCAACCTATAAAAATGAACCTAATTAAACCCAAACAAATCAATAGCAAACGGACAAACATCCAAGACTTGATAGACAAAGTTTCAACAATCCATGTGTAACCTAAGTGTAGACAAACCATGTGGTAATATTCCGCATTTTGAGGCCTGAAACTAAGCGCTACGGATGCTGCAGCCATCTATAGTATCAATTTTCGGTGAAAAAATATGGGATGTTACACATGATAGGCTGGCTAAGCCCCCAACAAGGTCTGTCATATTCAAAAGGGTCGGTTAACTATTTCGGGTCTCAATCCCAATCTATTTATCAAATCACAAGAAATGAAGGAATGTGAAACCTCAACATCAAATAAAATACGCATGGAACACAATATATGGAAAGCATACTCTAGAAAGTAATGCCCTTTCGCTTCTCTTTCATCGATGGAGAACTCGACGAAATCGAAACGGCACTCAATGCATATGCTTCCACTATCTGTCCCTACTCAGCAGATTCGAGACAATTCTTTACATTAGATATAGGCTCTCACATCATAAAACCTTTTCGATCAACTTGTCAAAGCCCTCATAAATCAATCGCTTCCCATGATGATCACTTAAACCAATGAAAGATTTTCCATCCTTTTTGTGTGGAGTATCAATGGAAGATAGACCGTACTTCGATAGCACATCGAATTTTTCCATATACTCCAACACAGACATATCACCTTACATCAAGTCAACGAACTTCCTAAACAACACCGACTTTTGAAAAGTCGAGATAAATTTCTCTTTGATGCGAACTATGAACTGATCCCAAGTAAGTCGATCCTCGGGAGTCGAAGCTATAAGGACACTCCGCCGGTCATTGTTCGTCTTTGGAGTTATATAGAGGTCAACTACTACCTCATAGTGTTATCTAACTCCAATCCATCGAAGATCCTTTCACAAATATCATCCCATCTTGCACCTTAATAGCCGACTCCATTCCAAGGAATGATCTACCTCCTAGACTCATGGAGTCTTTATACAACATGGCAAAGTCGACTTTAGGCGTTTGCATATGAGCACCATAATCATTTAGAGTAATAGGGACATTCCAAAAAATGATTCTCACCATCTCTACAAACATATTCTGTAAATTAGGATTAGTGGTCCCCGATCCTACCTACTCTGCTCTGAAGATGGAGTCAAAAGCAGCATTTCTCATATGCCAGATCATTCTTAATACATAATAAGAATGATCATCTCTCATAGAGAAAAATTTCATCAATAGTGCTCATGTGTGAAATACAACTCAATATATACTATTATATAGTTTGGAAATCAAAATATGTAACAAATACACACTCTCTCGTATATAGGTATATCCTCGATCCAGTCTAAGGTGACAGCTCCTACCATATCTCTACTAGATCATGGTATCAACTCAGGTTAATCACATATCCTAAGCTTTGATACCAAATGTGATGACCGTCCAACACCTCCAATGCGCATATAACCAAATAGTGTGTGCTGAAACATCCGGTTGATGTAAGACGATTGTCAAGGGAAAGAAAAGGAAATAAAGATAAGGGATAGAAAAGAAGAGAAGAGAATAGAAGAGAAAAGAAATAAATAAAACATCACACAATCACATAACCTGCTATATATCTCATAGCGCATTAGATAAAATGTAATAGTCATCACAGATATAAAATAGGCGAGACAGTAATAACTACATGAACCATAGAATCAGAGTACATAGGCTCATACAGTTAAACAAAATAGCAATAGAGTTTGTAGAACTGATAAATAAACTCAATTGATAAACTATCTCTAATAATAGTAAGTCAACACTATTAAGGCTCCATAGTATCACACAGTGGAATAAACAATAATGAACTCAAAGTATAAGTACGAGAAAGCATCACCTCCTGCTAGTCCATCTTCACAGCTCCAAGTGTTGTTTACACCCGCTATCTAGCCTACTCATTTAAGAGTGCTCGAGATAATAAGAAGCATTGCATAAAACCTCGAGTCAAAAAATAGTCTAGTGTGAGCAAGAAATAATCTCAAAACACTATAAAATTCAGTATAGTATATGGAATAGAGGGAATAAAGAATCATACCGGACATGTCCCTACATCCACAGAGTTAGGGCATATAAAAGATATACGCTACTTTATGATAGTCATCATGGGTGTACTATACATCCAAGTAGCGTGTCTAAATATAGGCATCAGTAATATCTACATCGTGTGATATCCATAAGGTGGTAAAAATAGTCAAACAAACATGGCATCCATCATCCATGCTCATATTCACTCACTCTGTGCGTTGGATATACGATACTTTTATGACCACCCCCATAGAGCCAAGGACTACTCAACGTCCCGTTCCTCGAATCCATGACACTCAGTAGGCTAGGAACTAGAGTGCACTCTCATTGATAGCCCAGGTGTTAGCACCAAAATTGGTCACTAACCTCGTTGAGAAAGATTGTGCAGAGAGATAAATGATGAAAGTAAATTTAAACAAAGAGCAATATGCTAAATTGAATGCAAAGACAAGAACACCGGATTTATAGTGGTTCGGCGTAACTGCCTACGTCCACTTTGAGGTTAATATTTATTGCTTTACTTGATAATTGATTACAGATAAAAGCCGTACGCCAACTACTTGAATACGATTGCTAAGTGAAGAGGATGAGTCTTGAAAGTGGCAGAGTCTCCCCAGTGTTCTCGAAAAAAGGTCCCTTTTCACTGTGCCCCTGTCTATTTATAGACAAAGATGGGTTGGACTTCCCTGGTGGGCCTGGAAGCTGAATAACTCGGCCCAGAAAGAGTTAGTTCTGTGTGTCGAACCATTGATGCCGAACAAACTGATGCCGAACGATGTCATCATGCCGAACGAAGTGCTGTGCTGAGTGGAGAGTGTAGGCCGAGCAATAGTTGAAGCCGGTCGGGATTGGATGAATGTCGAACACCTATGGATGTCAAACATCTCTAGATGTCAAACAACTCTGAATGCCGAATGAGGTGTGGATGTCGAGCAGTATGGAGCGCCGAATGACTCTGCCATGCCGAACGGTCCATGTACACCGAATGCTCTGCCATGCCGAACGATCCATGTATGCCGAACGCTCTACCATGCCGAACGATCCATGTATGTCGAACGCTCTGCAATGCCGAACGATCAATGTATGTCGAACGATCCATGTATGTCGAACGCTCTGCCATGCCGAACAATCCATGTATGCTGAACGCTCTGCCATGCCAAACGATCCATGTATGCCGAACGCTCTGCCATGCCGAATGGTCCATGAATGTCGAACGATCTGCCAGGCCGAACGGTCCATGTATGTCGAACGCTCTGCCATGCCGAACGGTCCAAGTATGTCGAACGCTCTGCCATGCCGAACACTCTGCCATGCCGAACACCCTGCCATGCCGAACGATATACAATACCGAATGACTCTTAATGCCGAACGGTATGTAAGTGCCGAGTGCCTAGTTGCCTGGTCAAACCTTCAGGTAACACTTGCCCCCTAAAGTGCATCATGTGGTTAAACGTGATGTGCTTTGAGTCATGAATCCACCTTGCCTTGCTTCAAGCTGTGTCTTAGTCTTCACGATGGTGTCTTCTCTCAAATTCCAGGTGAGGCGATGTGTGCCAAACGACATGCAAATACCGAACGACACAGCCGAAGCCGAGCACCCTGGATGCCGAACGACATAGCCGATGCCTAACAATGTCGTTTTGACCGATTCTACCGGTTATAGTCTCTTCGACTTCCTCTCCTCTCCTATAAAAGCTTGCATTCTTCTTCTTCTTCTCTTTTTCACTTTTTACCTCCGCGACTCTCCAAGAATACATAACTTACCTTCCTTAAGTTTTACTCACCTCTTACGATCTCTCCTTCTTACTTCGAATCCAACAAGCCCTTTCCAAGTTAAGCTCGAACACTCTGAAAATCTTAAGTCCATAGATCCCTAAGCTCCTGTTGTTTCCTTCGGTAAGAAACTCTCAATCGTTTTCTCGAATTAGGAAGCATAACACAAAACTCAAACTCGTAAATTCTCCGTAGATTAAAGGAAGTAAGAGGCGTGTGGGTGATGAATTGGAGGTAAGGCCTAGTGAAGTGGATCGGCATGACCACGGTTTGACACGGCTTGTCGAAAGACTTGGTCTTGCTGGTCGGGAGAGATAGAGGAAAAGAGGAGAAGCGATGTTAAGGGCAGAAGGCCAAGCGAATCGGCTTGGCATGACTTGCTGCATGCACTCGTTTTCAAGCCGAACAGAAGAGAGGTCGAACAGAATTCTGTCCAGACAGAATTTTGGCCGAATAGAATTGTGGCCGATCAGAACGAAGGCCGAACAGAATTTAAGCCGAACAGAATCTAAGCCGAACAGAATTTAAGCCGAACAGAACTTAAGCCGAACGGATTTTAAGCCGAACAGAATTTAAGCCGAACAGAATCTAAGCCGAACAGAATTCAAGCCGAATAGAATCTAAGTCGAACAGAATTCAAGCCGAACAGAATCTAAGCCGAACAGAACTTAAGCCGAACAGAATTTAAGCCGAACAGAATTTTGGTCGAACTCCTATTCACCTTGCCTAATCATATAACAAACACAAGGACAAGGACCTAAGCATACTAGCATATCAAACTAATATGGACTGATAACTTCCTAGTTTCAATAATCACAAGCCTGAACTTAAACCAATAACAATAGATTAAAGATTTTAACACGCAGGGCTAATGTCCGAGTTCAAAATTGAAAACATTGCAATGTTGGCTTTCGGAGACGGTCAGTGATGACGGTCTTCGAAGACGATGGTTCAAAGCTCAACTTTATACCATCAATTCTGTGACTTATAATTTCTCAGCGTTTACACCTGAATGATCGCACTAGTTCACACACTACACGGGGGGAATATTCGTATTGTTAAGTCTAACGTCGATTATTTTTCAAGTATAGTTCGAATAGGTACTTTGCTAGATTCAATCTTTATCAGCGATGTCCAGGAAATCTAGCTCCACCACGATTTCAAACAGGCCTGGGCTGTCCTCCCGATGAGAAGTCGCAGATACTTCAAACCCGTCAACTTCCCCTGCACATGACTTAGCTCCCGATGCTCTGGAGGCAACAATTCTCTTGGACAACCCTGTCGATTCACATGCTTCGAAGATTAATGAAAGTACACTCCATTGGATATGCTCTGTCCATAGAATCCCCTTTGATGACGTGCTAGTTCCATCGGGGCACGATCGTCCACACTTGCCCCCAATCGGATACACAGCCTGTAATAAATTCATGTGTTGGGTTGGCAGTGTGCCACCGTTCAACTCGTTTCTTCGGGATGTGCTGCAATATATTGACATTGTCCCATCGCAACTGCACCCGAACGGCCATGCATTCCTTTACGGTACTTGCATCCTCTTCATGAATGTCTTCTCTAGGCTTCCAACTCCGGGCGATATCCGATACATATATTGCATCAAGAAGCGGAAGGATAGCCCATCATTCATGTTTCTCGAGCCGCATAACAAATGTCAAATCTTAACTGGGGCGTGGACCAAGTTCGCCTTGTATAAACAGGAATGGTTTTATGTGCGTTGTCCTCCCGGCTTTGCGAGTAGATGGGTTGAAGGAAGTAAGCCTTTTTCTTGGTCTATTACTCGTGTTTAGTTGAAGCCATACCTTTTCTAAACTTTACCCATCTTTGCAAGTATTAGCCCACGTCCTGACGGCCGCGGATATTCTGATGTCGTCGAAGCCATTCGAGCCCTCCCTGCTGAAGAACGGGACATTAGAAATCTCATTTTGAATGAGTCACTTACAAGGCTCGGACTGTTGGCAGAAGGCCGTCGGATAAGCCTTCCTCAAGGCATCACCATTCCCAGGCCTGGCTCTGGTAAAGGGAAAAACAAGCTGAGTCTTCAACACGAAATGCTCCCGATGCACTAGAAGAGGGGGAAATTAAGGAGACTGAGACGCCCGAAGTACAGGGCGAGAATATTAGTCCATCGCAGGGACTGACAGTTGAAGTTCATGACATAGAAACGTCGTCTTCCCCTTCGAAGAGAGAGAAGAAATTGACGTGCAAGCTGAGGAAGAAAACTGTGGGCGGAACTTCTAAAGTTACCCTTATTCCAACGGAAAAAGAAACTTCCTCGGAGCACTTAGAAAGTTCTCTGAAAGGCCTGTCGAACCTTACCATTCCTGACGATTTACTCAACTATGGTTTCGACGATCCAGAAGCCCTCAAGCTTCATTCGCCCGCTAGAGGCAGTACGGGAGTTCAAGCCCAAGTCCAGGGAGATAAAACTCCGATTAGTAAAGAAACTGGTCTGTCGGGGGGAAACACTAGGACACACATAGACACGTGCACTTCACCCCGCACTTCAATCTTGGCCGTCATCCTGATCTTTTCTAACTCGTTGTTATTCTCATTTTATGCAGGTGACATGGGACGCTCCCACGGGTTTGATCGTCTTCACGGTTCATCCATCTTTCACCATTCTGGCCGGGATTCGGGCTCCGGCAATCGCCGCGATAGAGACAACTTCGGAGACCGAGACTACCGTCCCCGAAAGTCGTCTTATCGAAAGAAATCTCACAGCCAGTCTTCATACTCTCACGATCCTCCTCCTCAAATAGAGCAAGGCAGAGAAAAGTCTTTGCTGAAGGGGTCTCAACCTGATGCTTCCCGAGATCAACATTCTGGCTCTTCAAGCACACGGCAATCTCGGGAACATCGTAAGAGAACAGAACTTTCAAAACCTCCTCCCCCTGCTCCTGCGGTAGACCCAACGATATCGGAGAAGCTGGCCGAACTTAAAGCTAAATTTCCCAAAATCTGCTTTGACGGTCTGAAGTTCCCCCTAGCTATTCACCACATTCCGGGGAATGTCAAGCAGAGTGCCATCGCTTGCAACAACGACGTATATGTTCAACATGACGCGTTTGTTCATTTAGTCGAAAAAGTCTCGGAAATATCCATTGAGCATCAACAAGAGATTGACTGCTTGAAGCTCGAAGCTATCTTTGATAAAGACATCATCAAAAATCAAGACGAAGAGCTTGCTTCATACAAGTCCAAACTTGAAGCTGCATAACAGAGTGCTATGGAGACTGCGAAGGCCGTCGCTCATCTTGAGATGACTCATAATAAGGAACTTGACGTCGCGGTCCAACGCAGTGGGGCCCTAGCTTTAGAAAAAGATTCTATTCAAAAGGAAAGGGATGCACTCGCCCTGCAGGTTAAAGAGTTGAAGGAGCTACTCTCTAAGGAGAGGGAAGAGAAGATAACGGCTCAAGAGGAGTCTCAACGGTACTGTAACAAGATTGTTGATACACGTCTCTTAAAGGCAAAGCTTGACGATGAGCTTTCTAAGGTTGGGACAATGAAGGATGAAGCCCGCGAGGAGGGCAAGAGAATAGCTTCCGCGGAGATCGACTCCCGCCTTGTAGTGGCTGCGGAGGCCGGCAGAGAAGAGATCGAGTGTATGTTCGACCCACTGATAGCCGAATACAATGCCTGTGTCCTCATGCACCGGGAATTGACTTTCTTAGGCGAGGGATACCTTGAATCTTTGGCTGAGGCTTGGGAGACTTTAATAAAGATTAGAAAGGTGGAGTCGGGCATCGAGGAGGTCGACGAGTAGGCTTTAATGAAAGAGTTTCTCAGGGGGAATGAGCCAACGGACTTGTCTGCAGCTATGGCACTCTTTGGTAAAGGCTCTCCTCCATCAAAGGAGAGATATGACAAAGCTGGTCCATCTGGAACCGGGGCTGTAGCTCCTCCTTCTACTCAATCGGCCGATCGGCCAGCACATGACCCATTCGAGCAGCATGCTGGCTATGATCCGAAAGACCCCAGTCTCGGCATTCATGTGCTATCTCCCATTCTAGATGGTGAAACTCCGCGCACAGCTGAAAGCCAGCAAGAAACCGGTATAAAACTCTTCTTCTAGAAGTTCAAAGATCTGTCGCTTTCTACAAGCGGTTATTGGTTTTAATGTTCGTTCTTTATGTTTTTATGTAGGCCGCTCTGATCCTGAACCGACTCCGAGGAGCAATGACGCCAAGGAGGAGACGGGGAAAACAAGCGATGCTACTCACGCGGGAGTAACTCCCGGTCCTAATGCTCAAGTGATCGAGGAGCTAGATGATGATAAGTCTGACACTTCATCTCCCGTTGAAGGGAGTTATGAAATTGAAATCACGAGCGCCTCAGAACACACTTCGAAGGTGACTATGAAGGATCGACTCGTGGAAGAGAAGAAGAAGAAAGTTGAGATCAAGGTCGAGTCTCAAGTAATAGAACTTAACGACCCGCTGAACAGGCCTCTGAAAGTCATTCTTCTCGGCAAATCCAAACCACTGGATGTTCCTCCTCCCACTCCTGACTCCACTTCTTTGGCGAGCAAAAAGTCCAAGAGGAAGCGTGAGGGAGAGGAGTCATCCGAGAAAGCAAAAGAGGACAAGAAACTAAAGAAGTCGAAGAAGTAGCCACTATACTCGTTCAACTAGGTTTTGCTTAGGTCATGTAACTACTTTTACTTTTTCGTTTTCGTAGTTTATGTAGATAGATTTTAGACTCTAAGTTTTGGAGGAGTGGTTGTATAACCCCATTTTGGATTATTGAATAAAGTTTAGTTTCTTTGTCATTTGGACGATTTCTGCTTTTTAGCTTTTTGTATAACTGTGGTCGAAACTCAAGTTCTTATGAGTTACATAAATTCCCAATCCATTCTTACATTGTTCGGACATTCTTTGGAATTGTACATCTCTTGTTTCACATTTTTGGTACTTAGAATATTTTTTAATCCGCGCTCCGGGGACTTAGAGTAATCCGGTCCGCATTCAGGGGACTCGGAGATTCAAGTCATTTATACTCTAGTCCGCGCTCCGGGGACTTAGAGTACTCCGGTCCGCATTATGGGGACTCGGAGATTCGAGTCGTTTATACTCTAGTCCGCGCTCTGGGGACTTAGAGTACTCCGGTCCGCATTCAGGGGACTCGGAGATTCAAGTCGTTTATACTCTAGTCCGCGCTCCGGGGACTTAGAGTACTCCGTTCCGCATTCAGGGGACTCGGAGATTCAAGTCGTTTATACTCTAGTCCACGCTCCGGGGACTTTGAGTACTCCGGTCCGCATTCTGGGGACTCGGAGATTCGAGTCGTTTATACTCTAGTCCACGCTCCAGGGACTTAGAGTACTCCAGTCCGCATTCAGGGGACTCGGAGATTCAAGTCGTTTATACTCTAGTCCGCGCTCCGGGGACTTATAGTACTCCGATCCGCATTCAGGGGACTCGGAGATTCAAGTCGTTTATACTCTAGTCCGCGCTCCGGGGACTTAGAGTACTCCGGTCCGCATTTAGGGGACTCGGAGATTCAAGTCGTTTATACAAGTTCGTACCTCAGGTAGAATAGTGTAACTTCAGTTGTTCGTCACCGGACTATAAAGTTCAGAAACATCAATAATTCATAGAAAGGATGGCTTCAAGCCTTTATTAATGAATACAGACTAAATCTTCCGATTACATGCCAAAAAGGAAACTAAGAATTAACGGAATAAAAACATACGGGAAAACAATTGCACCTAAAACAGGAAAGAAACAGGCTAAATATAATAATGTCGCAAATGTTCACTGTTCCATGCTCGGGGGAGTGTCACGCCATCAACGGTCGCTAGCTTGAAAGTTCCCTCTCCAAGCTTCCGTTCAATGACATAAGGACCTTCCCAGTTGGGATTCATACGTGACGGTATCGGGAAAACTCGTTTCAAAACGAGATCACCCACATCAAAGATTCTTGGGTGGACTTTGTCATCGTAATATCGCTTGACTCGGGGTCTATATGCTGCCGCCCTTAATTCAGCTTCTTCACGTTTTTCATCGATGCAGTCCAGTGATTCCAACAAGAGATCCTGACGTCTTAGGATCATAATATGTCACTCGATGCGATGGAACTTCAAGCTCCACGGGTATAACAGCTTCTGAGTCGTATGCCAATGCGAATGGAGTGTGGCCAGTCGCGGACTTGTGGGTAGTTCTATAAGCCCATAGCGCTGTCGGGAGTTCATCTACCCACTTGCCTCCAGCCTTTTCCAAATGCTTTTTCAATATGGACTTGATTATTTTGTTCACAGCCTCGACTTGTCCATTAGCCTTCGGATGAGCAACGGCGGTGAACTTTTTCTCAATGTCGTACTTTAAACAGAAATCTTTGAATTCTCTACTTTCAAATTGAGTTCCGTTGTCCGTAATGATGGTTCGCAGGAGGCCAAAGCGGCATATAATGTTTCGTACAATGAAATTAATGACCTTCTTGGAGGTGATTGTGGCCAGAGGCTCTGCCTCGGCCCATTTCGTGAAGTAGCCGACCGCAACTATGGCGTATTTTGCACCACCTTTGGATATAGGCAAGGAACCGATTATGTCGATTCCCCAGATTGCAAACGGCCATGGACTAACCATTTGCGTGAGTTCCGTCGGTGGAGCCCTCGAGATTTTTGCATATCTTTGACACTTGTCACATTTTCTTACATAGTCTGCAGCATCCCGATTCATAGTCGGCCAATAGTATCCGTAGGGGAGGATCTTTTTTGCTAGTGTCTGCCCCCCAGTATGGTCGCCACATTCTCCTTCGTGAACCTCCTCCAAGACCCGCTTTGTCTCATCACGGGCAATGCACCGTAGTAAAGGGACCGAGAATCCTCTTCGATACATTACTCCTCCCTGTATCACATATCGTGCGGCTTTGTAAATGACCTGTCGTCTTTCGCTTCTTCTTTCGGGCAAAGTCCTGTTTAGCAGGTATTGTTTGAATGGGGTCATCCACGACTCCTCCTCGATTTCCATTTCCAACGCAAAATCGACTTCCATCACATCTATGCTTGGAGCATGTAAGGTTTCGACGGGAACTAATCCCATTTGCTGCGCATCGCCAGTGCTTGCGAATTTGGCCAACGAGTCGGCTTCCTTTCCATTCAAGCTTTGTACCTATTTTATAGTTCTGGGCACTTTCACATCTCTAATAGCTTGAATCTTTTCCGGGTTAGCTTCAATTCCCCTGGCATTAACAATGAATCCCAAAAACTTCCCTGATGCAACGCCGAAGGAACACTTCAGAGGGTTGATCTTCATCCCATAATATCTGAGTATACCGAGCATCTTTGCTAAGTCTCAAATGTGGTCGTTTGAATGTCGTGACTTCACGAGCATATCATCCACATGGAATTCCATCGTTCTACCAATCTGGTCTTTGAACATTTGATTCACCAAACGCTGATAGGTCACTCCCGCGTTTTTCAATCCAAAAGGCATTACTACATAGCAATATAGCCCAACGTCTGTGACGAAACTGGTGTGTTCCTGGTCCGGAATATGCATCGGGATCTGATTGTATACCGAGTACGCATCCATGAATGACAACAACTCGTGCCCTGCAGTGGAGTCGACCAACTGATCAATCCTAGGTAATGGGAAACTGTCCTTGGGGCATGCTTTGTTCAAATCGGAATAATCTACGCAAGTTCTCCATTTCCCGTTTGCCTTTTTCACCAGCATGGGGTTTGATACCCATTCAGGGTAGAGGGCATTGCGGACGAACCCATTGGCTTTGAGTTTGTCCACCTCCTCTTAGAGAGCAGCGGACCTCTCTGGGTCCATTCCTCTCCTCTTTTGCTTAACGGGGACATACTTTGGGTCTATGTTCAACATATGACTCGTAATAGCAGGAGAGATCCCGCACATGTCAGAATGTGTCCAAGCGAAAACATCGAGATTCGCTCGGAGGAAATCACTAAGGTCTTCAGTAATTGCAGGACTGAGTTGTGATCCAATCTTCAGTACTAGCGATGGATCGTCTCGACTGACTGAAATGTCAATCGTCAGTTCAGCCGGTGGTGCTTTCTCCTCCCTGGGTTCCTCATCGTCGTCTCTCGGATCTAAGTCTCTGAAGATCCGAGAATCATGCCCGAGCCAGGGCTCGGGCATTACTTGTCAATTGTCGATATGCTGGATGCGGACGAGATTGTCCGCAACCTTTCATTTCTCCCTCCGATGGGCCTCTCGGAGCTTAGCCACATAACATGCACGACCGGTCGCTTGGTCGCCATGAACAACACCTACTCCTTTGTCAGACAGAAATTTTAAAGTCAAACACCACGGGGCTAATGCTGCCCTAAACTCAGCCAGGGCCGGTCGGCCCAAAAACACATTGTACGGAGAATCCACATCCAAAACTACGAAAGGTAGGATTCGCACCCTCTTTCGCTCACCTTGTCCCAGTTCAACTGGCAATTCCACATACCCCACTACATCAGTCACTGCGCCATTAAAGCCGTGTATACGAGCTTTAGATGGCTTCAAATCTTTCGTCTCCATCTTCATCTGGTCATAAGCCTTCTTGAAGATGATATTGACAGAACTTCCACAATCAATCAAAGTTCTTTTCACAAAAGCTGACCCGATTGTCGCAGATATGGCCATCGGGTCAATGGTAGGAGCCTCCACCTGGTCAGCATCTCTGCTCCTGAATACTATATCGTCTGTCATCATGCGTAGCTGCTTAGCGGGGGTCCCATCCTCTACGTTAGAACAACACTCAAAATCTGCATGCCTTAGGGAATTAGCATACCGCTCCATTTCTTACCAGTTCTTATCTACAGGGTGAGGTCCGCCGATGATCGTGTTTATGACTAGTCTGCCCACGGTACGAGCAGGCTCCTCGGGGTGACGTGGCGCGGGTGCACAACCAGGATTGGACGTTCCCTGTCCCCTTTCTTGCGGATTCTTTACAAACTCCTGTAGCTTTTTCTGCCTAATCAACTTCTCTATAGCGTCGTGTAGGTGTCTGCACTCTTCAGTATTGTGCCCATAAGTCTCATGAAAGTGGCAGTACTTCCCGGACCGCTTTTGTTCTTCGGTTGACTCCTTTGGACGTGGTTTTCTGTATTGAAAGGTATTGCGGGTTGATAGGTAAATGTTCTTAAGAGACACATTCAGCGGGGTGTACTCGTTGTAGGTTGGAATTCTCGGCTTCCATTTCCCCACTTCTCTCTTCTTCCCCTGATTTCTTCTTCCGGATTCCTTAGATTGCCCGGGCTTGTTCTGGACATTAACCTGAACCTTCCCCGAGTTATCTCCGGACTGCTTCACAACAATGTTGCTTTTCTCGGACTCCTGAATGGGCCCCGGTGCCTTATCTCGCCTTATCCACCTGGCTTCTTCTCTTCTTATGAACTGATGTGCCTTTGAGTAAAAACGTTCTAGCGTAGTTGGAGGTTTTCCTGCCAGCCAGTCTCCAAACTCTGAATCCGGATCCACACCTCGCGTCACAGCCATAAGAATTGCATGATCATTGGGATTACTGACTTCAGTAACCGCAACATGGAATCTCTATAAATACTCCTTCAATGACTCCCTAGGAGCTTGGATTACACTTGATAGAGACATCACGTCCTTTAGACGAGTAGTATGTATCCTGAACTGTTCTATAAATTTCTTCGCCAACTCCTCGAAACTGGATACGGACCGCGGAGGAAGTCGGGTGAACCACATGGTAGCGATCCCAGATAGAGTTATTGGAAAGCACCTGCACTTGGTTGCATCATTCGCTCTAGCTGAATCCATCATCCATTCGTACCTCATCACATGCTGCCTGGGATCAGTCTTTCCTTCATAAGCCGGGATAGTTGGCATGCTGAACTTCCTGGGGTACTCCGCCTATAGAACAACGTCTGTGAACGGAGTATGACTTGTGGACACTCCCCAAACGTCGTTTGATAGGCCTTGATTCTCTTTCATCAACTGTCTGATCATAGTTGTCAGTTTTGGGGTTTGTATGGAAGGTGGAAGGTTGGAGTCTGTCCTATGGGATTGATCGGGTTGATGCCTCCTCTACTGGCGATCTGCCAAACGTGCGTCTTGAGGTTCGACATCATTAGCATCTTGGTGAGCCGGGCGTCTAGCCTCCACCTGCGCTCCAGCTCCTAAGTTTCCAGTTCCTTCTTAGTCACGGTCTCCGAGGAGTAAATGGTCCCCAGCTGTTCGGACAGTAGCACCTACCTGCGTAGTTTTAGTCTTGCGACGTCTACGCCTGGGAGGTTCATCGGACGAAGTCGAGCTATCAGATGAAGAATAAGGAGATGGACTGCCCCCAGCATTCTGATGCTATTGTTGAGTGAGCTGTGCCATGAGGTTGGCGTTAGCTTGCATCTGTTCTCCGAGTTGTCTCATGCTTTCCCTGAGCTCTCTCATCAAGTCGTTGAACTCTATTCTGGTGACAACTTGCATTTGGTCCTGGGCGGTAGTCCCTGCACCTAGATTTGCTTGCTGATTGCTAGGCCATGCTTGTTGTACGCTAGCAGTCTCATAGGCGTCCGCATTATGAGAGGCTAATCTGGTACGTGGTCTTCCCATTGTAGAGTTATTGCTATGAACTCTGAGTAGAATCAACGGATGTCCTACGAATGACTCGGATCTTCTTCGGGGGATTTATTCAATCCAGTAGCTTCAAAGTAGATCCTTGAGGTCTGAGAATTCGATTCTCAGTGAAAGCACCAAAGTGTTAGCACCAAAATTGGTCACTAACCTCGTTGAGAAAGATTGTGTAGAGAGATAAATGATGAAAGTAAATTTAAACAAAGAGCAATATGCTAAATTGAATGCAAAGACAAGAACACCGGATTTATAATGGTTCGGCGTAACTGCCTACGTCCACTTTGAGGTTAATCTTATTGATTTACTTGATAATTGATTACAGATACAATCCCTACACCAACTACTTGAATACGATTGCTAAGTGAAAAGGATGAGTCTTGAAAGCGGTAGAGTCTCCCCAGTGTTCTCGAAAAAAGGTCCCTTTTCACTGTGCCCATGCCTCTCTATTTATAGACAAAGATGGGTTGGACTTCCCTGGTGGGCCTGGCAGCTGAATACCTCGGCCCAGAAAGAGTGAGTTTTGTGTGCTGAACCATTTATGCTGAACAAACTGATGCCGAACGATGTCGTCATGCCGAACAAAGTGCTGCGCTGAGTGGAGAGTGCAGGCCGAGCAATAGTTGAAGCCGGTCGGGATTGGATGAATGCCGAACACCTCTGGATGTCAAGCATCTCTAGATGCCGAACAACTCTGAATGCCGAATGAGGTGTGGATGCCGAGCAGTATGGAGCGCTGAATGACTCTGCCATGCCGAACGGTCCATGTACGCCGAACGCTCTGCCATGCCGAACGATCATGTATGCCGAACGCTTAGCCATGCTGAACAATCCATGCATGCCGAACGCTCTGCCATGCCGAACGATCCATGTATGCCGAACGCTCTACCATGCCGAACGGTCCATGTATGCCGAACGCTCTGCCATGCCGAACGATCCATGTATGCCGAACGCTCTGCAATGCCGAACGATCCATGTATGCCGAATGCTCTTGAATGTCGAACGATCCATGTATGCCGAACGCTCTGCCATGCCGAACAATCCATGTATGCCGAACGCTCTGCCATGCCGAACGATCCATATATGCCGAACGCTCTGCCCAGCCGAATGGTCCATGTATGCCGAACGCTCTGCCATGCCGAACGATCCATGTATGTTGAATGCTCTGCCATGCCGAACGATATACAATATCGAATGACTCTTAATGCCGAACGGTATGTAAGTGCCGAGTGCCTAGTTGCCTGGTCAAACCTTCAGGTAACACCAGGGTACTCGGATCGAAAAGTCATGTGACCCGAGGCTCCCCATATGCCCTAGTGAGCCTCCTCGCATACCCCTGCTTTACGAGTATATATCGAAACCTATGAATATCAATGTTCCCTTTGCAAAGATCATTAATCTTGGAACTATCCATACAACTCCCATCTGAAGTTGTGGCGGTTGGGAAGTACTCTAAACATATATCGTCAGTCATAGAATGTCATCGTGCATTTCATGATCCTTCTCCAACAGTTCCATCAATCCAACTCGCTGTCGTCCTCTCTCCATCCCGAAGTACAGTTGTCTGTCATCAAAGCTATCACTTCCCATCATGTAATCATCATCATTGCATCACGAAATCATCGCAGTGAAGCATCACATCCTTGTTTCAGTACCAAAACATCTCGTCGAAGAGTCATAGCATCAAAATCAGATATCAAACGAACCATCACATCATGCTCTTCGAAGCCTCTTCGTCGTCCATGTCAAATTGGCCAAACTGTTCATCAACAATAGTAGTAGATATCCATTACTCTAGAGTAGTCGATAACGACCACTTTGATCGTGTACTTAACCAAAGGTGGTTAAATAAAAACCAAATGAAAATGTCTGGCATCTTCCTTGAAGTCCGAAGCATATATCCAATCCATTGTCCTTCATCTTCAGATCAGTCTCCACGCACCAATTCTCCTTGGCATATTTATCCCATCCATTCGACTTTGTCATTGTTTGTATGCTCAATTGATATCCACGAAACTCTATCACATCATTTGAGTTCCCATCGTGTATTTATTCGATCAATATATACTAAACTTTATCTAATGGGATTTTCCTATATTGCCTTGGAACGACGTTTTCAACCAACTAACAAACAAGCAGACATGCAACCAATAAGCATAGAAATGCCTATAATAGCCTGCCTACATCTATAATAACACAATACAATACATCGAAAGCAACAAATGGGGGATAAATATCGGTAATAGCCTAAATCTATCAATATCGTCAAAATAGTGCGTCAATAGGAAAATTGTGATATTTAATTTAAAATCATTTTAAAATACTTTTAACTCTTTTTGTAAAATGAGATATAGGTTTAAATATTTTAGAAATCACATTTTAAAGTTAGAAAACATTTCAAAACGTCGTTTTAATATTATACTAACAATCATAGTATGGTGAGAGACAATATTACTCACCTGAACCAAATCCGACCAACCAAATCATACGTAATCATATGTCCATATATAAATTATCATAAGTTATATTTTAATATTTTAAAAAACAAATGTGTGTAGAGATTGCAATCTAATATTTACATATATAAAACTAAATTTAACAAATCCAACTTTCAACTCAGGAAGAAATCAAATTACTTTTGATTTTATATAAAATTTCACTTATAGGTTTTTAAGTCGAAATAACTTTTACACTTATATAACCACACAAAATATACTCAAATAATAACCATGTAACACATGTATTCATTTTAAAGGTGAATTTAAATAATTGAAGTTTTATTCGATCAAAATTAATTAAAAATTAATCAACATTGCTTTCGGTCAAGAGTTTTTAAATAACCATGTAACATACATACATGTATATATAATTAAAAGGTATGGAATTAAAAAAGATTCCAAAATAGCAACAAATGGATCGGACAGCATAGGCACATATAGACTCATTATAAATGGTGTAGATTCAAACTATATAAACAATATGAATAAATAATCATACGAGATGAAGAATATAATTTACATTAACATGTGGATTATATAATTAATTACAGAATAGCACAAAAGGGGATCAAATTAAATTAGCATGATGAACAGTTAATTAATTGAGGTATGCCAAAAGAGGATCTGAATTATATTACAAGATGAATACACACACACAAACATACATTTTGGTATGAAGCATGTGAAGGATTCAAACTATGTGAACATGATTAATATATTTGAATAAATAAAATTGAAAATAACCTTAGGATATTGGCAAAAAGTTGCAACTTGAATGATAAAAAAAGCTCCTAGATTCAACTGAATCGACCTCCAGATTTTGAAAGAATCAATAGAGATAAGAACCATCTTTTATTTTAATTTAATTTACATTTTTTGGGATTTTTTTCTTCCATGGTACCATGGCATTTTCTGCCATGAGAAGGTGGAGAGAAGAGAGAAAGAACAATGAACTGTCATTAGTCAAAAATAGAATTAATGAATAAACGAGAATTTTTTTAAAGTAAATATGGAAATATTTCAATTTCCTCCTTTAAAACCTTCCCTTTTTATTTCCCCATCAAATCCTCTCCCTCTCTTCATATTTTCGGCAGTAAATAGAATGAAGAGAAAAGGGAAAAAATCATTTCACAAATGTGTTTTTAAGTGAGTCACAAAGTAGAATAAAGGATGAAGATTTATTTCCTTCCTTTATTTGCTCTTCTAGATTTTCAAATCACATTTGAAACCTCTCCCTTATTCGTCTTGCATGGCCAACAATAAAGGAGGCATGTGGGACTCAAAAATTTCCTAAAACCACTTAGCAATTAATCTGTTTAAATCTAATTTCAATATTATACCAATATCGTATATTGATACGCGCGTATGCACTTTATTAAATACAAATGGTATTCAAACAAATCAATAAAATTTAATAAGTAATATTTCATAAAATTTAATTAATTAAATTAATTTACAATGGCTATAAACTAATTAAATAGTGTGGTTTTTTGGAGTATTCATCATTACAGTTGTGCGACTCAAAGGTGTAAATGTAGTCAGTGATTAAAATCGAATATTAATGTATACACGTCACATTAGCTAATGGTGGGACATTTTGGTTAAATTAATCGTTTACACATCTTTTTGGTAAAATCCAATTTTACTTATTATAAGAGCTACCCGGTAGCAACAATTATTTACACTAATTCTCTTCGTCGACACTATATCACTTTAGTAGTTATGGAATGTAGTTTTGGTCAAAATTCCAACATCTTCGACATTCAACTCAAATAGTCCAAACATAAAGTACTTGGTTCAATAATAACAATTATCATTAAGTGTACTGCTCGGGCTATAGAATTTGATTTTGAGTTGACTATAGTTGACCGTGGTACTATTCCCATATAACTAAGGAGACGGATTATCTATTGAATAGTGTTTCACTTCCAATGCTTCAACTTAGAGCAAACTATAGTCGTTTATAACTATAATAAAAATGGAGTGCCTACATTGAAGTTCCACTGTATTCTCAGGTCGTTGGAAATGTGTAACGTCATCACTTCAAGATTCTCTGTTTGACCTTATTTTTATCAACCGATAGAAAACTCTTGAGTCAATCATACCATAGTTATCCAATAACTATCAATATATAACCCTTTGGTCCCCCCAGCAGTCATGAGTAATATACTACCTAACAATAGGAGAGTGTTAAGTACTCTAGTCGTAACGGATGTATCCCTTCTCAAAACATCTTAACTAGGAATATCTGAAATATTATGTTACTTTAATGTAATTTTTTTTATGATTACAACACAATGTAGTTACTATTACATGGCATATCATTTAACGATT
Organism: Allium fistulosum; assembly: GCA_030737815.1. NCBI lineage: Eukaryota > Viridiplantae > Streptophyta > Magnoliopsida > Asparagales > Amaryllidaceae > Allium > Allium fistulosum. The sequence continues at coordinate 1,138,170,964 of CM060902.1, read as the reverse complement.
CTTTGTCTAATATACTTTAAATCAATTACTTAATTAATTATATCACAATCTAACAAGTATATAATAGATTCTTTGGAAAAAAATAAGTTTATAATAGAAATAAAACACCTTTTATTTTGAATAATAATAGTTGTCGAGTTAGATATATGTAACAAATTACATAACTGCTCCAAGAGCATACCCCCTAAACCTATCACGTATATTGTGATTTAAATGTGTTAGACATTAGAATCATGAGGGTATCTCATAAGAAATACATTATTCCATAAATCAATATCAATCAAAATATATTAAAGATTAAGAATCTTTAATATAGTTGCCCTATATAATTTATATGTTGAAAGATTCCTTGCATACACACTAATTGTTAATCAAACTCAAGCTAGACCTATTATGTGTAGTACTATTAACATATTGCCTAGATGAGGTAAGATACATGCATGTATTAGTTTAGAAAACTTAAGGTACGTGCAATATGTGTAGGCCATCGAGAAATGATAGGTAAGAGTGAATAATCTCTCTTGATTCGTTGACCAAACTCAAGGGCAAGGTCAAGATCAGGGCAATGACCATAGTTAGGAGTTGTATATGATACACCTAAAAAAAGAGTTATCCATTTCTTATAGACTTGTGATTTGTTGAGCAAATTCAAGGTCAAAATCCCAAGCCAAGCAAGTCCTAACACTAACTAGCGAGCCCAAGAGATTTCTATATTTCCATTAGTGTTTTAAGGGGTATAAAAATATAGCAGGAACCTTATTAGAAAAATGAAATGAATATATCTAGAATTTCTATTATTATAAGAACATTTGCTATATAACTAGACTGATCTTCTCGAATTAAATCTATAACAAAATGACTAACTTAAGATTGTTTTCTAAAAATGATAAGCTCACCGAACCTAACTACACTGGATGGCTAGGAGTGATAATAATAGCACTCTTAACGAATGATTATGGTTTGTCATAATTATACCTAAACCCCACTGAAGGTGTGGATCCTAAAACGGTTAAGGCTTACAGTCGATTGTGACATAGCCCAAGCCTATTGTTGTCTACTTTATACAAAGTGTTGCAAAGACAGCATTATCACATGACTATCCATAAAATCTTCGATAACCTCAAAGCTTTGTTTGGAGAGTGATCTCGTTCCATGAGGTATAAGATTGCTAAGAAGTTGTTGAATACAAAGATGAGTTAGGTCACTCGCGTAGTGGACCATTTCATAATGATGAAAGGATTTACTGACAGACTTCATGACCTTGGTGCTAAGATAGCCTAAGAGCTGCAAGTAGATTTGATCCTAGGCTCGCTGACTCCGTAGTTTGGATCGTTCATATTTAATTGCAATATGAACTAGATGAATGTTAACCTTCTCAAGCTACTCAATATGTTGAGGTCGGTTGAAAGTTCATTTGAAAATCAAAGTGTAGTACATGTCGTGAAAGGGAAGGCATTGTCTTTGAAAAGTTTGAAGAAGAGACAACATGGAAGTAAGAAAGGTAAAGGTGGCGCCTCTAATGAAAAGGGTAAATGTCACCATTATCATAAGAAGAGGCACCAAAAGGGGAATTGTCCGGACTCTCTGAAGATGGTAAAAGATAAAAAGGAAACAGTTTCCTTACCTCCTAAAGGTATTTTTATGATTTAAAATTATTTTGCAATAAATAAAAATTCTTGGGCATTAACTGCTAGATCTAGAACTCATATATGTAATTCGTTGCAGGAACTTAGGAGAAGGTAGCCCCTGGAAAAAGTTGAAATCAGCTTTCAAGTTGTAGATGCAACCACAGTTAGTGAATATCATTTACGTTTGCCCATTGGATTTATTAATATTTTGAATAATTGTTATTATGTAAAGAACTTTGTTCGTGGTATTATATCTCTATCTAGACTGGTTGAGACTGGATATGGTTTTCATTATAATAATAATGTTATGAACATTCTATTTGGTGGAAATAATATTTGTAACAGTGTTTTGAATAATGGCATATATGTACTTAACTTTAATAATATAAGTGATGTCAATAATACTTTTACTATTTATGTTAAAGATAGTTACTTATGGCACTGTAGACTAGGTCATATAATTGATAAAAGACTGCACAAACGAAAAACCAAAGTTTTCTTCCGCCATTTAATTATGAATCATTTGACACTTATGATTCATGTCTCAAAGGAAAAATGACCAAGCACCCCTTCAGTGGGAGTAACGAAAAAGTTAGTGAACTCTTAGGACCCGTACATACTGATGTATGTGGCCCAATGCCTATAGTGATTCAGGATAACTCCACTCATTTTGTAACTTTTATTGATGCTAAAGACTAGCATATGTATATCTTATGAAGAATAAATATGACGTTTGTAAGAAATTAAAAGAGTATAAGAACGAAGTAGAAAATTTAACGAACCATAAAAATACTTCGGTTTAATCCAAGAGGTGAGTATGTTAGACAAGAGCTCCAACAATACCTAAAAGATAATGAGATTATCTCTCTGGTCATTCCAACCTACACTCCGCAACAGTATGGTCTTTCGGAGAGAAGGAACCAAACCATATTATATGTGGTTAGATCTATGATGAGTGGGGTCGAGTTACCTCTTTCATATTAGGAATATGCATTAGAATCCACGGCGCATATGCTGAATTTGATTCTACTAAATCTATGCCTAAAATTCTGTATGAGATCTGGTATAGAAGAAACCATACCTTAAGTTTTTAATGGTGTGGGGTTGTCCAATCTGCGTTAAAAATATTGGCCCTAATAAGCTTAGAAAAGACCGGATTGGTGGAAGTTTATAGGATATCCTAAAGATTCTACGAGATATATTTGCTATAAAATGGAGGAACAAAAGGTCATTATTTATCGACATTTTGTCTTTTAGAAAAGGAATTTCCATAAAAGGAAATTAACAACGAAGTTGTAGACTTGGATGAGATCCGAAAAACTAATACAGTGGCTAAACCGATAAAAGATTCAAATTCACTAATATACGGTATCACACAACCTATTAGAAGGTCTACTAGGGAATCGCTTGCATCAAAGAGATGCTAGGGTTTTCTCATGGATGGCCAGAAAGAGAATCATGTCATAGAAGATGACACTCCCCACCATTCTGACAAGCACTGTGGTGTAAAGACTCTACACTATGGCTTAAAGCTATAAAATCCAAGATGGATTCATGTACATGAACAAAGTATGGACTTTAGATGACGTACCTAATGGAATGAAACCCATAGGCTACAAATGGATCATTAAGAACAAACTAAATTAGATCGAAAGGTAGAGACCTTCAAAGTAAGTTTAGTCAAGAAGATTTTTTCCATCAAATTCAAGGTATTGATTATGACCAAAAAAATTCGTACGTATCAATGCTTAGGTCCGTTCAAATATTACTTATTAGCGCCGCCTTCTATGACTGTAAAATATGGAAAATTAACGTGAAAATGGTGTTTTTAAATGGCGATTTAGAAGAGACTGTTTACATTGCAAAATCCGAGGTTTTTGAGATAATTGGGATAAGGTTGGTAAGTTGTTAAGATCAATATATAGTCTTAAACAAGCTTCGAGGAGTTGAAATAGGTGTTTTAATAAAGTAGTCAAATAGTTTGGTTTTATCCAAGCATAATAGAAGCATGCATATACCGGAAAGAGAAAGGCAGTGCTATAACGTTTCTTGTCCTACTAATCAGCAATTTGCTCTCGATTGGCAATGACATCCCATTATTGCAATCAGTGAAAGATTGGCTGTCCGAGAACTTCTTCATGAAGGATTCAAGAGAAGAGGCCTATACTTGGTATTAGGATCTATATAGATGATTGCTAGGATAATCCCAATCCTTATACATATACACCAAACTAAAAAGGTTTAACATGGAGAATTCCAAGAGTGGAAATGTCTCGATCCAAACTAGAATTATCTGTTCAAAGCATGCTCCTTATACTCATGAGGAGAAAGAGCATATGAAAGGGATACCATATACATCGGATCCATCATGACGCTACGCTATGTACGAGACTGGATGTGGCTTATGCATTATGAAACACCCCACACTATACCCAAAAGGACACACTAAAAGATGTGGTGCATTGTAGATATAACTAAAGCTAGCAAAGACTAAGATTCACAAGGCAAAATAGATAGATAAATAGCCCGTCATCCAACCAATATCTAATTGCGCCCCTTCCCCAAATCCCCATGATTTGGACTTCCACTTATTGACCAATTACTAACATTATTAGCATAAGTGTGCCCCTCGTCTCACTTTAGGATTATGTGAAACACCGTGTCCATAGAAATAATAGAAGAATGCTATTTGGTACAGTAACTACTTTAATTCTTGCTTATTAACTTAGATAAATTATTTAAATAAGCCTTTACTTTTGTTCTTGCTATCTGTGCTTATTACTTTATCCTAAGTCTTAAAATATGCTTCATTATGTTCTTTTTTTTCTTATTATAACCTACGTTATAACCATACTTATTACTTAATTCAAGGTTTAAGTGTAAAAATAAGCTTCTTTCATCTTATACTCTTTTTAGTTATAATTCCAAGTTATAACTAGGCCAATTATCTATAATTAGTTAAATTCTAACATTAATATCATAATTAGGCTCAATTTCAGTCTCAATTCCATTTTTATTACAGTCTTTACAATTTACATCTTATCTTCCGTTATTTCAGTACTCTTATAATTTTAATCCATATTCGTGTTTAATCTATTATAATCCATACGCGAAGAAGAAGGATAAATAAAAGAAAACTAAAGATAGAAGAAAATCCAAAGCGTAGGAAAGGATGTAAATAACGCATAAATAACAGTAAATAAATTAAAATACTGTAAATAAACTGTAATTAAATGGAAAAGCTATAATTAACAGAAATAAACTAAAATCAACTGAAAAGAATAGCTAAAAGAAATAGACTGAAAATAATTCTAAAAACTGTAAATAAACTACTAAAAAGGTTATTCCAAAAATCGAAGTAAAACTACAACTATTGGAAACCCTATTATTTCAAATTACTTAAAAATCTAAATAATTACAATCACTCACCTGCTGTCCTAAGCTCTTCCCTTTTGGTCTTCCCGAATCCACTTGAGAGCTTTAAAATATTTTTTAAAAAAAGATTCTCTCTTTGGAAAATTATTCCTTTCAGGGTCCTTCCTGAAAAGGTGAGCCCAAGCGGAGAAAATCTAGAATGAGAAAAAGTGTTAGGCCTAGGGTTCTATTTATAGGTGTAAAAGTGGATCTCGGACCGTTGGATTTGAGGATTGAACAGGATGCAACCACGTCATAGGCTGAATAGGAGCCACCGGATGCAAGAATGGAAGGACCGGATTGGTTAAAAGTATGCAAATGACGCGTACAACGTTCAAACGAATGAAACGAACTTTTGTTCGTTTAAAAGGTGAGGTGGGTCGACCGGGCGGTCGACCACCCTGGTGCGTAGGTCGACCGCCCTGGTGCCTAGGTCGACCGGCCGGTCGACCTAGCCTATATTATTTTTATTTTTTTCTTTAATTTTGTTTAACTCATAACTTGCTCACATTAGCTCGGATTCTGACATTCTATATATGGAAATTGACTAGAAAATTACCACGGACACAATGGTGCAGCTTCCATGGCTCAATTCTGATAATTTCACAAAGTTATTTTATTATTTCATTAATTATTGAATTAATTATTATGGGTTAAATTTCGGGTTGTTACATTCTCCCCTCCTTAAGGGATTTCGTCCTCGAAATCTCTAAGGAAAAAAGAATGTACTAAATGTTTTCATCCAAGTTCTATAACTAGCAACCCAACCATCATCCATTCATCCATTGTCCTTTAGTTTTTCTAATGCAATTTATGATACTTATGTGATTAGTGTAGTGTCTATGTTCCTAACTAATGCAAAAGATTAGGCGGTCCACTAATTCAGTTGACCTCCTTTTATGCAATCATGTATGTTTCATGTATCCAAATGAATGCAAATTCCCTAATGATAACTGATAGTTCTATATGCATGCTACAAACATCATCCAAATGCTACAATCGTGTAAAAATCATCCATTTTTAGCAACCATGGAAAATAGAATAAAATGCGCACACATCCATATGCATATGCTCTGGTGTCCTAGTTAGGCTGATCCCTAGGAGATAATAGTGCCAAGTGTAAGTATATGCGTCCATTAACATCCACTGGCAAACACTTGCAACCACGGGCATACATCATTCATAACATGTTCTATTAACATGTTTACATCAAATCCTATCATCCATAGGTTAAATCCTAAGTTCTACCCTCCTAAAGGATAATAAAGGAAAGAACCTATTCAGAACTAAAGATGGAAAATAGGAAATTCAAAAACTTACTATCGAAAAGATGATGATAAGAAGTACAAATCTCTCTTCAGTCTTCCACGAAGCGTTTGCAACATCGTCTCCCCATTGCACCATTACTAATGGAACTCGTTTATTCCTAAGTCGCTTGGTGTCTCGTCCAATGATCTTTGTAGGAATACGTCGAACCAATGCTTCCCTTTCTACTTCCACCTCCTAAAACTGACTAGGCTCTACAACCTCCGCCGAGTTATGTAAGCACTTTCGCAAGTGTGAAACATGGAAAACATCGTGCACTCCTACGAGCCTCTCCGGTAGCTTCACTCGGTATGCCATCTTCCCAATTCTCTCTAAGATAGGAAATGGTCCTACAAATCTGAGGGCTAACTTTCCATTGGATCCAAACCTTACCACCTTCCTAAGCGGGGATACTTTAATAAAAACTAAGTCTCCCACCTTAAACTCAATGTCTCTCCTTCGCTTGTCCGCATAAGATTTCTGCCTGTCTTGAGCTATCTTCATCCTTCGCCGAATCAAATCCACTTTCTCTGATGTCTCCCTCACCATGGCAGACCCAAGAAGCAACTTCTCCGTAGACTCCACCCAACATGAAGGTGACTTACAAGGTCTCCCATATAAAGCCTCAAATGGTGCCATTCATATGCTTGCTTGGTAACTGTTATTATACACGAACTCCACCAATGGAAGATGATCCTCCCAAGCTCCTCCAAAATCCAAAATGCACATCCACAACAATTCCTCAAGCACTCTATTAATTCTCTCCGTTTGGCCATCAGTCTGAGGGTGATAGGCCGTACTCACTAAGCTGGGTCCCTAAAGCCTCTTGTAAGCTTTTCCAAAACTCGCTAGTAAAAATAGGGTCTTTATCGCTCACTATGCTAGAGGGAATTCCATGAAGTCGGACTATCTCACGAACATATGGTGTGACGACCCGGAATTTCGAGAAATATCAATTTAATAATTTATATTAAATATTAAATTGATTTGATATATTTTTGAATTATAAGATCTAAATTGATATTTTTCTTTTAATAAATATCGTATTGTAAATTATATCTTTTAAAACTAGTAAATTATTTTCTATTTATTTTATATATAAATTGATATATATTGTAGATATGGAAGTTTTGTTTTAAATTTAATTGATAAATTTTGTTTTCAAATTTCTTATATATATTAGTGATTTGGGAATTATTATTTATCTTAAATAAACTCTTCAAAGCTATTAAATAAATAAATAAATATATACTAGAACCACATTTACACTACATCATCAAACAACGTGTTAAAATAACAACCACTTACATTTCATAATCAAACAATATGTTAGAATAACAACAAAACGAATAACAAAATAAATACCAAAAAACAAACTATGGCAAAGTAACAATACAACAATACAAGTACAAAAAAATACATAAGTAAAATTTTATAAATTATAAATTATAAAAACAAACACACTAACTAATCAAACAATGTTCGAATATGAATATGCTGCAAAGCTTAAGGCAACAAAGTCAAAATGCAAAGCAAAATACATAATAACATAAGAATGATTGCCACTCCTCAACCTTTATAAAATCTGCACAGTCAAACATTTAGAAGGAAGCAAACATAAATAAGTGTTCGAACATGCAGGCCTGAGAACAAAGGAAAGATTCAAATGCAAAGTATAATATTTATTTGTAGCTTGTAAGTTAAGCCAGCCAAGCATAAGGAAATGAGATAAGTATACAAATGAAAACATCATAGTACAAATGGCATTAAATGTTCCATTCCCTAGCACCCAGCCAAGTCATTTCGAATTGTATAAGTTTCTTTCAGCCTACATTTGTACAAAAATATCTTTGATCTTTTGTTTAAAAGAAGAAAAAAAATACAAAGCCTGTAACTTCTTTATATTGCAAACTGGAAGCCATCTTTCTTCTATCACCTTCCATTTCCATTCGAACTCAATACAAATTTTCATGGAGCTTCATTTGAAAAGCTTAAACAAGTCTCCATCTAAAACACAACATCAAACAACTACAACTACAACAGAGGCAAGATGGTTGACAGGATGATCAAAGTGGGAAAACACTTTTCAGTTTTCAAAGAATTCCAAAACTGTTTGCAAACGAGTTCTGTTCTTCTCTGATATTTGGTGAGTAACATTTATTCTAAAACTATATCTTAAGTTAATCTGGAATACTCTTATTTGTGATGTATCTGGTATTTGTATGTGTGTGCAAGCATCTGTTGATATCATGCTCTGTTCTTGTTCCAGCTTTGGTTTAATATTTAAAATTTCAAAATCTCACCATAACATCTATATTTGACTTTGATATGTAAACGAAAGTTGTTAGTTAGGATATGAAGATAATTTTAAAAATGGTTTGAAGATTTTTAATTTAACAAATAAATTTAAAAAGGAAAAAAAACAGTGGAACCCAAATTTATGTTAAAAATCAACCATCTTAATTTTTGATTTGAATTACATAAATGAATTCGTGATTGCAAATCACGAATTTTAATATACTTTTCATGATTTTTAAATTGTTAAACAATGGGAATTTTCAAGTTGAACGTTTTGAGAGTTTTGGTGATTTGCCATTAATCGGCATGATGATTGAAGCCAGGATTTTGATCGGAGCTTGTTTTAGGGTTGCGGAGGATGGGAAAAATGTTGTTGAATTTTTCCAATGTTTGATTGGTTCGATATCGATTTAAGTAGGGTTTCATAGTTCATCCTGTTTGTAACAGCCCGTGATTGCGGTTACCAAATAATAAATTAAAGTTGGGATTTTAATTTAATTGGAGCTATTAATGAATTTTTAATGTGGCTAATTTGTTCAAAATTTAGTCATTTTGAATAAATTAATATTTTTGGTCTTAAGTGTAAAATGGAGCATTTCAAGGAAATTAATTAGGGAAATTTGTAATTTATATTATTGCAAAATTTTATATGTGTAAAATAGTGCAATATTTGATTTGGGAAATTAATTTGCAATTTATTTGCAAAATGGTGATTTTGGCTAATATTAACTATAAACGGTGTTTTGGAAAAAATTAGGGGTTAAAATGTAAAATATTATTGATATAGGATTTTATTGATATAGGATTTTATGAAATGGCTCTGATACCAAGCTGTAACGCCCCATATCATCGGCATAGCCAAAGCCATAAAAAGATGCCCATAGGCAATAATCCCAATAGTGACCAGAGTCTGTGATCAATGCCCAAGCAAAGATCGATGCTCCAAAGAGCCATGGGGATATACTGAAAAGTCAATGAAATCAAACACTAAAAAGCAGTGTCCAGAGACACTGTGGATCCATAAGGTAATCGCACTTACATCGTATGGTTCCATAGAACCAACACCGAATGGCGGTACTCGAATGGATATAAAAATCATCAGATAATACAAGTTTTGCACGTGCACCGACCAGAGTCGTTGTTGCCAAGTACTGTAAAGTTGTGATCGATCACTCGCATAGATGCGGAACGCGCGAAACGACGAAATCCTTCCCAGAAGGATAAAGGCCCAGAGGCACACGCCGAAAAGTAAACTGCTCCATAGAGCAGGTGTCCAGAGACGGTTGCCCAGAGGCATGGTGACCCAGAGGTCCAGTACTGGCCGCCCAGAGGCAAATGTGTCACTAACTTCTTGGAGAGGAACCCGTAAAGTGTTAACAATGAGTCTCATACCCCACGTTCGCACTAAACGGTTTCCTAACCAATAGCAAGCTCACACTCCAAACAATAAAAAGTCTACCTCATATCATCGGTAAACTAGACCCAAAGGTCAAAACGATCAATCGAATAGGTCGGGGATTAACCGGAAAGAAAATACACACGGTTCCATAAGCCGGAGTTTTTCCCAACCGTTTAAGCACCTTTCCACTTCGCTCGAAGTGCTAAAGTGTGAGTGTGGGGTTTTATTATAGAAAATAATTGTGCGAAACGGATTTATAATTGATTTTTGAAATCACTTTAAAACGGCTTTTGAAAACTCTCCTATTATAGAGTAATTAATTTAATAATTAAAAATAATATTATATAATAATTTCGAAAGCCATTTAGGAGTGCAAAATCTTTTGAAAAGGATTCATAAAACCCGTGTACGAAATCTAGAGACAAATTTCAAAGAAATCAATGAAAACCAGAAAATCATCAAAAATATTCTAAGTGTTTGTAACCATTCAAAAACAGCTGTGAACCCAAGTTCGACAATTTATTTGGGCCAGCAAACTGTGTCCAAATGTCATGAAAATTTGCAGGCATGTAGCCCAACATCCCTACTTTAAGATGCAAAAAGAATATCTGGATTCCGAGTTGAGACGAAGTAGCAGCAACGTCTCAAAGTTGGACCCAGAACAAGATTTACACTGTTTACAAACAGCGACCAGAGTTCAACTTCGACACGAAATTCGAAGTATCAAACGAACACCGATGATGCCCAAATTTTACAGAGATGAAGCTAGAAACTCCACCTTTCCAACGAGACCAAAAACGATGAAATCCGACAAAGGACAAGCCCGGGATGGCGTCGCAAATTCGGGGTTCTACGTTGAAAACAACGGGAGAAAAGAGACTAAGGCCTATAGCTATGCACTAACTGGCCAGAGATGAAAAACCACAATTTGGCATAGTAAACTTCAAATTCTGGCAAAATGAACAAAATGAAAGTTGTAGCTTAGTTTCTAAGCTTTCCGGAATGACCAAGATCGTCAAATTCCGACTAGAGATGAAAATTCTATGACTAAAACAATTCTCAGATCTAAATTTTATATCACTGTCGTTGTGCTCTCGGGACAGTGGTAAGAATGTACAATTTTGACCAAATTAACTTCGAAAGTTCATGAAACTCAAAACATGAAAGTTTTAGCTCTAAATCTAAGCTTTCCAGACATCCAAAATTATTAGATTTGGATAAGAAACGAGAGAGATACATGCAAAACAATATCAGATTGAAACTCAAGATACCTTGTTAAAGACAGAATTGGCCTTCTGTCTTTGAACGCATTTCAGGTCATCTAAATGGCAATATTACAGAAATCTCACAGAACAAAAATTGTAGCATATGTTTTAAGCTTTCTGGAACATCCAAAATTATCTAATTCGGATCAAAAACGAGTAACTTATGGCCAAATCAATTTCAGGGTTTTATTTTATCAACCCTGTAGTTTGTTGTCAGGTCAGCGACAAACAAACGTGATTTCGACCATTGAAACCACAAAATTAGGCAAAGCTCAAAACATGAAAGTTATAGGCTACAGAATAAGCTTTCCAGAACTTCAAGAAAATCTTAATTCCGATTTAAGATGAATGAGATATGCCTAATTTACTAACAGTAATAAACTAATTATAATTTCAGCTAGCATATATTACCTCTTTCCAAGCAATGAAAAGAAGATCAAAGAGTTTCACAATCTAAATGCACAAAAAAAAAGAGGATTACAAAATAATTTCAGAAATTAAAGAATGAATTAGAGGTGGGTTTTGTGATTGCTATTACCTTTTTTAGTAGTTTGGATTAACTCTCTTTGATTTGGTGTAGATTGGAGTCTTGCTTAGGAGGCCATGACTAGGTTTTGGAGCTTTCTAATTAGGTTTTAGTGATTATGAAATGAAGTGTTGGCTGAAATGGGAGAGTAAAAGATACTTTATAGGCTAATGGTTAGGGTTATTGGATCTAATACCCATTAGGACTTTGTATTATTCATGTGCATACATATATAGGCAATTTTCTCTAAGTACACTCTACATACAAATTACTAAATACATTTCAAACCATAGAAAATTATGAAAATATGTTAACAATTACTTTTAGCCATTTCATAAAATCCTATATCAATAATATTTTACATTTTACCCCTAATTTTTTCCAAAACACCGTTTATAGTTAATATTAGCCAAAATCACCATTTTGCAAATAAATTGCAAATTAATTTCCCAAATCAAATATTGCACTATTTTACACATATAAAATTTTGCAATAATATAAATTACAAATTTCCCTAATTAATTTCCTTGAAATGCTCCATTTTACACTTAAGACCAAAAATATTAATTTATTCAAAATGACTAAATTTTGAACAAATTAGCCACATTAAAAATTCATTAATAGCTCCAATTAAATTAAAATCCCAACTTTAATTTATTATTTGGTAACCGCAATCACGGGTTGTTACACTGTTGACCCTTGCTTTTGTGGCTGTTGCGTCATACTAAGATCACCGGAGGCGATCGCGAGATGGGGGATGGAGGTGTAGTGATACGACATTGCTCTGGTAGGAGAGCCATGGATTCCAGGCGTCGTGATTGTCGGCGTTGGGTGGGTTTGTGGACGGGTGTGGGCTCAGTTTTTTTTCGATCAGTGATTGAAGTTTGACTCGCGAGTTTATTGTTCGATCTGGGTGGGTTTTCGTGTTCGCACGTGGTCGAGTGGTTGTAGGCGATGGTCGCGACGAACGTTGGTGGCCGGCGACAGTGGGACACGTGCACAATGTGTTCGTGTGTGTGTGTGCACGTTTGGGTACAGGTGAAAATTTGTTTTGGGGAAGAACGGGAATGACTCGGGGAAGGTCTCGTAATATTTGCAGGACGACTCGAAGAAGTAGAGGGTGAGGTTTGCTTCGGGGCTGGCACGTCTGGTTTGAGGGGTTTACTCGGGTAGTTTGAGTTCGCTCGGGTTGTTAAGGTGATCGACTCGAGTATCTTTGTTGTGTGTTGTCTGGTCTATACTGTAATGATATAGGCTACGAATTTAATTTGTGTTTGAATTATAAATCAAGTTTTAAGTATTTAAAACAAGTTTAAATAAATAATTGATAATTTGATTAAATATGTTTGAAAATGGTTTTCCAAAGAATTAAATATATTAATATTAAATGTTGAATTGTTTTGTTAAATAAATTATATTTCAAATCTATTTCTAAATTGGTTTTAATGAAATAAATGATTTAAGTAAGTATGGAGTATAAATACAAGTTTATTTTTAATCAGTTATGCTGAGATTAATTGAGAATAAATTACTAAATGAAGTAATTAGTGGAAATGAATGTAATTAAGAAATAAATGAATTAAAGATTATGTGATGATTAATGGAGTGATTTATTTATGAAATTAAAGATAATCACTTATAATTAATCGAGTAAAATCGCTTAGTGAAGTAGTTAATATAATATTAAAGTCACAGACGAGACTTAACTTAATTTATAAATGGTAAATTTAAACTTATTAATAATTGATAAGTTAATTACGTAGAATAGTGATTAAATAAATGTTAATGAAGGTCATTAACTGAATTATTTTATAATTAATCAATATAATTGATTTTAATAAATTGACGGGATAAATTGATGTATTAATCAACATTTTAATTGTTTAAGTGTAAATGATAAATGGGAAGTAATTAAGGAGTTAATTACTCATTTTAATTAATTGAGTAATTTGATTATTTGGGTTAATTTATTTATTTTAATTAATTTGGATAAATCAAATTGATGATGTGATAATTATAATTACTTAGAAAAGTAATTGATGTTTAATTACAGAGTGTAATTAATAGAATGATGTTTGTTAATAAAGTAATTTGAGTATAATTACTTTATATAATTAATCAAAGGATTAATTAGAGATAATAAATTATTGAGCAATTAATGAAGTAATTAAAGGAGTTAATTACTAGATTGGGATTAATCAAAGGTGATTAATATTTTTGGTTCAAATTAAAGATTTAATTACTTTGATGTAATTAATTAAACTGGAAATGAAATTTGAGGGTATTAATTTCTATAATTAATATTGGAATTTGAAATGGATTTAATTTGAGAATAATAAATGAAGAAATTTATTAATAATTATTTGAGTAATGTAATTAACTTTAGTTAATTAAGAAATGAAGTAATGTAAGGTTAATTTCTATATTTGGATTAAGTAATTAATCTGTGGGAATAATCTAAAGATAATTACTTAAATGTAATTAAAGAAAATTTATCAGGGATGATTAATTAAATGAATAACGGGATGATGATTAATTAATTGATTTATAATTAATTAATAGAAATATAAGCAGGTTTGATAATGATGTGATGATTAATTTAATTAACTTTAAATTAATTAAGAATAAGGTAATTGATTTAATTCATTTTAAATTAATTATCAATAGTGTGATTTATTATCCTTGCTTATGTATGATGATTGATATTGACATCCCATTGATTGATTGTAATCTCAGATATGAGATGAGTGATATTGTTGTGATATGAATGCTTTGATGATAGTTTGATGATATTGATTATCCATTTATGCTGATATGTGATTATCCATCTGTGATATTGTGTTTTATCTATCTGTGTTGATATAGATAATTAAATTGAATTGTTTTAAACTTTTAAAACAACTTGGCCTTAAAAGACACGTTTTGGATTTCGATGAGACCGGGATCGGGTTTCCGTATACCGGGATTCCAGGTCTGGAGACCCGAATACCACATCGATCCAAAATAACGTTAGGTCGTGAAATCCAAGTGGAGCAAGTGAAGACTCGAGGTATAAGAACTATACGTCAGTATAACTCTGTGGGTGATTCCGTAATGAGTTTGACGGAGATAGTACTTATAGATTCGAGATGGTGATTCAGAATGCAAGGGTTATTGTCGTTAACTCTGAGGGTGATTCCAATACGAGTGTAACGAGATAATGCCTTCGGTTTCGTTCGAACCCGGAACGAACTTGTATGGATCGAATGCTTTCAGAACATCGTCAGGTGGGCGATGAGCATTCTAAGGGATGAATTCTAAAGGTAATCGTGACCTCAAGCCTCATCAACCGGGAATGGCTAAAACAGGGGAGGTGCAGCAAGGCTTCGTGGGTAGCCCCCACTTGAGAGTAAGGTTTACCCCTGTCTAGATGTCCCTATTTATTTCGGTTTAGTGTACGGTTGGTCGCGCCAACTGTAGGGTGATCTTATTTGGAACTGTCCAGTAAGGGATGGGTCCGGCCTTGTGTTGCAGGGGAGCGGGCGTACTCCTCGGTACGGTGATCTAGGCCACGTACTGTGACGGGCGGTACCCCAGTAGCCCTGCCATTGTATGGAATCCAAAATCCAATAAGTGCCATCGGATTTGATTGTAAACCTAGTATGCTGGAATTTAATGAATGTAACAATTTCGGCTATTTCTTATTTATTTGAAAACCCTAGACACTATTATAATATCACTGAATTTCCTATCAAATGTTTTGGTTAGCGTAAGGTAAAAACTTTTCCATGTTTATGTGTGGGGAGTCTTACGTGATACCTTTGTTTTTCAAATGGTTTTCAAAGTTAAACAATTTTAACCTGTTACTCATACCAGACCCATGTCTGACCCAAAGTTTATTTCTGTTTTTCATAAACTCTCGGGTACCTAAATTTTTACGGGTAGTCAAGGGATTCAGGTTAGCTTTGACGAATTCTGGAGGAGCAATGAAGCAGGAGGCTTCAGTGTGTAGATATATAGTGATTCCGCTGTGATTAGAGTTTATTCTGTATTTTCCGCTGTGTTGTATCTCTGTGATGTGTGAGTTGTATTAACTAGACAGGTGTTTATAACTGTCTAGTATCTGTTGTATTGTCTGTGTACTCTGATGTATATGATATTATGTAATATCTATGTGATATATTATATTGTATTCGTTCCGCTGTTGAGATTCTGTTGTTGTTTTCTTCTTCTTCTCTTTCTTTTCTACTTTCTCACCTCTTTCTTTTCTTCAAAACGATACGATTTCCTGGGCGTAGGAAGTCGGGTCGTTACAGGTGGTATCAGAGCACTAGGTTGAGCGAATACCTAGGCTCTTAAGTGATTTCTTTCCTGAGAGAGCGTATTTGTTAGTGAATATAAAATTGTTTTATATTGTGTTGACTTATCGGTTAGGTGTTTATAGATTTTGATCGGTGTGTGGGACGCCACAATATCGATAGGAATTTCTAAACTCTTAACAAGATAAACCGACACAATATTGTTTTAAAATAGGGTAAATGAAATAATTTTACCCAAATTATTTTTGTATATAAAAGAAATGATTTTCCGAAAATTTTTATAGTTTTGTATGGTTGCTTGATTGTTAGGAAATGATAATATTGAACGATTATCATTGTCATTGGGAAAATTTAATAAGAATTGGAATTTAATCAATAGTCAAGAAATAAATTCATATAACCAAATGGAATTTTATAAATGTGAATTATAAATGTGATTTGCAATTGAAATTGAAATAAAATTCCAGGGTAATGTTTGAATAGAAATTGGATGGATCTGGAATTTTGAGAAAATTTAAATTCTTTTGGATTTGGAAGTGTTTTCAAAGGTTCTGGAAAAAAATATGGTATTATTTCTAGAATATTTTTGAGTTGGATTTGAAATCTGGAAAGATTTAAAATTTAAAAATATTTGAGATGTTTAAAAGAAATAAAAGCATTTGAACTCTTTCGGTTGTTAGGAAATAACGTAGGTGATGACTGCAGCATCATCGATGTTCATTTTCGAATTTCCGAGAGAGAAAAGTTTGCTACCAAATTATTTTAAATTGGAATTGTTGTGAACTGGGTTTGGTTTTGAAATTCAAAAGAATATTTGAATTGCCAAAGAATTTTGGATATAGTTGATTTCAAAGGTGATTTTGTACTTTGGAAATTGCTTAAACTCTGGAAGTAAATTTAAAATGTTGTGGAATAAATAGGGTTTGGAAAACTTAAAGTTTGAATTAAATTGGAATGTAACTAAATCATGTCAAATGAAAGTGAAGTGTAGAATTAATAGAAGTGGACTGGAAGTAATAAGTGTTGGGAAACAAAATTTATTTATTGAAAACTAAATTTATGAATAAACAAACAAATTTATAATTGAGTGGTAATGAATGGAAGTCAGTGTTTTGTTAACATCTGGAGATTTAGTTTGGTATCGACTGTATTTCAGGAGTGGTACCGATGGTTTTTGGAGGAACTTCTGAGTTTTCTCTTTATGGATCTGTTGAACCATATTTTCGGAATAGTTGAGGAGCTTACCAGTTGTGATTGATGACTGATGGTTGCAAAGCCTAGGTCCGTCACAGATGGTATTAGTGGGAGTTTGTGCTTGTGTGCATCATCTATATTTCATCTACCATATCAGAGTTGTGCAGCGGAAGCAGTTTGGGGTACATCTGTCTTTCTTTTCTGGGAAAGGAGAAGTTGATTTCTACGGATGATGGTAGGGATTGTGTTCCTGATTTTGGTTGATAGGGAGAAGATCGTCTACTGGATTGTTTTTGGATTCAGATTCGTTCTGAAAGGCATCAGCGGAGACTTAGCTGATTGGTAGTGATGAAAGTAGTTTTGGATCGTCCGAAGAGTTTGGTGGATAGGAGACGGAGGAATTTGGATTTCAGAATCAGAGATTTGATTTTGAATGAGTTTTCTTTGATCGAAGGAGCTGTATAGTTTGGTGAGATTGGGAAATTAGTTCCGAGGTATTCTGGATTTTCTCTGTATTCTGGAGAGGTTTAGTGTTTGTTCTTCTGGAGTGAATTGCCAGTTTGGATAGCTATGATTCATTGTGTTTCACATATCTCTGAGGGAGTATGTGTAAGATTCTATTTCTGGTTTTGGAACCAGCAGTTCAGGGAGTTTGGTTGTGAGCCTGACTCGATTGTAGTGTGATATCTTGCCTTGCTTTGTAGATCTAGATGAGTAGGAGCTCTGTAGCTTAGTGGCATTGATTGTTTGGATTCTATAGAGCGAGTAACCCGATACTTATACTCAGGGAAACTCGAGAGAATCCTATTCGGAATTTTTGTCTGGATAGATAGATTTGTTTGATTGGTTGCTATGGTTGTTGATATATGCTTGTGTTTTAAAATTAAAATTTTAAATAAATTATTAAATTACCTTTGTTTAAATTTCGGGGACGAAATTCTTTTAAGGGGGGAGGAATGTGACGACCCGGAATTTCGAGCAATATCAATTTAATAATTTATATTAAATATTAAATTGATTTGATATATTTTTGAATTATAAGATCTAAATTGATATTTTTCTTTTAATAAATATCATATTGTAAATTATATCTTTTAAAACTAGTAAATTATTTTCTATTTATTTTATATATAAATTGATATATATTGTAGATATGGAAGTTTTGTTTTAAATTTAATTGATAAATTTTGTTTTCAAATTTCTTATATATATTAGTGATTTGGGAATTATTATTTATCTTAAATAAACTCTTCAAAGCTATTAAATAAATAAATAAATATATACTAGAACCACATTTACACTACATCATCAAACAACGTGTTAAAATAACAACCACTTACATTTCATAATCAAACAATATGTTAGAATAACAACAAAACGAATAACAAAATAAATACCAAAAAACAAACTATGGCAAAGTAACAATACAACAATACAAGTACAAAAAAATACATAAGTAAAATTTTATAAATTATAAATTATAAAAACAAACACACTAACTAATCAAACAATGTTCGAATATGAATATGCTGCAAAGCTTAAGGCAACAAAGTCAAAATGCAAAGCAAAATACATAATAACATAAGAATGATTGCCACTCCTCAACCTTTATAAAATCTGCACAGTCAAACATTTAGAAGGAAGCAAACATAAATAAGTGTTCGAACATGCAGGCCTGAGAACAAAGGAAAGATTCAAATGCAAAGTATAATATTTATTTGTAGCTTGTAAGTTAAGCCAGCCAAGCATAAGGAAATGAGATAAGTATACAAATGAAAACATCATAGTACAAATGGCATTAAATGTTCCATTCCCTAGCACCCAGCCAAGTCATTTCGAATTGTATAAGTTTCTTTCAGCCTACATTTGTACAAAAATATCTCTGATCTTTTGTTTAAAAGAAGAAAAAAAAATACAAAGCCTGTAACTTCTTTATATTGCAAACTGGAAGCCATCTTTCTTCTATCACCTTCCATTTCCATTCGAACTCAATACAAATTTTCATGGAGCTTCATTTGAAAAGCTTAAACAAGTCTCCATCTAAAACACAACATCAAACAACTACAACTACAACAGAGGCAAGATGGTTGACAGGATGATCAAAGTGGGAAAACACTTTTCAGTTTTCAAAGAATTCCAAAACTATTTGCAAACGAGTTCTGTTCTTCTCTGATATTTGGTGAGTAACATTTATTCTAAAACTATATCTTAAGTTAATCTGGAATACTCTTATTTGTGATGTATCTGGTATTTGTATGTGTGTGCAAGCATCTGTTGATATCATGCTCTGTTCTTGTTCCAGCTTTGGTTTAATATTTA